>OX463758.1:75474551-76074551 GCA_949824845.1 Rhingia rostrata | reverse complement strand
TTAAGATGGCTAGGATTTGTAGAACGAATGGACACCAACACTCCGGCTCGCAGAGTCTTTGATTCCCAGCCAGACGTCGCGTCGGTCGGACGCAGTAGAGGAAGGCCTCACCTAAAGTGGCGCGCACAAGTAGAAACCGACCTCAACCAACCTGGAGTGCGCAACTGGAGGCAGTTAGCTAAGGACCGGGTTAATTGAAGTGGCATGTTGGTTGAGCCCAGGTTTATTCCGGACCGTGGCGACACTTTAGAAAGTAAAGTAAGGCTGACTAACTTCTGAGATTCCTAGAGGACCTATTGTCCGAATATGTCGAAGCAGCTCAAACAGAATGTTTACATTTTTCATCCCATGAATGTGGGAGTGGGTTGACTCTATGTTGGGAATTCTTCCGCAGCCGGCTATGGATTGAAAAATGGGAGTTAGTGTGACAATAAGTCTGCCCCGATCTTAACTGCTGCCGACAAGGTGTATAAATAATAAGCGCAGCGCATTGTTGTAATCATCATTGTTTTTGCGTGTTCTCCAAAGATTGATAGATTTAAGCAAAGTGGTTGATTAACTTTAATCGATAAATTTGAATTTGGAGTAAAACAGGGCGATCAAAGTTTCTTAAAAAGTTGAAAACTCCAAAATTGACTTAATGAGGGAGAAAGGATAAACAGGACGTGCTATTGCTATAAAAATTGGACCCAGCCTTAATGTGATCCACTCCTACTTTAAGAACAAAAGGTCGTATGAAAAAAAAAACATGAAGAGGGTAGTAAAACTGCAATAGCAACGGCTGAAAGAAGAGAAATATTGCGTTCTGCTTCCAATTCCTGCGATTCAGCTGCGAAAATTAAGCAAAAAGCTGGTTTAACTTTATGTTTTTCAGAGGAGTGATCAATAGTTTCAACCATCTAAGACGTCTGAAACTCCAAAGAAAGGCACCACACAACCATCAGAAGAAGTCTATGCGGTTGAACTTTTCGATGCATAATATGACTTGGCAAGACGGATGGCGCTTAAGTGTTTTTTTTTTTTTTTGTTTCGGATGAAAAAAATTTTAATTTTGATGAACCTGATGGATTTGATTATGACTTTCATGACACGAGAAAATACGAACATTTTTCAGCCCGGCATCATAGTCGAGAAGATGCTGTTATGGTATGAGGAGCAGTAAGCTACTATTGCACTGTTGAACTTGAGTTGTAAACAGCAAAAATTGACTGCAATATCTTACAATGAAATATTTGAGAGAAATGTTCCCAAAATTTTGTGATATTTTTGGACGCATAAATTGGACTTATCAGCAGGACAACTCATCCGCGGTACATTCCTTTCAAGAAAAGTTCCATTTGGAATCCATTTCTTTTAACCCTCACCCCGTCGATACAAATTAAAATCCTTTCAACATTCGCATCGGAAATGTATCTGTCGATTTATCAGAACTCGAGTGTGAACTGATTAGGGTATACTCTCCCCAACGGTTGAATTATTTTTAAACACAAAAAAAAAATTTAATTGACTGCTGTGATTTTGTTTTTATTTTCCGAATACCGGAAATTTAAATTCTCTTGGATCTACTCGTTCCCCTGTCATAAAATTCAGTGTTTGAGGAATTTTATGATTGAAGGTACAACTTGACTTGGAACAAATCTCCGAGGAATACAAGTTGATTTATCTGCATTTTATTGAGGCTGGATTCTATCTATGGATGTATAATAAAGATGGTGGTTAATACCCGAGTCTATGGCGGAAAAGTAACAACCATCTGGGACAGGTAATTTGGTAGGCAAAGCTAGCAAATAAAACTCACAAAATTATCATAGAACCAGAGCTGAACGCCTTCAGCAAACATATTCGGGGCTTGTTCCTGTTTGTTTGTGTTTTCTCGCAGCATGAATATGAAAATGGAAAATTGTTGTAATATTCATATTTTATTTGAGAGGCGCCAGGAGGCTTAATTTAATATTTATTCCATATGATACCAGTTTGTGTTCATACACAAGTATCTGTGTGATATTTGGTGTAATTGGTTAATGGGTGCAGCTTGTATACCTTAAAGGCAAAAAGGCTCATTATGAGCATCATATATTTAACAGGGTGGGACATTTGACGAACATAGGCGAAGAGCTTTTAGGCCCGGTTACGACCAATGATAGTAAGCGAGTGCTCCCAGCTAGTCCGCCATAGTAAAAAAAATAGACCACCATAACGCGCTGTTAAAATCGTGGACGTATGTTCACACTAGTTCAAGCTAGTTAACCTCAAGTTCTAATGAGTTTTTATCTACAAAATTCAAGAGTGGACCAGCGTGGATTTACGCAGACTAGCGCAAAAGCAAAAGGCGTGATCTGAGACCGGGTTATTAATTAGCCATACATTACATTTACAAGCGCACTAGGGTCAACTTTTACTAAAATTGTTCGTAACAGCGTCCTTAGTAAATAGGCTATCAGTCTAACGTAACTTTGTTGCTCCGCTCAGAGTTTGTCCAGTAGTCTTGCAGATTTTTGTGTCGACAGTTTTCTTAACCAAAAGTATTAGATTGGCCCGCTCCGAAGGTTTGGGATATTGTAACAAGCTCTTCGTAGTCAGTCCAGCCACTCTACTTCTTTTTTCCAGTCAGGAAATTGCAAGACGTCTGTTAGGCGTTTATGTTTACAGTTTTCTTGATTAGTACTTATGTAACCAACTTCGCAGGTTTATATGATTTCAACGTAGTAAGTCAATAGGCAGTCACGAAACTTTATTGTTCGCGGGCGCCTATGTAAAAGTTGTCTTGATAACCTTACCAGGCTGCTGCACTTTCAGAGGCTTGAAGTGACTTACCGATGCGCCGGGTCATAAACCCAAAGTAACAAAACTTCACTTGGGTTTTTGTATCAACAGCGCCTTACTGGCTTTGCGGGTAACGATTTCAACTTCTTCTTCGTACTTAGTCCCTTCTTTCTCTTTCCTCCTATCAGGGTATGTCCAGTCGTGTGATAGATGCAAATCTCAACGGTTTTCTTCGAAAGTATCTGGTTATCCTGCTTTGCTTCATTCCCGTTCATGCAATTTCATTGCTTTGCTTAGGTTATACCCTTCTGTCTTCTGTCAGGCTCTTATGACTTTAGGTTTTGGTTCAACTTATGTACCTGAAAGGGCATTGCGAATATTGGACTTATGACCCTTCTTAACATATAGAACTAATAAATAATAAAAAAAAAAATGCCGCAACAGTCTCGTTTGTTCCCAGGGCCGAGCTTTTCTCACAACCATTCATATGTGAGGGTGTACTTCTTGCACGATGGCGATACCTCCTGTTTAATGACGAATCCGAACGGCTGTGTTGATATAAGCACGATATTGACAATTGATAATACTCGGGTGATTTGTCAGATCATTGCAAGAGGAGGGGGATGACGATGACGATGACGATGATCAAAAATCTTCCACGGTTAGGCGAAACAAACGACTTAACATCGGTGACGAAAGAGAAAACTACAACCCGCCTGACCTTAATGATAGCAATATCTAAACTTAACCCTAGCAAGTCTGCAGGAAGGCCATTTCCTTCAAAAACTATATAAGCCAGATGAAGATTGATTTGGTCCCTGAAGCACAAGTAGAAACCAACCTCAGCAAACTTCATTTGCACAACTGGATGCAGTTATATAGCGACCGAGCTAGTTGGAGAGGCATGGTGCTTAAAAACCATTTTAATTCAGGTATGGAGTGCCGTTTAAGTAAGTAAGTGGTATTTTGCAGCCACTTCGACGAAAGAGAGGAAGACCTCTCATAAAGTTGTGCGCTTAACCACTTGAAGTCCAGGCAGTTAAGAACCGCGCTCAATGGAAAGGCATGTAGGTTGGGGGCTAGATTCATTAGAAAGGCGTGTTGGTTGAGTGACAGGATCATAACGTTTTTTTTTTTATTATTATTCCAGGGAGGTGCGAAATCTTCCTCAAATGCCAGTATCACATAATATTGAGATGCTCGCTTTAATTACCTAAATCCGACGTAGAAGCGTCAGCCGATATGTTTCTACGTACTAAACCTTACCTGCGCATGAAAACTCCAACCATTTCTCACGTGGGACTGTCCGTCAGACATTACATCGCGCGGTTGGTTAGCAAATCATGCTATCCATCCTCTGTCCGCGTCTTCCGCTGCACTTCTTAGCTTTTCTATTCTCCGCAGCTTATTTTTAAAGTCGTTGCCAAGTTACATACTACCATCCGACGGATGTACCGACGGATTGGGCAGAGAATTTATGCATGCCGTGAAGCTTGTATTTATTTACAATAAAACAAATTCCGTTCTTATCATCTTCGTCTTCATCTGCACACTCTGGAAAGAATGGTGAGGTATCGTGTCCAAATCGGTGAAGGTACTCGCGATAACCACCGTGATCAGACAAAAACTGCATGATATGGTAGTTGCAGTCTCCATGCTATCGTCTTATAGAGTCTTGGTTTTGTCGGTTTCAGTTTGCGTGTACATGCGCCATTCATTGTATTGCCCTAACGAGTTTGCCACCTAGCTGGTGAAACCTGGAAAAGGTGAATCGTGGTCCTAAGACTGATTCCTGTAGGACTTGTGCAGTGGCGTTGTAATATTTTTTTTACCCTTCATCGATATAGTATCTCAGCAGCCTGTTGTTGAAATAGTTCGTCACTATTTGGAAGATAGGATGATGGTTCTTCCCTTTTGGTAGCAAGACAAAATGCTGTGTTTTCCATTTTTCAGGAAAGGTTCCTCCATTTTTCTGAATTGTTGCCATGAAGACGTCTGGTCTCCTTTTTAGAGCCACCTTTACAGCCTTTTTCAGGATTTCGTCGGATCCGGTCGACTGTCTGATGCCTCTAGAGCACTATAAGACTTCACGATTTGAGTAGCCTTGCTGAATTAAAAAAAATTGAAGACTTGAAAACAAATTTAAAATCCTTTACATCACACGAAGCTTTTATTTGATTTTGAAATATTTTTGTATCTTTATCAAAACCATGGATAACGATAGCGAATGTGATTGGAGTCCACCTCCAGAGATTCCAATTGTCGAATCCGAAGTTCTTCAATTACCCTCTGGCCTACCATCGCTCGAGGAGTTTGTTCGAACAGAACTTGAAAAAGAGGCCGCTGCTGCCGTTGAACTTGAAGAATCTGTCGAAGATAATCTAGAACAACAAGTTGTAGTCACACAATTGGTGGATGCAGCTTCCACCATTGAATCTCCACACGATGATGTTGAAACTTTTTCAGACATTTCCACAGAAGAGCTATCTGACGACGACATCGACGTACCAGTGGTCAAAGTAAAAAAACCCATAAAACGGGACGAAAAAGCCGCTGACGAATGGTATGAATTAGACACCGATAAAATCGACCTTGGCGATGCAAAGCACAAAATGGCAAAACAAGCTAAGGAGGAGCTCAGGCTTCGTATAATATCCAGCACTGCTGACTACATCAACAATATAATCGGCAAAGTGGTTGAGACATCTGAATATGAAGATCCCGATGACATCCTTCGTGCAAGACTTAACAAGGACACATTATGCAAGGAACTTGATGACAAAATGCTCCAACTGGATGTGGAACAAAAGAAACGGTTCTTCCTTAATCGAAAAACCGTCGAGTACTTTCGTCGAAAGAAGGCAACTCGTCAGTTGATGGATGATAGTCCGGAGGATATTATCAACGAGTTGCGCAAGTACAAAGACGGCCTAATGATGTTGAATCATTATATGGACAGGGAACGGGAGATAAAACAGCTGATGGATGCAAAGATAATCGATTTGAGGCAACAAGTAGTGGAATTAGAGACAAAGGCTGGTGAAGAAAGTAAGCAATTCGCTGGTTTGGCGAAGGATGTGTTTGCTATCCATGACTCGGATAAAATGAATACCGTGAGTTGAAATAACTGAGTTAAGATGATTGCTTTATCGATGTTTTTCACTTCTCAGTTAATTGGATATTTGATGAGTAAAGTGAAGCACATGAAAAAGGAAATATCCAAAGTCAGGTTCGTCCTTATTCAGAGGCAGCACACAATGGCCAACTTGCAAGACGTAAGTACATAAAATTAAATGTTTGGTTGGTTCTATGGAAAGGCATTGGATACAGTTTACAATGAAATCGATAAGTATATGCGATACGATATATTGGACATTACCACGACAGTTTTCTAAAAACAAAAACTTATTTTCAAACCCATAGTTTGGTTCGCCAAACGTATCGTGCACTACGTCCATTTTATGGTCGGCATAATCATCCATCGGAGAAAGTTATTCGAAACACAAAATCGGACCACCACTTAGACTTAAGACTGGCTAACACTAGATCCAAAAAACGTTCTGGATCGAATCCACAATTAGTCGATTCGCAATCCTGCACAGCAGTTCTAGCTATGCCCATCCTCTTTGTGGATGATGATATCTTTAGGATTGATAACTCTCCAGTTCTCTCTAATCTGGAGTAACTCTCAACCCGGAGATGGATCCTCTATGACTTGTGTCTCGAGGCCGAGACCAGTAAAGCATTTAGAAACCCCAAGAGAATTGATTGGACCAAGTTTGGCCAAGTCCTTAGGACAAAACTTAAAACCACCCAAGAAACAAACGAAGACCTGTAGGCAAAAGTGCAGACTTTTGAGAATACGATGAACATTACATACAAAGTCTCGTGTACAGTTTTTCTTCTTAAGTTGCGCTATAGCCCGGAGTGAACCTGGGCCTCAACCAACATACCTCTCCAATTATCCCGGTCCTAAGCTAAATGCCTCCAGTTGCGCAGTTGGTTAAGGTCGGTTTCTGCTTATCCGCGCCACTTGAGGCGAGATCTTCTTCTACTGCTTCCGACGTTTGCCTGGGAATCAAAGACTCTGCGAGCCGGAGTATTGGTGTTCATTCGTTCTATATGTCCTAGCCATCTTAAACGTCCAATGCGGAGTTTTTTGACCAGGAGCGTGTCGCTGTACAGCTCGTGTAGTTCTTGGTTGAAACTTCGTCTCCATTGCCCGTCAACTCGAACGGGACCGAAGAAATTTCCTCTCGAATCGACCAAGGATGTCATCATCCGCTTCGGATACGGTCCATGCTTCAACGACGTAGAGCAGCACTGGGATGATCAGGGTCTTATATAGGTTCTCCTTAGTAGTTCGGGCGAACTAAGCGGGAGCAATAAAGGGTGAGGATGGGAGGATAGGAAAGGTCGGAAATGGCGGCAAAGACAAAGAAGTGAAGGAAGGCAACATACGGGGTTATTGAGACGAGCAAAATAGCAATAGCAGGAAGGGTATGAAAATATCTCGCAAGAGTCATCACACCTAGATGCAAAAGACTGGCATGAAATTTTTTTGTTGTGATAGAAAATTGTCAAGGCCCACACCCACCGACGAGCTATAGATTGAACTTGCATTCCAGAACCGACCCAACGGCAATAATAATCGTCGCAACAAAAATTGCTTTTATAAAGCAGCCGAGGTAGACAAAGTCCTGTACTACCTCAAAGTTATATCTGTCCATGGTGACGCTCGCCCAACTTGTCGATGTTGTGTGCCCTTTCGTGTTGACAGCATATACTTCCTCTTGCCCTCATTTACTGTTAAACTCACTTTTGCAGCTTCCTTCTCTCTACTAGCAAACGTGGCTATGACATCACGTTGAGTCCTACCAATGAGGTCAATATCGTCGGCGTATGCTAGTAGTTGCACCGATTTTTGGAAAATTGTGCCTCTGGTGTTGGAAGAATCAAATTGAAGAAGTCCCATGACAGGGCATCGCCTTGCCTAAATCCTTTTTTGGCATCGAATGTGTCGGTGATGTCGTTTCCGACCCTGATGGAGCACCGAGAATTCTCCATCGTCACCCTACACAAACGGACGAGTTTGGGTGGTATACCAAAACTAGACATGGCTCTGTATAGTTCGTCTCTATAAATGCTGTCGTATGCGGCTTTGAAATCGATGATTTCTTGGGTTTTTTTTCCAGGATCTGCCGAAGAGTGACGATTTCATCAATTGTGGACTTTCCTGGACTTTCCTGGCCTTTCCTGGCCTTTCATGGCCTTAAACCACACTGATAAGGGCCTATCAGGTTGTTGGTAAACGGTTTCAGGCGTTCACATATTACGGCAGATAGGATCTTGTAGGCGATGTTGCGGAGACTTATGCCTCCGTAGTTGACGCAGTTCAGAGGGTCCCCATTGTGGATCGGACAAACGATGCTGAGGTTCCATTTTTCAGGCATACTTTCTTCCGACCAGATTTGGCTTATGAGTTGGTGGATATAAACTTCAGCGGGGTGGCCGTCATCTTCGGCAGCATTGTTTAGATATTGCTATCCTCACTTCACTCAAGTCGGGTGGTTGGCAGTTTTCGCTTTTGCTGCCAACAACGTTGTTCCTCATCGCCGTTTAACAGTCTGCAGAAGTGGCTCTTCAATATTCTCATCATCGACTGTGTCTCAACTACGATACCTCCCTGTTCATCTCGACAGAATTCTGTTCGAGCCTTGTACCCTTGGATTTCACGTTTTACACTTTTGAAAAACTTAGCTGTATCATCGTTTTCCTCCGTTGGGGCGTGAGTGCATATAAGGCTTATGATGGCGAATTTGGCCTTGATGCGGATTGTTACAATGCGTTCGCTAATGTCTTGCAAATATAAGACTTTCTGCCTAAGTCTGGCACTTATAACAAATCCGCATCCGCATTTGCTCACTATAACATGGTCCATAGTAGATGCCAAAGTTTTTCGTCCTCTTTTTGCCTGGGCCATACCATCGTTTTTCCTAGATGGCATTAATGTCTGCATGGTAGAAGTCTAGGGCTTCCGCTAGTTGTTCGCTTGCACCTCTCCAGTTTAATTTTCTCAGGTTCCAGGTGCATTTACGAACGTCGTTGTCCATTTTTCGTTTAGCTAGGTCGTCGACAATAAAATCAGTCCTTTCCGAGGCTGCTTCGTAACCGTTAGTTTATTCCATGGTTAGGTAGTTAACCCAAAGCACAATCCCCAACCAGGAGGGCCAGTTCCAGTTTACAAAATACCCCTAGGACACGGGGCCATCAGTTTCATCCGCCACCATCTCTGTTCAAGTGGCCTGACCTACAAAATGTTGTCCGAATAAGTCGAAGCAGCTTGTCTACGTTCGCCTTGGACAGCAGGACGGGTATTCATTCCATGCCGTTCTGACCTGGCTGTTTATAGTGTTACTGTTTTTGTCGTGTTATCAACACTTGTGCTTATCGTTTAGCAAGACAAATCCGGTTGGATGAGACCAGTACCCGATGGTTACCACTTGGTGGTTAAAAATAAGCACTTGATGTGTAGTCACAGTTACAACCACTGGGCATTGCCAAGTTCAAGCCAATCAGAATCTACCCTCGTTCTACAACACCCAACACCTGGCTATAAGATAAACTTTTTCCAAATTTCAGCGAGCAAAACGCCTTGAAGATCTTGGAAATGGTTTGCGCATGGTCGACTTTGAACACTTGCAAACGGAGACCCAAGCTTTGGGAAAAAAAATCGAAGGTTGGTAAGCCTTGTCTCAGTCGTTTAAAGTCACGTTTTGACTTAGTTTCTTCATTTTCCGGCACTTGGTTTCTTTTTTAAATTGTTTTCTCTGTAATTACTTAGTAGACCCGCCACAGTCATGGCTGGTACTGTTTTCCAAGTCATAATGTCGTTCTTTTGTTTTATAAAAAAAAAAAAGCGGACTTAAACGATTGTGATGCTCTATATGCTCATTCAAACAATCTCACCTTATTTTCAGAAAGAAACAACGAACTAAACCGACTCCATGATCGGTGCAACTCCGATACCCATACGCTTGCGCACATTCGCGAAAAGAAGCAAATGCTTCGCAATACAATCACTGCCCAAGAAGAGGCTTACGATGAGCTGGTGGCAGAAAAGCAAGACTGTCGGGAGTATCTAAATAGTTTGAAAATGCAACGTGGGGCTATTCGTCGAGAAATTAAAAATATAAGTTTTCAAGGCGGATTACTTGACAAGCCAGATCTGCTGTTAGACTATGATGCGACCGCCGAAAAGGTGAACATTCTAAAAGCCAAAGTTAACAAAATGAAAGCCGAACAGCTTATCGTAGAAAATAAGCTCAAGCATTTGATGGCTCTGCTTCAGTAGAATGATCGTAAAATTTTAGAATAGATGTCCATGTTGAAATTATTTGAATGCCACATTGGAAAACCATGCGTTTTAATCATATCCGAGGATTTCGTTGAAACGTCACCAACATGACATGGTATTGCAAATAAGGACCTAACTGATGGCCCAAAACGCTTGATTAAGTAATAAAAATTTAATGTAAGCGGATTGGTTTAGATTGGCCCTTGAAGCAAGTTGCCCTTTTGACAAAAATTTGCCTCAATGTGATATTACTAAGGTATGTAAGGACACTCCAATTTTGAATTTCCATTGTGATGAAGTCACTATTCGTCATACCATCAAGACATTTTTGGGCAAATAGTCACTATTTGTATAGACCTCGCAGTTCTCAACAACTTTGCCTGTCATATATAACAAAATGGTCGATTCTAGGCAGAGATCTTAGTTCGAAGGCATACACAATTCAGCGTGTTAAGTGTCGCGCTTAAATAATTTGAAAACCGGGTAAAACTTAAAATGCGCAGTTAAGCTCCAGTTATATCATTGCACTTACTGACTAAAGTCACCATACTTCGATATAAATTGTAAACGTTTGCCATTTGATTTCTTGGTGCAACCCCAAAAGTTGTATACAGTAGGTCCACACCGGCCTTAGCACTTGTTTGTATAAAATCACTTTGTTTTCGGTACTGAGCTAGGAATGTATCCCGAGAGCCATAATATTTCTGGATCTTCACATGCGAATTCCATTTCACCTTTGCGTCGAGTGTCATTCCCAGGTATTTGGCTTTGGTTGCAAAAGGTATTCAGGGTAAGTTTAGTACAAAATGCAAGTCTTTTGTTTCGACGTAAGCATATTAAGTTTCATTTCACACTAAGTATCATAGAGTGCGATCCGCCAGTTCGTCGTCCATTGATTCACTTTATTCAGTGTGTTTTGCAGGACTTTTCTTCAATCGCTTGATATCATCAGCAAAAGTAGCAAGGGTTGTGCCAACTTCTTACGGTATATCACGAGTATTTAACAGGAAGAGAAGCGACCCAAGAATACCTCCATACGGTACGCCGGTCGAACTTTCCTTCTTTCATCGTTGAATCTTCGTCTTTACAGCCAGTCAACGCAAAAAAGACCGAAGGCTGCGGAGCAGTGCTGCGACGCCGATGGGCTAAGTGGCGCTACGGTAAAAGCAAAGAACTGCCGCGCAGAAAGTCTGGTTGGTTCCCAGCCGTAAAAGTATCTACATGATTTTGCAATGGTCCTCCTCTCATGACGATTTGACAAATCGTCAAGAAAAGAAAATCATACCTCAACTTAGTCATAAGAGAGGATGTCCCGCGATAGTGCAAGAAGTACCCAAGAACACATGAATAGATGTGAGAAATCTAAGCCCTGGTTACTAACGAGCATGTCGTGCCAAAAATTTGTACTTCGTGGGTTTTTCCCAGAAGCTCTACATTAACGCCAATTTGCTACCAACTTTTCCCGCGTTATGAATCTGAAAAAAATTCCAAGATCATATCCGTAGAGGGCAACGAGAACCTAGTTTGTTCAGCGTATGGGGTGGGCTCGTGTTAACACGAAACTTAAAAATATGATTGTACGCCACGTAATTTTTATTGACTGGTTAAATATCGAAACCCTTTTTGACGCTTAGTAAGCACCAGAAATAAAAGTGTCAAAATGTGAAATAAAGCGAACATCGATAAAAAAAAACTCGTTACAAAATGACGGTGGTACCCCCACTCGGTTTTATAGAACTGAATTTTATGGGGACACAAAAGAAAAATGGCGGACCACCAGAGTGGCCCCCGAACAAAGTCTTTTCTCGAAATGTTTCGAATCCATTTTACTTGGGCGCGCATCCCGTCTTTTCTCGGGAAAATTTAAGATTCGGTCACGAAACAACCAACTATCTACAACTCAATTTAGCTCTAACAAATGCGCTCTGTTTAAGTTTTTTTTTGTCTTTCTCGTCGTCTTCGTCCGCTCTTTCTTCTCCTATCTCGCAAAGTATATTCCTCCTTCTCCCTTCTTGGTGATGTCCGCAGTCCTGAAACTGTTCTGCCATGCTATTTCAAAACTTACTCGACTAAAGTTACTCTCGAAACTTCAAAAAAAAAACTCCGAAAAATCACAAAAGAAAGTTTTGACGTCTCTCCGAAAATTAAAATCACCAAGAAGTGGCTTCCTTTGTTCGAACCGATTTTTTTTTTGTCCAGCATCGATCCCGTTCATTCGCTATCACATTCGCTCTTGGAATTCAGCACTAATAAGCCTAACTGCGAATTCTAACCACTCTTCGCTTTCCAGCTGGAGATTGAGATCCGCGCTTTCTAGAGTTTTACCCCTTTGACACATGACTACGATTTTCTACGCATCGATGTGGGTTTTTTTTTCCCTACTCTTGCTATCGCCACCTGTCACACCGCATCCATTCTCCCTAATCGGTTATGTGAAGCCTCAATTGCGTTTTCCCAGCTTCTGCGTCGGATTATTGCCGGCGAGAGCGAATGCTACTCAACGATCACCCAATTTCCCCATTGACACTTGTCAGTGTTATAGGCCTACTCGGTGTCGATCCTGGCCAACTATGTGTGTCAACCAGACATATGCCCCGAATGGTTATGTTTGGATGAAATTTCGTTTGCGACTCTACTAATATTTCGGACACGTTTTCGATGTCCCACGCGACCGATTTAGATACCGCTGAGGAGTAAGGGGGAGGAGGCAGTTGCCCGTTTAAGGACTTGGTGAACATTGAGTGGAGAGGAGGAGAGTGGTATACAACAAAACATTTTTTTTTCGTAGGTGTTGTCGTTCGGGTGCCATACTTTAAATTGATTTTATTTTTAGGTTGATCTTGAGCCATTCCACAGTCTTTGCTTGTGGTTCTCGATGTGTCCAATTGTAGTGGACATGCCCCGTGTATCTTTTTGGACATCACCTTCTGTCATCCGTGTTGTAGATATGTTTTGTTATGTCTCTTGTTTATTAAATGTTGTGTTTGTGTTGTGGAGAGGGTGTTTATTTCTGGCCGTCCCCCTAAACACCTCGCTTTTTCCTTCGTTGCTCCATCGGTGGGGGAAAGAGATTGTCCTCTCTTGGCCATCGGTCCTGACTGTGAATGTTGCGGCTTTGTTGGATGGGTGTCTTTTGGGCTGCCCGCCCCACGCCTATACTGCTTCGCTGTTGCTCCAACCTTGGGTCGAAAGAGAACGTCTACTCTTTTGCCATCGAACCTGATTGTGTGGCGTTTGCGCCTATGACGCGGCTACGTAAACGCTTGTGTTGGGGTTTCAGCTCCAGGGATCGTCATCCCCCACCCGTCATCTTCCTGTTAGGGTCAACGAGGGATCGTTCTCCCTCACCCATCGAACTTTTCAGACCGATCCTTTCTGATGTTGGCCATCGCGAGTCTCCCGCTTCCTTTCGGCTTCAACAACAGCACTGTGGGTGGCCGCGGTGTAGTGGTAATGTGTTCGTCTGTTGAGTGGAAGGTTGCGCGTTCAATCCCAACCAAAATCCATTTCACTTTTATTTAAAGAAATAAAAGGTCGGTGTAGTACCTAAAAGTATGCACACCATCTTGAATTTCATCAAATTTAACGAACACTAGAAAAAGTGACTCCCCGAAGCTAGTTCGGACACCACCCATGGAGTTAAAGTCTCCACTACATCCAAAATCTTTCCTATCCTCTCTTTCTTCCCCTTCTCTAACGCTCGTACTATGGCAACATATAAAAGGGTATTCATAACCCCTTGAGTACGTGTAAATTATAAAAAAAAAAAAAAAAAAGCACGTTTCCTGTCTCCTGTCGCACGTTTTGTGTAGTGTCGCTCTGTCGTAAGTCTCCCTAATCCCCCTAGGGCTGCACCGATCAGAGTTGGGCTATCTTGGGCGACTCCTCTGTTCCACTCGTTGTACCTGTTTTGAGTCCTCATAATCTGTAGTGGAACAGTGGCTGATGGGACTATGGCTGCCCACCACTTCCTACAGATTCTGGGCTTGCGACCCTAATTAAAGGAGCGACAAAAGGACTGCTTGGTATAGAGCGTGAGCCTTATTGCGGTAAAGTTTGCAGTAACAATCTGCCAAAGTGTGAAGATATGTTCAGTTGTGGACTTTCCTGGCCTAAAACCACACGAATGGCAGCTCTCGTCTTCACCTGCAGCTTAGCCTTGTAGCCTGCAAGGATTTGTCGACATTCTTCTTCAAACGAAATGTTTCTTGTTGGTGGGAGTGAGAAACCTGGCACATCAGTTCAGGCTGATCTAATGATTTGATGACATCGTTGCCATTGTTCTTCGCCGTAAGATACTGGGGGTTTGGAGTTCATCAAGAGGTTGAGGGATATGCTTGAACTGAAGGACAATATTATAAAACTTATTTGCATAATTACAGGCTCATATATTTTTCAAGAAAGTCGTAGAAGCAGTATTTCACTATATCATCTTATTCCTTCGTAGAGTGTGAACGCATATAAGGTTAATACTGGCGAATGCGGCCTTGATGCTGTTTGTAACAATGCTAATGACTTCAAAATATAGAACTTCTTGCCTAAGTCTTGCTGCTCAGCTCATTATAACACGGTCCGTAGCACGTTTAGCAGTTTTAAATCCTCTTTTTGACTGACCCAACCTACCGTATTTCCTGGAAGGAAGTAATGTCTGCTTTGCAGCAGCTTAAGGCTTCCGCTAGTTATTCTCCTGCACCTCTCATGTTTGATTTTCTCACATTCCAGGTGCAGATACGAACGTCGTTGTCCCTTTTTTCGTTTAGCATGGTCGTCAACAATAAAATCAGTCCTCTCCGAAACTTTAAATTTGCTGAGTAATGGTAGTTAACCAGAAGCACAACTCCCAACCTGGAGGGCCAGGCACATGTGTTCACCTTAGGACTGCAAGCCGGATAATTCGTGCCAGTCGTTCTGACTGCAGGCTGTATATAGTGTTGCTGTTCTTATCAACACTAGCACTAAGAAATTTAGCAGGATTCAAATCTCGTTGGATGAAACCACTATCAAATGGCTACCAGTTGGAGGTAGAACAAGATGTGTAGCCAACGTTGAAACGACTAGGGATCGCCAAGTTAACGCCAATCAGAGTTTCGCCTTGTTCTTGACCTATTGCTGTTGACCTATTTGGAAGAATACAGGTGTCTTAATCACAACAAAAAGTACATTCCCCCCCGCTGTATTCCGGTGGCTTGAGTAAAGATTAGTTACGCAATATATGGCCACGGTACTAGGCAGTCAGCGCGCCAAGGCTTTTGGCATTTTGTACCACGGTGCAGCGGTCGCACAGTGTTACCTTAAAAGTAAAGTTGATAACCTCAACTAGCAGAAAACCATTGGGTTTTCATAAAATCTGATTGCCTATCATTTAAAGTGCATCCCTAACGTATCCTTTGAGTTTTATTAACATTTTAACTAGCAACCCTATCTGATGGTGATAATATTCCTTATTTCACTTTCGAATTCCATTGACAAACGTGCGGTTAAACTTAAAATACCATCACAGCTGCAAACAATATCCGTTTTCCTGAAACGCTTAAAAGGTCCCTTGTTTATTTACCCTTTTGTATCGCATGTTGAATGCATGACAACCTTTGTACCCTTAAACTGAATTAAATTGGATGCATCATCGTGTGTCCTCGTAGCGTAAGCGTTGATACCGTTTGCATGTTGTTTTGTCATGGAATACCTTTGTCGGCCAGCACATGTTTTGCATACAACTTTACGCACACCGTCCGCTCCCACAACAGAGCTGTTGTTCCTGCTGTTGCATGCATCCATCCCACCCTTAATCACTGGACTTGGGATTAATTAATCCGAAGACAAAGTCCGAGTGAGTAGTGCAGACGGGAAGAGGTCTCCACTTACTTGAAGTTGAGATACGTGAAATCCCTTTGAAAGCCGAAACGATTTTTTTCAAACAACTTTTCACTTCATTCCGAACCAGTGGGCTTTGGATGCTTAAGGAGCGACTTTATGTGTCTGATTTATCACACCAAAGTGACATGATACTTGATCGCTGCTGGAAACTTTGTAAATACCAAGCGAATCTATTTCTCGCTATCTGGTGCCTCATCAAGCATTTCAAGTGGCCTTAGTCAAGGCGATATTTTTAAATGTTCACTTTAGCCTGGAGATTTATATGGTGCGTAGAGCGGGCCACAAATCTGTGTAGGCAGATGGAAATGTTTTATTATACGTTGAGTGGCGTAACGTGCTGTGGAAATCTTTTTCAATCTGAGGCTAGTTTTTTGTTGCAAAAAGTTTAGTAGCGGAAAGCGGCCTTGACCTTGCCAATTTAGATGGACTTTGGTTTATCACATGGGGTGGAGGTAAACGGAATGGAATTTAAACACCCAAGCAGATGTTTTTTTTTTGTTTTTTTGGTCCGTGGCAATCAGTTTTATTAGGGAGATGGAAGGAGAACACTCTTCGGAAAACAGTCAATGTAAATCGAGACCACTGGCCATTAAGCTATATTCGGTTGAATAAATTTTGTAAAACAACTTAAGCCCTGTTAAAGCCTTAAACACTTCACCAAATACCTTTACACAAAGGACTCCATTTGCATTCATTGTGTAACACGTTCACTTTCTTATCGCAATGTAAACGAGAAAATATTTCTTAAGGATAACGACTTACAACAGTTGTCTGTGTAAATACTTGTATGTTGTATGAGTATTTTGTCCTCGTTCTGCACAAACGTTTGAGCATTAATAACTGGATAAGGCAGATTCAGGGACAAACAAAAAAGTTTCCTTTTTTCATGATTAAATTACACACGTTGTCAGCTTGAGCAAATATTTAATTTAACCAAACATTCGGGATGAACGAAAGGACTTTTTATTGGATTTTCATTTATCAAAAAGGATATGGAGAAGCAACATTATATCATTGTGGGACTACAGAATCGGTGGCAGACGAGATACTTGCATGTCCGTTTAAAAAAATTTCCCACAAAGAATTTCCTGAAATCGAAAACATTGCAGCTGTACCCAAAAGTGTGTCGGGGAATCCTTTGACTTCTATTCGTCATTGCAATTTTTTAACTGCCCATCTGACGGAGGGGGTTCTTTGCACTGAATTTTGAAAGAGGTATTGAAGTTGCATGCTTTATGTTAGGTTAGGTCAGTATACGTAGTCATGTATACCACCAAACTCAGGTCTTTGTGATCACATTGTTGGTAAAGGTTAGTTCGCGTTCATCCCTCTGGCTCATTGGATCTTGTCACAGCCATCTCGATGTTCTCAGAAACCTGTAAACAGATGTTAGTGGAATTTTAGCAACTTTCCGAACATCTTGAAAGATTCATTTTCCAAGCTTATATCGACTTAGATAGCGATTTTCATCTGGGCAAAGCTTCCATGACATGTAACTAGCGGTATGAGACTTCTACAGAATATTGGTTTCCATTTGGATCTTGTACTCGCTGAGCTTGCAGAGCATTGGATGGACCGTTCAAGTACTTTATCATGATCTTTCTTGCCAATTAGTAGGCCATCTCTTTGTCGGCTGTATACATGTGAATAGGAAACCACTGAGCTTGCAGAGCATTGGATGAACCTTTTAAGTGCTTTATGATGACCTTTCTTGCCAATTCGTCGGCCATCTTTTTGGACATCACCTTCTGTAATCCGTATTGAAGACATGTTTTGTGATGCCCCTATGTAAAGGGTTCAATAAGAGCGCTACAAAAGTTTTTTTTATAAAAAAAACAAAAACGGTTTTGGATATCAATGAAATTCTTTATGCCTGTGAAAGTACGTTCGATTCCATTATGTATGGAACTCGATTTCTTTTGCATGGCCACCACAGGCACGCTTGCAGAAGTCCAGACGCTGAACCAAATTTTCGACGGTTTTCAAGCATGGCCGATACTGCTGCAATTTCACGTTCGATATTCGAACGAAGTTCATCAATCGTCGCTGGCTTGTTGGCATAGACCATAGATTTGACGTAGCCCCACAGGAAATAGTCTAACGGCGTTAAATTGCACGACCGAGGCGGCCAAGTGACTGGAAAATTTCGTGAGATAACACGTTCTCCAAACTTGGTTTCCAATAAAATGGCCTCAGCCCAAATGTGTCTTTCACACGTCGTTCTCAAGCGTTGGGCAACTCTGTGACGTCGTTGTGGCGAATTTTGCGAAAAAATCTTGGCCTACATCCTTACAAGATTAAATCGACGCAAGAACTGAAGCCGCTTGACCACCAGAAGCGTCGTATGTTTGTGAATTGGGCTGAGGAACAACTTGAAAATGATTGGGATTTTCAACGAAAAATCATCTTCAACGATGAGGCTTATTTCTGGCTGAATAGCTTCGTCAATAAACAAAATATGCGGTATTGGTCAGGCAGCAATCCACACGTACTCTATGAGTCATCATTGAATCCCGAAAAAAGTACGGTTTTGTGTGGTTTATGGGCCGGCGGCGTCATTGGGCCGTACTTTTTCCGTGATGATCAAGACCGGCACGTTACTGTGAATGGGAATTGCTACCGTTCCATGACAACGGAATATTTTTGGCCCCAATTGAATGAGATGGACTTGGAGGACATGTGGTTCCAACAGGACGGCGCCACAAGCCACACAGCGAATGCCACAATCAATTTATTGGAAACCAAGTTTGGAGAACGTGTTATCTCACGAAATGGTCCAGTCGCTTGGCCGCCTCGGTCGTGCGATTTGACGCCGTTAGACTATTTCCTGTGGGGCTACGTCAAATCTATGGTCTATGCCAACAAGCCAGCGACGATTGATGAACTTCGTACGAATATCGAACGTGAAATTGCAGCAGTATCGGCCGATTTATGCTTGAAACCCGTCGAAAATTGGGTTCAGCGTCTGGACTTCTGCAAGCGTGCCCGTGGTGGCCATGCAACAGAACTCGAGTTCCATACATAATGCCATCGAACGTACTTTCACAGGAATAAATAATTTCATTGATATCCAAAACCATTTTTGTTTTATTTAAAAAAATACTTTTGTAGCGCTCTTATTGAAAAACCCTTTATATCTTCGATCGAGTGCGTTTCCTGCTATTTAGCAGCATTCTGAAGAGCCGGTGTTCTTCCTCATTTTTTTGTCTATAAAGCTCTATGACGGCTCTTGTCTTCACCTGCAGCTTCGGACCTTGGTTTTAGCTGAAAACATCGGTCGGCATTCTTTGTCAAGCCAGGGATTTCTTGCCTTTGGGTGGCAGAAGCCTTGCACATCGGTTGCGGATTTGCCGTCGTCGTCATGGTCTTCGACAGTTTTAATAATTTGTCGCAGTATTTCGATATTTTGGTATTAATATTCGGTTATTACTTTTGTGCAGGAGTTCTCTTTTATGAAAAGTCATTTTGCTCGGACCATGCTATTGCATTTCCTGGATGCCAGTAATGTCTGCTTTGTAGAAATTTACTACTTCTGCTGCTTGTAGCTCGGTTACTCCTTTACTCCTGTTAAGGGTTCGCACAATCTAATCGGTTCTTTCTGACGCCTGGTCTGTAATAAGGGTTTTTAAGTGATTGGAAATTTTATCCAAATCACAACGTCTAACCTGCTGCCCAAGTTCTGTTTTGGGCACTTTATCTTCATACGGCACGATCTCTTTTTAAGGGACCTAACTAGGTTTTTCACATCGTCAACCCTAACTAAAACTGTAGACTCCACCGTTGATTCCATCATGGAAATCCTTGATCTACCTTCTTGGTTGGTTTGAACACTCGATTATAGAGCTGCCGGCATTCGGTGTCATATTTGCTTTGGGCTCCACCACACCACGTGTAGTTCAGTATTCAGCAAACCAATCAGTACCAAGTTTTTGAAGTTTATGAAGCACGGCTCCATTTGCTCGGATTAAGATGTCTCAATCCTCGATTTGACCGCTTAACTTGCCTTTGTTCTTACAAGTATGTTCTCAGGGCAACTCTTCGCGGTGTGTGGATCAATAATCAACAAATCAATCAGTTCCTGAGTTTTGAACATTGGGAAGCAATAATAGCTTCATTCGCTTTTAGTGGTTTTACCCTCAATTTGACTGCTCGACTTCTAACGAATGCAAATTTTAGATGCATTTTTTTTATAAATTCGGTGGTTGGCATTTTTCTTTTTCGGTCGATCTTTCTTAATGTCAAATCGCCCAAAAACTTAGGGAGACGGGACATTTTTCGAATGTGACAATGTGTCAATGTTCAATATGATTAAGTTTACAAAAAATAGTTCCATCTCTAAGGCCAAAATATACATTTCATGAATTTTTTCTCAAATACTCACTCTAGGCAATCTTGGCCAAGTTTTTTGGTTCGAGCCATAGCTACCAGAAGCCCAGCTTATGCAGTTCTTAAGCGGAAAAAAAACGAATATTTATTGGACAGACTTATTTGCAAGCTAATTCTAACGTTTTTAAAGTCGATGAGCATAAAATATTAATCACGTGTATCTAATGTATCTACAACTGTTGACAATTGGACAGTTGGTATCGCATGGTATCACATTTCCAAACAAAACACACACAAACTCCACTGCCTACATTATGAAAGCTTAATTGAAATGAACACTTATCCGTTATTCCAAACGTGTTTGCAATTATCTATTTATGCAGTTATCCTTATAACGAGGACCTACATTAACACCTACGATGGAGCAAGCTATCGGAAATACGCTGGATGTTAGTGCCAATTGAAATCCCATTTGCATGCGCATCCCTCTGCTGGCAAATCAATTAGTATACGCTTCCCTAGAAATATCAATTATTGAATCAGAGAGGACGGCCATTGGAAGGATGAATTAGTACACAGAGTCGCCATAGTTATGTGACAGGTCACACAAGTCTGATAATCATTTTGAACTGGCAACCATATGGGCATTCGAGAGTTAATTGAGGTGGATATCCATCCTATCGGGCTTCAAATGATGGTTCGATTTACTGTCATTAGGAAACCATATTTGTTTGGCAAGAATTAGTTTTGTTGACCATTAATGTGTCTCATGTCAAATGCGCATTGGATCGAAGGTATCATATTTCGATGCGTCACAAATTACACTTTCGAAACTCGTAAATGAAATTTGAAACGAAAATGACGTAATTTATCGGATGCAAGTTGGGTTGCTAAGGCAACGATTTTTTAAGGCCTCACAGTTACAACTTCTGTAGGTACGTACGTTATTATTGCAGCTTCAACTTAGAGAGTTCAATGAATATGACATTTGCTCCTTTGGTTTCAAAATAAAGCTTCCTTTCGTAGGACACACAGAAAATTATCCTCAATTCAACTTCTAAGGAGATCCTATATAAGAAACTATTCATCCCAGTCCTGCTCTACGGCGCTGATGGACCATGTCGAAAGTGGACGGGGAAATCACTGGTCCATTCGAGAGGAGAATTATTTCTTTGCGATGACGGGCTGTGAAGAAGATTCAACTAAGAACTATACGAGATGCACGGAAAACATAGCCTATACGACAACACGTATGGTAACGGACTTAGGCTAATTGACTTCGATGGGGAACGAAATGCCACTTTAGCCAAAACACGGCTTCCTCAACTCGATACCAATAAGGGGACATAGCGGTCCCCAGTTCAACGAACGGTCAACCAAAATTGATCATATTGCGATATGAAAGAGACACACATCCAGTATTTTGGATGTCCGAACATTCCGAGGAGCTAACATCGACTCGGACCACTACCTTGTTGCAGCCAAGGTTAGATTGCGGATATCCACAATACCAAAACAATCCAGAAATACTGTAAAAAAAAAATTATGTCGAAAGCTTTAACCATAGGAGAACGCCAATACCTTTGCGCAACTCGTATCCCTAAACTCGATTTACACCATACCACCAGCATCGATAGGCGAAGAACAATGGCAACGATTCCAACAAGCCATTAGATCAGCCGCAACTGCTGTGCTAGGTTTCTCGGGCCCACCATAGCAAGAAACCCCTGGTTTGATAAGGAATGCTGACAGATGCTCCCAGCCAAGAACGAGACCTATAACGCTAAGCTCCAGGCTACGGCTTTTCAGAAAGAAGAAAACAGAGCAAGACAAGCGTGACATCGAAGATATAGAGAGTTGCCACTCAAGGAACGATCTTTGCAGTTTTACCATAGTGTAAAACGTCAAAGCCAAGGATACCAGTCTCGAACAGAATCCTGTCGAGATGAACAACGAAATATCGCAGTTGAGACACACAGTTGATGATGAGAACATGGAAGAACCACTTCTGCAGACTGTAAAACGGCGATGACGAACAACATTCCGCTGTCAGGCAGATCGAAGCATTCAATATTGGCAACGACAGCAAAAACTGCCAACCACCCGACCTGAGTGAAGTGAGGATAGCAATATCTAAACTGAAGCTTAATAAGGCTGCCGGAAAAGACGGTCTTCCCACTGAACTTTAAAAAGCCGGCGGAGATGATTTGGGAAACAACATCCACCAGCTCATAAGCCAAATCTGATCGGATGAAAGTATGCCTGAAGAATGGAACCTCAGAATCGTTTGCCCAATCTACAAAAAAGGAGAGGAGGACACCCTCTAAACTGCCCCAACTACAGATGCATAAGTCTCTAATAAATCGCCTACAAGATCCTATCTGCCGTAATATGTGAACGCCTGAAACCGTTTACCAACAACCTGATCGGCCCTTATAAGTGTGGTTTAAGGCCAGGAAAGTCCACAACCAATCAAATCTTCACACTTGGGCAAATCCTGGAAAAAACCCAAGAAGTCTAAATCGATACCCACCACCTATTCATCGATTTCAAAGCCGCATACAACAGCATTTATAGAGACGAACTATACAGAGCCATGTCTACTCTTGGTACACCGCTCATACTCGTCCGTTTATGTAGGTAGACGATGGAGAATTCTCGGTGCTCCATCAGGGTCGGAAGGCGATGCTCTGCCATGGGACTTCTTCAATTTGATTCTTCCAACACCAGAGGCACAATTTTCCAAAAATCGGTGCAACTACTAGCATACGCCGACGATATTGACCTCATTGGTAGGACTCAACGTGATGTCATAGCCACGTTTGCTAGTAGAGAGAAGGAAGCGGCAAAAATGAGTTTAACAGTAAATGAGGGCAAGACGAAGTTAATGCTGTGGACGAGCGTCACCATGGACAGATATAACTTTGAGGTAGTACAGGACTTTGTCTACCTCGGCTGCTTTATGAAAGCAATTTTTGTTGCGACGAATATTCTTGCCGTTGAGTCGGTTCTGGAATGCAAGTTCAATCTATAGCTCGTCGGTAAGTGTGGGACTTGACATTTTCCTACCACAACAAAGAAAATTCCATGCCTGTCTTTTGCATCTGGGTGTGATGACTCTTGCGAGATATTTTCATACCCTTCCTGCCATTGTTATTTTGCTTGTCTCAATAACCCCGTATGTTGCCTTCCTTCACTTCTTTGCTTTTGCCGCCATTTCCGACCTTTCCTATCCTCCCATCCTCACCCTTTATTGCTCCCGCTTAGTTCGCTCGAACTACTAAGTAGATCCTATATAAGACCCTGATCATCCCAGTGCTGCTCTACGTCGTTGAAGCATGGACCGTATACGAAGCGGATGATGAAATCCTCGGTCGATTCGAGAGGAAATTTCTTCGGTCCCGTTTACGTTATCGGGCAATGGAGACGAAGTTTCAACCAAGAACTACACGAGCTGTACAGGGACATGCCCCTGGTCAAAAAACTCCGCATTGGACGTTTAAGATGGCTAGGACATGTAGAACGAATGGACACCAATACTAAGGCTCGCAGAATCTTCGATTTCCAGCCATACGTCGGGACGAAGTAGAGGAAGACATCGCCTTAAGAGGCGTACACACGTAGAAACCGACCACAACCAACTTGAAGTGCGCAACTGGAGGCAGTTAGCTAAGGACTTGGAGAGGTATTTTGGCTTAGGCCCAGGTTCATTCCGGACTATAGCGCCACTTAATTTAGTAAGTAACGCTCTTTCTTAGTAATAGGAAGATAATTTAGTAGTAACGTCCTAACTCGAACTACTAAGGAGATCCTTTACAAGAAGCCGATCACCCTAGTCTTGCTCTATGGCGCTCAAGTATTGACCTTAGCAAAAGCGGATAAAGAAATCCTTGGCGATTGTGAGCGAAAGGTTCTTCGAAAAGTCTTCGGTCTCATTTGCTTTGATGGGCTTTGGAAACAAAGATTCAATCAAGAGCTATACGACATATTCAGCGACAAAAACCTGGACAAAAAAATTTCGTATTGGACGTTTGAGATGAAAAGTAGTAGAGCGAACTGAGATTTATACTACGGAGTCTTCGATAATGCTCCACAAAAAATATACAAATTTTTGCCGCAACAGGCTCGTTAGTACCCAGAGCCGATAATGCTCACAACAATTCATGTGTGCGTGTGTACTTTTGCACGATGGCGGGCCTCCTGTTGTATACCGACTTTATTCGCCGTTCGGAATTCGAGATAAGCTTTTCCTGACAATTGATACTACTCGGATGTTTTGTCAGATCAATATGAGAAAAATCATTTAGGTGTTGCTACGTCTGGGAATCAAACCCGGACCCTTCTGCGCGGCAGTTCATCGCACCGATAATGCTCCACGCAAGAAGATATTTGAACCAAAGCTGACGGTTCAACATGACAAAGACCAAACCTTTGACAGAAGGATTAGTCACCGAAACTAGTGACCTTGACTGAATAATAAGAGTCAGTGTCCACAAGAGAATAAATTGAAGGCTGTCTTCTAATCGACTTAATGATCAAGCTGTCAAAATTTTCATAGCACTTAGACTGACTTATTAATATCAAGGCCAAGAATCGAATAGGATTCGAAGGTTCAAAGGCTGCCTTGTTTCAGGCAGAAACAATCAAGAGGCCGAAAAGTTAGATATTCTTCGACTAAATGTGAAAAAAGTCTTAGTAAGGTCTTTACTTAATCACATACGCAATTGACCAAAAAGACTGCAAGGCTTCAGGATCGGGATATGGAAAAGATTGCTTGTAACTATCTCGTTTAAATAGTATTTGGAGCTTCAAAACGGCCAATGCGTTTTTTTCATCGATTTAAGCTTCTTCGGAATCGTTATACCTTTGGGCCACTGTGTGTATGTTGGCTCCGTTTATATCATTATACAGGGAAATAGGAAAAAATTGACTTCAGCTATCCACGTGCCCCTAATAACTTTTTTTTTGACTCAACTGACGGACACCATCTCATTCTAACATGACTTTGGAAGGTTTTAAAAATGTTTAATTGACATATTAGTCAAACAACTAGGAAAGTGCCATCAATTTACATTGACGTCAAACACATTTTACCTTAATAGCTTTCGCAACAGCGCCCATTAAAAATTCCAGTACTTAACCTACCCATCAAATCCACGCTTTACACGCGGTACTAAAAAGTGTGTTTTACCACCCACATAGACTTGTCGCTGTACATGCCAAAGTAGATGGTAGGTACTACATAATTCCTCACACATGTCCTTACTACACACAGAGAGCCATAAAACCTTTAGCCGATATAATGACTTTGACAGTCCTCCTCCTGGGTGTATACCGAACCTAAAAACCACGCCAACTCATTTGGAAAATGTTGCTCACAACTTTACATTCAACATATTAGCGCAATTAAAAAAGAACGGAATTCTTGGGCAGAGGCCATGTTGGGTTTTCCTCAGAGGGAGATTCCTCCAACTCGAGTAACCATTTTTCATTTTCGTTGGAAAAACAGCGTCAGATAATAAAATTCAATTTATAACCGCCTTTGTGTTTAAGGGTTGTCAGTTCCATTGACGTGGAATTTGGACGATGGAATTCCGAAAGCTGGAAAATTTTCTTTTATCGCCCTTATTTCGGTTCAAACTTGTCACCAAGGGGGTCAATGGAAGCAGCACGATTAATGACAGAAGTTATGACATTAATTAGCCTCAGGTTTGGGTGTAATTACATTCGATATTAAGTGCGGAATGTTAAAGTTTATTTCAACAAATTGTCGGATGATATAATCGACGAGGTCATGAGGAGAATCCGCAACCAAGGACATTTTTTTTATGTCATTTCTTTGGTCTTGTTTTTATTGAGCAATTTGGAAAACAGCGATTAGCTCTTTGGCTGTTTTATTTGACTTGGCCAAAAGGACTTCAGGGGATGTATGTATGGTCACCTGTTGAGTCTGCATTGTCCACTGAAAAGGACATTATTGACGATTCGCCCTCAGCGGCCGACGATAATGGTATTTTCAAGTTTCTACGTCCGACAATAAGTCCTCCAGGGATAACACAAACAGCAGACACAAACAAAAAATAAAAATCAATTGAACGCAAGGAGTAAAAGTGCTCTGTGTTTGTGTGTCCTGTCTGTGCAGTATTTTCTTTTAAGTGCACACCTTTGTCAGTTTGCTGAACGGATGGAAAAAATTAAATCGATTTACACTCGCAAAATGGGAAAACTTTTGAATTTTTTCTCATGTGGAATGGAACTTGTCCCTAGCAACTAAAAACTCGTATATCCACTTTGGAGCTTCGCAATGAAGTTGTCTTTTCTTGTAAGTGGCCTTTTGAGGGCGAAAAGTTGATCCTTTGAATCTTGGAGCAAAGATTGTCGAGCCTTGGACTCAGTCTGTGTAATTGATGGTCCGAAAGGAATTAATTCATTTGCTTTCAAAATGGCAGACGAACTAAAGTCAGTTAAGTGATTAAATGTCTGTTAAGGGGTTTCCTAACTTACTTTGGAGTTTTTAGATTGTGAAGATTTATGCAAGAAGCACGTTGACATCGCCATTGCTATAGGCGACGTATTTTATATGGAGACTAACACTTTAACGACTTCTATAGTAGCAGCGAATTTAGAGCATTTTCTCAAAGGCAACAACTAAGAGCCTCGGAAAGGACTGATTTTATTGTTGAAGACCATGCTAAATATAAAAAAAGGAAAACGATGTTTGCATCGGAATATGGTGTGTGAGAATATTAAACAGGAGAAATGCAGGCGAGCAACAAGAAGAAGCTCTAAACTTCTACAAAACAGACATTACTCCTACCAGGAAATACGATGGGATGGACCGGTCAGTAAGAGAATAAAAAACTATGACAACTGCTACGGACCGTGTTATAGTGAGCTAAAACAGCGACTATTGGGATGCGGACCTGTTATAATAGACAGAATTAGGAGAGAAGTCTTAAGTTTTCAATACTTAATCGAACGCATTGTAGTATGGCACATCAAGCCCGAATACGCCAACATAAGCCTTATACGCCCCGATGGAGGAAAACGATGATATAGCTAAGTATTGCTTCTACGGGCTCATTGGCCTATGAGCGCCTACCGAAGTACGATGTTAAAATTGTGCTAGGAGGTTTTAAAGTAAAGGTAGGAAGAAAAGACATCTTTAGCAGTATTGTAGGCAAATAAAGCCAATACGACAACACGTCTGGTAACGGTCTAAGGCTAATTGACTTCACTACGGAACAAAACGCCACTATAGCCAGCACACGATTTCCTCACCTCGATATCCACAAGGGCACATGGCGGTCTCCAGATAAACGAACGGTCAACCAAATTGATTACATTGCGATAGACATGAGGCACGCATCCAGTATTTAGGATGTCCGAACATTCCGAGGAGCTAACATCGACTCGGACCACTACCTAGTTGCAGCCAAGGTAAGAATGCGGATATCCACCACACTACAACAATCCAGAAATACTGTGAAGAAATTTAATGTCGAAAGACTACAATCGCAACTCGTATCCCTAAACTTCTCGATTAACACCATACCACCAGCATCGATAGGCGAAGCACAATGGCAACGATGCCATCAAGCCATTAGATCAGCCGCAACTGATGTGCTAGGTTTCTCGCGCCCACCAGCAAGAAACCCCTGGTTTGGTGAGAAATGCCGACAGTTGCTCTCAGTCAAGATCGCCGCCTACAAGGCTAACCTGCAGGTGAATACGAGTGCTGCCATTGAGCTCTATAGGCAGAGAAGAAGGGAAGAACACCAGCTTTTCAGAATAAAGAAAACAAGAAAAACACGCGATCGAGGCTATAGAGAGGTGCCACTACAGGAACGATGTTCGCAGGTTTGACCAAAGTGTAAAACGTCAAAGCCAAGGATACGATGTTCATGCGCAATCCTGTCAAGATCAACAGCGTAATATCATAGTTGAGACATAGTGGACGCTAAGGATATGGAAAAACCACTTCTGCACATTGTTAAGCGGCGATGACGAACAACATTCCGCTGTCAGGCAGGACGAACCCTTCAATATTGGCAACGACAGCGAAAACTTCCAACCACCCGACCTGAGTGATGTTGGGATAGCAATATCTAAAGTCAAGCTTAACGAGACTGTCGGAATTGGCGGCCTTGCCGCCGATCTCTATAGCGCCGGTGGAGATGACTTTGTAAGTAACATCCACCAATTCTTAGGCCAAATCTGGTTGGATAAAATTACGCCTGAAGAATGGAACCTCAGTATCGTTTGCCCGATCCACAAAAAAGTGGACCCTCTGAGCTGCGCCAACTAAAGAGGAATAAGTCTCCTCAATATGGCCTACAAGATCAAATCTGCCGTAATATGTGAACATCTGTGGATTTATGCCAGGAAAGTCAAAAACAGATAGAATTTTCACACTTTGGCAGGTCCTGGAAAGAAACCCAGAAGTCCAAATCGATACCCAACTAGGTTCATCGATTTCAAAGTCGCATACGACAGCATTTATAGAGGCGAACTATACAGAGCCATGTCTAGTTTTGGTATACCGCCCAAACTGACGATGAAGATGGAGACGATGGAGAATTCTAGCTGCTCCATCAGGGTCGGAAATGACCTCACCGACACATTCAATACCAAAAAAGAGTATAGGCAAGGCGATGCGCTATCATTTGATTTCTTCAATTTGATTCTGGAGAGGATCGAGCACCAGAGGCACAATTTTCAAAAATCGGTGCAACTAAATTCTAGCATACGACGACGATATTGACATGATTGGTAGGAGTTAACGTGATGTCATAGCCACGTTTGCTAGTATAGAGAACGAAACGGGAAAAATGGGAAAATGAGGGCAAGATTAGGTTAATGCTGTCAACACGAAAGGAAACACAGCATCGACGAATTGGACAGACTGGGACTTTGTCTACCTCGGCTGCGCTATTAACTCTGACAACAACATCTCGTTGTTGAAGAATTACTCTTGCCAACCACTGTTTCTTCGGACTAAGTAAGCAATTCTGTAGTAACGCCTTCACTCAAACTATTAAGGAGATCCTATATAAGACCCTGATCATCCCAGTCCTGCTCCACGGCGCTGAAGCATGGATCGTATCAAAAGCGGATGAATAAATCCTTGCCCGATTCAAGAGGAAAATTCATCGAAAATGTTCGGTCCCGTTTGCGTTGACGGGCTATGGAGACGAAGATTCAACCAAGAACTACACGAGCTATACAGCGACATGCACCTGGTCAAAAAACTCCGCATAGGACGTTTAAGATGGCTAGAATGAATGAATGGACTCCAAAACTATGGCTTGCAGAGGCTTGGATTCCCAGATAGACGCCGTCGGACGCAGTAGAGGAAGACCTCCCCTTAAGTGGCGCACACAAGTAGAAGCCGACCTCAACCAAGTTGGAGTGGACAAAGGGAGGCAGTTAGCTAAGGACCGGGCTAATTGGAGAGGCATGTTGGTTGATGTTCAGGTTCATTCCGGACTGAAGCGCCACTTAACCGAAAACTGCCATGAGAAGCTTCTCAAATTTGGCATTCGGATTAGGCGTTAAGCAGGAGGTCCTCTTCTTGTGGCAACAATAATATGTTCTCACACACATATGAAAGGAGAAGCTAGGTTTATGGACATGTATAGGCCGGAAAAGCCAAATATTTTTTTTTTTTTTTTTTTAACTAAAGTGCCACCATAAACCCCAAAGAAACATCGGTTAGCACGAGTAATTTTTTTTGTTGATTTCTAAAGAGGTGTCATTGAGTGAATTAATAGCAAAAACGTGTTCTTCTACAATCTCAATGTTACCCAAAATCCACCCAGATATCCTTAATCCTATAAAGGATATCCCCAGCGTACATTTTTGCAATAAAACTGCACTCGATACTTGATTTCCTTAAGCAACTCTCGTTTGATTGCAATCAAAATGTTTATGAGACTGCAGAGCTGTAAATGATTTCTAAGGTGAGTATCTGAATTTTATAGCCACTTTCAATCATCAGATGTTCATAATAAAACCCCATACCAGATTGAAATCTTTCAACAGCAGGATTTCCAATTTCCACCATTCTTCCATCTCGTCCTTCGTTCCTATAGCCGCCCTGATTGAATTGTATCAACAGAAACGAGTTTAAATTGAAAAGTTTCCAACATCCGGGGATAGCACAAGACTTGTGATGTGTTGTTGGCCACTTGAACATGAAAGTAAAGCTGGGTTTCAATAAGAAACATCGCTGCTCCATGGAATCGTAAACAGTTTAATGAGTTTCTCCGTAAAAAGAATAACTCACCAACATACACACACTTAGCAAAGGATGGTGCAAGCAACACCAAGCGTCTAAAAGCTTTTACACCACCCCTCGACAACCAAATGGAACATCGATATAAGTCGTATTATTGAAATGCGATATTTAATGAAATCCCTGTTCCTGTTACGCTACGGATTGTAAGGATATAAGATACTCGTACCCCGTATGCCTGATTCTGAATTGTCGTCGATTAATCGTGCCTCTGAGTGGAATTTTAATCGGGGAAGGATATTCATCCATGTGTGTATGTCTAAAGACGTGCGGTTCCTTGTGTGCCAGAGCACACATATTACGAATCCACAATCAAATCTCTTCAGATTATTCCATGAGAAGCTAGACGTGTTAACGGTGCGGTCTGGGGGAATGTCGGGCGATAAAATTGCCTGTTAGCACGCAAATCTTGATTACACATTCAAAGACGAAGAGTGCAAATATGTTCAAGGATATTGAACAACTCCCGATCAGAAGGATGTACAAGTTTATTGAAAACATAAGCACGTAGCTATCAGATTTTTATGAACTTTCCAGAGACTACGTCGTCCGGAATGGCTCTTTATATGCCATTGCCCGTAGTAAATCAAGGTCCATCTGTATTTAAGGGAAGTGGGGCCGGAATAATTAGATGAAAGATACATCATATCCAATCTTAATTGCAGTACTTTTATCTATGAGTTAACCGAATTTGGAGCTTTCACAGGCATTCGTCTACGTTCCATTAATCACAGTCCTGACACTAAACAAAAAAAAAAAAGACTCTGCACAGGTCCATGGGTACTATTCGCCCTAGACAAAAGCGAGAACGCCTGTGCATTGCTAATTGATACCGTTCTGGGCTTGTCAGCGAAATTGACGAGCTATTTTAATTAGGCGAGTCCTAATTAGTTTTCCAAAGACAATTAAACGTAATTTGCGAAAAGTTCGCGTTTTAAATGGAATTTCCCTGAACAGTGTTCATTTGGATATCGGAATTTGTTGCCATTAGTTTGGGAGCAGTTGGATTACAAAGGGAGAAGGAGGGTGCTGATGGATTACAAGTTTATTGAACGCATCTTCATATTCACTTGTCAAGTACATGATGAGTGGGTGCTGTTGAACGAGGGTAGACATTGGCAATGTTCGGTTGAAGTAACTTCAACTGCCTTTAATTACTTTCCAGAGGACCCCATAGGACACTGGTCTCATCCTTCAAGTTGCTAAAATTATAAGTGCGAGTGCAACTTGTAAGTGCGGATGGATATTTCGCATAGTGGTGCGAAATAACCCTGCTGTACTCTGGTCAATACATGGCCTTGGCCCACAAGCTTGAGCGCAACCCTCAACTGGGTTAACTACTCATTTCACGGTAACACTAAGTAAGCAAGATCATCAGAGACGAGTGAGCTCATTTCTGAAGACCATGCTAGTGCTAAATGCAAATAGCAAAACCAAGTTCATATCCGTAGTAATAGAAACGTTTGAACACTTAACAGAAAACGTGCCACCGAGCTTGGGCAGGTCACACCACCTAGATAACCTATCAAAAGCATGCGAAAAAACTTATGGGAGGCATTGAAATAGCGAACTTTATAGTTTCGGTCAAACATCGTCAACATATCTCCTGCTTAAACTTGTTTTTTCGCTACTTGAACAACCAAGCTCAATGCTCTGAAGCCTATACGAATATGGGCTTGGACCACAAGCTTGGAGGTTGTGCTCTACGTTAACTACTCATCTCACGGTAAAACGAAGTAAGCAAGATCCTCAGAAAGGACTGAGCTCATTGTTGACGACCATGGTAATGCTTAATGAAAATATGAAAACCAACTTGATATATGTAATTGAAGCGTTTGAACGGCTAACAGAATAGGTGCAGCCGAACTTGGTTTAGATCGATGAATTTAGCTCATTTCTAAGCCTTCTATAACGAGTGTGGATTATGGGCCGGTGGTATCATCGGTACGTACTTCTTTAAAAATGAGGCAGTACTGCCCCGCCCATAACAACAGACTACGTTTTCACTGAAATTGAAGCCCGCCTCGACAATATTTGGTTCCAACACGAAGCTACTTGGCACACAGCTTGTGGAACAATGGACACATTGATAGACCGCTTCGGTGAACAATATATTTCACGCTTCGGACTAGTGAATTGGCCAGCAAGAACATGCGACATCACACCGTTATACTTTTTCCTCTGGGGCTATGTAAACTTCTTAGGTGTTTGTGGATAAGCCAGCTACGATTGAAGCATTGGAGACCAAGATTACCCTTGTTATTTGCAAGATACCGACGAATATGCTCGAACAAGTCATTGGAAATTGGAACGCATGGACGAGCTACCGCGGCGCAGTTACGGCCATCATTTGAAAGGAGTTCTCTTTCAAAAATAAATGTCAAGAATTGTTGTTTAGACTAAAAATAAGGATTTCACTATATTTTCGTATTTAAAAAAAGTACCTCTTGACATTGACATCACAGTACATCGCACATGAATGCAACGAACTACAGACGCGTAACAGCACTGGCGACTGAGGCCATCGGCTGAGACAGATCAAGACATTAATACAACAGAGAGAGACGGATAGACACATAGAAGTAAAGACATATAACATAAACCTACGTGCCACAGAGGAGGAGACATAGATTTGTATTCTCTCATTGTCTCTTACAGTTGGCCTCAGATAAGCTGGCAATTTTCGTAGAAAACAAATGCTGCCGAAGCTGGGGCTTGAACCCGCAGCGTTTGGCTTATCCGTCAACTACGCATTCCTGATCGATCACCCTTTATAAGTTGTCACCCGATCTTCATTGGCTTGGCTATCATTGTTTGTATGTATGAATAGTTGGTTGGGCTTTTGAATTGTGTTCGTATCTGTTTACTTCACAAATGTCAATTCCTTGAAATCTTCCAAATTCGACCACATCAACAGTAGCGACACCGATCCACAATGCCATTTCAACTGTCAACTCCTTAGACAAAGCAAATCAGCTGACTGCGCATTTCGTATCCAGTTCCACGTTGTCAGATTGTGCCCAGTATCCTGCACTACTTGAGGACATAGTGCAGTGAAACAAATGTTCCACAAAGTTCTGGTTTGTCTGCAAATTCTAATCCAATTCATTCATTGGCTGATGGTTGTGCTCTCGGATGAGGCCTTTTAAAGAAAAGCTGTGTTAAGCACATTAAATTTCGATCTAGATAGTATTATCATATCTAGATCGAATGGTTCCAAAACTGCTAAATCGATGAAGGAAATATTTCACTTTTTTTTCATCTGGCCAAAACATAGTCATAAATTTCGTTTATAGACCACAAACTTGAACTCAACAACCACGTCTGGTCAGGTGCACCAAAAACAACATCACACCTCATAGATAGGTTTCCAACGCATACGATAAAACTTATGGGAGACATAGGATTGGCGAACTCTTTAGTTTCGCTCAACATTTTCAAAGTAAAGGGTTTTTCAATAAGAGCGCTACAAAAGTTTTTTTTAATAAAACAAAAACGGTTTTGGATATCAATGAAATTCTTTGCTCCTGTGAAAGTACGTTCAATGCCATTATGTATGGAACTCGATACGATAGCAAACATTGCTCAACGCCTTCAAGTCAAGACGAACGCCGAAATATAGACACTCATCTAAAACCAACCATCCGTAGCGGTACCTCCTTTCTTCTTATCCCCAATTTCCTTACCGCCCGCACTTACTTGAGTGGCGCTACAGTCTGGAATGAACCTGGGCCTCAACCAACATGCCTCTCCAATTAGCCCGGTCCTTAGCTGCCTCCAATTGTATACTCCAAGTTAGGTAAGGTCGGTTTCTACTTGTGCGCGCTACTAAAGCAGAATGGTGTCCATTCGCTGTACATGCCCTAGCTATCTTAAACGTCCAATGCAAAGTTTTTTTTACTGTGGGGATGCAGCTGTACAGCATGTATAGGTATTGATTGAATCTTCGTTTCCCAAGCCTGTCAACACAATCGGGACCGAACTCATCTCAAACTGATCAGAATTTCTTCATCAGATTTCGATACAGTCCATGCTTTAGCACCGTAGAGCAGGACTGTGATGATCAGGATCTTATAAAGATCTCCTAAGTAGTTTGATCGAGGGCTTTACTACTGAATTGCCTTCTTAACCCGAAATAGTTAGCAGCGGTTGGCAAGAGTAATTCTTCGTTTAATTTCTGACAAGATGTTGTATTCAGAGCTAGTAGCGGAGCCGAGATGGACAAATACCCGTACTACCTCAAAGTTATATCTGTCAATGGAGACGTTCCAATTCGTCGATTGTGTGTATCCTTTCGCGTTGACAGCATATATTTAGCCTTACTTTCATTTACTGCTCAAACCATTTTTGCCGCTTCCTTTTCTATACCACCAAACGTGGTGTCGACGTCAGGTTGAGTCCTATCAATTATGTAAATATCGTCGGCGTATGCTAGTTGTTGCACCGATTCTTGAAAATTGTGCCTCTGGTGTTGGCTCTGGAGTTTTTGACAATCCTCTCAAGAATTAAATTAAAGACAGCACATCGCCTTACCTTAATCCTTTTTTGGTATCGAATGTGTCGGTGAGGTCGTTTCCGACCCTGATGGAGCAGCTAGAATTCTCCATCGTCATCCTACACAAACGGAAGAGTTTGAGCGGTGTACCAAGAGTAGACATGGCTCTGTATAGTTCGTCTGTATAAATGCTGTTGTATGCGGCTTTGAAATCGATGAATAGGTGGTGGATATCGATTTGGACTTCTTGGGTTTCTTTCAGGATCTGCCGAAGTGTGAAAATTTGAACGGCTATGGAATTTCCTGGCCTAAAACCACACTGGTAATAGCCGCTCAGGTTGTTGGTAAACGGTTTCATGTGTTCACATATTACGTCAGATAGAATCTTGTAGGCGATGATGAGGAGACCTTCCAGTCTTTGATCATGTGAGGGATGTAGTTTGAGACAAGCGTAGTGTAAAGGACTTCTTGTATGTTGCTGGTCATGAATATTGGGTCATTATCTGTTGCTGGTCATGAATATTGGGTCATTATCATTGCAAGAGATTTGTTCATGAAAGACCATCAAAAACTAAGAAGTAGATACATGTCCAGCAACCTTATGAAATTAAGAGTAGGTCTCTGAAGCTACACGGAAAACATGACATAAGGAAGTTAAAGCGTGTCCAACAACTGGAAATTACGAGAATCATATCCAACATCAACTTTATCCCTGCCTTAAGAATTCTATGTACAAAAGCCAGCAAGATCCTTCTCGAATTATAGTCCCATCCACACCAATTTAAAACAACAACTCATTTGTCATTTGTGTTCCATAGTTGTCTAGGACAGCCTTACATTACAACACAAACAATGAATGAAATCCCCATGGATACCTCTTTTGTGTTTGCAAAATAATACCAAAATTAAGCTCATAAATCCATACTCCTCTGTTGGTCCTCCGAAACAATTACATACCCATGTAGGGATCCTTAACCAATAAATGTGATAACAATTTAATTTGCAAAATTCACGCTAAAATGTTACGACATCTGTTTACATTTCGTCCTTTGTCAATGCAATTGAATACCTCCTTACAAAAAGACCCCCCAAAACAATTAAATTAACCTGTAGCATGATTTACAGCGGAGTCTTCAAGTCGCATAAACTTGGTCGTCACTCTACCCCTGTTGAACAATTAATATTGCTACCCGGCAGCCAGTGTGTCCCTTGTATTTGCAATTCATTTGCAATATTTCATCACCCACCTCGTTGAAAAACAAACAGAACCAGCACACCAACGAATATTACATAAGGGGGAACAATACTTCCGCTCTCGTGGTCATGTTTTTACATCTACATGTGGGTTGCAGTAAACTTCTGTATTATCCTGAATGCAATAGAAACTACGAAATATCTCCCCAAGGGACTATAGTCGCCCGTTTATCGGAATAAGATGCTTGCAATCTTTTCGAAAGGATGAGGATGGATTCGCAATTCACATTTGAAATTGTGAAATAGAGGATGGGGAAGTTCGGAGTACTTGTGATCCTTAGTTGAGAAAAAACACAAAATCCATGCCGGTTCGCTACATTCCTCCTTTCATAAATCAATCAGTTTTGATTGAACCCTTGGTGCGATGAAATGTGGTTTTAAGGATACAAAAAATGAACTTCAGAAGGAAGGTTGGTAGGTAGGAACCAACGCACTGTTAGAAGTTATGAATTGCTGTTAGGAGTATTTTTAACTGTTCCATGAGAGGGTGAGATGTTTGTGGTAAAAGCTTTCCAATGGATGATTTCACACTTTGTCAGCTTGCGTGTGCGATGAACTTGGCATTTTTGAAAAATTCTGAACTCAATTAATTTTTTTTTTCTTTTGACACATACTTGTAATTGTACGATATATGAGGCGTGCAGGTTAAATTTCAACCTTTAGTCTTCCATCATCCGATATAATTTTTGGTCTGGTGGAGGCGGTCACCTTTTGGGAAATTTAATTCAGCCCCTCGACGATGAGTAGTCAAACGTTTTGATTGATCAACATTGCGATGCCCTTTGATGGCTTAGTTTCCATTTTATTTATACAAGCTGCGCCCTTGGGACCTGGAGGTTGTATGTTTGAAAAGCGTTTGGAGTTTTAAGAATTTCGATTCGATTTTGAAATGTTTTATGGTATGGAATTATCATTTGGGTATATCTGTCGATGTGATTTTATAGACCCTCACCTCACCGAAACATACGATTCGAAAATTGGATCTAAGCAAGGCGACTCACATGTGACACACAATCTTCCATAAATCGGTGCAACTAAACGCATATTCCGATGATATTGATATCATTGGTAGGATTCAACACTATGCCATGTTTGCTAATTTAGAGAAGCAAGAGGTAAAAGTGGGTTAAGCTGTATATGAGGGTCAGAACAGAGCAGGTGTAGGGTGTTTTTTTTAGAGCTATAAAAATTTCGATGGAAATAACTGTCAAACTAGCTGTCATAATACTGAAGTGTGTTAGACATTTTTTTAAGTATACTTTGGCAAATCACCATGGATAGGCTTAAGCCGAAACAACGTTTACAATCGTGGAAATTTATTTCCAAAATTTGAGATCTGTTCGACAAACTTATATAGCATTTCGTTAATCTTACGAGCAGCTTTTACGCAATACCATGGATGGATTCCTGACCCCATTTACTATTTCTGATAATATTTGTCCGAATCGAGGCTGAATGGAAAAACCTTGATTCAACTTCAGTTCATTGATCAGTTGTTAAGGTTTTGATGTACTCCAAATTTTGAAACCCAATTTTGTATAAAAGCGGATACGACTGTATCCTTCATGTTTTTAATTGGAATCGACTCTGGCCATGAAGAAAAAACGATTTTTTATTGTATGGATATAAGTAAAACCCTGTGATGGTGCGAACCTACTAAATTCGTGGACCTAATCTACGTGTGAAAATCACCTTCTGGTACTGAAAATTGTCCATGTTCTGAAGTGGAATGTCGAGTAATTTCGATGAGATTCATTACCGTGAATGACGATTCGTGATTTTTTTTTATTCCTCATGTCATTGGAAATTATTTAGAAGATAGATGGTTCCAACAAAATGGTGCGACATGCCATACAGTGTGTACAACCATGAATTTTATTAGCCAAAAGTTTGATGGCCGAATCATCTTAAGAAATGGACCTGTGAGTTGGCCACCTCGTTCGTGTGATTTGACACCTTTGGACTACTTTTTGTGGCTGTATGTCAAAATTCTGGTCTATGCTGATAAAATAGCAACGATTGATCACTTCGAATGCAACATTCGACACACTTTTGACAAAATAAGTTCGGGTCGAAAAGTTCGGGTTGTGCAAAATTTAACCAGCAGGATAGCGGGCGTTCATTGGGCGCATTCGCGGATGCCATATGCCAGAATTTATTTTTAAACATAAAATGCAATGAAATATGTGAGCTTACAAGGTCGAAAATTCGGTCATTGCATTGAATTCAATTTTAAAGAAAAAATGACACCGGTGGTAAGGAACTTTGTCTACCTCAGCTCCGCTATTATTATGACATCGACATCTCATCAGGAATTAAACGACGAATTACTCTTAATAACCGCTGAAGTAAAGCATTAACTCGAACTTGAAAGGGTATCCTATACAAGAACCTGATCATCCACGTTCTAGTAAAAAAAATGTTAAAGAAAAAATGGCACCGGTGGTAAGGAACTTTGTCTACCTCAGCTCCGCTATTATAATGACATCGACATCTCATCAGGAATCAAACGACGAATTACTCTTGATAACCGCTGAAGTAAAGCATTAACTCGAACTTGAAAGGGTATCCTATACAAGAACCTGATCATACACGTCCTAGTAAAAAAAATGTTAAAGAAAAAATGGCACCGGTGGTAAGGAACTTTGTCTACCTCAGCTCCGATATTATTATGACATCGACATCTCATCAGGAATTAAACGACGAATTACTCTTGATAACCGCTGAAGTAAAGCATTAACTCGAACTAGAAAGGGTATCCTATACAAGAACCTGATCATCCACGTCCTAGTAAAAAAACGCCAAATTGGACGTCTAAGATCTAAGCGAATGAGCACCAACACTCTGGCTCGCAGAGTCTTCGATACGCAGCCAAAAGTAAAAACAGACCCCCAAACTTGAAGTGCGCAATTGGAGGATGTTAGCTAAGGAAGGGACTAATTGAAGAGTCATGTTGGTTGAGGCCCAGATTCATTCCGGACTGTAGCACAACCAAATTGTTATAACTATAGCTAACAATTTTGCCCTGCTAAGGAGTAGTAATCCATGCTGCTTTTTAACGGTATCGATAAGGGAATGCTAGTTTTAAAAACGGGATGGGATAGGGTATTAAACGGCTCGCTAAGCGGATTGTAATAATTTGTAATGGTTGGTAACAAATAACCACAAATCAATACTTCGACATACCATACTTCGAGGTACAAAACCATTCAACGGAAATATGTTGTCATCTAGTTATATTATGTAAATATACCACCAATTAACCTTTTTTTTTGCAATAAACCATAAAACTGTTGCCACATCGAAAAAATATGTTTTTCTCTTTTGCAAATACTCGTATATGCATCGTAAATTAAATAGATACATTTGTATCTAAATACCCTTTGCTTGTGATGCGAGGCACACTCCACACACCCACATCGGCGAGCTGTAAACGATTGTTTACACAAAATTTGTTGTCGGTTGCGTAATGTTCGCGGAAAAAAAGCAGAATACTCGGGGGCATGCAAATATTGAACAAGCGAAAGGGTAATGCGTTCAAAATGAGAAATTCCATTTACGACCTACATAAATTTATTTATGGATATTTGATTAGTGCTATTCGTGAACTGTTCGGTCCAACTAATAATCAAACAAACAGAGCTAAGTCGCTTGCAAATATTTGTTCGAACATACCTAGGGTGGTAGGTACTCGTAAATAATAGGGGTTGTCCCAATTTTAATTGCTTTTGCATATGTACGCAGTAAAAATTAGTCATACGTTAAAATTTTATAAAGAATTTATGCGTCAAATGTAAACATTTAATTTCCGATCTCATAAACAACGAGCTGGAAATTTATTAGATTCTTTAAAAGAGCTGCATGGCTTCATTTTTATTCGAATAACCTCACATGTGTCTATTCCACTGAAATTAACCTTCAAATTTATTTTCACACTAAATTCTGTTTTTTTTTTTTTTTTTTTGTTATTGCAGGAGAGGCTGCTTGGAGGCTGGCTGAGTTCATAAAAGTAAAAATGCGGCAGCACTGCAATTATTGCGTTCACTAATGTAAAAAAAAATTGCAATTATCTTTGCATGACGGCAGTTGTCATCTGCGTTCATAAAATCATCACAAAATGACGGTCAAACTGGGATCAACTCTACATTGAATTTTGTTTTGTTGCCGAGTTGCAGGAGAAAAATAAGTAAAAGTAAAAAGTTTAAGTAAAATTAATAAAAATTTTGTATTTAAAACTTAAAATATATTATTTGTGAAGTTTGTGAAATTTTAACAAACTATACGAGGCCATCAGAAATCCGTTCGGATCCAACTGATGTACCTCTGTACAAACTTATGCCCAAGCTATAGTATCCGGTAAACTTGAGGAACAAAGTAAAGCGTATAAACTTATTTTTAACAGGCTAGTTAAGCTCGAAAATAGTATTCGCAACAAACTTACCCCACCTTCGATATGAATAGATTTCTTTGAATTCTTACATGGAATGCCAATGGCCTTTGGCAAAAACTTTGCGAACATGAATTGTAAGAGGAGTTTTTTTTTGTAGAGATTCGAATAGAGATAAAACTGACATTTTATGGTGAAATCGGACAACTTTTTTTTTAAATTCATTTTTATTTAATTTTTTCTTAGAACTAACTTACATCCTAGACAAAAATTCATGAAAAAAACTAGCTTACTTATCAACTACTTAACTACCTCACTTGCCCTATGCGGGCGCCCTAAATTATACGATAACTTAATTCTAATGCCTTTCGGCCTATTGCCACAGCAAGCGTTTTTTTTTTGTGCCACCATGACTGCTTTGCACCTAAACCTACGACTAAAACTATGTAAGTCGGCCATAAAATAACAATTTTAAGTCAAATACCTTTAATACTCATTCAATCACCACAACAGGTTCTCCTGTTGTGACCTACTCCAACGGTCCCAATCGGACACATTCCTCCTGAAGCGCAGGCGCACTCCTCCGCCTTGAGCGACGACGTCTCGGTCGTATGGGAGCCGCCTATCCACAGTTCGTCGGATGACGTGGTAGATTAGCGGAACCGCCGATCTATCCTGTATCAGCCCCCGACTATCCAAATATAGGAAAGCTTCGGGCGGAATAAAGCCCCTTAAACGCGCACTCTCAAAATATTCATCATTGGGATAGAAGGCCCCAAAGATGAGACTATTGTTCGAAGCCGTCGCTCTTGCAGCGTGAAACCGAATGAGTTTCACCAGAAAATTGTCTATTCCGTTTATGTTGACCCCGTTGTATAGGACCTGGTTGGAATAGTATTTTGTGTAGTCAGATACTGGTGTTCTGTGAAGTCCAAGGCAGCTCCTCAGACACTGCCTCTCAAACACCCGTATCTTTTCCATTTGCGATGGGGCAACGTTGAACCACACCGGGCACCCATAGGCAATCATAGGCCTATTGAGGGCCATGTAGCAAATCACCTTCACCCTGCTGTCAAGACGACTGCTATAAAACAATCGTCTTGTCAGGGCAAGTGCTCCCCTAGCTCTAGCCAGAGCAGCATCTACATGTCTTCCGAAATATAGATACTGATCTAACCAGATGCCAAGGTACTTTACTACACTTTTACTCGCCAGTGGCTGTCCGTTTGGTCCAACGATCACCAGGTTTCATCAGTTCTTTCTCGTATCCCTAGAGGCCCTAGACGACGGTGTCCTAAACAGGATAGTTTCTGATTTCTGAAAGTTGATTTTCAACTTCCTGTCATCACAATATCTCTGGATCTTGTCGAAGTCCCGCTGCAAAAGAGTTCGAATGACTTCGACAGTAGAGGCTGTTCTGTACGCGATAAGATCATATAATATCACTGGTGTAAATGCTGAAGAGAATCGGCGAGTTTACCGCTCCCTGTTGCAGACCATTCTTAATGAAAAATTCTGTGGTAGAAGTTACATTGCCACTTTTGACAACAAACCTTCTACCAGTCAGCATGTCATGAAGCATATATAGCAGTGGTTTACTTATGCCAAGTCTGGTCAGCTTTAGATAGAGGTCCTCTAACCGTACGGTGTCAAAAGCCTTCTCTTACTCAACCAGACATCCACCCGTGCACTGTTTTTTGGCTTTGTTCCATGGTATATCAGAGACGAGTTTGGAGGCGGCATAAATACAGTCATGTCCAGCCTTGAAACCAAACTGGTTCTCTGGTATAATATTATTGTCCTCAGACCACTTGAACAGTGCTCGATTGAGAATCTTTTCGAAAACCTTGCTGATACTCGGAAGGAGACTTATCGACCGGAAATTCGCCGGATTGGAGTTGTTCTTTCCCTTTTTCGAGAGAGGAAGAACCACCGCCGTCTTCCAACGTACTGGATAATATGCATTATTCAGCACGTTGTTGAACAGCATAAATGTCCACAGCTTCAGGTGGTAAGTGTCGCAGTACAATGTTGGATATACCATCGACTCCCGATGACTTATTTTTCTTTATGGAATCGAAGATGATCTGGAGTTCCACCTTCGAAATCAACAGGGGACTAGACCCACTTCGCTCGGCGACTATGGCGTTTGCCAAGTTTTCGTCATCAAACCGGGTGAAACCACGGTTCTCAGATCGCCATTGCGTTATGTCGTTTCGGAGATAGAAATGATGGAGCAGGGCATTGTTTTCCATGTTCAGTTTGGTTTGCCATTTTATCATGAACAGGTTGACAAATGACCAACGCTTGCGAATTGTGCAAATTTATTTCGAAAATAATGGTTCAGCTCGCGAAATTTACCGCAAGCTCTGTCCATTTTATGTTCGATATAACTGTCCATCACAGTAATTAATTCGGTTAACCATGGATCGTTTTCGTACTACGTTTACTCCGTGTGATAAAACGCATCTGAAGTAACAATTGCCGCTGTAGAGCAAAGTGTTGAAGAGGACCCGAATGAATCGATTCACCATCGTGCACAGCAATTGGAGCTTTGTCCACCAACTTTATGGAAGATTTTGCGCAAAGATCTTGGCTTACGACCTTACAAGATCCAGATTGTGCAAGAATTAAGACTATGCAATGCGACGTGATTTTGGTGAATGGGCCGAGATAGATCTCGATGCTGATTTTCATCACAAAATTTTGTTCAGTGATGAGGCTCATTTTTGGTTGAATGGCTACGTCAACAAGCCAAATTGCCGCATTTGGAGTGAAGAGAATCAACATGAGACCCATGAGACTCCATTACATCCACAAAAACTGACTGTTTGGTGAGCTCTACGGGCTGGTGGAGTCATTGGGCCATACTTCTTCCGAAATGAAGATGGGGAGTCCGGTATAAAGTCATGATAACCGACTATTTTCTTCCCGAATTGGATGACATGAATATGAATGAGATGTGGTTCCAATAAGACGGCGCTACTTGCCACAAAGCGCACGTCAAATCGAAACAATGCAAGCTCTATACAAGTCAAAAGCAGACAATCTTTTCTGAAGATATCTTCTATTTACTGCTCTTCACGATGCAAGGTTGCGAAAATTGACTTTGATGCCCTTGGACAGCATTCTGTCATCGGAGGCGACTTTAATACAAAACATACATTCTGGGGATCTAGAAGCACTTGAAAGAAAGGTAGGATGCTTTATGATGTTGATAGAAAGTACAATAGCGAATTTCATTCTACATCAGTAGCCCAGTAAGTTGGTTTTCCAACTTACTGAGCTACTGATGCTACTAAAATACCGGACTTAATTGATTTTTTCATTGCAAAATGTCTGTCATGTAATCGAATCAGATTTGAAGAATGCTTTGATCTTTTCTATGATCAATATACGGTCATTCTAACAATAAGCAAGTCACTCATTAGAAATGAAAATCTACCTAGCTTAACAAACGCGAAAAACAACAGGGAAGGCCTCAATAACGATATTGAAAATAATATTCGACTGGGTGTATTGCTTAGAACCCAATTGGAACTCGAAGTCGCGGTTGACTCCTTAATCGATACCGTTCACAAAACGCATGGAATAACACTCCTTAACAAGGTAAAATAGTGGCCTATAGTTATATCAAGTAACCACGGGAAATAAAGGATTTGGTTAGACAAAGAAGAAAATCTCTTAAAAGTTGGCAACAAATACGTGCTCCCCGGGATCAGATACATCTAAATCGGTTGAGTAACTTGCTATCAAATTCGATTTAAGATTTAAAAAAAAAACCGTACAGTAAAAACTTAACAAAGCCTTACCGCTGGAAAAGAATCCAATTATTCCCTTTGAAAAGCAATTTGAGTCATAAAACGGCAAAAAATAACGCAGTGCCTACAATATGGTAACTCAAGATTCTTGGTCAAAGAGCGATAAGGAAAAGGCCGACGTATTTGCCGCTCATCTTGAGGAAACATTTAAACCCTTTGATGGTCCAACCCTAATCGAAAAAAATGTATAGTAAGATATGCAAGTATTGACGAGCTTAAACTAGAGCCCAAAAAAAGCTCCAGGTTATTACTTGCTTACATGAGAAATTCTTAAAATGTTGCCTCGGAAAGGGTTGACTAAACTCCTCAACATTGTAAATGCAGCAATAAGATTGGAATACATACCAAGGCAGTGGAAAGTCGCGGAAGTGATTATGGTTCACAAACCAGGAAAATCACCGAATGAAATTAAATCTTACAGACCTATTTCACTTCTTCCAAAAATTTCAAAAGATTTTGAATGGATATTACTCGGTCACTTACACCCCGTTGTTGATCAGGAACGCCTTTTACCTGACCATAAATTTGGGTTTTGAAGTAAACATTCGACTGTGGACCAAGTTCATCGAATTACTGATGTAATTGAGAAAGCTTTCGAAGAAAAGAAAATTTGCTCAGCCATATTTCTTGGCATGACGCAAGCATTTGACAAAGTTTGGCATAGAGGCCTTCAATGCAAGCTCAGACAAGTTCTGCCTGAAAAATTATATAAAATCCTCGTGTCGCACCTTCCGTGTGAAACTTGGAAACGAATATTCATAGTTTAAAGAAATATTGGCAGGAATACCTCAAGGAAGCGTCATTGGACCACTCTTGTACCTCCTATTTACACGTGATATCCCACAAACAAACGATACAATAATTGCCAGGCTTGCTGACGATTCAGCTATACTATCAATTGGCAAAACAACAGAGGAAATATATATGAAATTACAAAACGCCATTAACGAGGTTAATGAATGGACAAAATCCTGGCGGATTGCACTTAAATAGAGCAAATCGATTCATGTAGATTTTTCGTATAATCGAACAAACAATTTGCCTGTATTTCTCAACACGGTTCGAGTCCTTTTTGGAAATGAAGCGAAATATCTCGGAATGACACTTGATGCAAAATTAAAATGGAAGTCGCATGTGGAAAAGAAATGCAAAGAACTTACAAATAAACACAGAGAACTGTAATGGTTACTCGGAAATTATTCAAAGCTTAACCTTGATAACACGCTACTATTATACAAGGTGGCGCAAAAGTAATCCTCCTATCAGAAAATGTTATAAATTTTGCGATTGGCCCCTAATGTCAGTTCTGTTTTGACATTTGTGTAGTAAACACATGCGAAATACACGTTAGTAAACAATGTTACGCTACACTGCTCCAGAACGCGGAATATTGGTGACTATTTATTTGAGCAATAATCGGTCGGTGACTTTGGCAAAACGTGAATTTCGTCGCAGATTTCCTAGCCGTCCAACGCCTACTGGTGAAACACTGCGACGTTTAGCCGCTCGCCTCGAAGAGACTGGCACAACACGAGATGCTGCCAGGCGTGGCAGACCCCAGAGTAGCCGTTCTGCAGAGAATATTGCTGCTGTAGCCGAAGTTGTCATGGAAGCGCCGTCGACATCGACCAGACGACGTGCCACGCAAATGGGTATCAGTCGACGGTCTTTACAGCGAATTTTGGTACAAGATTTGAAGATGTTTCCGTACAAAGTCCAGACGGTGCATCAGCTGTTAGCTGCTGACCGCCAATCGCGTCTAACATACGCTCAAGCCATCCTTAATCACCACCAAGAGGAAGATGATTTTTCATCAAAAATAATCATGAGTGATGAGGCCCATTTCCATCTTAGCGGGTACGTAAATAAGCAAAAACGCTTCTGGGGCACTGAAAATCCGCGTTTAACCCACGAAGAGCCATTACACCCGCTCAAAGTCACTGTATGGTGTGCTGTTTTCGCTGGAGGAGCCATCGGACCTTTTTTCTTCGAAGACGTCGCAGGCCAAACGGTTACTGTGAATGGTGAGCGCTACAGAGCTTGGGATTGGAAAACATGTGGTTCCAACAGGACGGTGCAACGGCACACACTGTACGTGCCACAACCGAAATGCTGAAGGATGCATTTCCCGGGCGCCTAATCTCCCGTTTTGGCGATTTGCACTGGCCAGCAAGATCGCCTGATTTGACCGCTCCAGACTTCTTTTTGTGGGGCTTTTTGAAGTCGCGGGTTTATGTCAAAAAGCCTCAGACTCTTGCAGCTCTAAAAGACAATATCCGTCAAGAATGTGAGGACCTATCGCCGGAAGTTTTGGCCAAAGTGATGGGAAATGCCATAAAAAGGGCTCAAATGACAATCAACTTTGGCGGCGGCCATTTACATGACATCATATTCTCGACTTGATGTAAAAAAAACTAAAAGACCAAATTAACCAAATTAAAATAATCCACAAGAAGAATCAAAGTTTTTCATTTTTTTTTTTTAATTACAGCCAAAAAACATCGGAAGGTTATTTTTGCGCCACCTTGTACAATCAAGTGCTAAAGCCGGTCTGGAAATACCGTATGCAACTATGGGGTTGCTCTAGTGAAACGAATCTAAACATTCAACAAACTTTTGAAAACAAAATGTTAAGATCATTCGAATGAAGATCTACCCAGAGATCTGGGTATTCCCGCGGTTCAAGATGAAACGAACAATTTTGCACGAAAACACAAAAAAACGTTTATTATGACACGTTTACACAACAGTTCTCCAAATTCTTGAAAAAAAAAACAAACTTATTGCGGCGTCTCCAAGGAACTAAGCCCATAGATTCGGCTTGATAATAACAAACCGCGCTATAAATTGCGGAAAAAACAGGAACTCTCAAAAGAAACTTACATGCTAAACATTCATTACTCGTGATAAAAAAAATTGCTAGACAATTCGCATACTTGCAATACAAATACAAAAAGGGTGGTGGTTTTAGTGACACACTACCTTGGACACGTGCTCATCGTGTATATGAAATTATCACCAGCCCACGGAAAAATGAAAATTCCCCGAAGAATTTGTGTCGGAGGAAATCGGAAGAAGAATTGCACTTAGCTGTCAAGAATTGCACGAAAAACGCACCTGAACGCACTTCAACGCGATTCGCTGGAATGCGTTTCAAAATGTTGGAGAATTATTCGTAAAATCTTTTCGGAAGAATACCTCGAAACAAAAATCTTCCGGATCGTACAAAATCGAAGAATTTTCCGCTCCGACGGATACCTCGCTAGGGCTGATTATTTGTGTTGAACTGCATTGAATGTGAATAAAAAATTGTGTTCGGATGCTGACACCAAACTCGTTATTTGGAGTTCAAAAATTCTCTCAGCTAAAGCATTATTTTCATTCTTTCGACCACTGCTGTCATCCACATCTTCGTTCAACTCATAGTATTCGCGGTTGGTTGTATCTTCTTCTCCAATAGCCTTTCTCGCACTTAGGACTGCAAATTCGAGGAAGAGTTTGTCTCTCGAAAGTGCCTTCTACTTGCTACTCTTATTTACTTATTATGCAGCATTCGACGCCCTAAAGAAAGACTATCAGGATTGGGGTTCATTAGAGCAAACATTTAGTAATCGGTTTAAGAGTTTTGATCTCCATACGTTGAGGAATGGAGTTCTTTTTTATATCACCAGGACCGACATACTTTTTCCTTTTATTTTATTTTTTTTTTTTGATTTTTTAAACTTTGCAATTTTTACCAACACCTGCGAATAGTAGGCACCAAAATTTGGAAGAGGGGGTTCATTCATCTCTTCCAAATACGCAGCTGACGAAGTCCTCCTCTGACATCAGGAGAAATCTAACTGCACTCGAGTTTATGACTTTTAAAGCCAGTCTACTGCTTGAACTTTTATTCCAAAAACGTCAATTTATTTTGACCACAATGGTCTACATTCCGACATCGATTCACTGAATTATACGTTGGGCGGCAGTTTCAATTCGACTCTAATGTCTACCCTGGATAATAATCCTGACATCGCAAGTGCCGACACATTCATTTTCCTTATCCTTTACGACCCGTGTCCTAGCATACTAAAGATTCCAAATGCGGAGTAAATATTTACGCAGTCCTTCGGCAAACATTGCACCCATTTCAATTTTATTCCTTTTTTTGTCGTCCTTTAAGGAAGGATGTAATGAAGACCAATCCGTCTTAACTCAACCAAATTGTACGCAATACCTACATTTATAGGCTTTTGTTTGCGTTTGGTTCCGTTTTCATTTTGGTTTCCGTTTACGTTATGGGTGTGCGGTCCTAATGTCGAAATTTTATTTCCACAATCAAAATCCATCGATATATCTATTGGAGTAGGGGTGTTCGATTCGGTTGATTGGCATGGACACATTTGGTTTATTGCTTTTCCGTTTTGTTATTTAGTCATAGAACTCGCAGGACAATTATTCCTATTTTTACGAGGTGCCATGTAGTTTTCCAATTAAACGTTTATTTTAATCATTTACGTGAGTGTAACGCTTTTTAATGAGCGCCGTTGCCAGCTATGGCGGTTATAAACGTACTAGATGCAGTATATGACACTGCTCGCTTTGATGGGTCTAGAAAGATATTGAGGGTTCTTGATCAGTATATAGGTAATGACGGTGCAGTGAAAAAACTCCTAACAACAGCACCCATGGGGCTAAATTCCTAACAAAAAGGAAAGTGGGGTTTATTTTCTCTTCATTCATCCAAACTCGCACAAATCCCTAATCAAACAGTAAGCCCAAGCAGGGGGGTTTGCAGACGGGAAGCATTCCCCATTTTCGTGGCAGGGCTCATTTCCATTTCGGAAAGGAAATTAGCCCCGCGGTGGCTATTTCACTGCACCGATAGAGACAACATCAGCATAGTTCTGTGAACTGCTCATATTCACAAAGACGGGCTTATTATCAGGGACTGTCAGGCTGAGGTATCTCCGAGAGTTTGCTCGCAAAAAAGTAGATTCTCGTTACAAGGTCAATATCCACTACCTATTTCTCAAAGCTGCATTCGGCAGCATTTGTAGAGACAAACTATACAGAGTCTTGTCTAGGATTGCGTAAAACACCTGAGTCAACGATCATAGAGTGCATAACTGGTGGCAGTCAGTAAGTTACCAGGAGTACTTGAGAGGGATTTTGATTGAATTTGGTTTTCTCACCTCGGCAGTTCCTGGAAAAAAAACCCAAGAAACCCAACACCTATTCATCGATTTCAAAGCCGCATACGACAGCATTTATAGAGGCGATTTATACAGAGCCATGTCTAGTTTTGGTATACTACCCAAAACTCGTCCGTTTGAGTAGGATGGCAGTGGCGGATTCTCGCTGCTCCATCAGAGTCGCAAGCGACCTCACCGACATATTCGATACCAAAAAAAGATTTAGACAAGGCTGTCCTGTGACTTCGTCAATTTGATTCTTTAGAGGATTGTGCAAGACTCTCGAGCCAACACCAGAGTCACAATATCCCAAAATCGGTGCAACTACTAGCGTACGCCGACGATATTGACATCTCAGAATTGGACAGAAATTCACCAGATATAACTTTGAGGTAGGGCGGTACCTCGGCTCTTCTATTAACTCTGACAACAACACCTCGTCATAAATTAAACGAAGAATTACTCTTGGCAACCGCTGTTACTTCGGGCTAAGAAGGCAATTCTGTAGTAAAGGAAGACCTGGCCTTAACTGGCCCGCAAGTAATAAGAACTTTATCCACCAAATTCCTTTTAGGGTGCGAATAATCTGAGACATAAAACCCAGTTGTCAAGACCAATCTCAATATGATTGCAATGTCACATGAGCGTAAACACAAATACGCACTCAAAGTCATCATCGTGGATATTAACTTATCTAGCTCACTCTTGGTCGCTCCTAGCTACGAGTGTATTTGTAAAACTTTGTGCAATTGTAACTCAAACCCCTCAGTCGTGAATCGATTTCTCCACCTTCTACAACTGACAACAGGTAAACAACTGATAAATTTTCAAGGCCAACGAAATGAGAAAACTCTGTGATTCCAGATGGTTGAACAACATCACAGTTCAACGATGAATCAGTTCATGATACATGAATAATCATGAGCTCACGTTCCAAATAAAGTCATGAAAATGAAAAGAACAACAAAAGGACCCCATGCAAGGATTGAACGTGGAAATATCACCCACACTATTGAGGTCTGGGAAAAAGCCTTGTAACTTCAAATGGAGGTTGTAGTTGTAAATATAAAATATTTACCAATATTCGACAAAATCCGGCAGGGATTGAAAATGAAGACATGAGTAGTTCAGTCACGTTAACCTTTTTATGTAAATTTTCTTCAATCAATTGTAAGCAGTTGTTCCAGGTTTAAGTTACGCTGCGATATGGGGTGGTCTACGTTACTCCATTTGAGAAGCGTGATATTCATTTACTTGGCATACAGAAGATGACAAAAATTGACAAGCAACTTAGGTTTCTTCCGTCCATTGAACTAAATAAAGTCTGCAAGTGTGAAAAATCGAATTGATTCCCTTGAAGTACTCTTAACTTTTCATCTCGTTTTTAAGTTCAGATCTCTTTATCTTCTGTCGGGACCAAAAACGCGGGCGGCCCAAAAACAATTATCCAAAGATACAATCCTGAGCACGTTGCTTCCAGTTTATAAGCCCATCAACTCGGGTAACCGAGATAACTTCAATCCTAAATCCTAGGGACGGTCTAGCTGGACGCCTCGAAGCTGATGGTTGGAGTTCGAAAATTCTCTCAGCTAAAGCATTATTTTCATTCTCTCGATGTGGCCGAACCACTGCAGTCATCCACATCTTCGTTCAACTCATAGTATTCGCGGTTGGTTGTATCTTCTTCTCCATTAGCCTTTCTTGCACTTAGGACTACAAATTCGAGGAAGAGTTTGTCTCTCGAAAGTGCCTTCTACTTGCTACTCTTATTTACTTATTATGCAGCATTCGACGCCCTTAAGAAAGACTATCAGGATTGGGGTTCATTAGCGCAAACATTTAGTATTCGGTTTAAGAGTTTTGATCTCAATTGTTTTGCTAAACAGAATATGGCATTGGTTTCCTTGTGATAGTCTTCGTTGTATCTCCACCAAGGTTGCATTCATCTGAGTGACTCTGAGGTAAGTGAACTCTACCCCGAATTTGATGCTATCAACAGTTTGTCCAAAGTTCTGCATTGATTAACTAACTTACTTAAGTGGCGATATAGTCCGAAGTGAATTTGGGCCTAAACCAACCTTCCTCTCCAATTAGCCGAGTCTCTATCTAACTGCCTCGAGTTGCAAACTCCAAGTTGGTTGAGTTCGGTTTCTACTTGTGCGCGCCACTTAACGCGAGGTCTTCCTATACTGCGTCCGACGTCAGGCTGAGAATCGAAGACTTTCCGGGCCGGAGCATTGGTGTCCATTCGTTTTATATGTCCTAGCCATCTTAAACGTCCAATGCAGGGTTTTTTTTAATCGACCAAAGATTCAGAGCCGTAGAGCAGGACTGGGATGATCAGGGTCTTATATTCGATCTTATTAGTTTGAGTGAAGGCTTTACTACTAAATTGCCTTCTTAGCCCGAAGAAACAGCGGTTGGCAAGAATAACTCTTCGTTTAGTTTCTGACGAGATGTTGTTGTCAGAGATAATAGCGGAGCCAAGTGGACAAAGTCCCTTACTACCCCAAAGTTATATCTGTTAGTGTGTGACGTTGTTTCCAATTCGTTGATGTTGTGTTCCCTTTCGTGTTAATAGCATATACTTCGTCTTGCCCTCCTTTACCGCCAAACCCATTTCGCGCGCTTCCTTCTCTATATTAGCAAACGCGGCTATGACATCACGCTGGGTCCTACCAATGATGTCAATGTTGGCGTATGCTAGTAGTTGCACCGATTTTTGGAAAATTGTGCCTCTGGTGTTGTTGAAGAAGTCACATGACAGCGCGTCGTCTTGCCTAAATCCTTTCTGATGGAGCAGCAAGAATACTCCATCGTCATCAGTATACCAAAACTAGACATGGCTCTGTATAGTTCGTCGCTACAAACGCTGTCGTATGCGGCTTTGAAATCGATGAATAGGTAGTGGGTATCGATTTGGACTTCTTGGGGTTTTTCCAGGATCTGCCGAAGTGTGAAAATTTGATCGGCTGTGGACTTTCCTGGCCTAAAACCACACTGATAAGGGCCAATCGGGTCGTTGGTAAACGATTTCAGCCGTTCACATATTACGGCAGATAGGATCTTTACGAAACTTTGAGGATGGATAGGATATTTAGGAGACTTTATGCCTCTGTAGTTGGCGCAGTTCATAGGGTCCCCTTTTTTGTGGATCGGGCAAACGATGCTGAGGTTCCATTCTTCAGACATACTTTCTTCAGACATACTTTCTTAGACTATGAGTTGGTGGATGTTACATACCAAGTCATCTCCGCCGCCTTTATAAAGTTCAGCGGGAAGGCCGTCATTTCCGGCAGCCTTATTAAGATAGAGGTTAGATATTGCAATCCTCACTTCACTCAGGTCATGGTGTTTTCAGTTTTTGCTGTCGTTGCCGATCTTGAATGGTTCGTTCTGCCTGACAGCGAAATGTTGTTCGTCATCGCCGTGTCTCAACTACGATATTTCCGTGTTCATCTCGACAGGGCTCTGTTCAAGCCTTGTATCCTTGGCTTTGACGTTTTACACTTTGGTAAAACTTGCAAACATTTTTTTGCTTTTTTTGCTTCTCTCTGAAGAGCTGGTGTTCTTCCCTTCTTCTTTGAATATAGAGCTCAATGGTAGCTCTCGTCTTAAACTACAGCCTAGTCTTGTAAGCCTCGTTCTTGGCTGCTAGCACATCAGTTGCGGCTGATCTAATGCCTTGTTGGCTTTTTCTCGAATGACCAAACGAAGCTAAGGTTTCATTCTTTATATATTCATCCTACCAAATTATATTGTTAACTTAGTGAATGATATTTACGATCGTCAATGTCAGACTTATCACTTAAGTCAGCCTGTCGTTGTTTCGGATGTTCGCTTCGATATTTATTGATTCGTTATGTCAATTAAAAAATACAAATTTCTTGGCGCAACAGGCTCGTTAGTAACCAGGGCCGATCTTTCTCACAACAAATCCATGTGTGCGTGTTTACTTCTTCCAAGATGGCGCGATCTTGTTTATGCCGATTCCGAACGTCGAGTTTGGGATAAATTTTCCTTGAAAGTTATTGATGCTTCTCAGATGATTTGTCAGATCATCGCGAGAGGAGGGCCAGTGAAAAATCATTTAGGTGTTGCTACGGCTGGGAATCGAACCCAGAGCGTCTGCGCGGTTGACACAACTCTGTTCGGTTTACAATTTGGTAAATCGTTTAATTCCTGAATGTCACCTCGCCATATGTTCGATCGCATGTTTTCTCTTATTTCTTCTGAAAAGTTGGTTTCTTGACAAACAAATTCAATTGCTTACAATGTTGTCGCAAATATTTCATGGAAAGATATGTGATCCATATTCACTAAAACCGATGAACATATTTATAAATTCAATTTTGGTACTCAAATAAAATTAGCCAGTCAAAATATCGCGAAACATCAACCAAGTCTTTGACCGCTAACAAATGACTACGTGACGTTTTTTTTAATGATTTCTGTTATTTAGAAAAAAACTAATTAAATTTTTTTTTATTTTTAGATAAAACAACAGAAGAACGTGACGCCACTTTTAATTTATAAAAATAGATTTTACTCATGGGATTGTTTTGTCTGCAAAATAAAAAAAAAAATTTTAGAAAACATGTTTTCGTAAAACTATTTTTAATGCCACTATTTAAGGTAATTGGTGTCTGATTTGAGTTTTATTTACAGGTTGTATAAATTTTGTTTTCTTTGATGTATCTGGGACTATAACAGAGGAGTTAGGTTAGTTAAAATAAAATTTCGGTACTAAATATAGGTGGGTCTACTAAGTATATAGCTTGGTCAACTGCAAAGATGTAAACGGTTTCTTATGCAGCCAGTTCCAAGTTGTTAGACTGTTCTCAGTCTCTCCAATTGAGGACGTAGAAACCTCTATAAGACCAATTGACTTTCGTATATTTTATGAGAAATGGTTCCCCATCAAATAAATGTGATATTGAATTGGCCTACCATCCCCAAATTTAACTTCTCCCAATTTGTTTTTAAGAAAAACGTGTACACCAACAAACCAAGGACAAGGATCGAATTGGCCTACCATCCCCAAATTTAACTTCTCCCAATTCGTTTTTAAGAAAAACGTGTACACCAACAAACCAAGGACCGCGTTAGAAACGAAATTGCTGAAAGTACACCAAAAATCTGTGAACATTTTATACAAAATGTGCTTAGGAGCTCAGTTTTGTACCACGCGCAGAGACGTTCATTTTACCGATATTTTGTTCCATAAATTATGTCCAAAAGCATGTCGGGAACTTTCACTTCCTGGAAAGTCCGTGAAGTAGAATTTTACGGTCAATTTCACTGCAACAAGTCTCACGCTCTATCTCTATCCCTCCTTTTGGTCCTTCTCTTAATTATGGTTGCTAACCAGGAATCTGTAGGAAGGGGTGGGCAGCCGTGGTCCACTACCTTCAGATCTTGAGAATGCAACCTAAAACCTAAACAGGTACAACGAGTGTGACGGATTGCCCAACACTGATCGATGAAGCCCTAGGGAGATTAGGGAGACTCACGACAGAGGCACGCCAAATAAAAGCGTGCGACAGAAGTCGACGGGAAAATGTAGTCAAAGTAGTCCAAATGACGTGGGAGACTCGCTACGGCTAACATCAGACAAAAGCGGTATGAAGAATTCGATGGATGAGAGAAGACGATCCCTCGTCGACCCCACCACGAAGATGACTGGTGTGGGAGAACGATCCTAGGAGATTACCCACCAACACAAGCGTTTGCGTTACCACGTTATGGGCGCAAACGCGACAAAAACATTTTCGATGGCAAAAGGGTAGACGTTCTCTTTCCACACAACGTTGGAAAAGCAGCAGAGGCGTGGGACGGACAAAAGTCACCCCTCCAACGATATTTTTCCCCTACCGATGGAGCAACGGAGGAAAAATCGAGGCGATAAGGTGCCAGACCAGACATAAACACCCTCGCCACAACACAAACAACACGAATATTCGAGACATCATAAAGCATGTCAGCAACACATAAGACACAAGACACCTGGTAATGTCAAAAACAAATAACGTTCATGTCGAAAAGTCAGTAACAGCAAACAAGACCTAAGGCACAAACGAAAAAGAAGGCGATAACCACGAGCACATGCTGTGGAATGGCCTCGAGCCCAACATAAGGAATGGTTAATGCAAAGAAACAGATCCCTTACCCCAAAATCTGCACGCGAAACCACCAACGTAGTTCGCGAAAGTTTGCTACAATAACACTCTTCTGACCATAACGGTCTTCTCGTTCTAGTCGAAGCTTACTGATTCCTACAATGAGCAGCGGCCCCTCCCTCCTTACAGATGTCAACGTCTTTCCCAGCGATGTCAACGTCTTTCCAATCGATGAATAGGTTGTGGGTATCGAGCTGTGTGGGATCTGTGGAAGTGTGAAAATTTGATCGGCTGTGGACTTTTTTGGCCTAAAACCACACTGATAAGGGCCGATCAGGTTGTTGCTAAACGGTTTCAGGAGATCCCATATTACGACAGATAGGATCATGTAGGCGATGTTGAGGAAACTTATGCCTCTGTAGTTGGCGCAGTTACGAGGGTCTCCTTTTTTGTGGATTGGGCAAAGGATGAGGATCCATTCTTCATGCATACTTTCTTCCGACCAGATTTGGCTTATGAGTTGGTGGATGTTACTTACCAAGTCATCTCCAACGGCTCTATGACGGCGGAAAGGCCGTCAATTCCGACAACCTTGTTAAGCTTGAGTTTAGATATTGCTATCGTTACTTTACTTAGATCGGGTGGTTGGCAGCTTTAGTTGTAGTTACAAATATTGAATTGTTCGTTCTGTCTGACAGCGGAATGTTCTTCGTCCGCGCCAATAGTCTGCAGAAGTGGTTCTCACATGTTGCTTGCGGCCCAGGTTCATTCCGGACTGTAGGTCCACTTAAATAAGTAAGTAGAAGTAGTTCTACCATATCCCTTAGCATCGACTATGTCGCAACTACGGTATTTCCTTGTTTGTCTCGACAGGATTCAGTTGAAATCATTGACGTTTAACACTTTGGTAAAACTTGCGAACATCATTCCTGGAGTGGCACCTCTCTATATCCTCGATCGCACGCATTTTTGGCTCCTTTTTCTGTTTTCTCAAAAGCCGGTGTTTTTCCCTTCTTCTCTGCCTATAGAGCTCAACGGCAGCTCTCGTCTTCACCTGCAGCTTAGCCTTGTAGGCCTCGTTCTTGGCTGCGCGCATCTGTCGGCATTCCTCATCAAACCAGGGGCTTCTTGCGAGAAACCTAGCACATCAGTTGCGGCTGATCTAATTTGGCTTGTTGGCATCGTTGCCATTGTTCTTCGCCTATCGATGCTGGTGGTATGGTGTTTATCGAGAAGTTAAGGGATACAAGCTGCGCGAAGGTCTTGGCGGTCTCTTGCGACTGCAGTCTTTCGACTTCGAATTTCTTCACAGTATTTCTAGATTGTTGTGGCGTGGTGGATATCCGCATTCTTACCTTGGCTCCAACAAGGTTATGGTCCGAGTCGATGTAAGCTCCTCGGAATATTCGGACATCCAAAATATTGGATGCGTGCCTCTTGTCTATCGCAACGTGATCAATTTGGTTGACCGTTCGTTGATCTGGAGACCGCCATGTCCCCTTATCGATATCGGGGTGATGAAACCGTGTGCTGGCTATAGTGGCATTCTGTTCCGTAGCGATGTCAGTTAGCCTAAGTCCGTCACCAGACGTGTTGTCGTGTAGGCTATGTTTTCCGACACTACTGCTAAAGATATCTTCGTTTCCTTCATTTGCGTTAAAATCTCCCAGCACGATTTTAACATCGTACTTCGGTAGTCGGTCATATGTTTTGTGAAGGAGCTCATAGAAGCAATCCTTAGCTATATCACCTTTTTCTCCGTTGGGGCGTGCGCATATAAGGCTTATGCTGGCGAATTCGGCCTTGATGCGAATTGTTACAATGCTTTCGCTAATGTCTTGGAAATATATGACTTCTTACCTAAGTCTGGCACTTATTCAAATCCGCATCCGAGTAGTCCCTGTTTCTGCTCACTATAATACGGTCCGTAGTAGATTTCACAGTTTTTCATCCTCTTTTTGCCCCGCACATCCAATCGTATTGCCTGGATGGCAGTAATATCTGCTTTGTAGCAGTTTAGGGCTTCCGCTAGTTGTTCGCTGCACCTTTCCTGTTTAATGTTTTCACATGTGCAGATACGATCGTCGTTGTTCTTTTTTTCGTTTAACAGGGTCGTCAACAATAAAATCAGTCCTTTCTGAGGCTATTGGTTGCTTCGTAACCGTAAGTTTTTTTAATGGTTGGGCAGTTAACCCAAGGCATAGCTTGTCAAAAAGGGTTTCCTAATTTAACCAGTGAAAAATTACGTTGCGTCCAAAGAGTTCTTTCAAGTCTCGTGTAAATACAAGACCACCCCACAAGCTGAGTAAACCAGGTTCTCGCAGCCACCTAAGGGACAGTCTACCTTCTTTCTTCGTTTATGATCTTGGGTTTTGACAGAGTCATAGTGCGTGCGTCAGTTATTTATTTATAATTATCGCTGCCATTCGATGTACTATTAGGCATAGTCCTCCCATCATTTTGTAACCATGAACTTGGCAGTAAGCCATAAATCTTAGTCGTAGCTTAAGTCATTCTTAATTAAAGACAATTTGTCTTGACAATTTCAATATTAATTGTTTTTTTTTTTTGTTAAGACAATTTTTATTCCTTTGTTAGGTTCTATCCAATTTTAAGCACCATACGCCCTCTACCATTCTCGTATATTTTACTGACACTAAATAACAAAGCGCTATGTGTCCTTGCTGTTAACACTTTTGTCTTAACACTTTCTAGGTGCTGCTAACTGGTCCGCACTTTAGAGCGAAGTACTATCTTGGTGATTAAGCTCGTTGCGATTAATGAAAAGAAATTTCCATTTGAACCGTTGGCACAAAGGAACGTTGGAAATGAAATGTAATAGCGACCTAATTGCCAGTCTCATTTCGTTTTTTTTTTTTTTTTGTTTTGCATTTATGTCTTTACACTTTTATTCCTTGGTCCTTTGAATATTAAATAGCAGTTAGCACAACATCTTTCTCACTTACCGGGGTTTTGAAGAGCTTAAGTGTTTATGAGAAATTAATTGCAGTTAGCACAGAAAAATGAAAAAAAAACGGACGGTTCGACACGACACTGGCAAACTTCCCCAGTAGGTAGCACAATGGTTGCTTACTTCTAGATTATACAGTGGGCAATGGCCTAATACGGGTTCAAAATTAAAACGAGTGCTGTTTTGCACGACTGGATCGTTCGTAACTTTCTCTTTCACAGGGAGTGTGGCGCTAGATGAAAATCCCAAGCATGAGAGAATTTGGCCGAAATGCACAATAATTAGCCGTATCGAGGTATCCGTTCAAAGAATTTCCGAAACAAAAGTCAGTTCCGATCGGAACTCACTTTATCATCAAAGTATCCGCTGCGGAACAAAACAAATGAAGCATACATTCGCGTATGTTTGACAATCTGTGAAAAAATATTTAAACAAATTTTTCTTGTTGAGTTCTTGTCGTTTTTTTTTTCTAGACCGCATTTTTCTGGTAAAATAGTTTTATTTGTAATTTTAGTCACAATTTTGGGGTGGTTTCCATTTGTTGTAAGGATTCCAAAAAATTTTTGTCGGAGAACTTTCGAAGAAATTCGACGCGTAGCTGTCAAAATTTGTTGACTTAACGAATTAAGCTGTCGCGCGATCATGTGCGATGCATTTCGTCGGAAGATCTTCTCAAAATGCAAATCCGAGGAATTTCATGCCCTTGAACAGTGATGTTGGCGGATGAACAGAAAGGACAACAGCAGCGCTCAGTCCCGTAGTGAATACTGAAATTCTAGGGATATATCTAATAAATTGGAACTAATCACCCAGGTTGCGGGTTGCGCTTTGGGTTAACTACCCAACCATGGAAAAAAATTACAGTTACGAAGCAACCAATAGCCTCGGAAAGGACTGATTTGATTGTTGACGACCCTGCTAAACGAAAAAAGAAAAACGACGTTCGTATCTGCAACTGGAATGTGAGAACATTAACTGCTGGATACAAAGCAGATATTACAGCCATCCAAGAAATACAATGGGATTTGCCGGGAAAAATGAGGATGAAAAACTGTGACATCCACTACGGACACCGACTATTCGGATTCGGATTTGTTATAAGTGCCAGACTTAGTCAAGAAGTCTTATGTTTCCAAGATATTAGCGAACGCATTGTTATAATCCGCATCAAGGCCGAATTCGCCAGCATAAGCCTTGTATGCTCACATCCCGACGGAGGAAAAAGATGTGACAGCTAAGGTTTGCTTCTATTGATCACATTGCGATACACAAGAGGCACGGATTAAGTATTTTGGATGTCCGAACATTCCGAGGGGCTAACCACGACTCGGACTACTATCTTTTTGCAGCCATGGTAAGAACGCGGATATCCACCACACAACAATCCAGAAATACTGTGAAGAAAATTAATGGTGAAAGACTGCAGCCCGTCAAGACCTTCTAAGACGAATATCTCTTACCTCTTACCCCTACACCATACCACCAGCATCGAAGCTAGCAGAACAATAGCAACGAAGCCAATAGGCCATTAGATCAGCCGCAACTGATGTGCTAGGTTTCTCGAGTCCACCAGCAAGAAACCCCTGATTTGGAGGACTGTCGACAGATGCTCAGAGCCAAGAACGAGTCCTACAAGGCTAAGCTGCAGGTGAAGACGAGAGCTGCCGTTGAGCTTAGAGAAACCCCTGCTTTGGAGGACTGCCGAAAGATGCTCAGAGCCAAGAACGAGTCCCACAAGGCTTAGCTGCAGGTGAAGACGAGAGCTGCCGTTGAGCTCTATAGGTAGAGAACACCTGCCTTTCAGAAAAAATAAAAAGGAGCAAGAAAAGCTCGCGATAGAGGATATAGGTAGGTGCCACTCCAGGAATAATTTTCGCAATTTTTACCAAAGTGTAGAACGTCAAAGACATGGATACAAGGCTCGAACAGAATCCTGACGAGATGAACAAGGAAATATCGTAAATGGGACACAGTCGATGCTGAGGATATGGAAGAACCACTTCTGCAGACTGTTAAACGGAGATGACGAACCACATTCCGCTGTCAGGAAGAATGAAGCTTTCAATATTGGCAACGACAGCAAAAACTGCCAACCACCCGACCTGAGTGAAGTGAGGATGGCTATATCTAAACTAAAGCTCAATAAGGCTGCCAGAAGTGACAACCTTCCCGCTGAGCCTTATAAAGCCGTCGGAGATAACTTAGTAAGTAACATTCACCAACTCATAAACCTAATCTGGTCGGATGAAAGTATGCCTGAATAATATAGCCTCAGCAGCGTTTGTCCTATCAACAAAAAAGGAGACCCTCTAAGCTGCAAAGGCATAAGTCTCCTCATCATCACCTACAAGACAATATCTTCCTTAATATGTGAACATCTTAAATCGTTTACCAACAACCTGATCGGTACTTAACAGTGCGGTTTTAGGCAAGGAAAGTCCAAAACCGATCAAAATTTCATACTTTGGCAGATCCTGAAAAAAAACCCATGTATTCCAAATCGATACCCAAAACCTATTCATCGATTTCAAAGCCGCATAAGAAAGCATATACAGGACTAACTATACCGAGCCATGTCTAGTTTTGGTATACCGCCCAAACTCGTCCGTTTGTGTAGGATGACGGTGGAGAATTCTAGCGCTTTATCAGGGTCGGTAACGACCTCACCAACACATTCGATACCAAAAAAGACTTAGGCAAGGCGATGCGCTGTCATGTGACTTCTTCAATCTGACTCTTGAGAGGATTGTGCAAAGCTCACGAGCCAACACCAGAGGTACAATTTTCCAAAAATCCGTACTAGCATACGCCGACGATATTGACATCATTGGTAGGACCCAATGTGATGTCATAGCCAACGTTTGCTAGTATAGAGAAGGAAGCGGCAAAAATGGGCAAGACGAAGTATATGCTGTCAACACGAAAGGACACACAACATCGACGAATTGGACAGAACGTAACCATTTACAGATAGAAATTGGGGTATTACAGGACTTTGTCTATCTCGGCTCCGCTATTAACTCTGACCAACAACATCTCTTCAGAAATTAAACGAAGAATTACTCTTGCCACCCGCTGTTTCTTCGGGCTACGAAGGCAATTCAGTAGTAAAGCCCTCACTCGAATTACTAAGGAGAGATAATATAAGACCCTGATCATCCCAAACCTGCTCTACGGCGCTGAAGCATGACCGTCTCAAAAGCGGATGAAGAAATCCTTGGTCGATTTGAAAGGAAAATACTTCCGTTTGCGTTGACGGGCTATGGAGACGAAGATTGAACGAAGAACTATAAGAGGTGTACAGCGACATGTCCGTGGTCAAAAAACTCCGCATTTTACTTTTAAGATGGCTAGGACATGTAGAACGAATGGACACCAATACTCCGGCTCGCAGAGTCTTCGATGCGCAGCCAGACGTCGGACGCAGTAGAGGTAGACTTAAGTGGCCGGCCCCAACCAACTTGGAGTGCGTAACTGGAGGCAGTTAGCTTAGGACCGGGATATGGAGAGGCATGTTGGTTGAGTACCAGGTTCATTCCGGACTGTAGCGCCACTTAAGTAAGGAAGTAAATAATATGTGATCACCTTCAGACAATGAAATTGTGCCGATCTTATAGATTTTTCGATTGGAATTTTCAGATTTACTTTCAGATTTCGGATTTTTACTACAATAATGGCGGCATCAGGGGTGCACTGATGTACTCCGCTTGATATTAATTCGAAATATTCAATGTTCTTCACATTTGTAAAAAAAAAAAAAACTCACGAACTTCAACAAACATTTGACATCCAACTGTCAAAATCAAAACATCATACTTTCGCACAATCACACTTTCCAGCTTATACTACACACATTGGGGAAGTTATTGGTTTCCGTCGGACATGGTACTTTTTGACCTTGACTATTACTCTGCACCTGTACCGTTGCAGGCGTTTATGGTTTTTTTTTTTTGCAGACGTCAACATGTTTTCATTTACATGACTTTCTGTGTTTTTCTCACCTTTGTTGTTGTTATTCATGCACATCGTTAATCAACGGTATTTCGGTTGGATTCAGTTTATTTGTATTTGTATTCCTATGAAAATAATTCAAGGCTAAATGATGCTCTTAATTGCTACCTGTAGTTGTAGACTCTGTTTTTCATTGAGCCTTGTATAAAGATAAACCTTTGAAGGTTGTGATGGTAATTAAACACGATTCCCCCTCTTTGAAAGTAAAAGGAATAATATTATGACAAGACCTTGTTGACAACAGAATGTCTCGACATTAGACACCCACTAGACATATGCACGTAGCATTCCAGCAACATTCAGTCTCCTCTTTTGTACTCAGTTTTTTTTTTATCACCTTCTTTAAGAAGTACACCTACATTTAGCCCAGGTTACCTAAGTTACAATGTTCATCATTAGCCTCACGTTGGAGATGGAAATGGAACCACAAAAAGCTGAAACACTTTATGGCGTAAAGTCACTCATTCCCAACATTTTGGCGCGTTACAGTGTTGCAGCTATAGGTGAGTCATGTCGATTAGGGGCGTGTTCGTACACACAACGCAACAGATGACACTTAATCCGTTTTTGTGTGTACCAAAAGTTGACAACCCTTTTCAACACAAGAGCCATAGACTCTAATGACATTTCGTATAATTAATTTCAAGTTTACACAGAGACATTTAATATTAGCCTCGTGGTGTACGATAGTAGGTGTGTGAAGGCCTTTTGAAGCGTTTCCTTGTTCTAAACAGGCGAACAAGGGTGATATTTACCTAGAGATGAGTAATATTTTAAAGACTTTTATGTCAAAAGCTAATACCGGTGTGGCTGTAGTAATTTTTGAGATTAACCGTACGTATTGTCTTAACTGAATGTGATGTTTGTTTTGGAAGGATGACAACCACTTAATTCTTAATTATTGGTGAGTTCAAGAGTTCGCCTGACTTTTAAGAGTTTACTTCTTGTTAGTGAATATTGGGTGACATTTAGTGTGATGTTTGTAATAATACGCTTATGATATTGACAAACGAAATAGGTCATGACACGAAATTAATAAATTGGGATGACATATGACATATGTATATCTGGTTCGTTTATATTGACTCGTTTCTTGTACTTTTTGAAATAAAAATATATAATCATCGGAGCAGTTCGTAAATAAATCGAACTCATTGGCAGTCTAAGCAACAGTTATAGCAACACGAAAAAGGTGTACGGAACCAAAATTGTTTTCCAATTCGTTAAGCTTACTTCAACCCAAATATATTAATAAAATCTGAAAATGTAGCTTACGAACTATAAAACTTATTTATTGAATGCAAATCAGTAATCGATTTCAAAGTAAATTCACTTCAAATGCACATTTCAAAAGTCATGTTTCGTATTCTTCGTTAGGAATTTTTGTTTTTCTAAGACTAAAGCCTTAGAAGGGTAATCCCTACGAGTTATTGTTGTTTGATAATAATACCTAAACGGGATTAAACAATATTTCATCATGAACACCTCATTTTAATACAAACAGCTGTCACTGTCAAATGTCAAAAATGTAATTATGTCTATCGCAAATCAGATTGCTGAATGGGAAAAGTTGCCCGGGAAAAATTATTCGCCGGAATAGAATGTTAAATTCGAATTTAAATGGATTAATTCATTCAGCATGAATGGATCATTCTGTATTTTGTTCATTACAACAGAGAACACAAAGGAAATCATATCGAGAAACTGCGTCCGAATGACACGCCGCATCTTGCAGTCACATGGCACACTTCGTAAATTATATTTACTTAAATTTGCAGTGGTCCAGAAGCTATGATTTGTTTTCTTACGTTTAAGTTCATAATCAGGCCTATCGGGAATGAATTTTTCGGGTTTTTTTTTTCCCTTGTCAGCAATGTAAATCAGAATGCTGAATGGTACCAGCTGCCTGGGAAAATGTATTCGCTATAGGCCTGAATAAATTTCGAATAAAAATTATGCATTGCGTGGTTCAGAAAAGCGTGGGCGTAAATTAGCCAAGATAAACAGCCTTCAGACAGTAGCCGATGGACTGTCTCCACATTGGAAGCGAACATCTTCAAGTCCATCACAAAAATCTTAAGCGTTATTAAACATTCTATAGTCATACAGATGACGCGTTGAGAACAAAAAACAGAAACTTTTACTCACCAGCTTCATGATACGGGTGGGCTGTGTACACGTGCACACATGAGAAACGAGATCCAAACATATGCCGGGCTGTGCCAGTACGACCCACCATAGAACAATTTTTCTCGTATGCAGTGCGTCATCTGCATGACTTTATAATCTTTGGAGTTACGTAAGCGATATTCTCGACCGAACGAGAGTTAGTCGGAACATCTTGTGCCAATAATATGTGGCACAAGAGGTGCCGACTAACTCTCGTTCGGTCGAGAATATCGCTTGCGTAACTGCAGTCCTTCGAGGAGAGTCTTTGATCAGCTGCGCCGAAACTCACGTTGCATCAAAATTACGGATGAATTTTTCCATAAGAAAATATTCACGAGCATTTCGCGATCTTGATGAGTATAGCATTCCATGGCTTGTCTTGTCAAGGTGTATTCTGTATCGGTTAACAGTTGACAGTTGCCAGCATTTGCAAAAGGTGGTATATTTTGGGTAGATGGCTGGGTGTTGTAGAATGAGGGAAGACTCTGATTGGCTTTAACTTGGCAATGCCCAGTGGTTGTAACTCTGACTACACATAAAGTGCTTATTTTTAACCACCAAGTAGTAACCATCGGGTACTGGTCTCATCCAACCAGATTGGACTTGATAAACGATAAACGCGAGTGTTGATAACACGACGAAAAACAGCAAAACTATAAACAGCCAGGTCAGAATGGCACGGAATGAATACCCGGCCTGCTGTCCTGGGCGAACATAGACAAGCTGCTTCGACATATTCGGACAACAGGTTGTCTAGGAATTTTAAGGGTTAGTCAGGCCCCTTGAACAGAGATGGTGGCGGATGAACCGAAAGGCCAACGGCAGCGTTCAATTCCGTAGTGGATACTGATGGCCCCTTGTGCTAGGGGTATCTACTAAATTGGAATTGTACCTTAACGTTGGGGGTTGCGCTTTGGGTTAACTACCCACCCATATGTTACGAAGCAGCCAATAGCCTCGGAAAGGACTGATTTGTCAATAAACCAACTAACATATTTGCAACTTTATCATTTCAATGTCACCATCATTAAAATGCAAATTATTTCGACCAAGGCAATGCCTCTAAGCTTTTGCTAATAGCTCTGCACAACAAATGTTCAAAAAGCAAGGCATTGTGCCAACCTCATAACAAGTGTAACATTTACCCAATGCAGTGGATAAACCAATTTTATCGCCCCCAGGTTTCAATTTTGCAAATTTATTTCAATATACTGTTCGATATTGACAACAATAATATCAGACCCGCAGCTGTGACACATGTGCGCTTGTAAGCCATTTGCCTTCAAATTCGTACAACTCGCACCTAAGAGTAACAAAATTATGCAAATGTTGCCAATATAATACTACACCATACGAAAATACCATACGCAGGACCTGTATCCCATTCCAATGGTAATCCTTTAACATCACTTTACTGGAGTCGTATATACACATTGAATATTCATTTTGAGTAATTTCGCATTGTCGTAGGCACTACGTGTATGTCTAGATACTTCACAATGGAAATGGAGGACATTTGTCATTTGATTTGTGTTTTCCTTGAAACGATGCTGTTCCTGACTAAAATGCATATATTTCACGAAAGGAGCATGAAAAATTCAACATCTGGAGCTCGAAAATTCATTTGACATTTATGCGCGATTTGTGTTTCCATTGCACTGGTGTCTCTATGGCTCTTGACAACTGGGAGGTGTCCAGCAGAGTGGTGATTACATCTGAAATGATACTCGCGGCGACGGTTGTGGCATGTTGCCAACGGAAATCATTAAAAAATATCATCAGCATATTATACATAACGGATTTTAATATGATTTAACATAATTTATCATTCTGATGTGTATTTCTAATTAATAGGGAAACCGGCGATTTGAAATCCGACGTGCTTAAGAAATTCTGCCGACAGATTATTTGCAATCGATTTAAGTTTAGAAAAACTAGAATTCAGACGAATTTCCGCGCTTCATTTGATATTTGAGATTCATGTTGTGACAAGGTTGCATTTTTATTCATTTTTAAAATTTGGTTGTGTAATTTGACGTTTTTGCTTCCGCAGTATTCATAGCAGATAGAAGGATTGCGATAGTGTACAAAATCAAACTTCCAGATCTGACAATTTTTTTTTTCTATTTAGGAAATGGATGCTTGTAGTTATTTTTTAACGTTGATATTGTAGTAATTAATAATATGAATGCAGTGAAAGCACATTATTTAGACACATTTGTCGTTTGTGGCTAGTCTCCAAGTGGACGTGCTCAGGGGTGGCGGATATGGACTTCTCTGCAGATATGCAGTTTAGGTGAAAAAATGCACTCGTAGCTAGCTAATCAAAAAACGCTCCAAGTGAATGAATTGTTATTAGACCGCTTTTCCTCATGTTATATTCTAGTGATATACTTACTTACATACTTGAGTGGCGCTACAGTCCGGAATTAACCTGGGCCTCAACTAGTATACCTCTCCAATTAGCCCGGTCCTTAGCTAACTGCCTCCAGTTTTGCACTCCAAGTTGGTTGAGGTCGGTTTCTACTTGTGCGCGCCACTTAAGGCGAGGTCTTCCTCTGCTTCCTCTGACGTCTGGCTTGCAGAGTCTTCGATTCCCAGACTCTGCGAGCCGGACTATTGGTTTTCCGTCCAATGCAGATTTTTTTGTACAAGTGGCATTTCGCTTTACAGATCGTATAGTTTTTGGTTGAATCTTCGTCTCCATAGCCCATCAACGCATACGGGACAGAAGATTTTTCGAAGAATTATCCTCTCAAATCGACCAAGGATTTCTTCAATCGCTTTTGAGACGGTCCATGCTTCAGCGCCGTAGAGCAGGACTGAGATGATCAGGTCTTATATATGATCTCCTTAGTTGTTCCAGTGAGGGCTTTACTACTGAATTGTTTTCTTAGCCCGAAGAAACAGCGGTTGGCAAGAGTAATTCTTCGTTTTATTTCTAACGAGATGTTGTTGTCAGAGCTGTTGGCGGAGCCAAGGTAGATAAAGTCCGTACTACCTCAAAGTTATATCTGTCAATGGTGACGTTCTGTCCAATTCGTCGATGTTGTGTGTCCTTTCGTGTTGACAGCATATACTTCGTCTTGCCCTCATTTACTGCTAAACCCATTTTTGCCGCTTCCTTCTCTATACTAGCAAACGTGGCTATGACATCACATTGTTTCCTACCAATGATGTCAATACCGTCGGCGTATGCTAGTACGGATTTTTGGAAAATTGTGCCTCTGGTGTTGGCTCGTGAGTTTTGCACAATCGCCTCATGAATCAGATTGAAGAAGTCATATGACAGCGCATCGCCTTGCCCAAATCCTTTTTTGGTATTCTCCATCGTCACCCTAAACAAATACCCAAAACTAGACCTGCCTCTGTATAGTTCGTCTCTATAAATGCTGTCGTATGAGGCTTTGAAATCGATCGATCGAATAGGTGGTGGGTATCGATTTGGACTTCTTGGTTTTTTTCCAGGATCTGCCGAAGTGCGAAAATTTGATCGGTTTTGGACTTTCCTGGCCTTAAACCACACTGATAAGGGCCAATCAGGTTGTTGGTAAACGGTTACAGGCGTTGACATATTACGGCAGATAGGATCTTGTAGGCGATGGTGCGGAGACTTATGCCTCTGTAGTTGACGCCGTTCGGAGGGTCCCCTTTTTGTGGATCGGGCAAACGATGCTGAGCTTCCATTTTTCAGGCATACTTTCTTCCGACCAGATTTGGCTTACGAGTTGGTGGATGTTAGTTACCAAGTCATCTACGCCGGCTTTATAAAGCTCAGCGGGAAGACAGTCATTTCCGTCAGCCTTATTCAGCTTGAGTTTAGATTTTGCTATAATCACATCACTCAGGTCGGGTGGCTGGCAGTTTTTGCTTTTGTTGCCAATATTGAATGTTCTGCCTGATAGCGGAATGTTGTTCTTCATCGCGGTTAAACAGTCTGCAGAAGTGGTTCTTCCATATCCTCCGCATCGACTGTGTCTCAACTACGATATTTTCTTGTTCATCTCGACAGGATTCTGTTCCAGCTTTGTATCCTTGGCTTTGACGTTTTACACTTTGGTAAAACTTGCGAACTTTCCTTCTTTTTTGCCTATAGAGCTCAATGGTAGCTTTCGTCTTCACCTGCAGCTTAGCCCTGTGGGCCTTGTTCATGGCTGCGAGCATATGTCGGCATTCTTCATCAAACCGGGAGTTTCATAATTGTGGGCGCGAGAAACCTAGCACATCAGTTACAGCTGATCTAATGGGTTCTTGGCATCATTGCCATTGTTCTCAGCTATTCGATGCTGGATTATGGTGTTAATCGAGAGGTTAAGAGATACGCTTTGCGAGAAAGTCTTGGTGGTCTCTTTCTGGATTGTTGTGGCTTGTTGGATATCCGCATTCTTACATTGTCGATGTTAGCTCCTGGTAATAATCGGACATCTAAAATACTGGATGCGTGCCTCTTGTCTGTAGCAATCTTGTCTTCCCTTCCTACCTTTGCGTTAAAATCTCCCAGCACGATTTTAGCATCGTACTTCGGTAGTCGCTCATAGGTTTTGTCAAGGAGCTCATAGAAGCAATCCTTAGCTATATCGTCTTGTTCCTCCGTTGGGGCGTGAGCGCTTATAAGACTTATGTTGGCGAATTTGGCCTTGATGCGGATTTTTACAATGCTCTCGCTAATGTCTTGGAAACATAAGTCTTCTTGCCTAAGTCTGGCACTTATAACAAATGCACATCTGAATTCTCGCTGTTTCTGCTCACTATAACACGGTCCGTAGTAGATTTCACAGTTTTTCATTCTCTTTTTACCCGGCCCATTCCATCGTATTTCCTGGATGGCAGTAATGTCTGCTTTTCAGCAGTTTAGGGCTTTCGCTAGTTGTTCGTTTGCACCTCTCCTGTTTAATGTTCTCACGTTCCAGCTGCAGATACGAACGTCGTTGTCCTTTTTTCGTTGAGCTGGGTCGTCAACAATAAAATCAGTCCTTTCCGAGGCTATTGGTTGCTTCGTAACATATGGGTGGGTAGTTAACTCAATGCGTAACCCCCAACCTGGAGGGCCAGTTCCAATTTATTAGATACGAATAGGATACGGCGCCATCAGTATCCACTACGGGATTGAGCGGTTCCGTTGTCCTTTCGGTTCATCCGCCACCATCTCTGTTTAAGGGGCCTGACTTACCGTTGAAATTCCTAGACAACCTATTGTTCGAATATGTCGAAGCAGCTTGTCTATGTTTGCCCAGGACAGCAGGCCGGGTATTCATTCCGTGCCGTTCTAACCTTTTTGGTAATAGTGTTGCTTTTTTTCGTCGTGTTATCAACACTCGCGCTTATCGTTTAGCAATTCAAATACGGTTGGATGAAACCAGTACCCGATGGTTACCACTTGGAGGTTAAAAATATGCACTTGATGTGTAGTTACAACCACTGGGTATTGTTAAAGCTAATCAGAGTCTACCATCGTTCTACAACACCCAACCATCCCTGTGATATACTGAAATTATATTGCATAACTTTAGCTATGTTTGCCGATGACACCAGAATAGGGATCGAAGAAACGATTGCAACTTTTGAATAGATGACGCTACATGTCGCTGTGGAAATGAATCTCTTGGCACAAGATGTCGCTTTTTTTTAGCATGGTACTATGGAAATTTAAGCTTGACGACGGCATGTGTTTCTTTTCAAATCCGCAGTGAAACAACGGCGCCTGTGCTGTTTTGGACCATATTTTCTCTTTACTTTATTTTATATTTGGATTCAAAGTGTCGTCAGCACCATTGGCATTGCAATCTCGATTGATACTTACAGTACCATTAATTAGTTAACAATTATAATCACATTTACAATAAACAATTGACAGTGTCAACTACATATTCAATCAATCATTCTTATCTGACGTCCGATGTTGTTTTGTTTGATTTAGGTATCTGACTCAAAGTTATATGAAACATGAATTTATGATACATCGGTAATCAACATTTAATTATCCGATGAAGTGATAAGGATATCCGTTTGCAATTATGCTATAATTACAGGGAAAATAATTATTTTGCAGTATGTAATGCTGAGGTTTTGTAAGATCAATATGTATTACTTCCGGAATTAATATTCAGTTCAATTCAATTAGATGACAGATACGCACTATGCGAATGAAGACACACATACTCTTGCATTTCTATTGCTCTAGTTGTGCAAGTTTTGGTGATTGATAAGATCCACATTTTCTCAAAAATTCGGCACAATCCGGCAATGTCTATATTCATGTTTCCACCAAATATGTCTTCTTTCTGATCTTACTAATTGACACTCTACGGGACGTCATAGAGTTATTCTTGGCATCCTTCCCCGAGCAAAAGTTATCTTCAGTACCCAAATCCAAATGGGAGCGAACTAGCCCATCGATAGCATAGACTTTCGCGGCCACATTTCCAGGCAATCCTTACTAGTTAAGTTTTAGTTTTCGAGTCATAGCCCAATTATTGACGTACCAATGGTTTACTTAAGTAAAAAAAATAAACGACGACGTTGGTATTGCATGTTCTTATGAGACTCATACTTGCTTACTTATTTCAATGGCGCCGCAGTCCGGAATAGCCCTGGGCATCAACCAACATGCCTCTCCAATTAGCCCGGTACTTAGCTAACTGCCTCCAGCTGCGCACTCTAAGTTGGTTACGGTTGGTTTCTACTTGTCCGCGCCACGTAAGGCGAGGTCTTCTTCTACTGCGTCGGACGTCTGTATTGGTGTAGATTCGTTCTACATGTCCTAGTCATCTTAAACGTCCGATGCGGAGTTTTTTGACCAGGTGTGTGCCGCTATACAAATCGTATAGTTCTTGGTTGAATCTTAGTCTCCATAGCCCATCAACGCATACGGGAACGATGATTTTCGAAGAATTTTCCTCTCATATCGACCAAGGATTTCTTCATCCGCTTTTGAGACGATCCATGCTTCAGCGCGGTAGAGCAGGACTGGGATAACCAGGGTCTTATATAGGATCTCCTTAGTAGTTCGAGTGAGGGATGTTCTAATGAATTGCCTCCTTAGCCCGAAGAAACAGCGGCTGGCAAGATTAATTCTTCGTTTAATTTCTGGCGAGATGTTGTTGTCAGAGGTAACAGCGGAGCCGAGGTAGACAAGGTCACGTGCTACCTCAAAGTTAAATCTGTAAATGGTGACGCTCTGTCCAATTCGTCGATGTTGTGTGTCCTTTCGTCTTGACAGCATAAACTTAGTCTTGCTCTCATTTACTGCAAAACCAATTTTTGCCGCTTCCTTCTCTGTACTAACAAACGTGACTCTGACATCACGTTGAGTCCTTCCCATTATGTCAATATCGTCGACCTATGCTTGTAGTTGCACCGATTTTTGGAAAATTGTGCCTCTGGTTTTGGCTCGAGAGTTTTGCACAATCCTCTCAAAAAACAAATTGAAAAAATCAAATGATACCGCATCGCCATGCCCAAATCCATTTTTGGCATCGAATGTGTCGCTGAGGTCGTTTTTGACCTTGATGGAGCCGCGAGAATTTTCCATCGTCATTCTACACAAACGGACGAGTTTGGGCGGTATACCAAAACTAGACATGCCTCGGTATGTCGTATGCAGTTTTGAAATCGATGAATAGGTGGTGGGTATCGATTTAGACTTCTTGGGTTTGTTCCAGGACCTTCCGAAGCGTGAAGATTTGATCGGTTGTGGACTTTCCTGGCCTAAGACCACATTGATAAGAGCCGATCAGGTTGTTGGCAAATGTTTTACGGAGTTCACATATTACGTCAGATGAGATCTTATAGGCTATGTTGGGGAGACTTATGCCTCTGTAGTTGGCGCAGTTTAGAGGGTCCCTTTTTGTGGATCGGGCAAACGACGCTGAGGTTTCTTCAGGCTGGGGATCTTATACAACCCTCAATGCCGCAGTTGCGGGAACACAAATGAGAGAGAAATCCTCTCCCATTTCATCTTCAAATGTCCGGCACTTGCAAGAGACAGATTGCGTGCGTTAGACCAACCATTTTTCGACAACCTTATCGGCAACTCGGGTAAAATGATACAAGATCTAGAGACCACCTGCCTGCATCATCCGACCAGATTTGGCTTATGAGTTGGTGGATTATACTTACCAAGTCATCTCCGCCGGTCCCAAAAAGCTCGGCGGGGAGCCCTTATTTCCGGCAGCCTTGTTAAGCTTGAGTTTAGATATTGCTATCCTCACTTCATTCGGGTAGCGTGGTTGGCAGTTCTCGATGTTGTTGCCAATATTGAATTGTCTGGCAGATAGCGGAATGTTGTTCGTCATCGCCGTTTTAAAGTCTGCTGAAGTGCGTCTTCCAAATCCTCAGCATCAACTGTGTCTCAATATGTTACGATATTTCCTTATGCTTGGTTTTGTAGTTTTACACGTCGGGCGCTTCTCTTGCTCGTTTTTCTTTTCTTCATTCTGAAAAGCCGCTGTTCTTCCCTTCTGCTCTGACTATAAAGCTCAATAGCAGTTTTCGTCGTGCAGCTTAGCCTTATTGGCCTCGTTCTTGGCTGCGAGCATCTGTCGGCATATCTCACCAAATGTTTCTTGCTGATGGGCGCGAGAAACCTTGCTAATGAGATGATAAGACTCATACAGACAGCACTATATGTCGAAGTCCAGCAGTGCTAGGATGTATGGAGGTGACATTCTGGAAACATCAATTCGATAAACTTCAAACTCTGGGATTTATGGACTTAACTGAATTCTGGCATGATGAACAAGCTCAAATCGAAATTTAATAAGTACTGAGTTTTTTAAAGAACGATCTCTACAACAAGCGCTAGCTAGCTTTCGAAATCTCTAAGATGTGCAGCAGTGTTATCGAGTTAACATTTCCAGTTCGGATCGCTGATAAAATATTGTCATATCCTATGTAAGAGCTTCGAGAGGCAAAGACTACCTTCAATCTTAAGTATTCAATTATGTTTGTGAGCTGCAGCAGAAGGATTAGAGTAAGGTAAGCACATAAATCCACCTGCTTCGAGAAGATGTGAACAACCTGCACAGATTTATACCTTATAACAAAAAATCGACCAGTGGCTATAGGTACTAGATCTACAGGTTCGATTCCCAAGAAAATGAGTGGCATGAGAAGCTTCTCAAATTGCCAAACTTATATGTGGCATAAATAATCTCGCCACACAAATGAGTGGTGAAGCTAAGTTTGATAACCTTGTGGCCGATATTTGATTTTTTTTAATATTAGGAACTTGAACCATTACCCTTCAATTATAATGCACAATGAACTTTAAGCCTTTTAATATTAACTGCTGAAACTTGAAAACACAATTCGTCTGAATACAAAGCGCGTAAGCTTGAATCCCCATAAAATTAGGGCACTTAATCTTTAAGAAATCAAATAGTAGGAACCAAAACATGAATCATTAGGCGACTAGACTACAAGACAAGCCTTAAAATATTAGTTGCTTATTGATTACTGTAACTGCATGCTGAATAGATTCGTAATCATTTGGCGCTAATGTTAAACGTCAACCTGCTCTAAAATTAGCCAGGTAGGCATGCGTCGGCCTTTATTTTTAAATGTCTGAAATACCATAAATTTGGCTTCACATATTGTCTACAATCTTGATAATTGCATGTCAATTAGGTGGGACCCTCTCAAATCACGATCTGAGCTTATAAGTCGAACATTCCAGCTTAATCTAAAATTGATTATTCAGAGTTGCCATTTTATGGGTTTTTACCTAATTTTCGGTGAGAATAGTAATGTCTGGTTGCGCTACCCAATAAATGACGTTTGTCATAAAATGGCGTCGTAGGCGTACTTGCACTTACCTATTTATATATTATGAATGAATTGTTGCAACAAAATATATGGCAACATGTAGTTTGTTGCAACAACTCTGATTTAGCTAACCACATCTGAATAATTGTCGTAATTGTATCTATAACTGATAAGATTCAATTTGTCGATTTGTAATTGACAAAAGACGCGTCTAAGTAAAGAACTGGGTGTAAACAGGATCTAGTTGGCTTTCATTGAATTGCCCGTCAGCACTTGTCAATGAATTTTGAAATATTTGGAAATATTTGAATTAATAGGAAAATAGGGCGTGTAAATATCAAGCAGTTCACACAAAAATTTTTACTTGTCAATTGAAATCGCAAATAGAAGTCTTTGAGCTGAAAAATACATTCGACAACAATTTTTATGTCAATGAAATGACGAACGATGTGTGTCAAATAATGACTTAAGTGGAAACCCAGTCTTATAAAGAGGAACATCTGCTGCAAGTTTTCGCTAAGTAAAATTGGACATCTGGTCTAAGAGGATAATCTTTCATAAGGCTTTTCACCTTACTTAAGTCCACGTTTTACATTACACGTACATATCGCCAAAAAAATATCGTGGCCAAAAATTTTTTTTTCAAATTGTGTTGAGCACGGGGCTGTGCGGCCTTACCTCGATATCGATAAGGGGATATGGCGGTCTCCAGATCAACGAACGGTCAACCAAATTGATCACATAGCCAAGGTTAGAATGCGGATATGCTCTACGCTACAACAATCCAGTTATACTGTGAAAAAATTTAATTGATTGGCCCCACGGTCGCCTGATTTGACTGATCCGGTCTTCTTGATGATATCTGAAAAGCAAGGCTTATGCAAACAAACCAGAAACACTTGAGCAACTCAAACAAAATATTTGTGATGAATTCGTTTGATGTTAGCCAGACTATTAAGGTATGATATTGAGCTCACATTTACCTTACCTTACGACTCAGATGTATCCAGACAAGAACGTCTTGTTAAATTTATTAAATCCAGACAGAACCTATTATTAAATTTATTCTAAGTCAATACTCGTGTAAAAATAAAAAATAGCACTTTTATCTAATACTAAGTACGAACCGGAAAATATTTTCCATATGTATACATTCCTGCTAAACGGCAACACCATACCGCCAATATTTCAATTACCCACAATAAAATCTTAAATTTCATCGGCTTAAGCAAGGCAACGTGCTACAGCTGAAAGATCGTATCGAATTCAGTTGATGTTTTGATTCACCGCAGACAACATGAAGCCCACGTTATACTACGACGATCGCAGTCCTCCAGTACGCAGTTGTTTACTTCTAATTAAAATTCTGAACATCGATGTGGAATTTAAATTTGTTGATCTATTTAAGGGAGCCCAGCTGCAGCCGGAATTTTTAGAGGTGAGTCAACTTACCTAACGATTGATTTATTTCCTGCATTTACTTGAGTTTATTTCGTTTTTATCTTCAACAGATTAATCCGGCACACTCAGTGCCGGTACTGCAGCACAATAGTCTCACTTTGACCGATAGTCATGCGATTTTGATTTATTTGTGCGAGCATTTCGGAGGTGGCAACGATTGGTGGCCCGAAGATAAGATGCGGCGAATTCAAGTTATCAACGCGCTATTCAACGAGTGTTCGTTTTTGTTTCGAAGAGACAGCGATATGATGGTGAGTTGAGGGTTTTTGGGGTGAATCGCTTGAATTTATGTGGTGGACTATAGCGAGGTAAGGCATGTGGGCGAAATGCTAGCGTGGAATCAAAAAATTGATTTCTGATAAGTGACTGTCACAATCAACTGCCATCAATTTTATATACTGACTAGTTTTTGACATTTTTTCCCATTCAGCAGTGTAAATTGATTGCTGTATGGGAAAAATTCCATTCAGCAATCAATTTACATTGCCGAATGGGAAAAATTACGTGGGAAAAATAATTCTCGATAGCCCTAATTATGGTTTTAAGCAGTGAAAATTGTGATATTTTTGTAACCCTACTTTCAATAATTTCCCAAAAGTTAGGGCTATCGGGAATTATTTTTCAGAAGAAATGTTTACCCTTCAGCAAACAATTTACAATCAGTCATATCGCGAAGCAATTTTCCCGGGGAATTTTTCCCTTGTCAGCAATGTAAATCAGATTGCTGAATGGGAACAGTTTCCCCGGAAATTTTCTTCCCGATAGGCCTGATGGCTCAATGAGAAAAATTCCTTGGGGAAAATGATTCCCGATAACCCTTAGTATTGCAACAAAAATATTTTGCAGCAAATAGTTAATACATGAAAAACAGATTGGATTTCAGAGAGATCTTAAAAAACCCTTAATTATTTATTTTTGTAACTAAATAAAGCATTGTGTACTATTTGTGTTCATGATTGATGATGTCTATCCAACTTTGATCAAATTTAACAAATTTCTTGTGCAAAAGATAGGAAAACAAATAATAACAAAATATTTTCGTAACCATTCTTTTTTCTTAAATTAAATTTTGGTTTATTTAACAACATTAGCCGCCATTTGCAAAATTTATATTATCATCAGTAAGTGGGGGAACTTTTTCGAGTCACGATATAGATGTTAAAGGACAGCATATGGCTGTGTGGTTAAGTAGGTGCGCTCTGTTTGACGATCACTACAGTTAAAGTCGGTCTGACAATACCCTCACCTTCTTATATAAAAACGAATAAAAAACATTCAAACGCGATGTGTAGTTGCGAACTTTCTGGTTTCGCTCGAATATATTTAAAAAAAAATATTTTTCTGAAACAATGATGACCTAAATATTAATTTTTTATAAAGTAATCTTCATGACAGGTGGAAGAAAAATTAGCTGTTTCACTCATATCCGAATGCCGATGTGTAAATTTTTAACTTGTTTCGTTAGTCATTTCTCTTGTAATGTCATGTGACTAAAATGGTCGATTGACCAGTGTACACCGGTAAGGTTAACTTGGTAAAACTAAAACCCGGAATGCTGCCAATAAGCTTAATATGAACTTACAGATAGCAACAAACCAACATGTCCTCTAAGGCCGTGTGTCAATTGCGTTAAAATGGGGGTTAAACTTTATCCACTGGCTAATTTTTGACATTTCTGCAGTTGCTTTCCATCTCTGTCACCCACTCAGTAGGTATATCAAATGTCAAAAATTAGCCACAATTTAGCGAGCTGTTGAGCAGGTTAAAATTTTGAAGTCTCTAGTCACCATACTAATGTGAAAACTAAAATTTTAACGCAATTGACACACGGACTAAGAGACTCCATTCCATTTACAAGAAATGCTTGTTTGGTGTGTGTTTTCGGATACGACTGTACCGTATTTTTTTCGTCGAAGGAAATTAATTCAAGTGGAGTTCACTACCATGCCAGAATCGGATGGATTTAACATCAGTAATTTGTGGGTTCCACAAGATGCTTCCACATGCCATATAACTGATCTATTAAAGGGAAAGTTTTGATCGTGTAATAACGATTGCATTTGGGTAACATTAAGTGGTTGGCTTATACCAACATCGTAAGATGAACTCAGGAACAAGATCTGCGAAAGTTCCCACCGATATGTTGTTTGGAACGGAGGTGGGAAATTACCTCCAAACATTTTTGCGGTGGTCATACGAACTTGAATTTAACTTGCTTACTGTACCTGGAATAAATACCCGTCCGATATCCCAACTATTCTGTGCTTTCAATGTCTTTATTGCAAATCCCAAGCTTTTATGGTTTATGGACACTCAGAATAGATTTCAAACATGTTAACATGTCGTAAAAAGTTTTGGTTAAGTTGGAAGAATAACTTGTCCCAGACTCAAGTCCTTAGTATTATAATAACATGAGCTTAACCACAATAATGAAGGCTAAATATTGAATAACTATTTACATACCTATAAACTGCACCGATCGAGAACAATTTATAATAACAGATAACTCTGACTAAACCCAAACTTTCTCACTCAATTCAATTTCACTTGGTAAACACATTCGACTCCCCACCCCAAGGTTTCGCTCCCTTCCAGTTCACAAGACACAATCCCAATTAGAGCTCCTATTCTACTCACACCTTGGGTAAAGGACCACATTATTGCTAAAATGGTCCCAACCCTAAACTAATTGCAAATGCTTGACCAACTTTAGCTGGGGCAGCACTACCAGCATCTTTCGTAATTAAACAGATTACATTGCCAAGTCACCAAGTTTTCAATAGTCCTCCAGTGCGCTCCTCTACCACCTTTCCAAAGTCAACAATTTACAAGATTAATCCAGCCGTTAACCCGGAACAAATTCCAAGGATTGCACAAATGGTTAAAATAGAAAGTCATCTCCGTGTAGCCAGTATTTCATTGCTAATCTGGCAGAAAGGTTTCACAGGGATGATATTCGCCCACCAGCCAGATGACAATCGGTTCGATACTAAGAGACAATCCTTTATCCTTGTGTCCATTTTGTTCACCATCATCTGAACTATCAATTAAATTCGATTTTCTTTCTTTTTTGTTTGTATCTGTATCTTTAGTCGGAAATTGTGAGGAAGGGGTTCGACAATATCGACCTGCCATACCACGAACGTAAAATCCTCGAGGTGTACTCGGCACTGGAGAAGAATCTCTCGGTCAACGGATATCAATACATGGCTGGGAACAGTGTAAGTAGACATAGTATCGCCTCATCCAAAGGTTAATAGAGTCTCCAAGAGAAATTAATCCGTCCGTACGTTTCATTTATTTCCAATTTATCTTCCTCGTGCGTGGTTTGTCCTGGTGAGACCTTCCACATGATGAGCTCGGTGGAGATGCTGTTTTGAGATCTTATATTACAAACATCTTGGATGATTGTTTTTTTTTTTTATTGCAGATGACGATTGCGGACTTATCGTTCTTGACCACTCTAAGCACCGTGGATCTTATGTTTCATCTTACCGTAGAGAAGTGGCCCCGATTGTATGAGTGGTTTAGGAGGATGCAGCAGACACTGGGCGGCGACTATGATGAATGCAACAGCAAGGGGTTGGAAAAACTTGCCAGTATAGTGGAGGTGTATGGGAAGTTTAAGTTTCCACAGAGAGGAGATAAGTAATGTAAGAAGGGATGTTTTTCTGTTGTTTTTTTTTTTAATAAAGTGGATGTATTTTGTATGATGTGAGATGAATAAAAGGGAAATAACCTTAAATGACCTCGAATCAGTTAGACAAGGGGGTCTCTGAAATGTCGTCTCAAGAAAATTTTAGGTGCGTTTTCATTAAAAAAGTTAAAGATAACTTTCAAGCGGACGAGTAATAATACCAGGTAATCGGGTAATTTTTTAAGCGCAGTTTTCTTAAAAATCGACTGAAACACTTAAATTTGCATCAAGCATTCAAAATTTGTATCGTAATCGATAATTAGGCCTTAGCCATTCACGTTTTAAAGACAACTTCATGTAAATGTTGTCCGCGTCTCCGTTGCAAATGGTTCATTCGGAAGGTCCAATTTCGCGTCACTTTTTCGAGCATTTCGGCCTGTATTCCACGAATTACGCGTGTTATGTTATCCTGTAAGGCTTCAATCGTGTTCAGCTTGTCCACATAGACTAATGACCTTACATAACCCCAAAAGAAATAATCAAGAGGCGTTTAATCGATCTTGGCGGACAACTCACAGTGCCATTTCGAGAGATATGCTGCTAACCAAATTCATCCTTCAACATTTCCATTGTTTCACGGACTATGTGGCATGCCACAGCCAACTGTGGCAAAAAAGAAATCGCGGTTCGCCGTTGACGGTAACGTTTCTTCCACGGTCGTCTTTGAAGAAAAATGCACCGATGATGCCACCAGCCCATAAACCACACCAAACTGTCGTTTTTCGGGATACATCAGTAATTATTGTATGGCATGTGGCTGTTCATCACTCCAGATGCGACAGTTTTGCTTATTTTCGTATCCGTTGAGCCTGCTTTTTCATGCAGCTGTTCTAAGGTCCATTTCCCAAAAATTAAACGATCTGGTAGATCATTCGGCTTCAATTCTTGCACAAGATGAATTTTATAGGCTCTTAAACCAAAATCTACACATAAAATTTTCCATGTGGTTGAGTAATACATGCCCAAGTGCTGAGAACGGCGAGAAATTGACATTTCACGATCTCCATTAACAATGGACGCTACGACTGCTATATTTTCTTCAGTACGCAATGTATGCATGCAAGTCGTTTTTAGTGTCCAACAAAGTAAATTTGGTTATAACAGCACGAAATGTTGATTCACCAAGTCGATTATGACGACCATTATATGGTCGTAGCAAACGGTGCACATTTTTCGCAGAGCACGATTTTTGATAATAAATTTCAATAATTTGCAATCGTTGCTCGTTTGTTAGTCTTTCCATGATTTAATGGCAGCGAATACTGAAAACTTTTCACTTTGACAGATGACGTTTGGACGCTATTACAAACCAGTGCTGCCAATCTGAAAAACTTATCTCTTAGAAAATTACCTTTATATATTGCGAAGTGCAGTTGAAAGCGACCTAAAGTTTTCATTTGCAGAGCTGCAGTTGCAATAAAATTCAATGATGATGTGTACTGTCAATGTCAAAATATTCAGTAAAATCAACATTTTCATCATGGTGAAGTACACGAAGGAACAACTTTTACAAATTAAAAATAATAAAAATTTACCACCGTAATTTCAAGTCATTGGTTGCAACTTTTAGAGCGTTAACGCTAATTTTCGCCCGTAATTCTCGTTCCAGTAGACAAGTAATTCATAGTCTAGTGGAAACAAATTTGAGTCGGGCCAGTGAGACTACATTTTGTCCGAAAATATTGGAGAATATTGTAGTCGTTCCATCGCAAAGGGCCAAATCAGTCAATTTTACGGCGTTCTGCAGAATCGGGGCCCTCCCAGACCACATTATGACGAATTTCGCGTAAGGATCTTGGCCTTACAAGGTCAAGCTAACTTATGAACTAAAGCCACTTAATCATATGAAGCGACGTATGTTCTCGAATTGGAATAAAATTAAGAGTTTCATCGCAAAATCATCTTCAGCCTTAAATCTCATCTTTGCGGCTTCCTCGATAAGCAAACTATTTGGTACTGGTCAGGAGAAAACCCTCATGTACTTCATGAAACAGCACTTCATCCGCAAAAAGTCACTATTTTGTGCAGTTTTCCAGCCGGTGAAGTCATCGGGTCGTTTTTTTGCGTCGATAAAAATTACCGTCACGATACAGTAAAATTTCAAAGCAGAAGAAATTACTAATGCACTCTCGGATTTAAAAGTGGATGACTCGCTGGGAGTGCTAATAAAGCAGTTACTCATAGGCAGAATTATTAACACTAATCTTGGCATCTCAACTGCACGCAGATCCGTTACCTGTGGCACCCCACAAGGGGGTGTCCTGTGTCCTCCTTGTTTGAACTTGTTGGCAAACTAGCTAATAGTAAATATAGAAAGAGAGGGATGCAAAGAATGCTGTATCAGGGAAATAACTTAATTTTTTTAGAGGTCTATTACAAAATGGCCTCTCTGTACTCTATAAGTGGGCTGCCAAATGTGGACTCGGTGCGAACACGCAAAAAACCGAATCGGTCCTTTTCAGCAGGAAATACACAGCCCCGCACATTGACCCTCCCAAACTTAATGGCACCAGTCTCAAGTTCGGAGAATCAGCCAAATACCTGGGCTTGATTTTGGATAAGAAACTGAACTTGAAAGCCAGATCCAAGAACGCGTTAAGAAAGCCACTTTAGTCTTAAACTCTTGTAAAAAGGTAAGCGGAATGAAATGGGTTATGCATCCACATATCTCCTTCTGGCTTTACGTGTCTATTCTTAGACCCATACTCCTGTATGGTGTCTTAATCTGGTGGATGGCTCTAGAAACAGGCTCCAACCGAAACCTACTAGGTAAAGTTCAAAGATCAGCATACATATTAATAAGCGGAGCTCTTAGAACAAACCCCTCCACAGCCCTTGATGCTAGATATCTACGGCAAACAGACTGCAGCCTCGTCACAATAGATGAACACAAAGCGATTCTGAATCACCTTAACATTACAGAAAACACCGATCAGACCACTACCCAACTCAGTTGTCGGCATAACTTCAGGACAACCGTTCCCAGTCGCCCTGAATGGGCGCCGGATTCGATCGAAACAAATAACTCAATTCACATCCACACGGATGGGTCTAAAACAGAATCTGGAGTGGGTGGAGGTGTTTTCTCCGAGATGCTTAATCTAAGGATATCCTTTCGCCTTCCTGGCCATTGTAGCGTTTCCTGGCGGAAATCATGGCAATCAAAAAAGCATTGTAGGCGATCAGATACCTGGTAGCAATCTCATTCAAATCGTAATCAGCCCACGAATGCCGACTGTCTCTTAACGAGATGGCGCAGCATTTTACCATTCACCTCTTTTGGGTGCCGAGCCACAGAGACGTACCAGGGAATTGCAGGTGGGTAGGAAGAAGTGGCTGTTCGGCATAAACCCAAGTAGCACTTATATGCCTTTTGGTTGACACGACTCGTGTGACCTATATTCTGATTGTTATTGTGGATGTGATGCAGGCGGTCTCTAGATCCAGCCTGTAAGGTTTATAAAGCGGATAAGATCTTGTATCCTTTTGCCCGATATGTCACTAAGGTTGTTGAAAAAAGGTTGGTCTAACGCACGTAATCTGGCTCTAGCTAGTGCCGGACATTTGCAGATGAAATAGGAGAGGGTTTCTCTCTAATTTGTATTCCCGCAGCTGCGGCATTGAAGGTTATATGGGATCCCTAGTTTAGCCGTGACTATCGCCGTAATTCTTGCAATGTGTGGACGGATTTTATTTAGTTTATCGTTAGTTCTGTTTTTATCGTAGAAGGGCCATATCGTTCTCGATATGACGCAATTTGTTTTTTTCACGCTTTTCAGGAAGAATTAATGAATTTGTCCCTTAACCAAGGGAAATGAGTCTTGCAGACAGGGCACAATCCTCGATATTCTATAGTGGCCGTATCGGTCGAAATGTGCGGACGAGGTATCGAAAATTGGGTTTAACGTATCGACCGCACACACGTTCCAGTGATGAACATAACATGATCGAAGTCGAATTCTATTTATAAATGTTTTAACGGTAATTGAAGCCAATTTTTTTTTATAGATATCTGAAGTAGTTTGCCTTTTATTAAGGGAAGATGTTATCACGTCCTTTGGACGCATTTTATTTTCTGAAAACATTTGCGTGTATGCCTGCCTTTATTTTATAAAACCGCTAAAAGTAGTCACGATCAGTGTAAATATTTTCAAATTGAGTTGAAATCCAGGTGAGTGAGCAACCCCAAAAATATGCAATAAATGATGTAAAAGTTTTATTCTCTTCAAAAATCGAGTGTTCACAGATGGGATGGTAATTTACTATAAAAATCAGAATACAGGCAAAATAGGTTACTTACTTACTTAAGTGGCCCTACAGTCCGAAATTAACCTGGGCCTCAACCAACATGTCTCTCCTATTAACCCGTTCCTAAGCTAACCGCCTCCAGTTGCACACTCCAAGTTGGACGAGGTCGGTTTCTAGGTGTACGTGCCACTCAAGACGAGGTTTTCCTATACTGCGCCCGGGGCCTGGCTGAGAATCGAAGACTCTGCGAGAGCCTGTTTATTTTTGGTGGACTCGATTTGGACTTCTTAAAATTTTTCCAGGATCTGCCTACCGAAGTGTGAAAATTTGATCGGTTGTGGATTTTCCTGGCCTAAAACCACACTGATAAGGGCCGATCAGGTTGTTGGTAAACGTTTTCATGGGTTCACATGTTGAAGCAGATAGGATCTTGTAGGCGATGTTGAGAAGATTTTTGCCTCCTTAGTTGGCGCAGTTCGAGGGTCTCCTTTTTTGTGGAATTTGCATTCTTCAGGCATACTTTCTTCCGACCAGATGAGTTGGTGGATGTTACTTTACAAGTAATTTCCGCCGGCTTTATAACAGCAAGGTCGTGATTAGCTGAAGCTTAGATATTCGTAACAGCGACAACTACCTATTGGTAATCACTACCTACGGGTATATACCAAATGATACGTTATGCCTGACAGCGGAATTTTGTTCGTCACCGTCGCTTAACAGTCTGTAGAAGTGGTTCTTCCATATCCTCAGAATCGTCTACGTTTCAACTACGTTATTTCCTTGTTCATCTCGAAATACTCTTTGGAGCTTGTATCCTTGGCTTTGACGTTTTACCCTTTGGTAATCGCGCGCTTTTCTTGCTCTTTTTTCTTCTTTCTGAAAAGCCGGTGTTCTTCTCATTTTCTTTGCCTATAGAGCTCCTGCATCTTAGCCTTGTAGGCCTCGTCGGCATTTCTCGTCAAACCAGGGGTTTCTTGATGGTGGGCACGAGAAACCAAGCACATCAGTTGCGGCAGATCTAATGGCTTGTTGGCATCGTTTTCATTGTTCTTCGACATCCGATGCTGGTGGTATGGTGTTAATCGAGAAATTAAGGGATAGGTGTTGTAGGCTTTCGAAATTAAATTTTTTCACAGTATTTCTGGATTGTTGTGGCGTGGTGGACAACGACATTCGTATCTGCACCTGGAATGTGAGAACATTAAACAGGAGAGGTGCAAGCGAACAACTAGCGGAAGCCCTAAACCGCTACAAAGCAGACATTACTGCCATCCAGGAAATACGATGGGATGGGCCGGCAAAAAGAGGATGATAAACTGTGACATCTGTGACAACTGTGACCGTGTTATAGTGAGCAGAAACAGCGACTATTCGGAAGCGGACTTGTTATAAGTGCCAGACCTAGGCAAGAAGTCTTATGTTTCCAAGACATTAGCGAACGCATTGTAACGATCCGCATCAAGGCCAAATTCGCCAACATTAGCCACCTTGTAGGCCTCGTTCTTGAATGCTAGAATCTGTCGGCATTCCTCGTCAAACCTGGGGTTTCTTGATGGTGGGCACGAGAAACCAAGCACATCAGATGCGACAGATCTTATGGAAATTATGGGGATCTTGGTTGCACGAGGGTCTTGGTGGTCTCTTGCGATTGTAGGCTTTCGAAATTAAATTTTTTCACAACAAGGCTTGCAACAAGGTAGTAGTCCGAGTCGATGTTAGCTCCTCGGAATGTTCGCACCTCCAAGATATTGGATGCGTGTCTCTTGTCTATCGCAGTGTGTTCAATTTGGTGGACCGTTCGTGGATCATGTGACCGCCATGACCACTTATGAATATCGAGGTGAGTAAACCATGTGCTGGCTATGATGGCATTTCATTCCGTATCGAAGTCTGTTAGCAGACGTATTGTCTTGCAGGCTATGTTTGCCGACAATACTGCTAAAGATAGCTTCTCTTCCTACTTTTGCGTTAAGAACTCCCAGCACGATTTTAAAATTTTAATTCAGTAGTCGCTAATAGATTTTGTCAAGGAGCTCGTAGAAGCAATCTTTAGCTATATAACCTTTTTCTTCCGTCGAGGCGTGAACGGATATAAGGCTTATGTTGCGCCTTTGGCCTTGATGGCCTTGATTATTAAAATGCGTTCGCTAGTGTCTTGCCTAAGTTTGGCACTTATAACAAATCCGCATCCGAATAATCGCTGTTTCTGCTCACCATAACACGGTCCGTAGTAAATAGATTAACTACCGAATTAAATCCAATAAACCCCGAAGTCAAACATTTAAAATAATGAACCCATCAGCCAAGTCGTTGTCAACACGTAACAAAAGCCGTGATTATTGACTACTACGCCTTTGGAATCGAGTTCTCTTGACGAAGGCAAACATTCAACCCCAGAATAATTGGTTATATGAGACACTTTGCTGTCCTTTGTCTTTAGCTATTATCTGCAATTCCAATTAATTTGATTTTGGTTGGCTTTGAATTTTTTTTTTTCGTTTTGGTTTATTTCTTAGTCGCAAAATGTAACAAAGGGATGCGACAATATTGATTAGGGGTAGAATCAACAAAAAACCCCACTTGAAATAAAAATGAATCTCCATGGTTTGACAACAGTCCACAGCTAACTTTATGGTCATCAACAAAACCACCAACTTAATAGGTTAAGAGGGGTTCCAAATGTCATTAGTCCGTCTTCAGACAGATTAAAACAAAAAACAAATGAGTCTGGTTCCATGGGTTTTGGGCTTTAGCCATTCCCGTTTGATCGGGAATGAATGATTTCTTTTGAAACCTGAGATTTGGTCGCAAACGGTGACAAAGTCAGTGATGGCAATTTGCAATCAAAGCTTCTGGATATAGAGAGGTGCACTTCAGAAATGATATTCGAAAGTTTTACACTTTGGTAAAACATCAAAGTCAGGAATACAAGGCTCGAACAGAATTCTGCCAATATGAACAATGAAAAATCGTAGTCGATGCGGAGGATATGGAAGAACCACTTCTGCAGACTGTAAAACGGCAATGACGGACGATTTCCTGCTTCCAGACCGACCGAACCATTCAATATTGGCGACGAGAACGAAAACTACCAACCACCCGATCTTAGAAAAGTGAAAACAAGGCTTCGGAAATGATGGCATTCACGCTGAGCTTTATAAGTAACATTCACAAATTAAAAGGCCAAATTTGGTCGGATGATAGTATGCCTGAAGAATGAAACCTCTGCGTCGATTGCCCGAACCCTCAGGTATTTGAAATAAAATACCCCTGACCACCGCCAATGAATTTGCCATCATAAAAATGATGAGGCTGACAAATTGTCGTTGACGTTAAGTACTCACCATTGGCAGATATACATCCCAGTCCTGCTCTACAGCGCTGAAACATGGACCATGTCAAAAGAAGATGAAGAAATCTCCGGTCGTTTTGAGAGAAAAAATCTTCGTTCCCGTTTGCATGACGGGCTTTGGAGAAGAAGATTCAACCAAGAGCTATACAGCGACATTCCTCCGGTCAAAAAACTCCGCATTGGACGTTTAAGATGGCTAGGATATGTAGAATGAATTGACACCAATACTCCGACTCGCAGAGTCTTCGATTCCCAGCTAGAAGTCGGACGTAGTAGAGGCGCACAAGTAGAAACCGACCTCAACCAACGAGAAGTGCGCAACTAGAGGCAGTTAGCTAAGGACCGGGTTAATTAGAGAGGCATGTTGGTTGAGTCCCAGGTTCATTCCTGGGCACCAATACTCTGCGAGCCGGAGTATTGGTGTCCATTCGTTCTGCATGTCCTCCCCACTTTAAACGTTCAATGCGGAGGGGCATGTCACGGGAGTTTTGCGCAATCCTCTCAAGAATCAAATTGAAGAAATGGCATGACAGAGCATGGCCTTGCCTAAATTTTTTGGTATCGACTGTGTCGGTGAGGTCATTTCCGACCCTTATGGAGCAGCTAGAATTCTCCATCGTCATCCTACACAAACGGACGAGTTTTGGCGGTATATCAAAACTAGACATGGCTCTGTATAGTTAGTCTCTACAAATGCTGTCGTGGTGGTGGGTAACGATTTGGACTTCTTAGGTTTTTTTTCCAGGATCTGCCGAAGTGTGAAAATATGATCGGTTGTGGACTTTCCAGGCCTTAAGCCACACTAATAAGGGCCGATCAGGTTGTTGGTAAACAGTTTCAGGCGTTCACATATTACGGCAGATAGGATATTGTAGGCGCATTTGAGGAGACTTATGCCTCTGTATTTGGCGCAGTTTCGATGGTCTCCTTTTTTGTGCATTAACTTTTTAAAGATAGTTAATTAAAGGCTTAGTGCACTTCTAGAAGAATCATTGATGACACTGAATATCGCTTGCCCACTTTCATATGTCAAGGCCTTCGAATGTCAAATCTACAAAGGTTATGAGATAAAGAAACTTCTAGTTGAGTTGTTCCCTTTTTCATAACAGGTTCCAGCCAGGATATCATTGTCTGCTAATTCCTAGCAATTACTTCAAATCTATTACGAAGGGATCGTTATCGTAAGATTTTCATGCAATTCATTTTAAATGAAACACCTATCTCAATATTACTATAGTTAAGGTTAACCTCTTGGTAATGCTTTTTCAATTGGCAAAACACAGAATATTTTGCACCGGTTGTAATAGCTACTTTCCCTGGAAACCTAACCTCGCCATCAGGTTTTTCCCAAGCATAATATGCGTCTCAAAATTTGATTCAAGACCACATATGGTCAGGTGCCACAAAAACATAGACAGAATGCAAAACAGTGCGATAAAACTGATAGGTGACTCAACCATCGCGACCTCCATAATCTCGATCGAACACCGTAGGAATGCCTCCTGCCTTACATTTTTTTTATCTCTATTATAACAACAACGCATGAAAAAAATAGCCAGTTGCTTTCCGCGCGTTTAAAAATTGTACCGTAATACTCGCCACTAATGGTCCGGTGAGTATTCAAACATCGGACGTTCTATATAAATCTTCATTTTCTAAAGCAAACAACACGAATGTGAAATGTTTTATCTCAGCCTTTCCCCTCTATGAAGAATTTAAGAAATTTAAGACGAACACATATCGTTATCTCCTCTTTTCTTCTCCTCAATTTCCTTAATTCCAACGCTATGCTTAAACACTTAACGCGTGCCAAATATAAAAAAAAATTGGTTGGTTGTCATCTCATCTGGCCATCATGCAATTAAATTTCCAACATATGGACAGTTATAGACAAAGGAAATCTATATGATATCAATCAAATCAAGGCTATAGCTCATCCATCAATAAACGAAATAAAAAATGCGAAACCAAATTCTTTCACAAATGTGTATTTATAAAACAAATTTAATTTACTTTTAGTTAAAAAAAACATTTCGACATTTTATCATACAAAATTACATTTTGGCATACATAAAACATATAAAATATAAATTAAGATTCAAGTAAATAAAATGTTAACTATAATTGATACAAATTTATCATCTAAATGGTGACAACTAAAATCACTAATGCACTTAACCTCTCTTAGGGAACTTGTACTTGCCGACGTCTTCTACCACCTTTTGCAGTTTTTGCAATCCAACGACATTGCATTCGCTATAGAGATCGATTAGCTCCTCCTTCATCATGCGGAACCACTCGAACAAATGTGGCCACTTTTCAGGTGTTACTTCAAAAAGAAGATCCACTGTGCTTAAAGTGGTCAGCAGCGAAATGTCTGCAATTGTCATCTGGAAATACGAGATAAAGGCATATTCAGCAAATGTCATCATATTCAAAAAATATCACAATAAACATTTCTGTTCCCGTACAATACAATTTTTACTGATCCTTGCTGATCTTTACTGCAGAAATTTATTTGCATACAAAAATATCGAATGGTTATTAAAAATCAAATAAAAAAAAACAGTAAAATTTATTTTTACGGAAACAGTATTTAGTACTAGAGGGAAATTTTGTACTACTTACATGACTGGCACATATGAATGGACTTTTCTTGGTTTTAAGATTCTTCTCCAGTACCTCGTACACTTCTAAAATTTTTTTCTCATGGGTCTCCAAGTCGGCATTTGGATGACCGTGTGCTATGAGTGCGGCCTTTAAAAAAATATTTATGTTCCAACGTAAGATCGTATAAAATAGGATTATTTGCCAAAGACTCACCATCATATCATTATCCCTTTGAAATAATACTGAACACTCAACACACAATTTATTTATCACTCTAATCCGTTCCAGCTTATCCTCGGGCCAATATTTCATGCCACCTTCGAAATTCTCACACAAGTAAATCAAAATGGCATGACTATCAGTTAATGTTAGTGCGTTATGCTGCAACACCGGTACCGGAGCTGTGTGTAACGGATTAATCTGTGGAAAAATAATACCAATATAGTTGCTGAATTTCACTTTAAATAATTAACTGGATTATTGGATTTTTGTACAGTTATTTAGGGTTTTCGGTAATTTTTCCCATGCAACAATGTAAATTGATTGCTGAACAGGAAAAATCCTTGGAAAAAGGAATTCCCGATAACCCTAATTGAGAACAATTGTTACATACAAGCCTATCGCGAATAAGTTTTCCTGTGAATTATTCTCTTGTCAGCAATGTAAATCAGATTGCTGAATGGGAACAGTTTCCAGGGAAAATTTATTCGCGATAGGTCTGATAACCGTTGTTTTTCATACATTTTTACCGAACAAAATTAACTAAGAAATGTGACGGATTTCATTAGTAAAAAACAAGTTATCGGAAAATTAAGAGAACTGTCGAAACCCACCTCCAGAGGGAATTTCGCTTCCGATAACTCCACTATGCAGACAATGGTTATGCTATGGATTTATTGAGATTTAGTTAGATATCTTAGATAAACCTCTGTTCTCATTGCTTAATCTACCTTTTTGAACAACGAAAACGTTGTTCCGTTGAGAGATATCGTACTTGATCTGAAATCCGTAGCACGATCACTTTCAGATGGATTTCAGACACTTGAATCATTTGACAGAAATATAAAATTTATCACAATTTTCATAATCTTACCTCTAAAAATGCTGCTTCAAGATGATTTCCTTTAATCACATCAATAAATTTATATTCCACGTCCACCTTCAAGAGTTTAGTTAGGAGCATACAGCTTCGTACCGGTGAACTGCGTTCATCGTAATATAAAATTGGCCTCATGGTGTACTGTGGAATTATTGACGTGCTAACAGCAGTGAAACTAAACTAACTAAAGAGTAAAGTGGTAATGAAGATGCAAGACTCAACTTCGATTCCAAATCAACGTGCCTAACTGTGCGAACAAGAGGAATATTATATACTTGTGTATATGGTAGAACCGTTATAGCCAGCGTTCGGAGTCTTCGGACTTTATTTGTCGATTGGAGTAGATTATTTCTGACACTCCGATTTGTTCAATAGGGTGTTCACGTAACGTCAGAAAGGCATCATATAGTTACGTTAAGTAGGTTTACGACGTTGTAAATTAATTGTAGAAATTGGAATAACAAATCTTTTGCAACAATAGTTCCCGTAGAATATTATTTAGCTTAATCTTACTGGTTTCTACTTATCTGTGTTACCGTACTAAGGCACAATTTTTCAGTACTAGGGCATCGCAGTTTCAGAATTGAAATCGAGTTACCTCGATAATTTTTTTTTCAGTCAGTTTGAATCCAGAGTTAACTTCGAGGTAGCCCAGCATGTTTGGTGAGTTAACCCAAGAAGTGGATAACTCAATTCTTGCAATGAGTGCAATAACCAACGAACTCATTTTCCTGAACTTGATGCATATCACAAAAAGGGAGGACCGTAAAGCTGTGGGCAGAAAGTAAAAATATTTTTTATGAGTTAAGTTTTTCAGGTTGGCAGGACTGGTCCAAATGTCATCTGTCAAAGTGAAAAGTTTTCGGTATACTCTGCCACAACTTCATTGGAAATTTTTTTAAATTCTTGCGGCTTTTCTATAAATCCAATTATTGGCGAGTTGGTGTCAAAACAAAGCTTATGAATTTTGGAACATAATTGGCAAACAAATATTTTAATTTTGAATTATCGTTTTCACAGAAAATCACTTATTATTATTCACTGATCAACATTTGTTTCGATGAAGTAATGATTGCCATTCCACCGAACTGCAACGGAATTTTCCAATAATTCCAAGAAGCTATGGGGGTGACATTTCAATTCCATCATGCCTTGTGTTCCAATGAAGTTTTTCAATGATTGGTATAACTGGGCCCTTACAAACGAGCAACGATTGCAAATTATTGAAATTATTATCAAAATTCGTGCTCTGTGTAAATGTGCACCGTTTGCTACGACCATATTATAGTCGTCATAATCGACCTGGTGAATCAACAATTCGTGCTGTTATAATAAATTTTCTTTGTTGGACATTGAACCATCGACGCGCATGCGTACAGTGCGTACCGAAGAGAATATTGCAGTCGTAGCGTCCAATGTTAATGAAGATCGTGAAATGTCAATTCGTCGCCGTTCTCAGCAATTGGGCATGTGTTACTCAACCACTCAAATATTACGTTTCGATTTGGGTTTGAAAGCCTATAAAATTCAACTTGTGCTAGAATTGAAGCAGAATGACCTACCACAACGTCTAATTTTTGGTGAATGGGCCTTAGAACAGCTCAATGAAAACCCGCTGTTTTATCGAACAATATGAGGCTCATATCTGGCTCAACGGATACGTAAATAAGCAAAACTGTTACATCTGGAGTGATGAACAGCCACATGCCCTACAAGAATTACCGATGCATTATCGGTCCATTTTTTTTCAAGGATGACGTGGAAGAAACGTTACCGTCAACGGCGAACAATACCGAGCCACGATATTCGATTTTTTTTTTTTTTGCTCCAATTGGCTGAGTTGAACTTTGTTGACATGTGGTTTCATCAAGACGGTGCCACATGCCATACAGCTCGTGAAACAAAGGAAATGTTGGATGGATTTGGTGAGCAGCTTATCTCTCGAAATGGCCCTGTAAGTTGGCCGCCAAGATCATGCGATTTAATGCCTCTTGGTTATTTCTTATGGGGTTATGCCGAACACGATTGAAGACTTATAGGCCACATTCGTTTCGGAAATGCTCCAAAAAGTGACGCAATATTGGACCTTCGGAATGAACAATTTGAAACGGAGCCAAGGACAACATTTAGCTACATGAAGTTTTCCTTAAAACGTAAATGACTAGGCCTATTTATCGAATACTATAAAAATTTTGAATATTCGATGCAAATTTGATTGTTTTATTCGATTTAAAAAAAAAATACGTTTAAAAAAATCACCCGTGAGTTATGTCGGAAAGAGATTTTGAAAAAGTCGTTTAAAAACGAAGCAAAACTTTTTTCTGCCGATTTCTTAAAATCGCATTTAGGTAGCAGATGATAAAATATCAAGGAAACAACTATTTTCAATTCTATTATGTAACTATTTTATAAAATTTTTAGATTCAAATTCAGATCTCAACTACTCGAAATTTTAAGAAGTAAAAGACTTGTAAAGATCGCGATAAAACCATTTTCATTTTTTTTGGGGTTGAAACCAAACATATAACAACTAAGCTGTTGCGGATTTTATATTTTTCGATAACTTTTTGACAAAAAAAATGAAGAAACCATTAGTAATTAGGAAATATCCCATGAAATGGGGGAATTCTCTCTTGGCATTGGAGATTTGACATTTTTCATTATTCTTCATGCAAGAGAATAATGAAAAATGTCAAATCTGCAAATGCCAAGAGGGAATTCCCTCATTTCATGGAATATTTCCCACACGCTTTCGCAAAGAAAAATTTAAAAACGCTGAATTTTAAAGTATTTCCAAAGCAGTGCTGCCAGGCGTCCCGATTTTGATGGGACGTACCCGTTTTTAGCTCAAACTAAAATCTACCGCGCGGGACAGGCGGCTAAGAATTTTAAGTGGGGTAGGATGAAAAGTGAGGAAAAAGTTTGTGAAGTATTGCCATGGCAATAAGTTTTGAGTAATGTTAAATAAATTAAAGAACATTAATTTTTTCGATTTCTATGGATGCCGGCAATACGGGAAACCGGATAATGGTTGCAATATGTCTGCGATATTTTAGTTTTGAGACATACAAAACATGTTTTACCAAATAACAAAGGGACTTTGCGAAACATTAGATAAACAAAACTTAAATTTATAGCTAGTGAACTTCGTTTCAACTACAATGATAACTTATAAAAAACTACTGAATTGGCAGATACTTATGTTTTTTATGACCCGCTTTTGACTTAAGATTCATGCTTTTTAATCAATAGGTTTTCAAATCCCGCTTTGTCCGAAAAATAATCTGGCAACACTGGTTCAAAGAGACTACAACCAAAACCATCCATCCGTTATCAGCTGCATTTGGTTAGCTTGGGGGTGGCCACGGTGTAGTGGTAATATGTTCGCCTCTTGAGTGGAAGGGTGCGCGTTCAATCCCAGCCAAAATCCATTTAACTTTTGTTCAAAAGAAATTTAAAAAAATATGGTCGGTTGTTATACCTAATGCACCATCTTAAAATTTCTTCAAATTTAACGAACACAAGAAACATGCGACTCCCCGAAGTTAGTTCGGACACCACCCATGGAGAAAGTCTCCACTACATCCAAACTCTTTCCTATCTCTCTCTTTCTTGCCCTTCTCTAACGATCGTACTCGTACTCGTTAAACATATAAAGGGTGCGTGCAAATTTAATAAATAGTTATAAAGATATTTTAGAGGTTGTTTAACTTTAAAACACATCTAAGCATCACTTAAATGTAAAATCGCTGTCTATAATCGATTTTCACATTCAAGCAACGTTACTTAGAGGTCGCTTAATTTAAACACAATCAACGGCGTTTTGAGGTTGATTAGAGCCATTTTAAAATGAGTTTTGACAGATCAGAGAATTTCCATCTAAATATTTGTTTTATATCGATTTTCAATTGAAAAGTGAAATCAAATTAATAAAAATGGACTCAAAAATACCGATTTTCTAAGCCCAATATGGAAAAGTTTATCAACTTTGATCTCCAACTGCTGATCTCCATGTGATGGCTGCTTTAAGATATTGGGGTCGAACTGAAGTGTGCTATATGATCTACTATCTCACTAGAATATAATTCTTTAAATATTTTATTATACACTTTTTAAATTAAAGATGACGGATGGATGCAAAGGAATTTGACTCAAAGAGATCGCCATTTGAAAAAATACCAACAACTGTGTCTGAGCAAAAAAGTAAGATAAATGGGGAATTAACTTGTATAACATTTCGCTTTTTCGTACTAGATTTGTAAATTTTATTACTTTTTTTTGTTTTTAAATAATCGTGGTTTAGTTTAGCAGCAATGAAAAATCGATTATAGATAACATCTGGGACCTATTTTAAGAAAATCTAAAAAGTACGTCTGTAAGTGTTCTGTCTATAAACCCGTCAAAGATTATTTTTATGAAGTCAAATATTACAATAAATCTGCAAAACAAAAATAAATCTGCGAAAAAAGCCGGTCGGCTGAAAGTATGTCTGAACAATGCAACCTCACCATCGTCTGCTCGATCCACAAAAAAGGCGACCCTTTCAACTGCGCCAGTTATGGAATCAAAAGTTTCCTCAATATCGCCTACAAGATCCTATCTGCCGTCATATGTAAACGTCTGAAACCGTTTACCAACAACATGATTGACTCTTATGAGTGTGGTTTTAGGCCAGGAAAGTCCACAACCGATCAAATTTTCATACTTCGGCAGATCCTGGAAAAATCCCAAGAAGTTCAAAGCGATGCCCACCACCTCTTTATCAATTTCAAAGGCGCATACAAAAGCATTCATATAGACGAACTATACACAGCCATGCCTAGTTCTGGTGCATCGCCCAAATTCGTATGTTTGTGTAGGATGACGATGAAGAGTTCTCGCTGTTCCGACATGACCTCACCAAAACTTTCGATACCAAGATAGGATTAAGGCAAGACGATTCACTGTCATATGTTTTCTTTTATGTCATTCTTCAGAGGATTGTGCCAACACAGAAGCACAATATTCCATAAATCGGTGTAACTGCGAGCTTACACCCACGATAATGAAATCATTGGTTGGGCTCCACGTGATGTCAATGCTACGTTTGCTAGTATATAATAGAAGGTAGCGGAAAATACGGATTTAAGCAGTAAATGAGGGTAAGACCAAGCATATGCTGTCAAGAACAAAGAACTGAACGTAACCATTGACAGATATAACTTTGAGTAAGGGACACCGCTATTAGATCTGGCAACAACATCTTGTCAGAAACTAAACGAAGAATAACTCTTGCAACCGCAGTTTTTTTTTTGAGCTAAGAAGGCATTTTACTACTAACGGAAAAGGTCCTTTGCGACAGAAAAATGTCATCTAACGTGAAAGAAAAGCATAAGAGCTTTCACATACGGTTTACAAAGTTCATAGTTTATGAGTCACAAATCAACCGCAGCTGTAAAAAATTTGCTTTGAGTAATAACCAGATTATGTACAAATCAGGCTAAAGAGGTTCAATAATCCAATAGAAAGCGATTACCCAGAGGAAATATCTTAGATTGCCACTGGATACGTTTGTATAGTCATGTTTGACAAGGAAAGGCTTCTTACTTAAGTGGCGCTGCAGTCTGGAATGAACCTGGGCCTCAACCAACACGCCTCTCCAATTAGCCCGGTCCTTAGCTAACTGCCTCCAGTTGCGCACTTCAAGTTGGTTGAGGTCGGTTTCTACTTGTGCGCGCCACTTAAGGCGAGGTCTTCCTCTACTGCGTCCGACGTCTGGCTGGGAATCGAAGACTCTGCGAGCCGGAGTATTGGTGTCCATTCGTTCTACATGTCCTAGCCATCTTAAACGTCCAATGCGGAGTTTTATGACCAGGGGCATGTCGCTGTACAGCTCGTATAGTTCTTGGTTGAATCTTCGTCTCCATAGCCCGACAACGCAAACGGGACCGAAGGAAGGGCTTCGGAACATTTACAATGTCCACCCAATCTCTGAGGAATCTTTTAAAAATATTAGTACCATGTATCACACAAATACAATACTCCGATACTTTAATGTCATAGTCAGTGTATATAAAATCGGGAGTCCTGGAGAAACGTTTGAGCTCAAATCTGTGAATTCCACAGGTGGACCAGTTGCCAACGGGGAATTGGCCAAGACCCCGCTGATAAAGAGAATGAGCGTGTTTTACTTAAGGATCCCTCAGAGCAGAGGTAAACTTTATCAACCAAACAAAATTACTCCCGAGATTAAAACAGCGATAAGTCCCTATTATGATACATGCAACATTAATCTTTTGAAAGATTCAACAAAAACTTAGTCTCAGCCAGTAAGGAATGCTTTTCCAGTTACGGATTTTTCCGAGTTCTTGGAGGGATCCGTAAGTCGAAGACTCCTAATGAGTATCATGTGCATGTAAAAACATTTTTTTAAATGCTTAACAGCCTTGGGTTCATTTGCCAGAGGCATATATATACATGAGATAAAAATACCTTCTTCCTTAAAGAACCTCAGAACATCTTAGGATTTCATAATATACAATCTACCTGGCATTTATGATCATAAACGACATCGTTTATTACCATATTCAGAGTTGTCAATCATAAAATCACTTTTCAGAAGCACTGTACAGAAGATCGAGTATGTAACGCAGGTATAAAACTGGGAATCCGGCATAATGTTAATTAATTATCGTTTGACTTTGAATATAAAAGGAAATACACCGAGAAGACCGATATCATTTGAGTTTAACATCAGAGCAGTAAATATGAATCCAGTATTATATTACGACGATTGCGATCCACCATCACGAAGCTGTTTTCTTCTCATAAAACTAATAAATTTAAACGCGGACTTGAGATATGTCAATGCACACAATAAGGACGAATTGCCGGCCGAGCTTTTAGAGGTGAGTTTTTTTTAATAGTTTTCCAATTTTTTCTTAGCAATTGCAATATTCAATCCATTTTCAACAGATAAATCCACTGAACATTGTTCCGGTATTCCAGCACAATGGCGTCACCCTAACTGACAGTCAATCGATTATGATTTATATATGCGAGACTTTTGATGGAGGCAGTGATTGGTGGCCGGTAGATAGCTGTAGAAAATACGAAGTGATGAATAAATTATTTGTCGGCGGTCGATTTTTTCGAAAAGAATACGACATGATGGTGAGTAAAATTTTTAGTGGAAATCTTTGAATATAAGCCTTAATCTACCATAATCTAGGTACCATAATCCTCATTTTAGATTCTAATAGCATTTTTCTAATATCATGATTTGTTGTCTTTTCAGTTGGAAATTGTCAGAAGCAGATTTGAAAATATCGATTTCAAGGCTTATGAAAATAGAATCGTTGCGATGTACACAGCACTGGACGATTCTTTGAGGGGGAATCGTTATATGGCTGGATCCACGGTAAGTTTCATATCAAACTTTTTTGAATACCTTTGAATGTTATTGATTTTTTTTTAGAAATCAATCGCGGATTTGCTGTTCCTAACTACTTTATGTACATTCGATCAAATGTTTATTATAACCCCAGAAAAGTGGCCACGTTTGTTCCATTGGTATGATTCGATGACACATTCAATGGCAGGAGTAATCACATAATGGAAGGCAATTATTGGCAAGGAAAATAATGAAGAAAACGTTTTAGTTTTTTGGGGCAGGGAGTTGGAAGATATATTTTTGTATAGAAAACAAATGAAAAATAAAACTATAATTATAAAGAAAAACACCCTGATTATGTAAATTATTTCCTATGCAAGAGATCCTCATAAGATCCTCTTCCTTTTTTTAATAAGTTTTAAATTAAGGGTACTTAAAAAAGAAAAAGAGAATGCTACAATCCGCTGGGCGGATCCCATCAGATCCTTAAAATAAATATTTTTTCTATGGCGATAAAATATAGAAAATGTCAGAACATATTGTTCAGACAGTTTATCAAAATCTTTTATGGTTTGACAAAAAAACAAGGTTTTTCACCTGGTTATAAAGGGTGGTTACATTTTAAGGGCCGATGTCGACTTTGAAATTATTATTACATTTAGGAAATTGTTGTCATTTTTTTTATTATGATATTGGCAAAATTGGTTCAATTATGTTTGAAATAAAACATCGGCCAAGTGGCCGCCGCGACCTCGCCTGTACACCTTTATCCGATGGTCCAAATTTTCGATTTTCGATGCTGAGGAATAATTGAGGTTCTATGCCGAATTATCTCTACCTTTAGCTCTTAAATTGTTGCTGGCTTATCGACGTACACATTTTCTTTCAAATAACCAAAAAGTAAGAAGTCCAACGGTGTCAAATCACATGATGATCTTGGCGGCCAATTGACATCGCCACCACGCGCCATTATTTCGTTAGCTGTGTGTCAAGTGGTCCGTCCTGTTGAAAGCACATATCGTCCAAATCCATATTTTCCAATTAGTGCCATAAAGAGTTCGTTATCATTTCACGAAAGCAAACACCATTCACGGTAACTGCCTGACCGGCTTTATTTTTAGAAAAGCCGGCCGATGATGCCGCCAGCCCATACATCGCACCAAACAGTCACTCTTTGTGGGTGCATTGGTTTTTCGACAATCACTCTTGGATTATCATTCGCCCAAATTGTGGGAATTCTGCTTATTGACGAATCCACTGAGGTAAAAATGTGAATCATCACTGAAGATGATTTTCTTGGAAAATTGATCATCCACTGTTGCCATTTCTTGACGACCATTGACGACGCTTGAAATGGTCAAGATGGTCTTGAGTCAATTGCACCTTGTAAGCGTGTAAATGCAAGTTTTTATGCATAATGTTCATCAACGACGAGCGTGAGAGGTGCAATTGTTGGGCACTACGACGAGTTGAGGTGGACGGCTCTTCAGCCACACTGCGCGAACAGCAGCAATATTCTCTGCAGAACCAGCTGTACGAGCATGCACTGGTGTTTTCACATCTCCTACAGACCCGGTTTGCTCAAATTTTTGCACGATTTTTTTCCGATGTCATTTATTCCGATGAACGCACATTTGGACAATTGAATTGACAGAAAAAATCACGAAGTGCACAATATGCATTTTGATTTGAACGGCCATTTTCATAATAAGCCTGAATAACTTTAACGCGTTCCTCGAGGTGTGTTTCAGATTCAACATCGGTCAGTAAAATTTAATTACCCGTTACTATGAGGTAGTGTACACAAATGGGTTTTGTACGAAAACGCCTCCAAAAAGTAGGCGTTTGTTAAACTGATATAAAGAAGAAATGTTTATATAACCATGACTCTGCATCAAAATTAAATGTTTAAAGCTTAGCCAAAAAACCTTTTCTATTATACGCCCCCAAAAAGAGGGCGTAGCAAAAACCTTATATGGACAAAATATAGATATTTAGGTTGATTACATATGTTGTTCAGGCACTTTTTAATAATTCGCTTCTGTTTATCCAAAAATAACGTTTTTCTAAAAAGTGGGCGTGGCAGTGGGTGGAAATTTGTTGCACCTGTTCGAACAGCACGTACATGGATCACACGTACTAAATTTCACTATCCGAGCTCAAAATTTAAAGCCCAAAAACCGGTTACCTACAGACGGACGGAGGAACGTACAGACAGACAGGCATGGCTTAATCGACTCAGCTAGCGATTCTGAATCGATTGATATACTTTGTAGTATATCTAGCGAAATTATTTCTCTATATTACAAACTATGTATTAAAACTACTATACCTACCAATATGGGATAGGGAATAACCATCATTGAACCAAGCATTGATCAACTTGAGCAGAAATACCGATATGTATTTCAAAATACAATGGAATTTCTCATTTGGATGTAATAGTACGTTACCACCGAGCCGAAATTTCTGATTTCAGCCGAAATGCTATATAGTACTTTTCCACAAAGCCGAAATTCGTGATTTCAGCCGAAATGCTATGCATTTCGCCATACAATTTCATATTACAGAATGCTGAGTTTGGCTGAAATGCAATTTACAGTAAACTACAAAATTACTATATTCCCCGATAATCAATTCTGACGCTCATTTATAAACAAAATTAGTTCCCTATGTTACTAGGTTACAATAATCTAGTCAAAACCTAAAACAACAAAACGTTAAAAAGCAATGAAATTTGTTTTTTGACATTTGGAATGCGAATTTTTTTGGTTGGAACACTATTTTCAAATGTTGAATTTCGGTGATGAAATGACGCATTTCGGTTCGGTGGAAACGTGCTTCAAGTCCTTACTAAAATCAAAAGCACGTTTTTTCTTATTGATTGCACCTGAAGGATATATTTTTCTTTCATCAGTCATTTGCAAATTTTATTTATTAACTTAACCAAAAGCTCATAGCAAAGTTATCTGTCAAGTAGTCTCACTGGCACTTTATTAAAAAAAAGTATTTCCAAAACATTTGTAGCAAAATAATGTCATGTCGTTGGGCCTTCATATCGTTAGGCCCGGTTTTTCAGTGCCCAGTTAACCCAGGATTAAGCCTGGATTAAGTTTCATTTCATTTTAGAGTTTTTAGTTTTAAGAGTTAACTCGAGTTTAACTCCGAATTTCACACTCAACAACAGTACAAAGTCTTAGATAAAAATCTAAAATATACTTTTTCGCGCGTGTTAGCCTCAGCGCAGTCTGGTTACAGTTTCTGTTTGACTGGTAGTTGTACCTGTGTTAATTCACTGGTGTTATCATTACAATGGTATACGGACCTGTGTGTCAGGAAATACCACATAAATTCCAACCAGATATATGGGTACAATTTATTTCAGATAAAATTCGTTAAAATTTGGATTTTTAATAATATGATTGATAGCAAAAGTGAGTACACTTTTAACAAATCTTACCTCTCATGCGCCATCTAGTAAAATTGATTAGCTATTGATATTTTTCCCTGCTGGCAGCGCCTTAAATAAAAATTTTCCTTTAGGTAAATTTCACCATGCATGGGAACCTTATAGCTGTCATCTGTCAAGTTGACAAGGGAAAACAAAAAAAATTAAAGCATAACAAACAATTTAAGTTGAAGTTGAAGTTGAAGGTATTTTTGCAATTATTTGGATTTGGATACAGTGGGTGGATATTAATCAATTTATTATTATTAACAGTTAGACGTTGAACTATTCTGTTCTGTGATTCGCAGGTATTTCCAATGAAACATGAAGAAACCCTAACAAAAGTAAACAATGCCGGGAGGTTTCCTTGGAAAAGGTCAAGGGAGTCATTGCAAACTCAATAATAAGATCAAGCTTGATAGTCACGTAACTTTACAACCTACTTACTTACTTCCCAACCAATTTTAATTAATTAATTTTTTGTATAGAAACCTGATGACGTTTTTGTAACTCGATTGAATCAACCTACATGCGTTTGTAAATAAGGAGGCCCAACAATTGACGCATATTGGCCGGTTCTTTATCCTACTTTTTGGGATTTACTACTTAATTGGCCCTACAGTACGGAATGAATTTCGGTCTCAACCAAAATGCCTCTTCTATTAGCTCGGACCTTAGCTAACTGCCCTCAGTTGCTCACTTTAAGTTGGTAGAGGTGGATTTCTACTTGGTTGTGCTACCTAAGGCAATGTGTTCCTTTACTGCGTCCGCTTTTGATATGGTCTATGCTTCATCAAAGTCGCATGACAGAAGTGTTTCTTCCATATACAACATCAAATGTGTACGATATTTCCTTGTTTATCTCGTCATGATTCTGTTCGAGCATTGTATCGCTGGCTTTGACGTTTTATACTTTGGTAAATCATTCTTCGAGTGGCACCTCTTCATATCTTTGATAGCGCGCTTTTCTTGTTATTTTTTCTTTTGTTTTGAAAAGCCGGTATTTTTTCCTTTTTTTCTGCTTAAGTAGCTTAATGACGGCAATTGTCTTCACCTGCAGCTTAGCCGTGTAGGCCTCGATTTTGTCTGAGAGCATCTGTCGGCATTCCTCATCAAACCAGCACATCAGTTGCGGCTGATCTAATGGCTTTTTGGCATCGTTGCCATTCTTCTTCAACATTCAATGCTGGTGTGATGGTGTTAATCAGAGGTTAAGTCATGGCGGTCTCTTGCGAGTACAGTCATCAGACAGTATTATTGGTTTCTTTTAGCGTGGTCGATATCCACAGTCTTACCTTCGCTGCATGAAGGTATGCTCCGAGTCGATATTAGCCCCTCGGAATGTTCAAAAATCCAACATACTTGATGCGTGCCTCTTGCCTATCGCAATGTGATCAATTTGATTGACCGTTCGTTGAGCTGGTTAATGCCATGTCCCGTTATGAGCTGGATATAGTGGCATATTGTTCAGCAGCGAAATCAATTAGCCTAAGTCCGTTCCCAGATGTGTTGTGTAGGCTGGATTTTCCGACAATACTGCTAACGATGTGTTACCTTGCTACCTTTGCGTTAAAATCTCCCAGCACAATTTTAACGTCGTACTTCGGTTGTCGCTTATAGGTTTTGCCATTTTTTTTCTCCGTCGGAGCGTGGGCGTATATAAGGCTTATGTTGGTGAATTTTGTTTTGATACGAATTTTTACAGTGCGTTCCCTAATGTCTCGGAAACACTTCTGGCTTTAATAAAAAATCCGCATACAAATAGTCGATGTTTTTCTCACTATAACATGGTCCGTAGTAGTCACAGTTTTCCATCATATTTTTGCCCGGTCCATCCTATCGTATTTTCTAGATGATAGTAATGTTGCTTCGTAGCAGCTTAGGGCTTCCGCTGGTTGTTCGCTTGCACCACTTCTGTCCTCTCATTCCATGTGCAGATACGACCGTCGTTGTCCTTTTTTTTCATCTAGCATGGTCGGCAACAATGAAATCAGTGTTTGTTGCTTTGTAACCATTGTAACAGATGCTAACATAAGAAAAGACATGAAAAGTAAAAACAGGATTATTGCGAATGTTTTAATTTAAAATTCACTTTTGTTTGAAAACTCAAAGTCCTTAGATAACTCAAATGATTAATTTTTATAAAAATCGCAACCTTCCTTGGGGAAACTCAATTATGACATCATTCCTCCGATCGAATTGAACATCGATTCATACCAGTTTAACAAATGTGGGAACTGGACTGCATTTATAGGAAAACTATTCCACACTCTATATAAAATTGTAAATACATACAAATCTGCAATAGTTTTCTGAAATAAACCTAGATACTGAAAGTGTCTATGTGGATATTGATTTATTTTAAACTTACCTTTCTCCCAATCATAAAGAGATTCGCTGACGTATGTAATTGTAGTAATCGGTAAAACGAATTCATATTTTCTTGGAAACAAACAATACTAGGGCGATTCACTGAAAAAAAGCTTCCACGAACATTAAACTGGAAACCACCAATTTTATTTTTGTTTTGGGCCACCAATCATTGCCACCATTAAAATGCTCACATATGTAAATCAAAATCTTAAAGGCTTTCGTCAAAGTGATATTATTGTGCCGAAATACCAGGAGGACATGGCGTGCATTTAGCTGTTGGAAATGCAATAAATATTATTGTTGTGAAGAAAACAAGCCAGCAAAAGCGATATTTACTCCCAAAAACGACAGCGACAAATTTGGTTTGTTTAGTTTGCCTTTATGTATATAGTGCCCTTCTACATTCAATAATTTCATCAGTAGAGCACAACTGTATGATCTTGGGTCAGAATTATCGTAGTATAGTCTCGGTATCATTACTGCGCCAATCTTCAGGGACTCGTAAAATATTATAATAGATGAAAACTGATTTCGAATTAATTAAATTAATTGATAACATATCTCCTTTGTCGCAGTGATCTTACGTGATAGGTCAAGCAAGAAGGAGACCCTCGAACTGCGCCAACTACTGAGGCATAAGTCTCCTCAATATCGCCTACAAAATTCTATCTGCCGTAATATGTGAACGCCTGAAACCGTTTACCAACAACCTGATCGGCCCTTATCAGTGTGGTTTTTTGGCAGGAAAGTTTACAACCTTCACACTTTGGAGATCCTGGAAAACCCCCAAGAAGTCCAACAAATCGATACCTGTTCATCGATTTCAAAGCCGCATACGACAGCATTTATAGAGACGAAAAATACAGAGCCATGTCTAGTTTTGGTATACCGCCAAACTCGTCCATTTGTGTAGGATGACGATGAAGAATTCTCGCTGCTCCATCAGGGTCGAAGACGACCTCATCGACAAAAAAGGATTTAGGCAAGGCGATGCTCTGTCATCTGACTTTTTGAGAGAATTCTGAAAAACTCCCGAGCCAACACCAGAGGCACAATTTTCCAAAAATCGGCGCGATCGACGATATTAGCATGCTTGGTCGGACTCAACGTGATGTCATAGCGAAGTTTTCTAGTATAGAGAAGGAAGCGGCAAAAAAGGGTTTAGCAGTAAATGAGGGCAAGACATAGTATACACGAACGGACACACAAAATCGACGAATTGGACAGAACTTCACCATTGACAGATATAACTTTGAGGAAGTGCGGGATTTTGTTTACCCAGGCTCTAATATTAATTCTGAGAAACACATCTTATCAGAAATTAAACGAAGGCTTACTCTTGCCAATCGATCCTATATAAGACCCTGATCATCGCAGTGCTGCTCTACGGCGCTGAAGCATTGACCTTATCAAAAGCAGATGAAGAAATCCTTGGTCGATTCGAGAGGAAAATTCTTCGAAAGAATCTTGGGTCCCGTTTGCGTTGACGGGCTATGGAGAGGAATATACAATTAAGAACGAGCTGTACAGCGACATGGCCCTGGTCAAAAAAAATCCGCATTGGATGTTTAAGATGGCTAGGACATGTGGAACGAATGGACACTTATACTAAGGGTCACAGAGTCTTCGATTTCCCAGAAATACGTCGGACGCAGAAGAGGAAGACCTCGCCGTAAGTGGCACAATTAGAAACCGACCTCAACCAACTTGGAGTGCCCAACTGGAGGCAGTTAGCTAAGAACTGGGCTAATTGGGGTCCGGACTGTTGCGCCACTATGGGTGGCCGCGGTGTAGTGGTAATGTGTTCGTCTGTTGAGTGGAAGGTTGCGCGTTCAATCCCAACCAAAATCCATTTCACTTTTATTTAAAAGAAATAAAAGGTCGGTGTAATACCTAAAAGTATGCACACCATCTTGAATTTCTTCAAATTTAACGAACACAAGAAAAAATGACTCCCCGAAGCTAGTCCGGACACCACACATGGAGTTTAAGTCTCCACTACATCCAAAATCTTTCCTATCCTCTCTTTCTTCCCCTTCTCTTACGCTCGTACTATGGTAACATATAAAAGGGTATTCATAACCCCTTAAGTACGTGTAAATTATAAAAAAAAAAAAACTTAAGTAAGTAAGTATATGAACGCCACAAGGGATATTCTGCAAATGGGTAGGTCTACACCACTAAGCTGCAACCGTTTAATGCCATCGAGTCAACCCAATCCAGTCCGTTGTTCAAATTTTACATCGGGGATCCGTGCTACCGTTGGAAGCCGGTGCGGGCATTTGAACGATGAAGTTTTAAAGGTTTTATAACAAACTGATATGGATCTTTGAAATAAAAAAATAATTTCGTTACTTCCTCATAAACCGTTTCATTAACAACTCACAAGTCGTGTCCCACTCAGGGTTCCCAATATTGTTTTGATTCGTATCCTGAGTTCACCAATGAAATGATTACAACGACAAATTTGTAACTCCTAGTATAGTCAGTCCCTAAGATAAAAATAAATTTTGTTCACTCTGTTCATTCATAATCTAACAGCTGTTTGTTATGTCACTTTAAGTTTTGACAGTCCGAGCGAAATGCGAACATAACCTCTCCGCCTCTGAAAAATATACATTTTCACGAGAGATTTTCTTGTCTTTTTTTAATTTAACTGAGTTTTTCACCCGCATCGATTGTAAAATAAATTGAAAAATGTTCTTAACACGACGTCTGAACAAACTGGCCAGGCTTCACTGTCAGTTGCTAAGCACATCGGCCAGGAATTACGTATACACCACAAGCAGCACCAACAACACCACACAGTCACCGTCTAGTGAAGAACGCATTGAGATTCCAAACCGTATCCATCGTAGCCCAACAGATATTTTGAATGCTCTTTCGAGCACAGTCCAACCGGATCCAACTTCTGCACACTACAAGTATCACGATGATCCGTACCTCATTCCAATGTCCAATGTGACTAAGCGGACATATGCCATGGCGCAGGAATCCGGTCGCAAGGCCGCCAAGTGGATCAAGAATCAGCATGGGGATTTCTTTATGGTGAGTCTTTGTCTTTGTCTTTGAGAAACGAGATTTCCTAATTCATTTTCCTTCAGCACCACGAAGCACAACCCCATGTCGAAGCATTCGCTCCAAAGATGGCATTTACAGAGGAATCTGAAGTGGACGAGATGTCTCTACACACTCTGATACATAACTCCGAGGTAACCGATGCTGTGTTGGTCTATAACTTGATGAAGACGAAGGGAATCCCTGTTGGTGACAGCCTAAAGCAGAGCCTATTGGAACTTGTTTGCTTCTACAACAACGAGGAACCAATGCCAGAAGAATTCATCGAAGAGAGGTGGTTCAACCAGGCTAACAACACAAATACCCGTCAAAAGAAAACCTGGAAAGACGGTGACTTGGCAGAGCAACTATTTAACGAATTGGAACCCAAAACCGCAGAAGCATACGCTGCTATTATCCGCGGAATGTGCAAGTACGGCCAGGCAGAGCGGGCATTCGCACTTCTTCAAGAAGCCACCGAAAAACAACTCGAGTTGGACACTAAAACCTTCAACGCCATTATTTCCGTTGGCAATTTCCTCAAGGAAAGCGCCGATCAGCGTTGGGAATTCTGTCAAGACCTTCTGCAGCAGATGAACCAGCGTGAACTCAAGCCCGACGTCGGAACCCTCAATGCAATTTTGGAAACCATCAGCACTTTTAGTAATTACAAACTAGCCCGAGGTAACACTCTCAAGGTTCTCAGTGAATTCAAGAAACTTGGCGTGCAACCAACCCTTGCTACGTACTACTACGTCTTGATCATTTTCTGCCGCGATCGTGGACCTGTTTCTCATGTGATTGTGGACATCCTGAATGAAATCGAAGGCCAGGAATTCACCGTTGGCCATCCCAAGGATACATTCTTTTTCGTCACCGCCATGGATGTTTGCCGAAACCACCTGCACGACAAGTCGCTGGCCAAGAAAGTAGATGATCTGCTACACACTGGAAGGAACTACGATCTCATTGGAGACTCTTACAAGGAAGGCATTTACTACCGTCATCTGTTCGCGTTGCTCTGCCAAACGGAGTCTCTTGAAGAGTTCATGCTGACATACGACCGCCTTGTGCCGAATGTTTATATTCCGGAGCCTGGCATTATGGAGGAGATATTGAAGGCCATCAAGATCAATGGTGCTATTGAATTGATGCCTCGCTTGTGGTCCGACATTGTCGTCTTTGATCACACAAACCGCGAAAGTATCCTCAATCGTGCTCTGGAAATTGTAACTGAGAACAAGCCAAACCCCGAACAGAATCCCGCACACGAAGGCCTTAACGAACATTTTACCAGAATCGCGTTGGACATCTACAACAAGATTTCCGAGCCAGCTCAGGGTAGGTCTTCCAAGACGTTGGCATTTACCGGACGGATGATTGGAGATATTTTGACTCTGTTAGTGCGCGGTGGAGACTTTGAAAACGCAATCAAAGTCTTCGAGACCATCGATAAGGAGCAACACAAAATTCCCGGAACGCCCTCAGACCAGTGCACCAAGGAGTTTGTCGAATGCTGTGTGGTGAACAAGTCACCCAGTTTAGCAATAAGTTGTCTGCAGTATTGCGTGGAGAACAACATGGAATCGATGCAGCTGGCGCAGATCATCCACAAGGGATTCACACTAAATGAGATGCACCTGGCAAAGCTGAAAAGTCTTGTTGGTGAGGGCTTCCTCGCGAAGTAGCCATTGAAATAGAGGAAATAAAGTTCTAGCGTTATAGTTAGTTTTTTTTTCTTATTTGACGGATTTCCTCTAAGGATTAAAGTATATTTGACTAAAGGCATACAGTGCCACACTAGGTGTCATGGTAAAAAACATTTCTAGAGAATAGAATTAGGCTACAAAGGTGAACTCGCTTATAACTACCGATTCTTTTCGGACTGTTGAAGTATAGTCTGCCAGTTGACGCCATCGTGTGGCAGCGGACTCTGCAAAAAAGGAGATAGCCACACCAAATGCATTCTTGTTCCCAGCACCATTTCCAAGTTCTTCTTCCACCCCAGGTCGTATTTGATTGCATTTCGTTCATGAACCACTCCTCCGCTCAGTATAATCTGTCCATGATACACCAACAGAACGACTGAATAGGCCAACGCAACCACATTCAGCTCGTAGATTAGCAAATAAAAGTTATTCCACGAGGAATCCACCGTGAACATCAGCATCGGGAAAACCATCTTGAACAGTGTAAAGTAGTTGGCATAGGTGTCCGCATTCAACCACCAGAAGTAAATCGAATTGTAAACAGTAGTATAAAGCGACCCGATCATAAGAAACACCAGGAACATGAGAAAAAACCGATGATTCCTATGACCCACACAGCAGCCAGTGAACATGCAATGGTGGTCGCGTTTTAATATGCACGTCTTACAGATGTTGCAGTGCCAGGAGCGTGGTGGCGCTAGAGTCTCACATACAGCGCATAGTCGCCAAAACTTTCGGTTGTCATGGTCAGTGGGTGGTGTCAACATTTCCGCTAAAAAGAAACGTTACAATGAAAGATGTCTCTAACAGAATAATGTGATTGAAATGTTTACTTTTAATGCTTGTATCCACTAGCATGCAGGCAATCATGTTACCCTTTACATTCATGATGAGAAAAACTCCCGCCGCTAGGGTAAACCAAAAGAAGAAGCTTCCGAATTCATGAAACACCGGCAGCACTACAGCGAACTCAAATACAAACGTGATGGGGATGAAGGTAGCAATTAACAAGAAACATCCCACATCGGCTAATGTGTGTGGTAGGAAGTTTTTTCGAATCCTCATTTCGAGTAGCACCAAGATGAAACCGTTTCAAGCTGAAAATCCTCACTAAACTATGTCATGTGAAGACGAGGCGCCGCTGAGAACTCAATTAGCTAACACCAAGTCCATTCGTTCTTATCTAAATCGTCGCCAAGTTAATTAATTGAGTTGCCGATTGTAAGATTTGATGGACGAGCCGTTTTGTTATTTCCCAAAACAGAAATGTCATCTGGACGTAGGGTGAGTGTGTATTGAAGCTCTTGCTTTGATCACGAATAGGGTGAGTGAGAAATGTTTACAAGCACATAACGTAAGACAACGTAACGTAATGATTTGAAAAGAACGTACCATATCCGTCGTTAATTGAAATTTAAATTGGTTGCGTTATAGGGGGTTTACTTCTTTGCATATTGATGGAGTTTTGATCAGAATTAGGAGCTTTCGTTTGCTGCTTGCCAAAAACTATTACATACTCTGAAGTTGATGGTAAATAGAACGAATTATAGTTCTACTAAAACAAACTTATCGCGCCCCAATAAACTTTGGACGCCTTTTTGTGTACAATAGTATGTGCATGGTAGTTGATTCGTTTGTGTGGTTTTTATTTCGTTTTTTTCGGACTGCGATGATAACCAAGTCGTGTAGGTTTGAAGATGTTTTCCATTGATAATACTTGAGAATCCACTCATTCTTAAGTCAAGTGGATATAATCAAGTGAATTCATAAACATATTATGTGAGACAAAATAAAAACAAGATAGAGTTGTTATTTGTGTTGATTCTTCTAGAATTATAAAATGAAATTCAGAAGTAAGTTTCTATACTCAGGTTCCACTTTCAGAAATCTCCTGGGAATGAACCTGGGCCTCGACAAACATGTCTTTCCAATAAGCCCGATCTTTAAGGCGAGGTCTTCCTCTACTGTATCCGACGTCTGCCTGGGAATCGAGGCCCTACGAGCCCGAGTGTTTGTGTGCATACGTCAGCTCTTATAGTTCTTATTCGAATCCTTGCCTTGTTGGTATTGGCTGGCTGCCAACGAGACCGAAAATGTTTCTCTCAAACTACAAAAGGTTTCTTCATCCACTTTTAATACGATCCATTCTTCAGTGCCGTAGAGCAGCACTAAGATGATCATGGTCTTGTATATGATATCGTTAGTAGTTTGCCTTCTTATCTCGAATAAATAGCGATTGGTAAGAGTAATTGGCAGTGTTCCGGACTTAAGATTTCACAGTTTAACTTTGCCGATTCACATCACGTTGAGTCCTACCAATGATGCCAATATCCTCGGCGTATGCTAGTAGTTGCAATGATATATGGAAGATTGTGCGTCTAGTGTTGGCTCGGGAATTTTGCACAATCTATAAATGCTGTCGTATGGAGCTTTGAAATCGATATATCGATTGTGGGTATCGATTTGGCTTCCTGGTTTTTTTTCTAGGATCTTTCCTGGCTTGAAACCACACAGATAAGGGCCGATCAGGTTGTTGGTAAACGGTTTCAGTCGTTCACTTATTAGGGCAGATAAGATCTTGTAGGCGATGTTGAGGAGACATATGAATCTGTAGCTGGTGTAGTTCAGAGGGTCTTTTTTTGTGGATCGGGCAAACGATACTGAGGTTTCACTTCACTTACTTCAGACATACTTTTATCCGAACAAATTGGACTAATGATTTGTGAATGGCCGCCATTTCCGGCAGCCTTGTTAAGCTAGAGTCTTGAGATATTGCTCACTCTTATAAGGTTGGTTGGTTTGTAGGTTTTGTTTTGTTTTTTGCCCGGCCCATCCTATAACATTTCCTGAACGGCAGTAATGGCTGCTTTGTAGCAGCTAAAGGCTTCCGCTAGTTATTTGCCTTCACCTCTTCTATTTAATATTCTCACATTCCAGGTACAGATACGAACGTCGTTTTCTTTTATTCGTTTAGCAGGTTCGTCAACCATAAAAAGAGTAATTCTTAGGCTATGGCTTGCTTCGTAAAAATATTTTTTTCCATGGTTGGCTAGTTAACTCAAAGCACAACCCCAAACGGGGCCCATCAGTACTCACTAAGGAAACGAGCGCTGTCATTGGCATTTCGTTTTATCCGCCGCCATATCTGTTCAAGGGGCCTGTCTAACCCTTGAGATTCCAAAAGATCTGTTGTCCGAATATGTCGAAGAAGCTCATTTAGAATCGCTGAGGACGGCAGGCCGGATATTCTGAGCCAGTCATTCTAACCAGGCTTTTTATAGTATTGCAATTTTTCATCTTGTTATCAACACTCGTAGTTATAAGTTTAGCAGTCACTCTCCCTCTAGACAGCCAGTTTCGACAATTGGTTTGATGCAGATCTTCCGTCAGTTGCAGGAGAAATGCTCAACGTAACCTTATGGTCGCCGGTCTTCCGAAGGATTGTCGGTGTCAGGGCTTTTAATAACGCTTGTTACCTATGCAGAAGGTAGACCTAGAGACGCTAGTCTATTCGTGAGTTCTTGACGTTGTCGCATGACTTCGGTTTTCTGGACGACTTTGCCTAATTTTCTTATTACCACTCTTGCTTTGCGTCTTCTAATTTCATTAACCCCCGAGGCTAGAGAGACGGACTCTGTGTCCCTCTGAGAAAGAACGTTCGATTTCTACCTTAGCCGGTTCCTAACTGGACTGGCTATTTGCGCAAATATGCCCTCAAGCAGTCCATTGACTGTTAAAACTGAAGGGAGATCCGAGATGATCTACAACATGTGTTTTTCCAATGCCCTCGTTTTCCATATTTAGAGAAGAGAACTAGAGTCAACTTTGCACCTGATTTCGCGGTTCCTTAATAACTTATTATTAGTCTCTCGTTGTTTATTTCTTCATTTGTCTTTGTATTTAGTAACGAGTACCGCGTGAAAGACCGTGGATCGACGTATAGCTCCGAGTTACGTGTACGAGGCTAGATTTAAACCGGAGTGCTCGTACCAAACCTATATTTCTAAGAGCTCAAGTAGACATTAAAGCCATCACAGTATATTTGGATGTAGGTTTGTCACTAAAGAATTTTTCTTTGAGCTTCTTGACCCTGTAGACCCTGTAGATGAATAGTACCAAAGCTCACTCCAAAAGCTTTACGCACAAAGAATAGATTTGTAATCATCATTTCATTGAGGATCTTAGTAATACACATAAAGTAAAAAAAAACACCGAAGGATATCCTGATTAACGTCATATGCATACAAATTGAAAACATCACATTATAGTTGATAGATCAATCTGTCTGAAACATGATCATTTATGTAAACTTTTGGCTTCACTAGAATGTCGTAATATTCATAATCGCAAATTACAAAACTGATGTGCAAACGTCAAAGAACAACTTATTAACTGACACTTCCGATGATCGTAATGGGAGAAAGAAAATAACAAAAACATTTCAAGTTTACTTCTAATAATTCATTCACTTGTTTAATTGTAGTTCACATCGTCTGTAGCTAATCCACCTTCTTCTCTAATACAGTCTCCCAATGCACTCCATCATGCGGTAGTTCACTTACAATCAATGGCGATATCCAAACGCGATGCATTTGCTTACCAAAGACCATCTCCAGATTTCTCCGCAAACCCAATTTGTATTTATACTTTCCACGTTCATGACAAACCCCTCCCTGCCAGATGGTACTCCCATGATAAACCAGCAGCAGCAACGAATACAAAACAGCGAGTATATTCAAATTGTAAATAACCAACGAGAAATTATTCCAAAATGATCCGGTCACAAGCATTATCATTGGGCAGGTCATTTTTAGAACTGTCATCCAGTTTCTGTAAACCGCCGCATTCACCATCCACAGGTAAAGACTGTTGTACACTAGGGCGTATGTTGAACCAATAAACAGGTACAACACAAACATCATAAAGTATCTGTGATTGAGGTGTCCTACACAGCAGCCGGTAAACAAACAGTGGTGATCGCGTTTCATTACACAAACCTTGCACACTTTGCAGTGCCATGATCGTGGAGGAGCTAGTTTCTTGCAGGTTTCGCACTCATGCCAGAGTTCAAGCTTCTTCCCATCCGCTGGAGGGCTAACTTTGTCAACTGAAATTAACTTGACTATTAAGAATTCCGATTATCCAATATTAACATTAATACAATCTACACTCGTGTCCACCATCATGCAGGCGATCATGTTGCCCTTAATTTGAAATATCAAAAACAACGCCGCCAGCATGGTGTAGGTGTGTAGGAAACCACCAAATTCGTGAAAAACTGGCAAGACGACTGTCATTTCGAAAACGAATGTTATCGGGGTGAAAATGAAGATAAGCAAGAAGCAGGCGGCATCCACCAACCGACGGGGTAGAATATTTCGACGAAGTTTCATCGTTAAAATAAAACAAACCAACAGGCACTACAGCCGACAAGATTTCAACTACTTAATCGAGCGAGATACAGAGATACACTGAAACGAAAGTCACATGAAAACGGTGACATAATCTTATCTTATAAATGTGTGAGTCTTGTAGGTTTTTAAGGTAATTTCGGCACGAAAGAGTGTGAGAGCAAAGCGTTGACCTAATATCAGAGCAGCGGAGAGGTGCTAATTGATCGATCGATGTAGCAAGTTGATCGTAAATTCGTAATGTGAGAGGTTGTGTGTTTGGCATGTTTAAACTCTTTTTTTTTTATTTCTTTTTATTAATTGAACTCTAAGCTTGAAACAAAAACTTTGCAGATCATTTTTAAATCAATCGACACGTTTGTAGTAAAAATTGTAATTTTTCTCCTTAGTGCACAACCAAAATTGTACTGTAAAAAAAAATTAAGTCCGCCATTGTACTTAACGGCAGAGCTGTCAACCAGATATAGGGCATTCGGTTTTTTTCTTTTTTCTGTTGAACATGCCAACCAACGCTAGTTTGTTAGTTTCTGTCGAACAGCTAATGGGCTGTCATCCTTTGGCATTCTTCTGTTTCTCTTAAATAAAATGAAAAATATACTCATGACAGCTGTCAAAGCAAATTCAGCCATTAGCTATATCTAAAAGTTTTGATCAACCCTCAAAGTGTCACCTAAGTAAAATGCCCACTTGACCAATAGCAACAGAAATTTATATTCAGGACCACCAAAGTGACCCTGTATAGTGTATAATATGAATTTTATGTCTTAAGTGACCTGTCAGAGTTCACGTTTTACGCAGAAGTACAAACCTACAAAATTTTATTGGGATATTCATGCGATTTCGAAAAGTCATCGTTAACGTTGTAAACGTGGCAAATGAACTGTCGGGCTCAGTGGCGTGATGGTTAGTGCGATGAACTGTCCCTCCTCTCGTGGTGATCTCACAAATCATCCGAGTAGCATCAATTGTCAGGAAAAGCTTATCTCAAAATCACATTTCAGAATCGAAATAAAACAGGTCCCGCCATCGTGCAAGAAAAACAGACGCACACATGAATGGTTGTGGGAAAGCTTGGCCCTGGGTACTAGGTTGGGTTACTAACTACTACCTCGGTGTACGTCTTCCTCATCACACTCAGGTCAATATAGGTCCATTGTTTTGCCCTTTGGTGGTCCACTTGTGTGGTTGGTTCCTTCAATATCCCGTTACTGTCCATTGTCGTTAGTCACTTTCTAGCCATCGAGATGTTATTGCAAACCGGAAAAGATTAGAGAGAGGGATTTCTGATAGATTTGTGAGGTTATGGAAGAAGGATTTTCCCAAGGTTCTCGTTCTTAATTGACTGGGCAGTGGCACAGAAAGTGGAGAGTATCCTCGTGTGCTTCTTCATCACCGCAGCCTCTAAAGAGGTCATCGTTTATAAGCTTCATTGTCAGTTTGTGGCTTTTTAGTAAGTTGTGTGCAGTAAGAATCCCTACTGGAATCGAGACAGATTTCCTGTTTCTTCGTAGTACCTTATGGGTTCTGGCTTTGTCATACTCAGGCCATATCCTTTTGGAAGTTTCACAGGTGGGGAGAGAGTAGCACCGGTTTTTTTTTTTTTGGTAATATTCAGTGTTTTTTTGTCCCAGCCGAGATTTGAGATCACATAGTTTTGCTTCGACTCACTGGTCTGCCTGGTGTCAGATCCTTTTCTCGCCAGTTCATTAGCAATTTCATTGTCCTGGATACCTCTGTGTCCGGGGACCCAGCAGAGCCTAACATTATGTTGGACACCAAGAACCTTTAGCTCTTCACGACAGCGCTTCACACGCTTATTTCGACAGCAGAGATTTCTTTAATTGAAGCCTGAATGTCAATGAAAATGGTGATATCATCTGGTGGTATCGCCAGGTCGCTTTGGCTGCCTCTGCTACTGCCAATATCTCGGCCTGGAAGACACTGCTGTGCACAGGGAGACGAAAAGTGCTGTTTAGCTTTAGTGTCTATCAAAACACTCCAGCTCCAACGCCATTTTCCATTTTTGAACCATCTGTGTAGATGGATATGGTTTCGGTGCCCAGTTCGTTTCTTTCCCACTCCTCTCTGCTTAAAAAAAAGCGCAGGAAAGCGGTCTTTGAAAGTGAGGTATCATGTAGTCAGAGGATACAGCTGAGCCCAGATATCTGTGTAGAATTTTAGCATGTCCTCCTGAGTTCGTTTTCAAGCAGTTGAGCTGGCTGATTCTTAGAGCACTTTAGGCTGCAGATTCTTGCATGTAAGGGTCTAGCGGTAGCAGGTTAAGGATGGTTTCCAGTCCCGCTGTTGGTGTGGTTCTTATTGCGCTAGTAGCGCCCACACATGCTATCCTTTGTACCTTTGTCATATTTTTCAGATGTGTGAATTTATTTGGGGATTGCCACCAGACCATGTACATCCATAGGATGATCCTAGGGTTTGGACCCGGTTTGTTCCGAAAATTCGGTTACACGTATAGAAAGCGACTGTGGCCTTTTTAATGCGTTCGCACACGTTAAGGTTCAAGTTGAGTTTTCTTTCAAGAATGATACCCAGATATTATTGCGCTATCGGATAGTTTGAGGGTAATCCCGTCGATAACCGGTAGGCCGAATATTGGTCTCTTTCTCTTATTAGTAAAGAGAACGAGTTCTGTTTTCTGGGTTTTGTAGACAAGTCCAAACTGTTTTGTACACTCGTTGAGAGTTTTCAATGGGTGCTCGAGTAGCTCACTGATAGTGGGTAAGAATTTCCCTTTAACAAGTATCGCTACATCGTCTGCGTAGGCTATGACTTTAACCACATTGCGTTGTAGCTTGATCAATATGTTCCACAACAGAGGTGGGATAACGCCTCCTTGTGGTATGCCTCTTGATGCTACTACTTTGAAATGTGTATCTCCAAGGTTCGGGTTTATATTTCTGTGGCTGAGCATACTTCCAATAATGTGTATTAGAAGTTGGTCCACGTTATTCTCCACGAGGTTTCTTTTGACTGCATTTGTGTTAACATTATTGAAAGCTCCTCCAATGTCGAGAAATGCAGCGAGTGTTTATTCCTTCTCGTGAAGAAATTTTTCTATTATACTAACGATATCATGTAGGACAGTTTCGACTCCCTAACTTTTCGTGTAGGCATGTTGTGCCAAGGATATGTGTTAGTGGTCAAGTTTGTCACGAATGTGGATATCCATTAGTTGTCGAGGGTTTTTAGTATGAAGGATGTAAGACTTATTGGTCTAAAGTCCTTCGCAGTCGTGTGGCTGGGCTTGCCGGCTTCTGGGATAAATCCATCCACTTCCCTCCATCACCTAGGGATGTAACCGTATTTAAGACTTCTAACAAACAATTTGTGTAGGAATGCCCTGGGTACTAACGAGCCTGTTGCGCTAAAAATTTGTATTTGTAATTGAACTGTCAAAATTTGTAAGGGAAATCTTTTACAATATCGAATATTTGGCACAAGAATTGGGTATGTAAACTGAAACGGTAAACGTTATAGGCATTCGAAACGCTATTGTAAGATTTAATTTGTCATTCCAAATATCAAACATATATCTGCGCTTAACTGAAAAAATATTGAATTACCTGTAAGAGAGCCAAAGAACAATTTTCTATTAATTAAAAAAAAAACTATAATGAGTTCGGATTGACTGGTTGACCACATCATTGAATGCTGAAGTTTTAGTTGTGTTCATAAAATGCATATAACGGGCGAACGATCATTGAAATGGTTGTTATGAGTTCGAATTTGTAAAATCTAATAGCGCCGTCAACAACTTAGAAAAGAACTGGACAAAGAAGAACAACTTAGTAAGAACTGACAGAAGGGAAAAGTGTAGATACTGGGCAGGGTAAAAGGTTTTCACATTGAAGAACGTCATTTTATGACATTTTGAGTTTATTCATGTTTATTTATTGCAATTGAATATTTAATAATTCTGTGAGCTAACATTTTTTTCATTAGACGTGTTTATCATTGTAAAAAATGGCACAAGCAAAGATATACACAAATGTTCAAAAAAGTGATAGCATGACTCACTTCGGAAAAAAACGCGGACGATCGAAGAACACTATTTCTGACAGGGGATGTCCACCACCAATAAAAAGCTAAAGACATTTTAATATAGTCGTTCATATTGATTATTGCTGCCATTCAACCTCCATTAATGGAAAGTGCTCATCGTCACTACACCACGAATCCCAAATGCAATTTCCAAATGAACTGAATTTTTTAAGAACAAGAAAATAAAAATTTTGAACACGCAAAATAAATCGGTACCAATCAGTTTTAATCGTTGTTGTGTAAACCATCGCAAAAATCAGAAAAAAAACCGAAAACAAACCACGACATTGCACATACAAAGTTTATTATATTACACAAAATTCAACCGGATGAACATATTCCCGTGTGATTGGAAAGTAACCATATTGACAACGGTTGAAGAATACTAGTGGGCGAAGGCCGAATAGAATAACTGAAAACCTTGTTTATATGGAATGTAAAAATACACACAATTTGTTTGAAAATTCAACAAAAAAAGTAATTGCATTCTTAACTAATGGCGTTTTCCATTTGTAAAGCTAGATTTTGATCTAAGCTTGATTGAACACAACAATTTTCAAAATCGGACTTTTGACAGTTCTAGATCAACAAAAGATTGATTTTTTTTTACCAATGGAAAGCGAGGGGTAATCTGCCGAAAAAAATCTGCGAAATTGATCTGAGATAAAAAATTTACCAATGGCAAACGATCAGCAACACAGAAACAAATTCTTTGATAAAAAAAATGCGTTTTACCTAAAGCAAATTTAAAACCTGAATTATCACATATCCCACACTGCTATAAAACCTATTTTAATTTATAATATTATTTGTATAAATCCTAATTGAAATTTATTTCAATTGTTGCATAAACAAAATTTCATCTCATTTGACTAGCACCACTTTTACGTTATGTTACGTTACCTAATTCATACTCAACACGCCGAACACACCCCCCCAATGACAACCGAGAGTACTTGACAAATTTGCGAAAATTTTATCACTTCCTCTCCATTATTACCATCTTTTGTTTTGTGATTTCTTCAATGGATTTCGTTCCTTTTCGCCCCCTATTTTCTAATGAAAATCTTTGACGTTTCGCTTTAATTTCTAACTTCTCACAGATTTAATTTTTGGCACTTCAATTTGTATGTGAACCGTGATCAAAACTGTGCGTAATACTCTTATTTTCGTCATCTCCCATCGCATCAAAAGTAATAGAAAAAAAATTAGTTTTAGTGAACATAAAGCAAAAAAAAAAGAAACCCAATCAACAAAATAAAGAAAAGTGAAAACTGCAATACAAAATCGTTGTGCTGAATTTCTCTCGCTAATAATCGTGTATAATGCTGTAATTTGTGTTTAAGAAAGTGTTAAACGTCGCGAATTATAGTCCCTAATCGCCACTCGCACAGGTTCTCCTCCGCAATATGAGTTCCAGAGTCAAGTAAGTTTCGAAAAGGAAAAAAAATCCGACTGGGACACCACCCTATTTCCTTTTTTTCATTTCGTTTGATAATAAATGCAATTGCAAGACTATTGGGAATGCGGATCATAATGGTGGTGACCTCCCAAAGTCAGTGCCAGCTCAGAGAATTTTCCACAAAATATTAAAAAAAAAAGAAAAGTGACTGTTCCATTGGAGAAAAAATGTGTGAATATGTTTGTGTTTTGCAGGGAGGATGTGAAGAAATTGTTCGAGTTTTGGTGCGAAGTGACCCGAGTCGCGGATCCCTCGTCCAAGGCCACTGGTGTAATCATTCAATCGTTCCCCGAGAGCTTCCGTGACGACCAAATTATTGCGAAAATCCCTGACTTTGCCTATCCGTGCGAATTCGACAAGTAAGTACAAACACATACCTACACACAGTGGAGCTATAATCGGGCTTACATGTGTATAATTAATGGAATGCATGCAATCTCTCTAGCGTTCGTTTTTTTTTTTTTTTTTAATATGTTTCCTCCACTCCCGCCGTTTGGTCAGCGTTAACTAATTGACGGAGTTTGGTTGTGCAATTCCGAAGACATGTAACATGTTACACAGACTCTGCTTCAGCCTGCATATTGGTGTAATTTTTGGTCATTGACAGATGCCCTTTTCGTCTTCCAATTGATTACAGTTTCGGTTTGTTTTTGTTCAATTAACGTGTTATAGTGGGGAGTGTGTTTTTTTTGTTCGTTCGTTCCTCTTGGGCTGGGAAAAAAGGGGGTGATGAGAACCACACCTAGAAATATGCGATAAGGTCGTGTGCTGTGTAAATTGACGTTCAACTTCTATTGTAATGTGAGCAACAGCTTGTATAGCATCGCCATCGAACTGTCGAAACAATTGAATGAATCTGGCGAATCAATTTCGCAATGGAAAGTGCAATTCGTCAATCACTCTCCTCACAATTGACCTTGGAGTTGTAGTTGTATTCAATGTTTTGGTATATACACCGTTTTCGCGACACCTTGCTGCCCCGCGATGAGTCCACACACCGCGCTCTCAACTGGTTTGGGAATATGTTTGTGCGATACAAGTCGCGACGACAATTTCCAAGAAACAGGTCATAATAAACCGATGACTAATGTTTACTCACAACTGAGCGTTTGTGATCGAATCAGGAACAAAAATATCGCCTCTGTCTCTCTGTGACTGTGACAGTGTGCTCGTTTATTTGCCAAACAGTTATCTACTGTTTATTGGTGGTTATTTGCTCGAGTTACAAAGTTACATAAAGCCATCTGGTAGGGGAGTTATTTAACATTCACTTGGTTGGGTGTGATCGAATGTACGTTTAGCTTGTTGCAAAATAAAGACACACTTGGCTCGGTCATTTTGATATTTAAATTCGTTGAGGCGCGGCGAAGGCAACCGCGACGGCTAGCATATGAAAGTCGCTCCGAGAGTGTGGCTGCAATATGGAAATTGCCAATGCCGCATCAAACGGGCTGCAATTATTGCCGACCTACCGTGTGCTGTCTACGTCATTAATTGCTTGGTTACCAAAACAAACTTTCAATGGTCTCAAAATTTATTTTTAAATTTTGACTCAATCAGTCAAGTCTTCACGTCATTCGATTTTTTACTTTTATCGTGATTCTCTTTGACTTAATACCCCTTGTAGTGGACGTTGGCGAATGTTCGTTAATTGTGGGTCTGTTAATGGAGCGGCCTGGAGTTTGAGAAAGCATGTGGAACATGTTGGTATAAGTTTGACTTTCGTCGACGGATGTCGCTTGATCATATTTTGTGTATAACACCTCTTAGTTCTTAATTACCGAGCCGCTGATTTGACAATGTAGGTTACACAACCTTGGCATAATATTTTGGTGCCGATGAGTTCTCTTCGTCGATCCACAAAAAACGCCTGAAACTAATCGTGACATACTTAAGTGGCGCTACAGTCCGGAATGAACCTGGGCCTTAACCAACATGAATCTCCAATCAGACCGGTCCTTAGCTAACTGCCTCCAGTTACGCACTCCAAGTTGGTCGAGGTCGGTTTCTTATTGTACGCTCCACTTAAGGCGAAGTTTTCCTCTACTACGTCCGACATCTGGCGAGAACTGCGAGCCGGAGTATGAATGTCCATGCGTTCTACATGTCCAAGCCATCTTAAACGTCCAATGCGGAGTTTTTTTGACCATTGGCATGTCGCTGTACAGCTCGTATAGTTCTTGGTTGAATCTTCGTCTCCATAGCCCGTCAACGCAAACGGACATGACATCACGCTGTGACATCACGCTGAGTCCTACCAATGATGCAAATATCGTCGGCGTATGCAAGTAGTTGCACCGATTTTTGGAAAATTGTGACTCAGGTGTTGGCTGGGGGGTTTTGCACAATCCTCTTAAGAATTAAATTGAAGACGTAACATGACAGCGCATCGCCTTGCCTTAATCATTTTTTGGTATCGAATGTGTATGTGAGGTCGTTTTCGACGCTAATGGAGCACCAAGCATTCGCCATCGTCATAGGTTTTGTCAAAGAGCTCATAGAAGCAATCCTTAGCTATATCACCTTCTTCCTCCGTTGGGGCGTGAGTTCATATAAGCCTTATGTTTGCGAATTTCGCCTTGATGCGGATTGTTACAATGCGTTCGCTAATGTCTTGGAAACATAAGACTTCTTGCCTAAGTTTGGCACTTATAACAAATCCGCACCCGAATAGTCGCTGGTTCTGCTCACTGTAACACGGTCAATAGTAGATGTCACAATTTTTCATCCTCTGTTTGCACGGCACATTCCATTGTATTTCCTGTATGGCAGTAATGTCTGCTTTGTAGCAGTTTAGGGCTTTCGCTAGTTGTTCGTTTGCACTTCTCCTGTTTAATGTTCTCACGTTCCAGGTGCAGATACGAACGTCTTTGTCCTTTTTTCGTTGAGCTGGGTCGTCAACAATAAAATCAGTTTTTTCCGAGGCTTTTGGTTGCTTCGTAACCGTGAGCTTTTGCATAGTTTTGCATGTTTGCATAGTTCAAATTTATTAGATACCCCTAGGACACGGGGCCTTCAGTATCCACCCTGGGTTTGAGCGCTGCCGTTGGCCTTTCAGTTCGTCCGCCACCATCTCTGTTGAAGGGGCCTGACTTACCCTTGAAATTCCTAGACAACCTGTTGTCCGAATATTTCGGGTATTCATTCCGTGCCGTTCTAACCTGGCTTGTAATAGTGTTGCTGTTTTTCGCCGTGTTATCAACAATCGTGTTATCAACAATCGTTTAGCCGATTGTCACCATTTGGAAGTTAAAAATAAGCGCTTTATGTGTAGTCAGAGTTACAACCACTGGGCATTGCCAAATTAAAGCCAATCAGAGTCTACCCTCATTCTACAACACCCAACCATCAATGGATTCAAATGGTTCGAACCTTTTGATGACCCGAAGAAATTGTGATGATTTCCAACAAGATGGTGCAAACGGATCCTTCGATTGGCCGCCAAGGTCGTGTGATTTAACGCCTCTAATATTTTTTATGGCGCTACATTAAATCATGGTCTATGCCATGGTCTATGCCAAGCCGACGACATATAAGGAGCTCAGAGCCAATATTGAACGAGAAATAGCGGCTGTGTCAGTTGAATTGTCTGCCGAGTCATCGAAAATTGCGTTCAAAGTATCGACCACTCCATACGTTCCCTTGGTGGTCATATGAACGAAGTCGAATTTTATTCATCAATGTCTTGATAGTAATTCAAGCCAATAATTTTTTTTTTTTGAGATAAAGTAGTTTGCATTTTATTTAAAACATAAGCTATCGAGTCCTTAATGAAAGACTTTTATATTTGATTACAAAAACTTTTACAATTTGGAACCACTTAACATAGCAATTGCCGATTATATTTTAGTCTGCAGATAAAACGTTTCCCCCAAATGACGAATGTTTTTAAAACAAAGAATGTTGCCTGAGGTTATTCTGATACCGACCGCTCTTATCGCCGAAGTTCGTCTCATTAGTATTTTAATATCGCACTACCTCTTACTTCAAAATTCTTGTTCCCTGATTCATCAGAGCAAAGTCCATATGTGTGCACCAGGAAGCTTGTTTTCAGATATTTAGTATTGCATCATTCACACCTCTTACCCCCTTTTTAAAACACAATTCCACATGCTCATTAACAAACATTTATTCTCTTCCATTGCAGTGATTCGGTACAAATATACTCATTCGTGCTCACCAGCGATGATTCCAAGTGGCGCTTTGGTTTTTGTCGACATGATCCGAAAACAGAAACTGCCATGCTACTCATCACCTACCTGCCATGGCATGATACGTTCCTTAAGCTAATGTCCGTTCTGGCGGAAGTGCAACGATCCGAAGTAGACTACTTTCCGAAATTCCTCTCGGAAATCTATAGTAAAGGCGTTCCCGATCTCGGCGGTACTTTAAACATATTCTACAACAGTGGACAGAGTGTAAGAAGACATCGAATTAAAGAACGAAGTAGCATGTTGATAATCTTCTCTTCACAGCACTTTACCTTTCAAAGGCCGTTGCAGTTCCAGCTACCAAGTATTCCACAGAACGTAAGCCTTACTCCATTTATCCCAGTGCTGTGCACAATCTCATGCTATATACTCTCTCTCTCTCTCTTGTTTTGATATCCTTTAGCACAATCTAAATCTCTATTACAACTTTGCGACTCCAAAGAACATGATATCAGTATTCGCTGCTATGTTAGCGGAACGTAGAATAATTTTCACATCACGCCGCTTGGATAGACTGTCGTCGTGCGTACAGGCGGCGAATGCCTTCCTCTATCCGATGGTGTGGCAACATATCTTTATTCCAATTCTTCCCATGAAGCTCAAGGACATCTTGTGCGCTCCGATGCCCTATTTGATTGGAGTGCCAGAGGCTGTACTCGTAACTGTAAGTAGTCCCATATAGAAGTATTTTCGGCGCAAACTAATGTTTTTATGATATCACCCGACTTAGATGACGCCTGAGGAGCTAGGTGAAGTTGTGACCTTAAACTGTGATACAAAATGTTTCGAAAGCCCCTTCGATGATGTTCACGAAATGCCACCGGAGATCATCTCGTATTTAAAGAAACATTTAAATAATTCCCACGAGCACATTGGTGATCGTGTCTCGAAAATATTCCTTGGAGTTCTAGTGCAATTGATCGGTGGCTACAGGGACGCTGTAGAGTTTGGCGAAGGTAAAACCTTCAATCGGGACAAATTCATTGAAACGCGACCGCATCACCTGCGGCCATTTCTGGCGAAAATGATGGACTTGCAAATATTCCAGCAGTTTATTGACGAACGGCTGGAAATGCTCAATACTGGTCTGGGATTTTCGGATGAATTCGAGCTGGAGACGGTACGGTATTCGGAAAAGATGAAGAAACGAGGGAGGAACTATGCATTCCTGAAGAACGTGAAAGAAAAGGTGAGTGAGACAGGTTATCCGGTGCGTTGCATTGCTCAGCTTGAAGATGCTCGACCAGTTTGAGATGGAGAAAATTAATTTTTTTGTTATTCTATGGCTAGCTGTTGCTTTGAATAGGAGGAGTTTTTCTTTTGGGTTATCATTTGCAATGCTTTGCATCTCAAGTACATTCCAGGTTTCTCTGGGAAGGGAATTTCATTTTATTGTTCGCTTCGTCGAATGGTGTTTCTGGGTTGGTGGGAGTAACAAGTGTTCCGATGATAGCGCGATGTTGGAATAGTGTGGTGTTTTATTGAATTTGAGGTGGAAGACGATTCAGTCACCGAGTACTTATGTTGGACGACATAGAAATTGAATCGAAGATTTACGGTGGCCTCTTGCTAAGGTCGTGTAATTTACAGGACGCACAATAATGCGAGGGGCATACTCTACGAGTCACTTCCAGGAACTACATTGAGATCAATTCGACTACACAAGTTTGCATTAATGCAAATCAAGCTCAGTGGCAATATGAAGTTATTGGCAAGATTGAAGTGCCTTCCTATCTAAAATGTATTACCAGGGAAGAGGTGGGCATTTGTCGGAGATAGAAATGAATCTCGTAATGCTGTAAAAATTTTAATCTTGACAAAGTCTGTGGCTCCTATAAAACAGCTTTCCATCATCAATGTCGATCATACTAATTTGAATCACCTAGTCCAAAAAAATCGGAACTGAAAGCGAGTTTGATCGTTTCCTCTTACCGTTCTGCTGGCCCACTACTACGGATATGTATTGGTAGAGGCTGTATAAGAATATGGTAAAGGACACAAGTTAGCTTTCCTTTAAAGTGTGTTGTGCCAAACTGAAGTAGAGGATGTGTTATCCGGAGATTTGTAAATGAGATCAAGGTCCCTACACAATGTTTCGGGTTGGAAACAAAACATGTACAGTCCGATAATTGTTGTGCATGAAGATTCCAATCTATTCTGGCTCCTGCTGACTCGATAGTTTTTGAAGTTTTGATGCAAGGAATCTCGCTCATAATTTCGTTGACATTTCATTGATTAGGTTCCTTGTTTTCCGTTGGTATCTCAGCATCATGTCATGAGGTCCGTGATGTAGTCGTTCCTACCTTTTTGGTTTTTTTTAATTAGTTTTGTTGCCTTGAAGAGGATGGAGATTAACATTCATAATGGCACATCGTCGTTCCTACGGGGAACCAATATTCATAATGGCACATCGTGGGCTTAAATCTTTCTCCTCAGAACTTGTTGTCAAGGTGGGCTTTCGTTAATTCCGATATATTGAACCGTAAGATTGGAAAGGTGATCGTAAATTCTTTACTTTACAAATATATGCTCTGTTTTGGATCACTCGAGGACCTGTTCCATTTCCAGACGGCAACAGGAGAATTCCAAGACGATATATTAAACAAAGTGATTATCCCGCATTAGCTCCTCTAACAGATTCAGAGTACAGGTCATTAAAAGTCTATAGAGCTACTCGAGTCCCTTGAACAGAGATTGTGACAAATGAGTTCAAGAGATTCAGTAGATTCTGACACCGGATTTCCCGGCGTCTATAATAGGTCATCGACATTTATGTTTGTTGATTCCCTAAAACGTATATATTGGGAGCTACAGAACGAAGAGAAGGGAAGGAAATACGGTTTGAAGGATCACCAAAAGGTGGATGTGTTAGGATGCGAATTGAACCTCAGAGTAATCTTAAAGCCGAGGAGTAATGCCCTCGCTGTGATCCACGTGCTATAACTTAATTCGAATATTCTGAACGACAATGTCGAGGATCAATTCCATGACCTACTTGACGAAGCCGATATACAGTATTCGGGGATTTCAACTCCAGACGGGTTTGTTGGAGAGTACAGAATTCACGAAAAAACAGTACCTAATGGCTTCCAACGAACTGACATTCCATTAAATTGTAGGCCTGTAATAAGTAGTGAACGCGGCGATGGCATATCATCACATTACCAAATGATGTCCATGTTGTGGGAGTATGCTGGTAGTTGAATAGATTTATGAATGATTGTGCTCCTGGTATTTTTTTTTTATTTTCGAACACCTAATAGGTTTATGAATAGCATTTACTCCTTTTTTTGCAGTGCGATCGGATAAGGGCTGAGAAGAGTGTGTGCTCATCGGCTTACTAACGAATACCCATATTTACCGAACGTTCCAAGATAGGCTTAAAATTTAACTGATTTGCATCCATAGCATGGCGGGTCTTAAGGCTGTAGTGTTAAATTAACCGAATACAACTGGCTGTTCATTCCAGCCTTCGTTACTGGAGTAAGGGCAAAACAAAGACATTAGACATTTCTGCAATGTTCGAGCGAAACTAGAGAGTTCGCTATGGACATGTCTGCCTTACTTAAACAATTTTTAAGTGCGCGTTTAAATCCTATCTAGAAAGTCTCATATCGTTTTTGATCCACCAGGCATTGCCGTAAGGCGTTTCGTTTTAATGACAGAAACAGTTGTGTTCTGTTAGAAATAAATTTCACTTTGTTGGATTTACCCCATTTGACAATGAGGTTAACATATTTTTTTTGTTTAGTTACAAGCCCGAAGATGAGGTAAGTGATCCTGTAAGTATTGTCTTACACCAGTTAATGAACTAGAACACGTTTCCATGAAAATTGGTTTCATGACTTTGGAAAACTGGGACATAATTGCAATTAGTCAGTAACTGGAAGAAAAGATGATTGGAGGTACAGTCTGGGCTATGACATCACGTCGACTCCTACCAATGATTGTCAATATCGTCTGAGTATGCTAGTAGCTGCACCGATTTTTGGAAAATTGTGCTTCTGGTGTTGGCTCGAGTGTTGTTAACAGTCCTCTTAAGAATCATATTTAAGAAGTCACATGACAGCCCATCGCCTTGCCTACATTTTTTTGAGTATCGAATTTGTTGGTGAGGTCGTTTCCGACCCTGATGGAGCGCGAGAATTCTCTATCGTCATCCTGTACAGACTAACGAGTTTAGCCGGTATAGCAAAACTAGACATGACTGTGTATAGTTCGTCTCGATAAATATTTTTGTATGCGGCTTTTGCAGCCTTGTTAAGCTTAATTTTGGATATTGACATCCTCGCTTAGGTCGGGTGGTTTGTAGTTTTCTCTGTCGTCACCAATACTGAATGTTTCGTTCTGCCTGTCAGCGGAGATTGTTCTACATCGACGTTTAACAGTCTGCAGAAAATGGTTCTTCCATATTCTCTGCAACGACTGTGTCTCAACTACGATAATATTTTGTTCATCTTAACTGTTCTTACCTTGGCTGCAATCAAGTAGTGGTCCGCATTGATGTTTGCCCCTCTTGTCTATCGCGATCTAATCAATTTAATAGACCGATCGCTGATCGCCATGTCGGTATCCTATCGAGTTGATGAAAACGAGTGCTGGCTATATATAGGCATTTCGTCCCGAAGGGAAGTCAATTAGCTTAAGTCCATTGTCAGACGCGTTGTCGTGTGGGCTGTGTTTTTAGACAACACTGCTAAAGATGTCTTCTCTTCCTACCTTTGCGTTAAAATCCTTGATACGATTTTAACCTCGTACTTAAGTAGTCGCTCATTAGTTTTTTGCAAGGAGCTCGAAGAAGCAATCTTTTGTCGGGGCGTGAGCGCATATAAGACTTATTTTGTCGAATTTGGCCTTTGATGAGAATTGCATCAATGTGTTCAATAATATCTTGAAAATATAAGACATCTTTCCTAGGTCTGGCACTTATAACAAATCCGCATCCGAGTAGTCGCTGTTTCTGCTCACTGTAACATGGTCAGGCCTCTTGAAGCCAAAGTTACGCTACTATAACATGGTCCGTAGTAAATATCACAGTTTTCATCTTCTTTTTGCCCGGCCCATCCCATCGTATTTCCTGGATGGTTGTAATTTCTGCTTCGAAGCAGCTAAGTGCTTCCGAAAATTGTTCGCTAACACCTGTTCTGTTTAATATCCTCACATTCCAGATGCAGATACGAACGTCGTTGTCCTCTTTTCGTTTATCATGGTCGTCAACAATAACATCAGTCCTTTCCGAGGCTATTTGTTGCTTCGAAACATAGTTTTTTCCATGGTTAGGTAGTTAACCCAAAGCACAATCCCCAACCTGGTGGGCCAGTTTTAATTTATTAGATACCCCTAGGACACGGGGCCATCAGAAGCCACTACAGGATTGAGCGCTGCCGTTGGCCTTTCGGTACATCCGCTACCATATCTGTTCAAGGGACCTGACTAACCCTTGAGATTCCTAAATGTCCTGATATCCGAATATGTCGAAGCAGCTTACCTAGGTTTGCCTGGGGACAGCAGGCCGTGTATTCCGTGCCAAGCATTCTAATCAGGCTGCTGGCAGTGTTGATGTTGTTATCGTGGTTATTGTTGTTTCGTCTTCGTATCAACACTGGCACTTATAAGTTAAGCAACTCAAATCCGGTTGGGTGAGACGAGTATTCGATGGTTATCACTTGAAGCTACAATAAGCAATTGATGTGTAGTCAAAGTTACAACGACTGGTCATCACCAAGTTAACACTAATCCCAAGTTGACCCGTTCTACGACATCCAATCATCAAATTATTCCGCTATAGTCTGGATAAAGAAAATGGTTCCTCAATGAAAGGGCACATTTCTTCCCGTTCTTAAATATGAGCGCCAACAAAACGGCAAGGCAGCGTTCTCCATTTGTTCGCATTGCCCACCATTTGACATTTTAGTGATTAAGATAATGGGAGAGGAAGTTACAGATGTCGCTATAGTTATAAACTATTCTGCCTAACATACTGTACAAATCCGCGTTTTTCTTCATATTTCGATTTGTGCGTCTCGACCTGCACATTAAAGGTACCGCTTTGTGCTGTGGTAGTCAGGATGCTGAAATATAAGGCTTTATGGCCACAGTTATATCATGGACTCGTTACCAAACGGCATGGTCACGTTTACAACAGACTGCACAACACCTACACTAAGCTTCAAGAAAGGCTTCCTCGTAGGATTTCCTACCAGAGCTCAATGGATGAGAAACGAAGTAGTAAGAGATTACGACACGATCGTCTACACCGACGGAGCTAAGATGAACTGTGGGGTGGGGTCCGGAGTCTACTCGGAATCACAGAAAATATCAGTTTCATACCACCTACCGGATTTTGCCAGCGTATTGCAGCCGGAACTACTGGCTATCCGAGAGGAATTCCGGAACGAACTTCCCCACCTTGGCGATCGCTTTAGGGTCACAATTCTCTGGGTTCCAGGGCGCAGTGACATTGACATTGAAGGAAACGAGCGTTAAGACGAGCTGGCCAGGTTGGGCTCAGCTCTTCACGGCTCACTTGGAGCAAGGGTCCGTAATCCACTAGGCGTGATTAAGGGACAAATAAACTCACACTTCATGAAGAAGGCCGACTCCAAATGGAGAAAAAAACAGAATAAACGATCTACTAAATAAAACCGCTCAGATATTGCGCCACGGGCTCAATGGCGCGATGGTTGGTGCGGTGAATTGCCACGCAGAAGGTCTGGGTTCAATTCCCAGCCGTAGCAACACCTAAATGACTTTAAACTGGCCCTCCTCTCGTAATGATCTGACAAATCATCCGAGCAGTAGCAATTGTCATGAAAAGCTTATCTCAAAAATTTGTTTTTATAGATATCGCAAGAATTACGGAGCACTGGCCAATTAGAGACCATGTGGCACATGCAAACTTCAATGCCGCAGTTGCGGGAGCACAGATAATAGAGAAACCCTCTTCCACTTCATCTGCAAATGTCCGGCACTAACAAGAGCCAGATTGCGTGCGCTAGACCAACCATTCTTCGTAAACCTATGCGACATCTCTGATGATACAAGATCTTATCAGTTTCATAAACCTCACAGGCTGGATCTAGAGACTGTCTGTATCACATCCACAACACCAATCATAATAAAGGTCACACAAGTCGTGGTAACAAAAAGGCACATAAGTGCTACTTCGGTGCATACCGAAACGCCACTTCCACCTATCTACCTCATAATATTTGTAAATCCAAGGTTCTCCAACATATAGCCAAGGAGAGAAAAAGATTTCATCAAGCCTTTGTGTGGTCTCTTCCTTCTCTTCTGTAGTGGTTTTTGAACAAAAAATACTCATTTTGACGAAATAAAATCTGTTCTGGCTAACATTTGTCAATTTATTTTGATTTGGACTTTTGCGCTATTCTTGGGACACCTTACAAAACAACCGCCCTTATAAAATGAAATTCTTCTCGCATCACCCTTATCAAAATCTTGCATAATTGTTTCTCAAATTCATGAAATGTATTCGCAAACATCTACAAAAATACAAAAATTCGGATTTAGAACAGTTCTTGAGTTAGTAAGTGTGTATGTACTCTAGGCTTTGCATATCTTGCTAAACCTTATATAAACATAAAAAAAATCTTTTTCAAACTTTTACAAATCCTTTATCGAATATTTTGTTTTAAGCTTTTGTTAAGAACGATGTGGATGAAGAGGCTAAAAGCGGTAAGATGTTCGAATTACCGAAGACACCTATACACAGCAGAAGTGCATTTCATTTAGGATACTCTTTTAGTTTTTTTTTTTTTTGTTTGTGTGTTTATTTTTTATTTCTTTGCTTAACTTTATGATTTTCATTTTAATTTATTTATTTACTGTTACCTCAAAATTGCATATTAAATATTTTTATTTCAGTTCGGTATCGGAAAGAGGAAATGCAAGACATGTAGCAAAAAATTTAATTTGTAGAATGAACACTGCGTCACATTGTATACACGCATACCAATAATAGAGTCAAAGTGAATATGGTTTAACTTTATTTTTAATTTTTTTATTTTAAATTTTGAAAACTCTACCCTTTTTGGATTTTTTTTTTAAATTTTTGTTTGTTAATTAGTTTTGTTACTAAGTGGGAGTAGATTGTTATTTACATGAAAGTACCAGTAGAGCAATTTTGTTTGTTAATTATTTATGTGCCTTGTTGGGCGAAAAGCACCTCGTTCCCTGAGATATTATTGCTTCTGTTGGGTTAACATGTGTCACTTGTATTATTTCAAACAACAAAAATTGCACTTGTCGAAGTCATAACAAAATATGAGGTTCAATCTCAAGTGATTTAAGCTAATTGGTATATGCCTCTCTGGCATAAAAATTGAAAGACATGCACCTAGTAAGAAGATAAGTGGACCGTTCTCATTAAATTGCACAAAAAAGTTCAAGGAACTGAACTGTATAAGGTTTTCTGGATGTCTGTTTCACTTTCATATTTTTTTTTTTTATAAAACACTTTTGCAGGGTAATCTAATCTGATAAGAGAACGGCTGGACCGGTTTGTCTATTTTTTTTTCAATTTTCGTAGTAATCCAACATCCAAAAACGCGTTTAGAATGCCCACGTAGCCCTATACTCTTGTATAAGGCAATCGGAAAGAAATTGGGTGTGCAACCTTGCCGCTTGCCGCTCAGTGCGTGGCTTCAACTATACAATTTCATGTTTATTTTTTGTTTGCCGTTCAGCTTTTTGCCGCTTTGCGTGACTTTAGCCTTAGACTTTATTCTTAGACTTTATCCTTAGTCTGGTGGACGGATTAGAATCAGCCTCCAACCGCCACCTCCTAAGTAAAGTTCAAATATCAGACTGCATATGCATTAGCGGAGCTTTTAAAACAACCCCGTCTACAGTCATTAATGATATCCTACTTCTATCTATGTCAAACAGACCGCATCTTGTGCAGCTGTAAGATTGACCTCACAAAGATTCTTAATCAGCTATTATTGTTAATATCTGTATTGTTAATATAGAAAACACTGACCACACCATTACCCTACTCAGTTTTGAGTCTTACTTCAGCAGAACCATTCCCAGTCGCCTTGAATGGAGTCGGATTCGTTCAGTACCAATAACTTTGTTCAAATCTACACGGATGGGTCTAAAACAGAATCTGGTGTGGGTATCATCTCACTTTCTCAATCATTGTAGTGTTTTGCAAGCGAAAATCATGGCAATCAAACAAGCCTTGTCCTGGCTGAAAAGGAGTGCAATATCCATGAAGTATATTACCATCTTCAGCAACAGCCACGCGGCAACCAAATCCCTGGAAGCCATCTCGTGACAATCAAAGAAGCCTCGTCCTGGCTGAAAATGAGTGTAATATCCACGAAGTATGTTACCATCTTCAGCGACAGCCACGCGGCAATCAAATCACTGGAAGCCATCTCTTTCAATTCGAAATCAGCCCATGAATGCCGACTATCTCTTAACGAGATGGCATAGCATTTTACCATTCGCCGCTTTTGTGTGCCGGGACACAGAGACATACCAGGGAATTGCAAGGCAGATGAACTTGCCAGACAGGGCACTACCCTTGACATTCCACCTTCAGTTGGTATGTTAGGTATGCCCCTCAGTACATGTAAATTACAGATCAAGCTGGATGCGATCAAGAAAGCAAACCGCAGATGGATAAACCGCATAACGTGTCAAATGTCGAGGAGGAAAATATTCAGCCCTAGCAGGTATCCGTTCGAGATGAAAATTCTCCAATTTCGTACGATTCGGAGGATTTTAGCTTCAGGGTATTCTTCCGAAAAATGGTTCGGAGTATTTTTCCGACATTTTGTAACGCATCCCGGCCAATTGCGTTGAAGTGCGTTCAGGTGAATTTTTTGTTGCAATATTTGACAGCGAAGTGCAATTATTTTTCCGATTTGATTCCGAAATGATTTTTTCTCCGACGACACATACCTCGAATGGAATTTGAAACTCCGACGAAGTATGCGTTGCGAAAAATTGTCCACTCCGACGGATACCTTGCTTAAGCAGAATATTAACCTTATATGCTCTTGTCCAGCTCTCTCAGGAAAAAGGAAGCTTCATCTGGGTGACTACTTCTTCGACAATCTAGTTGAGCTTTAGCAAGAATGTAAATATTGATATTAGCCTATCAATGTCAGAAACCTCCTAGGATACATAGTTAGCTCTGAATGGTTCAAGGTTCAATTAAGCGAAAGAATATAGGAAAATTCGACAGATCCACTTGGTACCACAACAGATCTTTAAAGGTCTAAGTGTGCACGCGCATCGCGTACAGCCACTGCAACCTAACCTAACATAACCTAGCAATCTAATTTATGTTTTTAGGTGGAGAAAATATACCACTCCCATTTTTAGCCACCCCCCGCCTTTTTTACATTTCTAAAATCGATGAACTCCTTGACCGATTTGGCTTTAATTTTTAATATTTGTAATCGTCCACAAGAAACGACGAGTGCTACGTTTACTATTAGTCAACGTTCTTGGCCCAGCATCATTCTGACGTTTGCGATTGTTAAAGAATCACACTCATTGGGATTACACCTCCGGAGATGCTGTGCTTTCATCGAATGCTCATCAAGTACGAACATTGTTTTCGATAATTATCTCAATATGCTTCCCATCCAAACCGACTGAGGTCCTCCGTTTTGTTGAAACACTTCAAGCAACTCAAACTAACTAGAAGCATGCGTGTAGATATACCAAACGAACAATCTGAAGACATTTTTGAAAGCGATTGCTGTCGGTTTCTTTCAGCTTGTTGACGTAAACATGAGATTTCACATACCCCCATAGAAAATAATCCAATGCTAGGTAGTTAGGTAGAGGTGGCGGTTCAGCATGGTATCCAAGCAGCACTGATGTTCCTTTTTGTTACCACGACTAGTGAGACCTTTATTATGAATGTTATTGGGGATGAAATACAAGCGGTATCTAGATCCAGCATGTGAGGTTTTGAAAACGAATAAGATCTCCTTTCACCCGAGATGTCACCAAGGTTGTGAAGAATGGTTGGTCTAATGCACGCGATTTAGCTCTTGCTAGTGCCGGACATTTGCAGATGAAATGGGAGAGGGTTCTCTCTCATGTATGGCTATAACATCACGTTGAGTTCGCCAATGATCTCAAAATCGTCGGCGTACGCTAGTTGTTGCACCGATTTTTGGAGAATTGTGTCTCTGGTTTTGGCTCGTGAGTTTTGCACAATCCTCTCAAGAATCAAATTGAAGAAGTCTCCCATTTGCTTCGCTATACCCAAAAAGCTTCGGACTCCTAGGGATGATCTTCGTCGTATCTCAACTAAGATGTCATTCGTGGAGTTGGTGTTAACTGCGAGCAAAGATTATAAAGTCATACAGATGACGCACTGTATACAAGAAAAATTGTTTTATGGCCGTAATGGCACAGCCCGCTATATGTTTGGATCTCATTTCTCATGTGTGCACGCACGTGTACACTGCCCGCCCGTACCATGAATCTGGAGAGCAAAAGTTGTTGTTTTTTGTTTTCAATGCGTCATCTGTATGGCTTTGTAATCTTTGCTGATGACTACCTCAACATTGTTGCTATCAACAGCGAAATTTTGACAAAGGTTATGCGTCGATAGTACTTTGTTTGTTGTACTTGCTTTAACTACAAGACCAACGCGTTTCGCCTTTCCTCACTTGCGTTAATACTTCTACGGCACTTTGTGACCGACCAATGAGTGCTACGGGAGTGCGTACTCCCGTAGCTGGACACGGATTTGTTGAAGATAGTGCAGTCTGTATTTACTCTTGTCCTAAGCTCTATGTTTACCAGCAAATTGAAGAAATCGCATAGCGCATCTCCTTGTTGGAATCCGTTACAAGTTTCGAAAAGTTCTGATAAGGTGTTTCCAAACTGAACGTTGTATCGCGTGGCCTCAAATGGTTAAGCTTATAAAGCTCTAGGTGACGGATGCTTGAAGTCTATGAAAAGATAATGAAATTGGTCTTTTCCAAGATTAGACTTAGTTTGCCACATTGCCGTGCAGATAAATAAGTTGCAGAAAGGTATTGCTCTTTCGTAAGATGAGATATTTCTCATTCATTCATACTTTTCTGATGGTTCGGTGCATGCACACTATTATAGCAGCATCTCCGTATTTGAAGAGTTCTGCTGGTAACCATCAGAAATGGCTGCCTTGTTGATCTTCAGTTTTTTTATGGCTTTTAACTTCATTCTGGGTACCTCTTCATTGACTGAGGGGAGTTGGTTTCTTGCCCTATCAATTTCTCTCCACATTAAGCCCATTAAACAGCTGCCGGAAATTATGTCTGAATACGTCTACAACTCCCTGCTCATGACTAGTGTACAATTGTCATTTTGTAAAGCCTGAGTTCCTACTTTGAAGCTCTGAAGGTACTATATCAACTGGGCGGTAATATTAATGGTGTATGAGGTCATCCCCCGCGGTCTCTCCGGCGATCTTCGACTCACTAAAGCGACCAACGTGTGGTGGTTTTTTCAACCATCCGTAGCTTCTTCTCGTTGCACATCCGGGCTATGTATTTGGCTGCGATGAGAAAATTATCCGATTCGACGTTTGCCCCTCTGAATGTGAGGACATAATCTATTTAGTTGGCGGTTCGAACATAGCCAGGTTGCTTCGCGGATTCGAAGTCGTGGGTGCTGATCACATTAGCACATGCTGCTACAAGGTCTGTTAACCTGAAGCAAATATATGTTGTCGATTCGTTGTGGCTGTGCTTTCCAACTAACCCGCTGAAGAGGTTTTCCTTACTGATTTTCACATTAAAGTCCCCTAGTAAGATTTTCACGCCGTATTCAGGAAAGGCTACAGGAGGTCGTAAAATTCCTCCTACCAGCCCGTATAAGGTTTATGATCCAAAACGTTAGTCATATGTGGATAACTAATCGGCTTAACGATTACCTAAGTCGGATTTCCAGATTGAATCCGCATCCCAATATGTGCACCCTTGGATTGCAGCTGTAATGTCGTATGTTGTCGTATTCCTGATCCTATCCAACGAAGTTTCTGTAATGTCTGCCCTGTCCTGCGCGAGGGCAGCTATAAGTTTTTGAATTGCAGTCGGGGTGTACCATTCAGTTGCATAACCGTAAGTCGTTGTCCTTGGTCATTCCGAGTTTGGGTGGCATTTGGTGGGATCGGTTTTACGGCGCTGTTGTTTATTTTTGACGTGTTAAGGAAGTTTTACTGATAACATTTCCTGGAGGACCAGTTCCAATTTATTCGATAGCCCTAGAAAATGGAAACAGCCGTATCCGCTACGGGATCGAGCGTTGCAGCCACCATCAGGGGTTCAAGGGGCCTGACTAACCCTTGAGATTCCTAGATGATCTGTTGTCCCAAATTTTCGGAGCAGCTCAAATATGTGATTGACTTTGTCCATCCCAACTGGGATTGTAGACGGCACCGTTGACTCCATCTTGGGAATTTTTACCCTGCAATCTGGGGAGGTTAATGGGTTGGGGTCCCTACCCGCAGCTTGTTTTGATCTGCGAGTGGTATTTTATTTCCCATCTACCGCGTATATTTGCACAGAAATACTCTATTCGCTACCCAAGGACGCGTCAAACGGAAGACTAGCCACTCCACACATAGTTACTAATAAATATTCAGGAGCATTCCGAAATTTCACTAACTTGTCTTTACAGGTTTCTGAGGACATTGAGATGGCTGGATATAGTTCATGTCATTCCGTCTGAATCGGTTCGTGATCACATATAAGTCTTGTGTTGGCGAATTTGACCTTCATGCTGGTTATCACAATTCGTCGGAACCGAAAAGCAAAAACTATACATTTCCTTATTTTTGTGCTCGGTCATTCCTCTTGCAGTGCTTTGTACGGCAGTGCTTTGTACGGAAGTGCTTTGTACGGCAGTGCTTTGAAGAAGCTTACGCCCTCTGCTAGTCGCAACTTTTTTGACACTACATTCCACGTGAATATGCAAACATCGTCATTTCATGTCAGTATGACTGTTTCATATCAAAGCTAAGAGAGATTTTTGGGCTGTGAATCCGTTCCTCTGCCTTACCTTAAACGTCATGTTTACAACTATATTAGCACCAAATGATAGTTCATCTGCAAGCTGCCCTAACTACCTTGAGAAGTTTGATAAATCGTGCATTCAAGAAGACCTTAAGTTTCGTGAATATCGTAGAATTAGTTTACATGTAGCCTTACTATGTTTAGAAATTTGTTCCGTCTTGCTTAGTTACCATACTTGTTGAGACACCTGACTCTCTGTGCAGTACGTTAGGTACTCATATTCTTACATGTAACCACAATCGAAGACTCAAGACCTTAAAACAAATCTCCTGCTACTGAATTGTGTCTGAATAAGTTTGCTGAACCGCCTGCAGCAGCTCATTTGCGAGCTTATTACGTAAGTCCAGTGCGCTCTGTTTGCAAACCATTTTAAGAAGAAGATCCAGTTTGCACTCCAAGAAGTTTCTAAAATTACGCAGGTATCTTCAATAGAATAACGCTTGAAAGTTAAGGAATCAATTAAACTCGTTTTTATTAACCTCATTAATAGCAAAACAAACTCCAATCTGTAGCCGCACATCTCATCTTTTAAAACCAAATTTCAAGCAAATGACCCTTATTCGGTAGTTAACATCTCATCTCTTTACCATCTCTCCATCATAAGCTCATACCAGTCTATCTATTGCAAAAGCCAAACATTCGCTATGAATAATTCGAAATTTGTTTTTCTTTTATTTTTATTTCTATCCTCCTCACTCATGCTGTAATAAATTCATTTGACCTTTTCTCACATGGGATCGTTGTTGTATTTTGCAGACTAATCCGGCTGTTAAGTCTGCTGTGAAATCGGTGAGTGGTGTTAAATTTTTTTTTGTTTATTTTCTCATAACCAAATATTAGTGTTAGTCTAACAGTTAATGTTCACTGCCAAGTTGTAGACCTGACGCTTACAATGTGCTTACAAACCATACAGCACCCTGTCTGTAACATAACTATGCTTTGTGTATTTTCTAGGTGAAAGAAGGTTCGCGTGGCGTTAAGACCGCCTACAAAGACCTGAAATCCAAATTTCGTGATATTACCCCACCAAAGACGAACTTTCGATCGCACGTTTCCAGTTCCCATCACGATGGTATCGACGGTCTTAGTGGCAAGAAAGCTGGCCCCCATTCAGCACCCAGTTCGCCGTTGTTTAACAAACGCGGCGGCTTTGCGTACGCCAGTCCGGATGTGATTAATGGAGCTGCAACAGCGATACGCAAACCGCTGGCCATGTCAAGTTCAAATTCGAAGATACAACAGAATGGCTTTTCGAACTATGCCAACAGTGCTCCGGTGTTTAATAATCATCTCGATTCGAGCCCCACAATCAGTCCGGCCGGGTCGATGTGTTCATCTGAGATGAATCTTTCACAGGAGCTACAGAATCATCCGCTCTTCAAGAGCCCTACCGTCGAGAGAAGTGTAAGTGTGTTCTATTGCTAGAAATTTTTGTTTTTCGTTGTTTGTAAACTCTCTCTCTCTCCATAATCTCATATCTCTCTGTGTCAGTGTTGTTGTAGTTTTTTTTGCGAGTCCTTTGTACTTGTGTTTTTTTTTTTGCCTATTAAAACGTTTCCGTTATATTATTAAACAAACAAAAAACCAAACAAAACATTTAATTTTCGTTGTTGCACATGCATTACACACAACCATTTACATTCATAAACAAATTGTTTCAACAACCAGCTTAAGCCAAGTAGCAGTTTAGATCTTAACCACCGTACAAGTGCTGTCCGAAGTGGTGTCAGAACACTGCCAACTAAACAACAACTTCATTATCAACACCACCAACAACACAAACACCACCATCACCACTACTATTCCCAATCACCACCGGCACAACAGGCGCCAGCACCACCACCACCACCATCCCCAGCGATAGGCAATCATCATCATCATCATCATCAACGAGTGGCACAAGCACAAACTCCAAACCGTACGGTGGATGAGCTAAGGGGAACGAAAGGATCCGGACCGGGGGGTAAATTTGTGACGACCGATTCAGTATTCGATACTCCGCCGAGTATGTTATCGCCACCGGTGCCGCCACGACGTAATGCCAATGTGTGTTTACGTAGACACACGTCGTCACGTGTGGAACGAACGTGGATTGGATTTGATGATTCGCCACCCAGCGGGCAGCCGCCAGTTCCTGCGCCACGCCTAAAAAAAGAGGTACTACACCACCCACGCACATTCGCCGAGTCGCAAGGACGCGAAGCGGAGAAATTTTTTAAACCAACAGAAATGTGGCGTTGAATCTTAGGGTTACATTGTCGAGTTTTTTTTTTTCAATATTTCGCGTGCCATTTCTGTTATATCATTGTGATGTGTCCTCCAGGGGGGTGTTGTTGCTAAATGCTTTACTCATTCGAATGCGTTCTATAAATTGTTTATTCTGGGATTTGTTTTCTCTCTCTCTCTCTCTCAGCGCACCATCGGACACACAAAGGGCATCTACCTGTCGAATACAAAATATGTCAATGTCATGCCCCATCTTAAGCTTCCAGAACCGAAACATCAAAGCAGGAAAAAATCATACTAAGTGCATGTACATCTTATTTTGGAGACTCACACAAACAGCCATACGAACAAGCAAAAGTAATAAATTATGCCCTGGAACATGCACAAAGCGAGCGAGTCAGGGAATTGATTGGATTCCGCTCTGTCGATGCTAGTGGTTTCATTAAATATTCATTAAAAAAAATCACAAAAGTTGGAAATGCCATTGGGTTCCATTCTAGTTAGTTGGGAGTGGAATGAATTCTAGGAAATATAAGTTAGCTGTGCAATGCCATGCATGGATTGCCTATGAATATATTGCAACGACCCCGGCAAATAGCGCCTCACTTAGACTTAGAAAATTTCACCATCCGGGCGACAACGCACTTGAAATGCGAATCCTTTTCCACAAGAATGCAAAATTTAAAAAAAATGTAAATTCTTGGTGGACCTGTAGGGATGTAGGAGAAAATGGTTAGGTTACATCAATTGTTTGATAAGGAAGGGTATCTCATTGTTACTCACGAATACTGGTATGTGCTGGACATTTTTTTTTTTTTGAAAATTGTGAATGGACTTTATGTTATTAAACTTTATTTGGCATTTCTGGGTCAGTAACCATAATGTATTTACGGCCTTATACAGCTTTTTCATCGCTACTTTTACAGGTCCGCCAATAGGAAGTCCTTACAAAATGACATACTGCCAACCAGTCCTCCTCTAAGATCAACACATGGTCGAGAAATAGCGACGGATTGGACAGAGTACACATTTCTGGCGCATCAGGCTCGTTAGTACCTAGGGCCGAGCAGCCTTCTCACAACCATTCATGTGTGCATGTGTACTTCTTGCACGATGGCGTGACCTCCTGTTCTATGCCGACTCCGAACGACGAATTTGAGATAAGCTTTTCTTGACATGATTTGTCAGATCATCACGAGAGGGGGGCCAGTGAACCCAGACCTTCTGCGCTGCAGTTCATCGCACTAACCAGCGCGCCTCGAGGACTGACAGACAATTTCTTGGTGCAAACCGGTGCACCAACGTTCTTTCTCCAACCAACATGCCAACACGAAACCAATCCCATTTTTTGCACACCAACGCGTGCGTGCTGCCTGAGATACAAATAAATCTGTTCCATACACACGATCAAACAGCCACACAACAGCCGCCAAAAAAAAAATTCATTTCCAACAACACGCTATCACCGACATCTAGCAGCCTCTGTAGTGGTTAGTACTTGGATTGTGGAACGGATCAGAACATCGTAGTTGTGTTGGCGTCGTGATGTTTTAACGTTTCATAAAATTCAATTCACACCTCCCCAAAAGAAGTCCAATTTCAAAAAATAGCTGCGTTTTAACAACAACAACAAGAAGATCATTTTTGTTAAGATTATTGAGAGTGAGCTAACCTGATGAACAGCAGTGTATAAATGTTTGGCAGGTTACTTTCCTGTGATCATCGGTCTAAATCCAAGGGCTTAGTTCTTTGATGAGGCCGCAATAAATTTGTTTCGTCAAGAATTCGGAGGACCGTTGTGTTAACGTGTCATATTAAACGGCTTTTTTATGTTTTCGTGGAAACTATTTGTATTCATCTTCAACCGCGGGAATATCCAGATCTCTGTGTTGATCTTCGTTCCTTAAGGTAGCCCTAAACGACGAATATCCTCGCCGAACCTTCTCGTGTTCGCTGTGGTTTTCTCGTAAAGAGGTCGGTTCGCGATCGCGAGCCACTAGCTGTTGGCAAAAAATTTAAATAATTTCGTGTTCGTTGGCTTCGATGTTCGCCGTGAAGCGCCTTGTTCGCGAGCAAACCTCATTTTTGCTGTGAACGCTGCCGAATTCATATCGTGGATAATGGCAACAGTAAAGGCTGAACTATCATAATCGGAAGCAATCGGAAGCTAATGTCAAAATTCTACGTCAGTACTGTCAATTAGTCAAGTTGCCCATAATAGACTTTTGTGAATGGAAGCGATTGTCAGAGTGGAAGTTGTTTTGCCGAAAAAAATTTCGTTGCTTAAGAACTTACAAATTTAAATTTACACAGTTCTTCAAGTGAAATGTCAACTTTTTGTATGAGAGACAAAAGAAAGAGAAAGAGCGAATGAATTCGCTTTTTCGCAAGTAAGCAAAAGTGAACAGAAACTAGACGAATCAAAGCGTACAATACAAATTGCATGTGTTCGCACAGTTACGGAAGTGGTCGTCCTCTACCATCTTCTATTATAGTTCAGCCTTAAGTCTTTTTCGCACATGTTTTCCCAGTTTTTTCAAGTGTATTGGCATAGTTATTTCAAAATTTTAATTTCCTCCTTTTTTCTCTCTCTGTCTTTTCCCTTCATAGTCTATATTTTCCGTCCGTGGTCAAAGTAAAGTAGCGTTGTCCATTTTTTTTTTTTGAATCCGCCACGGGACAACATTTTTGTTGAGCTGGGATGCTTTGCCGAAGGGGCAAGAACAACCCTCGTTTGACGAGTTAACCCGAGCAGTCGCATCGAAGTTTTACCCCGTGGCTTGTCTAGACTCATTACAATGGCGCCCAACGTGGGGCTATTCCTCGTGAAATCGGCATAGAGTCATCGGTTGTGTTTTATCGTCCACACATTATACATGTATGCATGCGCAATATAGTGATTGCAAATACAAACTGAAAGTGTATGGTATTGACTACGATTGCACATGTGGCATGAGTTATTTTAGAAAATTTTGATATTTTCTTGTTTGCGCATGCACGCATGTGTAGTGTGTGTTTGAAATTGCGCATTAACTGTCAAAAAATCCAGCAGAGAGTAAATTTTCGCATTAAAATTGACGATGTGTGTCAACCCAATGATAAACACAAGCATGATTACTGCGCAGTTTGCATGAATAGTATGTGGAGGAAGCGGGATTGCGGATGCATGCATGTATGGTGTATTGGCGCCATTACGTGCGCGAAACACCAAAGGGGCGGAAAGGCCATAATCTGCCAAAAACATCCGTCATATTTCGGGATTGTATCGAACCAATACATTTGAAAGATACTGGGATTTGTTTGGTCAACACGAATTGAATGCTCGCCAAAATGTGTTCGTCGTGTAGGGGATAAAGCAAAGGAGCAAGTTCGGTGAGCATGTTCATCGTTTGAGTCTATCTTTATGTACCACGGCACGTGACGAATGACCTAAACATTTTGTTTTCAAAAGTTTGCAAAATGTTTAAATTGTTTTCACTGGTACAACCCGATAGTTGTATACCTATGTCCAAACCTGTCTTAGCACTTGTTTGTATAATACTAGCTTGTTGTCAAGGTTAAGCTTCGAATATTTTCCAAACAACCAGTAGAGTTCTCTGTATTTATTTTTAATTTCCTCGCATTTGTTTTTTTACATTGCACATCCATTTTAATTTTGCATCAAGTTCAATTTCGAGATATTTCGCTTCAATTGCAGATCCTAATTTTGGTGGTGCAGCATATTTTGTTGTTGTCTCCTTATGACTCTAATTGCATATGCATTCCAGAGCGAATACTTCAATTTCTTTTTCAACGGTAAGGCATTCCAGATGAGTTACTTTTGGGTGGTTTTTAAAATGTTTAATGGAATTTGATAACAAGGTACTTAACCGATTAAAATATTTTGTATCCTGAAGGCACACAAGTTTGTTGCTATCTGTAACGAGGTTTTGCATTTGTCTAATCAAATATACAACTTGGCGGGGGTACCTAATATTAGAATAGAAGAGCTCACTTTTTGTTTTGTTAGGAAGTTTTATTCCACGCTGCTTTTCGGGCGGTTTCGATAAAGGGGTAACTGCGACTTGGAGTGCCAATAGGTTTCTGAGCGATAGGTATCAGTTAAATGTGTCATGTCCTTAAAAATATTTCGCTATAGCTGTACGATTTAATTGATTCGTAGTCAAGAAAAAGGTTTCCCAATCATTTATAGGTTGCAGACAAACATTTTTTTTTATAATTTAGTCACCTTCAAAAAGTTATAAGTACCTATACAGTGTTTTTATACCTTTTTAGGGGTTTTTAGAACAGCGCCGTCATAAATTTGAAGGGAAAATTAAATAACCTCTCGATAGCCTAAAGAATCCCTAATAAAATTCAAGCAACACATCTCCACGCTCCTTTTGGTGGACATATTCAACTATACAATTTTTTTTATATTTTTTTTCAGTTGATACGTATTTTTTTGATTAATTTCGTTTTCATCATTCCTCAGTTCTCATAACCAACATATATATCTGTGCACAAACTAAGATTACATAAACCTTTATAACAGGTCCTTGGATTAACATTAGCAAGCTTTTAAAATGCGTTTCCCCGCATTGGTTCTGCGGTCAAAACTCGATAATGTAACCAGGTTTCAAACGCACTCTCTCTCTCCCCTCATCATGCTTTCAAAATTTCTTTCTCTCTCTCTCTCTCTCTCTCTCTCTATCTATCTTATTTTCTCTTTCTATCTCTCTCTCTCTCACTCCTCCCCTATCCCCTTCACAATCTGACCTCATAAATTTAACAGACTCTACATCAATCTTCAGTTACTTTCTTTGTTTTTTTGATATCTTCCGTTGCTGATTGCTCATAATCTAAATGTTCTATGTCCTAGCGCCTTCCTCCTTTGTGTGCTTTTTTTCCTTTTCTATAAATTTCTCCCCCCTCCCCTATACAGAAAAACACATTAATTGATACTCTTTTTCGACTACCCTTTAGAAACAGCGTCAAGCATATCCAGTTACTCATTCAGCCAGCAGCACTGCGGTCATGATGAACGATCTAATATCGCTGGACGATAGTAGTAGCACAAGTTTCGATTTGGAAGACTTTGATCCGTTAAATCAAAATGCCAAACCAATGCCGACATCATCTGCAAGAACGCAAACACTGAAATCACGCTTCCTAGCCCCACAAATGTCCCCTGCTGGTCAGAGTACAAAATCCACAACGCTTCCAGCTTCGAATCTATCGGGTGTCAGTAATCCACTGTATCCGTACTTTACACCACAGCATCGTAGTACTTTACCGATGGAAAGTACCGGCAGTAGTGTCAAAGAGGATGATTTCGAACTTTTACGAAAGTATGGTCTGGATCAGTTCACATTGACAACCGCACCAAGTACATCCAGCGGCTTGAATAATCCTCCATCGAATAGAATGCCAACAGCAGCAGCAGCAGCAACAGCGACGGCAACAATGAACAACTGGACCACTTTCGATTAAGTGTGTGTATGAGTGTGTGTGCACGCATGCGCGTGGGTGTGTAATTCTGTGCGTGCGTGCGAACGAGAGAATGCGATCAAAACGCTTTATATAAATATAATTGTTAAATGTCTCCTGTAATTTTTTTCCGATGCAACAGAATCTATTTTCCAAAAAAAAATCACAAAATCAAAAGACTTTCATACACAAACCTTTTTTTTTTTTTAAATTCGTGTATCTGTGAACGATTTTCTAAAGTGGAACCTAAATGCTTGTATTCGAAATAGAGGATGTGCTGTGTACCAATTAAGTGAATTGATATTGTTTTTTCGAAAATGTATGCGAGGTTACAATACAAAAATAGAAGCTTGTATGTTGTTTTCGAAATTCAAAAACAAATTGTAGAAAATAGAAAGGTGATAGCAAATGAAAACCAACTTGACTGTTTTTTTCTTTATCTGTTTTTCTAACCTTTGAAGATATGGCAAGTTGCATTTATTTAGAAGTTGGTGCAAAAGCGGCTTTATACGGTGCTGACATGGGAAAATATGGAGAGACGTTTCATGTGTGAAAGGCGAAGGTTCATAAAACTATAATTTAAAGGGTAAGATCACTGATTTTTCTCAAAAATTGTTTTCAAACCTATAAGCTTCATTTTCAGCTGAAAAACCGCAAATATTTGTATAAAAGTGGGTACCACACACATAAAACACATGTGCCCGAGAGCCCATAAAATATTTGTCCACATAACTGCAAACATAGTAATCTAGCGAGCAATTCCTTATTTTTTTTGTAACAAAAACTCGTGAGAGTTACAATAAACTTTCAGCTGATATTGGTCTCACGAACCCTTTCACAATTTTTCAACCATGAAAGGGTTCACAAGAAATATTTAGCTAATTTGCGAGAGCTGTTCTCGAAAACTCTTATAGGTGTGCTCATGCACTTTCGCACGACTATTCAGTGGCAAAAAGGGGAACACATAACTTTCAATGTAAACGAGCGCACATAACACCTACCATTCTACTTACTTACTTAAGTGGCGCTACAGTCCGGAAAGAACTTGGGCCTCAATGGGGCATGTTTTTTGAGGCGCAATTAGCTTGTTCCTTGGCTAACTGCCTTCAGTTGCTCACTTCAAGTTTTGACTTTAGTGTTGACAGCATATACTTGGCTTACCCTCATTTACAGCTAATTTTTTACTGCTTCCCTATCTATACTAGCAAACGTGGCTATGACATCACGTTGATTGCTACCGATGATGGCAACATCGTCGGCGTATACACCGATTTATCGTGCTTCTGGTGTAGGCTAGGGAGTTTTACATAATCCTCTCAAGATTTGTTGACGATTGAATTAAGCTAAGATGGTCAAAGTCAAGTGCGCCGATCCGAAGACCAAGAACAAGGCCGAGCTCATCAAACAGCTCGAATAGCTTAAGAATAACTCCTCGGTCTTCGTGTTGCCAATGTGACTGGTGGAGCTCCATCAAAGCTTTCCAAGATCCGTGCTGAGCGTAAAGCCATCGCTCATGTTTACATTGTTATTCACGAAAAGCATAAGGAGAATTCGCGCAAAGTCTTCATAAAACAAGAAGTCCAAGCTGTTGGATCTGAGGAAGAAAAAGAACCGTGATATGCGCAAGGCTTTATCGCCAAGTGATGCCAACAGGAAAACAGTGAAGGAATTCCACAAGATATCCATCTACTCAATGAAGAAGTTCTCTGTCAAGCCATAGAACTCTCCTTAGTAAGCAAATCGCAACCTTTTCTTGTAATAGTGTAACGAAAGTGACGGGCTCAGTAGTGCGATAAACTGCCGTGCAGAAGGTCTGGGTTCGATTCCCAGCGGTAGCAACACCTAAATGATTTTTCACTGGTCCTCCTCTCGTGATGATCTGAAAAATCATCTGAGTAGTATCAATTGTTAAGAAAATCTTATCTCAAGTTTTCCGTCGGCATAAAACAAGAGGTGCCGCCATCTTGCAAGATAGCAAGATTCACGTACTTATGAATGGTTTTGAGACAGCTCGGCCTTGGGTACTAAAGAGCTTGTTGCGCTAAAAATTTGTTTATTTTTAACAAAAAAAAAAACCCAAACAAATTTACATGACAGTGCTTCGCATGGTCTAAATCCTTTTTTTTTTTGGTATTGGTATCGAATTTGTCGGTTAGGTTGTTTCCGACCAAAACCTTACCAAAACTTTACCAAAACTGGACATAGGTACCGATTTAGAATTCTTGGGTTTTTTTTTCAGGATCTGCCGAAATGTGAAAATTTTATCGGTTGTGGACTTTTTTGGCCTAAAACCACACTGATAAGGGTCGATTAAAACGATTAAACGGTTTCAGGCGTTCACATATTACGCAGATAGGATCTTGTAGGCGATGTTGAGGAGACTGTTGTTGGCGCAGTTTAGAGAGTCTCCTTTTTGTTGGATCGGGCAAACGATGCTAAAGTTTCATTCTTCAGGCATACTTTCATCCGACCAAATGTTGCTTATAAGTTGGTGAAAGTTACATTCCAAGTCATCTCCGCCGGCTTTCTAAAGCTCGTATGGAAGGCCATCATTTCCGGAAGCTTTATCAAGCTTTATCTTAGATATTTCTATTCTCACTTCACTTAGGTCGGGTGGTTGGCAGTTTTCGCTGTCTTTGTCGATATTCAATGGTTCGTTCTGCTTCACATCGGAAGATTGTTCGTCATCGCCATTTAACGGTCTGCAGAAGTGGTTCTTCCAAATCCTCATCTTCGACTACGATATTTCCTTGTTTATCTCGATAGGATTCGATCCTTGTATCCTGGGCTTTGACGTTTTACACTTTGGTAAAACTTGCGAACATCGTTTCTCTCTATATCCTCGATCGCGCGCTTTTCTTGCTCTTTTTTCTTCATTCTGAAAAGCCGATATTCTTCCCTTCATTTCTGCCTACACAGCTCAATGGCAGCTCTCGCCTTCACCTGCAGCTTCGCCTTGTTGGCTTTGTTCTTGGCTTCAAACCAGGGGTTTCTTGCTGGTGGACGCGAGAAACCTATCACATCAGTTGCGGCTGATCTAATGGCTTTTTGGCATTGTTGCCGTTGTTCTTCTGACATTCGATGCTGGTGGTATGGTGTTAATCGGGAGGTTAAGGGATGCGTGTTCCGCCTAGGCCTTGGCGGTCTCTTGCGATTTTAGTCGTTTGACATTAAATTTCTTTACAGTATTTCTAGTTTGTTGTAGCGTGGTGCATATCCAAACTCTTACATTGGCTGCAACAAGGTAGTGGTCCGAGTCGATGTTCGCCCTTCGAAATATTCGGACATCCGAAATTCTGAATGCGTGCCTCTTGTCTATCGCAATTTGATCAATTTTGCTTGACCTTTCGATGATTTGCAGACCGCCATGTCTCCTTATCGTTATCGATATTATAATAGTGGCTTCAGCGCCATTTCGTTCCATAGCTAAGTCAAACGGACTTCCGTTGCCAGACCTGTTGTCGTTTAGGTTGTGCTTTCCGACAATATTGCTAAAAATTTTCTCCTCCTACCTTTGCGTTAAAATCCTCAGCGCCGAGTTTGCCGAGGATGCCGAGCTGTCGGAAACATCGACCAGACGCACAGACGTAGTCGCTCATAAGTTTTGTCAAAAAGCTAGTAGAAGTAGTCTTTCGCAATACCATCGGAGTATGAGCGCATATAATACCATTGGAGCGTGAGCGCATACACGGCTTATGTTAGCGAATGTATACCTGATTGTTACAGTGCGCTTTCTAATGTCTTGAAAGCAAAAGACTTCTTGACTAAGTCTGCCACTTATAAAAAATCCGAATCCGAATAGTCGCTGTTTCTGCTTACTATAAAACAGTAGATGTCACAGTTTTTCATCCGCTCCATCCCATTGAATTTTCTGGATGGCAGTATTGCCTACTTTGCTTTGTAATAGAACTTCCGCTAGTTTTTCGACTGCACCTTACCTATTTAATAATCTTCCATGTGCAGATACAAACGTCGTTGTCTATTTGTTCGTTTTGCATGGTCGTCAATAATAAGATCAGTCCTTTCCTGTTGCTTCGTAACCATGTTTTTTTTCGTGATGCCCAACCTAGAGCGTAATTTTCAATTTATTTGATACCCCTAGGACACGAGGCCAACCTTGCTGTTGGTCTTTCAGCTCATTCGCCACCATAACTGCTCAAGGGGGCTGGCTTACCATTGAGATTCATAAATAACCTGTTTGCCGAATATGTCGAAGCAGCACATCTAGGGGACTCACTTGCCCATCATTACTGGGACTGTAGACGATAACGTTTACTTCATCCTGGGAGTTATTCCGCTGCCCAATGGAAATGGAATGGAATGGAATAGGTCCTTTTTTTGCTGTCGCTAAGACTTTACACAGAGATTGAAACCATATCTACGGTCAATGTACTAGGTACTCCTCAAGAGACGCCACTGGAAAACTGAGAGTCGGAGTTGGTAGGCATTATCTAGGTGAAAACTCAAGGTTTCATATAATCGCATTGCCTACAATTTTACCATTTCGACCTAATTTGACGATAAGAGTTGCAAGACAACAATTTTTAATTAGTCCTTATATGTTGTGATGCTACTTTGGAGCTCCCTATGAAAACATTGCGCGTCTTTGGTATTGCAGATTGTTTGGGTCACACTTTTGCGTCAACTTAAAGTCCTTAATCGATCTCTAAATCTTTCATGTTCCATCTACGCATGATTCCGTCAATGCATTTAATTTCATCTGCTTGTACAAAGCATAGATTCACCTCAAACCCAGTCAGAGAAAACATGATAAAGTTGGTTTCTTGCTTAACAATAAGTATACACTATCCACGCAATTAAACTGTCATTACTACTTTTTAAGAAAAAAAAATAAAATAAAACAACTAGAATGAATAAATTGCTGAATGCGCAAAAATACAAACCATATAAAACTTCCCTTAAGCTTATATAGTGTAAATTCACAAGATGCTCATTTATCATCGAACAATAACAAAGAGATTGTTTGAATCTAGATATATTTAAAAAAAATCAAAACATATTACCTAACTACACAAAAACAGAGCAAATTAATTAAAAACAAAAAAATAATAGTAGACACAAATATATAGTCATATTTTCTACTACAAAATCAGAATCCATAAAAACATAACTAGTTAAGATTAATCGTAGTAATTTATTGTAAAATATGGATGCCAACATGCTCTGCGTTATTCGCTTGGAATTAGTTTAAATTTTAAATGCAAACTCCTTTAACCACCACCAAAAAATTAAAACAAAATGAAAACAAAAATTAATTCAACAAAATAATATCAATGATATTGAATTTGCTGCAAGAATTTGTTAACTAATTGTAGATAACCACTATTTATAAATCTATATACATTATAAACAAATTATATATATACTTGTATAAGTGTGCATTCATTTATTTAATAACAAAAAATTGTATTTTATTATATTTAAAAGAAAAGTCGATTATAATTGAAATTCTAAAATGAAACACGTATCTTATTATAACTTCTTCAAAAGCAGGCACATTAATTTTTATTTTTTATTTTTTAGCTACTAAGACTCACGAACATTTCATGTATTGAAGGCAAAACAAAACAACAACAAAAAAACCAAGATGATATAGAAAATATAAATATTTAAAACTGAAGTTGAGTTAGTTTCATTGTCCTTGAGCTTTAGACTTGTTTTCTGCAAGAACAGCATTGATGCGGAGAGCTAATTGTTCAGCGCCAGCTTCGTTAACGTTTTGGTAGTCGGGAAGGGATTTCATGCGCTCCATCCATGCGACGATATTTGGGTATCTGGAATACAGATTGGTATACTAGAAGTGTGATAAAATTGGATTTAAAATTATTCGAGCTCGAAAATAACATAGCACTACCTAAATCGATGGCAAGTATACAAGACCATCAACGAGTTTAATGGAATTGCGTGCCTTTCACGGTTCTCTATCTTGGGAAGGCATTTCTTTTAGGCAAAGCAATGACAATACTTAAACAGAGACAAAAAAAAGTGAGATCTTGCCATGGGGGTTGCTAGTCTCCCATTTGACGCTTTCTCGGGTAGCGTATCGAGGATTCCTCTGTAAATAGGAAATGAAATACGACTCGCGTGAGCCAAAACTAGATAGGAGTAAGGTCCCCTAACAAAAAAAACATTCTTGGAAGGCAGCGGAAGAATTCCTGAAATGGAATCAACGATGGATTATACAGTCCCAGTTAGGATGGGTGGGTGTTTCAGAACAAGGGTAGACTCTGATTGGCTTTCACTTCGCAATGCCCAGTGGTTGTAACTCTGACTAGACATCAAGTGCTTAGTTTTGACCTCCAAGTAGTAAACATCGGTTACTACTCTCAACCAACCGGGCTTGACTAGCTAAACGATAAGCGCGAGTGTTGATGACACGACGAAAAACAGCAACTCTATAAACAGCCAGGTCAGAATGGCTCGGAATGAATGCCCGGTCTGCTGTCCCAGCTGAACCTAGACAAGCTGCTTCGACATATTCGGACAACAGGTTGTTTAAAAATTTCAAGGGTAAGTCAGGGCTTTTGAACAGAGATGGTGGCGGATGAACCGAAATACCAACAGCAGCGCTCAATCCCGTAGTGGATACTGATGGCCACATGTCCTAAGGGTAATTGGTAATTGGTACTGGCCCTCCAGGTTGGGAGTTGTGCTTTGGGTTAACTACCCAACCGTGGAAAAATTTAACTGTTACGAAGCAACCAATAGCCTCGGAAAGTAATGATTTTATTGTTGACGACCCTGCTAAACGAAAAATAGAACAACGACGTTCGTATCTGCACCTGGAATGTGAGAACATTAAACAAAAGAGGTGCAAGCGAAGAACTAGTGGAAGCCCTAAACTGCTACAAAGCAGACATTACTGCCATCCAGGAAATACGATGGGATGGGCTGGGCAAAACGAGGATGAAAAACTGTCACATCTACTACGGACCGTGTTATAGTGAGCAGAAACAGCGACTATTCAGATGTGCATTTATTATATGTGCCAGACTCAGGCAAGAAGTCTTATGTTTCCAAGACATTAGCGAACGCATTGTAACAATCCGCATCAAGGCCAAATTCGCCAACATAAGGCTTATATGCGCTCTCGCCCCAACGGAGGAAGAAGGTGATATAGCTAAGGATTGCTTCTATGAGCTCCTTGACAAAAGCTATGAGCGACTACCGAAGCCATGTTGAAATTGTGCAGGGAGATTTTAAAGCAAAGGTAGGAAGAGAGACATCTTTTTCAGTATTGTCGGAAACATAGCCTACACGACAACACGTCTGGTAACGGACTTAGTCTATACGGCAATAACGAAAAGTCTTCCGCTGTCAGGCAGAACGAACCATTAAATATTGGCGACGACAGCGAAACCTACCAACCACCCGACCTAACTGAAGTGAGGGTAGCAATAACAAAACCTACGCTTAACAAGTCGAGCTTTATAAAGCCGGCGGAGATGATTTGATAATTAACGTTCACCAACTCATAATCATAATTTGGTCGTATGCCTAATGAATTGTACCTCAGCATCGTTTGCCCCACCCACAAAAAGGGAGACCCTCTGAACTACAGAGCCCCAAGTCTCCTCCTACATATCCTTTCTGCGTAATATGTGAGGGCCTTAAACCGTTTATCAACAACTTGATCGGCCTTAACCAGTGTGGTTTTAGGCCAGAAAAGTCTACAACTGATCGAATCTTCACACTTCGGTAGATTCTGGAGAAAACCAAAGAAATGCAAATCGATACCAACCACCTATTCATCGATTTCAAAGCTGTATACGAAATAATTTATAGTGATGAACTACGCAGACCAACGTCTAGTTTTGGTATAGGTACTGCCCAAACTCGTCCGCCTATGCAGGATAACGATGGATAATTCCATTTGGGCCACCGAAAAATTTGATACCAGCAAAAGGATTTATGCAAGGGTACACACTGTCATGTCAGTTCTTCAACATCATTCATGAGAGGATTGTGCAAAACGCCCGAGCCAACAACAGAGGCAGTCTTTTAGAAATCGGTGCAACTACTAGCATACGCCGACATAGCCATGTTTGTAAGTGTAGAGAAGTACCCTGCAAAAATCTGTTGAGACGAAAATGATTGTTAGACCAAGTGTATGCAGTCAACACTAAAGTCAAAACGTGAAGGGCTTAACTGAAGGCAGTTTGCTAAGGAACGTGCTAGGTTGAAGCCAGGTTCATTCTGAACTGTAGCGTTGCTCAAACGCTGATGGGAGTTACGTTTCAAGTTAAAGGATTGAGCTGGAAAAGCTATCATGAATACTTTAATTATTTGGACCCATAATATAATAAAAGGACATAAAATGGCGGATATCTTTATCACCAGTGAAAGCCAACAAACAAGTCATAAGTGCCTTTGAGTTTATGCTCTCTATATGATTGACCTTATTTTGGGACAAAGCTATTTCTAACGTGCACCAGTAAAAATACCGATTTTCGATTTTGAATTAGAGGAAGTGAATAGTTCGGCATGAATTAAATAGATACCCAGCAATATGAGTGCCATCAGATATATGAGTAAATTATTTTTATGCGTTTTACCAATAAGCGCATCTGCAATATCACTTTATATACCGACGATTCCCATGTCTCTGATTAAGTTTTTGACAAAAACATTCATAGTTTCATTTAAATAATACAAATAATTGTATAACTTCAGTTCGAATAACTTGCTAGAATATTGCCCTGTAAAACTTGGTACTTACTTGTCGCTTTCCACGGGTACAAGCCGATGTAAGGTGATGAGGGTTGTATTGATCGATATGTCTGCGATGGTCATATCATTGCCGACAACAAAGCTTTGATTTTCGAGAAACTTTTCCAAAAATCCATAAGCAGTGTTACAGGCTTGAATGGTTTTTGGATTGTATTCTGTTTCACCGCCGTAAATAATACGATTCTGTGAAAAAAAGTTACAGAAATATTTTTTAAATTCACCTTTATTGTAATAACATGTTTTTAATTTAAAAATTTTTTTTAACATTTTTTTTAAACTTTAAGTCAGTATATGAAGTTTGGCAATTTTAAGTAGTAATGCTTTGGTAGTGGGTGAGTTAGGAGTAACAAAATTTCTAACTCTAAAGGGGCAGCCCCTTGCAATTTCTATTGGGAAATCTTTGAGATTATCAATTGAATCATCTAAATTACAACAGCAACTTGTGTACAGAAAACACCATTTTGGTTAGAATTATAGCTATTTCGGACATTACCAAGTGTCCTCATCAGATACCTTGTTTTGTTTTGATAATAAAGCTTCATAGATCGAAATCTACGAAATAGTACATGATGCTCCAAAAGAACGCTTAAAAAGGGTGATCCAGCAATAAAACACAGACAAAAAGTCATTTGATGTTAAGAGAACATTTTCTTAAAATTTTACCGACGAATAACTCTTAAATGGTCCATTCTGTGAGTCCAATTTTCGACCACACTTTCAAGCATGTTTCAGCTACACAAATATCTTGAATTTTCGGCCACAAAGATTCATCGCCCATTGCTCTGTAGGGATCTCCATTTTTTTAAGAAATACGGTCTAATGATGCCTTACTTGCTTACTTACTTAAGTGGCGCTTAAGTTCGGAATGAACCTGCGCCTCAGCCGACATGCCTATCAAATTAGCCCGGATATCCTTAGCTAACTGACTCCAGTTGCGCACTCCAAGTTGGTTAAGGTCGGTTTCTATTGTGCGTCCAACATCCGGCTGGGAATTGAAGACTCTGCGAGCCGGAGTATTGGTGTCCATTCGTTCTATATATCCTAGCCATCTTAAACGTCCAATGCAGAGTTTTTTTTGACTAGGGGCATGTCGCTGTATAGCTAGTATAGTTCTTGATTGAATCTTCGTCTCCAAAACCCGTCAACGCAAACGGGACCGACGATTTTTCGAAGAATTTTCTTCTCAAATCGACCAAGGATTTCTTCATCCGCCTTTGAGACGGGCCATGCTTCAACGGCGTTGAGCAGGACTTGAATGATCAGGGTCTTATATAGGATCTTCTTAGTACTTCGAGATAAGGCTTTACTACTGAATTGCCATCCTAGCCCGAAGAATCAGCGATTGGCAAGAACAATTCTTCGTTTAACTTCTGACGAGATGTTGTTGTCAGAGTTACTAGCGGAGCCGAGAACTCAAAGTTATATCTGCCAATGGTGACGTTCTGTCCAATTCGTCGATGTTGTGTGTCCTTTCGTGTTGCCCTCATTTACTGCTAAACCCATTTTTGCCGCTTCCTTCTCCATACTAGCAAACGTGGCTATGACATCACGTTGGATCCTACCAATGATGTCAATATCGTCGGCGTAGTTGTACCGATTTTTGAAAAACTGTACCTCTGGTGTTGGCTCGTTAGTTTTGCACAATCCTCCCAAGAATCAAATTGAAGAAGTCATGACACATGACAGCGCATCGCCTTTCCTTAATCCTTTTTAGGTATCGAATGTGTCGGTAAGGTAGTTTCCGACCCTGACGAAGTAGCGAGAATTCTCCTTCGTTATCTTACACAAACGGACGAGTCTGTGTCCGTCTCTATAAATGCTGTCTTATGCGGCTTTGAAATCGATGAATTTGGACATGTGTTTGCGTGGTTTTGTGTTTTTCCAGGATCTGCCGAAGTGTGAAAGTATGATCGGTTGTGGACTTTCCTAAGGCCTGGAAAGTCCACAACCACACTAATAAGGGCCGATCAGGTCGTTAGTAAACGATTTCAGGCGTTCACATATTACGGCCGATAGGATCTTGTAGGCGATGTTGAGGAGACTTATTCCTCTGTATTTGGCTCAGTTCAGAGGGTCTCCTTTTTTGTGAATCGGGCAATCGATGCTGAGGTTCTATTATTCAGGCATACCTCTTCCGACGCTTCTTTACCAAGTCATCTTCGCCGGCTTAATACAGCTTAGCGGGAAGGCCGTCATTTCCTGCAGCCTTATTAAGCTTGAGATATTGCTATCCTCACCTTACTCAGGTCGGGTGGTTGGCAGTTTTCGCTGTCGGAGCCAATATTGAACTGTTCATTCTGCCCGACAGCGGACTGTTGTTCGTCATGGCTGTTTTACAGTCGGCAGAAGTTATTTTTCCATATCCTCAGCATCCAATTTGCTTCAACTACGATATTTCCTCTCTATATCCTCGATCGCGCGCTTTTCTTGCTCTTTTTTCTTCCCTTCTTACCTGCCTATAGAGCTCAATGGCAGCTCTAGTATTCCCCTGCAGCCTAGCCTTGTAGGCCGCGTTCTTGGATGCGAGCATCTGTCGGCATTCCTCATCAAACCAGGGGTTTCTTACTGAGGAAACATAGCACTTCAGTTGCGGTTGATCTAATGGCTTATTGGCATCGTTGCCATTTTTCTTCGACATTCGATGCTGGTGGTATGGTGTTAATCGGGAGGTTAAGGAATACGCGTTTGCGCGAAGGTTTTGGTCTCTTGCGATTGCTGTCTTTCGACAATAATATTTTCACAATATTTCTGGATTGCTGTGACGCGTTGGATATCCGCATTCTTAAAATCTCCCAGTACGATATTAACATCGTACTTCGCTCACAGGTTTGGTTGCGGCAATTCTTAGCTATATCACCTTTTTCCGCCGTCGGGGCGTGGGCGCATATAAGGCTTATGTCGGTGAGTTCGGCCTTGATGCGGATTGTTAGAATGCGTTCGCTAGTTTCTGGGAAACATAAGGCTTCTTGCCTAAAAATCTGCAGCCGAATAGTCGCTGTTTCTGCTCAAACGGTCCGTAGTAGATGTCACAGTTTTGAATCTTCTTTTTGCCCGGCCCATCCGATCGTATTTCCTGAGTGGCAGTCATATCTGCTTTAGGCCTTCCGCTAGGTGTTCGATTGCTAGTCTCCTGCTTAATGTTCTCACTTTCCAGGTGCAGATACGAACGTCGATCATAAAACATTAGTAAGAAATAAATTTAAAAAAAACTAATTCAGTTTATGGGTCAAGAAATAAGGAAATCACTTTGTAGTTTTCCATCTTTTGAATACCTAGATGACGCTACATGTCGCTATAGAAATGAATCTCTTCGCACCAGATGTCGACCTTTGGTTAACATTTTACTATGGAAATTCAAGCTTGAAGGAGGCATTGGTCGAAATACATCTTACATTATTTTCGAAATATTTGCATCAAAACTTTTTCGAATTTCACTTAACTTTTCCCACAAAAAAATGGGCGTGGATGAAATATAGACATCGACATAGTAAAATATCTTACTCAGACACTTTTAAAAAATTCCTTTTGATTTGACCAGAAAATACGTTTAATTCAAAAGTCAGCGTGATTTTGTGAAAATCTCTACACTTGTTCTGCTTTGACGAACAGAGAGTCTAAATACCAATGTTCATCACTCTAGCTCGAAATTAAAGGCCAAAAAATCAATGAAACACTGATGGACGGACGGACAGATAAACATGGCTAGATCCACTCAGCTAGCGATTTTGAGTACATATTTAAAAAAAAAAAAACACATATACACCTGTTGTTTAAACCTATTTTTGTAGTACACGCCATCTTTTGGAATACTTTTGTACGTTTCTGTACCTGACAACAAAATTCTTATTTGAAGTTAATATGACAGAAACAGAATCTTATCTGTCAACACACCGAACTGTTACCACGCAAATAGTAATAAGGTGTTAATTACATTTGTTTGCGCCTGGGTAGATTGAATATTTTAGATACTAACTATCTCATAGACAACACTGTTAAAGTATTTAGTTACTTTTTCCTAAAACAAAAAGAAAAAAAAACTAGTCAACGATGATTGCTATTGTCACTTACCACAAAATCCTTAATCACTTGAAACAGTACTCCATTCTCATAGTGCATCCTGTGGTCGACTTTAGCCCTCTTGGATAAATCCTTCGGATAAAGACTGTCCGATTTCGCATACTTAGATACAATATATGCCATTATCGCATGACTATATAAGCGTAAAACAGATACAATAAAACCACACTAGAGTATAGGAATACGCTAGTTACCTATCCGAATAGGGTTCGTCTTCATCAACTAGAACTGGTATCTGATGCTGGGGATTTAACTACAAAAAATCGATGAAAGATATCAATTCCAAATTTAAAACTTTCAATAGTCTTGTCTTTTTGCACAAGTACCTTAATAAATTCTTCACTCATGTGTTCCTTCTTTGCGAAATCCACAAACCTGTGGGAAAATTAATTTGCATAATAATTCAAGCACACATGTATAAGTACTCACTGTAATTGCACATCGAGACCGATTAGTTTTGCAGTTATCATGCAAGCCCTTGCTGGTGGGCTAAAGAGTGCGTAGTACAGAATTGGTTTGGTCATCTTTAGAGCCTCAAATTATAGGTGTTTTGTAGACGATAATAATTTCTAGCTATATCTCGTTCCTTTTTATTTGCTAGCCTTGAGATGAAGCTTTACACTCTTTCGATTGCAAATGACAACTGAAGCTGCAGACTGCAAATAAAAAGCATCATGTCGTGTAACAAGTATTTTGATAATTGAGTGGAAAGCTTTTGTTTTTGCTTGGTTGATAATTAGTACCAAGCGGTTCATAGGGTATATTCACATGAAGTGTTTTTGTTTTTTGAATTTTTTTTTATTGCATTAACATATTATTACCGAAAAATTTTACAAAACAGAGCGAATGAGAGGTGACAAAACTATGTCTGCATCAAAATCAACAAATAAATTTACTGCAGTCATTTATGTTGGTAAAAATCACTAAACTGTCAGTTGGTACCTGAAACTTATAAGGCGCTTGCTTCAAAAGTCAGGGAATATACATATTGACTGCAAGGCGTCAATGTCAAAGAGTATACCTGAACCTCAATATCGTTTACTCACAATAAAAAAGAAGCATTTCAACATCGCCATTTAGAGGGGATCCTCAACATTGTGCACCAAAACCATGGGTCGATTATTTTGGACATTGTGATCGTTACTCGAGAAAGCATTGAACGACTTTGTGTACCTCAGGTTAGGCGTCTAGCTTGCATTGGGCCTTAGATGAACTCTTTGATTGCCTTACGAATTTTCTGAATAGAATAACTAACAGTTGAGAACTGGCGGACGATCTGATAATTGGCGAGTGTGCTAGATCCTGTTGATCTTCATAGCAGAGTCTGCCGAGGAATTCTAGTAAGCTATTGTTTATCGCAGGGGCATGTCAATATAGATGCTGTGGACTAGTGTTGAGTTGAACATCCAATTTTTGTTTTGACTGCTCCACATCTTGCAAAAGTCGGTCAATCAGAGCATACAACTTTTAAGAAAAGCTTCTCAAGCTTGCGGTTCTGAGTCGGTGTTAAGCAAGACGTTGAATTCTTTGCTTGGTTTGAAGTACTTTATGGTCCTTTAATGACAGATATCCTCTTCTACATAAGGATAGCTGCATTTTATGATGCTCAACTTAATTGACGGGGTCAGTGGTGCGATGTTTTATAGTTGGTGCGATCAAAGAGTATACAACTTCATAGCGCGCGTACCTCATACAACGAATATTTTCTATGTGGGTTACTGACATTGATACCCCAGTGTTCACATTGCTACCCCAGCATCAACCAACAGCCTTGCCATCGCATACGATCTACGAAATTTCCCCTTCGCACTTACCACCCGCGTCTGAAATGGCTACAAAATTTTTAGCTGTGATTCATACTCTATGTAGTTCTATGTATGCGCAGAAGGCCTGGGGTTCTGTTCGCAGCCGTAGCAACATCTAAATGATTTTTCACTGGTCCTCCTCTCGTGATTATCTGACAAATCATCCGAGTATTATCAAATGTCAAGATCCCGCCATCGTGCAAGCACACATGAATGGTTGTCAGAAAGGTCGACTCTTTGGAAAAGTTGATGCCATATTGAGGGTTTTAAGCTTGTATGATTTATTGAAGTTTATTTCTGGTCAGAGATATGAAAATCGCGAGCTTTTGTTGTGTCATCTGGCTGTTGCTTGTTTTCTTGTGGCGCTAAGAAGGAGCGGAAACATATAAGATCCTGATCATCAGAGTCGTGCAATACGGACCTGGTCACTTGATCAATGTGGTCAATCGCTGTTTCTTCGAGGTGAATCTGTTATAAAGCATTTTCTCCAACAGATCTTTTGTAACCGCCAGTCTTTTTTTAGGGCGTTAAAACATGGTCCGTATAAAAAGCGGATGCAAAACATTTGGTCGTTTTAAGCGAAAAATTCTTCGATTTCGTTTGAAATGAATGCTGGAGGGCTATAAAACATTTATTCAACCTTAAAGTTAAAGCGAGCGAAATAGCCCGATATAAAAATTTGTGTTGTTAGGAATGAATCTCTTTATTTTATAGTACGTCCGAAGATAGGCTTGACGATGATCTTATTAGCATTCATGATACGGCGAGTATAGCGGTTGAATTCTTAATGAAGCGGAGTGGATCTAGCTATTTCGTTCGAGTATTGTTGTCATAATAGCTGTAAAAGAGTGTAAGACAGGAGAAATTTCTATGATGTTCAAGCAAGACTTTAGAGTTCGCTACGGTTGAGTCTCCTATCAGTTCAATTGAACGCTTTTGTATCCTATCCAGTAGGTGTAATGATGTTTTTGCTGAACCTGACCAGATATGTGCATTGAATTCAAATTCGGGGCGTATATAACTGTATACGCTTTATCTAATGAGGCCTACATCAAAAGAGGTTAAATATTTCTGGCATCGCTTGAGTATAGCTAAACATTTCGCTGTGTATTTGACTACTTCGAGTATGTGATCGTTCCAACGAAGGACGTTACTAGCACACATACTAAGCACGGACAATTTTTGGTTTCGACGATGCAAGTCCCATTTGTAGAAAACTCGCTTTGATGGCAGAAGACACCATAGCGCTTTGGAAGCATTAAATTACTCCATTGAATGATATACCGCATTTAATTCTGATGTCGATGTCGACATATATGAACATATGAACGTGGATTGGAAAACGAATATGAGGTTACTGATATCAACGTAGGATTGGATTAGATTAGAAGTTCAGACTAGAGCTCATGAACAATTTGAAGTGTATTGGGACCGAAAGGGAGCCTTGAGGAACACCTGCATAACTTGAATTGAACATTTGAAGAGGTAGGTTCTAATCTATAAAAGAATAGCATCGTATCAAAACAAAATGCTTCCGTTTACGACAATAGGACCTTATGCTAAGCTCTGTCTCAAAAGAGGATTGTGCAAAACTCCCGAGCCAATACCAGAGGAACAATTTTCCAAAAATCGGTGCAACTACTAGCATACGCTTACTATATTGACATCATTGGTAGGACTCAACGTTATATCAAAGCAACGCTTTTTAGTAAAGAGAAGGAAGCTGCAAAAATGGGTTTAGCAGTAAATGAGGGCAAGACAAAGTATATGCTGTCAACACGAAAGGACACACAACATCAACGATTTGACAGAACGTCACCATTGAGGGATATAACTTTGAGGTAGTACGGGACTTTGTCTATCTCGGCTCCGCTATTAACACTGACAACAACATCTCGTTAGAAATTAAACAAAGAATTACTCTTGCCAACCGCTGTTTCTTCGGGCTCAGAAGGCAATTCAGTAGTAAAGCCCTCACTCGAACTACTAAAAATATCCTAAATAAGACCCTGATCATCCCAGTCCTGCTCTACGGCGCTGAACCATCTCAAAAGCGGATGGTCGATTCGAGAGGAAAATTGTTCGAAAAATCTTCTGTCCCGTTTGCGTTGATGGGCTGTGGAGACGAAGATTCAACCCAAGAACTATACGAGCTGTACAGCGACATGGCCCTGGTCAACAAAAAAACTTTGCATTAAGATGGCTAGGACGTGTAGAACGAATGGTGGACACCAATTGTCCGGCTCGCAGAGTCTTCGATTCCCATCCAGACGTCGGACGCAGGAAGACCTCGTTGCAGGAAGACCTTGTGGCGCGCACAAGTAGAAACCGATCTGGACCAACTTGATGGAGAGCGCAACTGGAGGCAGCTAAACCCCGGGCTAATTGGAGAGACATGTTGGTTTAGGCCCAGGTTCATTCCGGAGTGTAGCGCCACTTAAGCAAGTAAGTAAGGTGTTTGGCTCTACTTTTCGGTGAGATATGACATCAAATCATCAGTGGTACTGTTGCTACGAAAACCGAATTGTGAATGACCGACAATAGTCGTCGTGAATAAATTGCACCCGTTTGCGAATAGGCCACATTAGCATTACAGTACGTTTTGCGTAGTTTGATTTGATAACCGATAACATAACTCTTTCATCCTAAGAACCTTTTTATATCTCAGTCATACCATTCTTTGCCCTCGGTTTGATACTCTTTACCTGGTGTGGGTAAAGGATTTCATACTCGATTGTCACTATCGACTATAGTCACCAGTTTAAAAGCATAGAGAAAAATCCGCTCTTAACTAACTTGCATATTTGGAGGGAGTTAGCTAAAGTGCAGACTAACTCATCCCATTTCCGGATAGTTGAGGCTTAGATTAACCCCAGAAGATAGAGCCACTTAACTAAGTAAGTGGACGCTATTTTAAATAATATCTTCACAATTTTCCAAGTTTTAATCAATATCTGGCCGATTATCATACTGCACCTCTACTCTACTACTCCGATTTTAGTTAGATATTCACAGCCAGTTTCATATATTTCTCGATTATTTTTGCAAAGATATCTTGGTCAACGATAGCTTAATGTTCCATACAGTCGATGGTGATGATACATCACATAATCCCCGACGGTCGGCAATGTAGTTCAAAGGAAGTACTATTATAAAACTGGAAGTACAATTATTATGAAACAAAAAAGCACATGACTACTCCAATTGTAAGAAAATATTATTTTATTTAGTATCAAACATTTTTTTATAAAAAAAATATTTTTTGACAGTAATGCTCATTAAACTTGTTTGGTTTAAGCAGAAGTCGCCGCTTTATTGCGATTTTCGTTCATTGCCCCTGAAATTCGAGAATATAGCTGATGAGCTCCCTTTTCATTGATGTCAACATAGTCCGGAATTGATTTCATTCTTTCAATCCAAGCATATGTCTTAGGATACCTGAAAAAAGTACAAGATATTAGGGATTTTCATCTTTTTGCAATAAACTTACTTAACACCGTCCACTGCTACCAATTTGTTCAATGTAATCAAAGTCGTGTTTATTGAAACATCTGCAATCGTCATCTGGTTTCCAGCGACATACTCATTTCGGTGCAAATACTGTTCCAAGAAGTCATATGCTGAGTGGCACAGTTGTATAGACTTGCCATTGATCTCAGTTTCGGTTCCATAAAGCGTTTTTCCCTTTTTATGTTTGCAATTCAATTAAATAAACATATCTGTACCTAAGGCCCAATTACTAAAAAAAAATCCCGGAGATTTTTTTTCATTTTTCACTTTATTCCTATCCTTAACGACCTTGGAAAAGAAAAATCAATGCGAGAAAAGTATGTAACACACGTCAAAAAATTGTGTTTTTCTTTAATGGAAATGTGAGCTTGTCAACAGCGTCAGAAAGCATATTAATTTTTTTTTATAAAAACTAAATTTTATTCTGTTAACAGAATTTGCAAATTGACAGGTAATTATCTTTAATAGCTTTTGTCGACAAATGCGAAATAAAAATTCCCCGTTGATTCAGAATAGGAGGAATTACATCTCGAAAACAATAAGACCCGTGAGAAAAAAATTCAACAGGAATATTCATAATTGGGCTTATAGAAATGATAGATTTATTCTTACCACAAAATCCTTTATACACTGAAACAGAACTCCATTTTCATAGTATAAAAGTTCATCGACTTTAGCACGTTTTATTAGATCCTTTGGATACAGGCTGTCATTCGGTGCATACTTTCCCACAATATACGATAAAATAGCATGACTGTGAAGTGCAAACAATGTGTAATGGCGTTTTCCATTGGTAAAAAAATTAATCTGTTTTTTTTTTATTTAGATCTATCAAAAGACCGATTTTGACCGTTGTTTTGTTTCATTGGGCAAAAAAGTTTTTTTTTTTGTTGATCTTAGGCCGTGTCAACTGCGTTAAAATTTTAGCCAGTGAATAAATTTTGACGTTAGTATGGTGAGTAGAGACTCGAAAATTGTATCCTGCTCAACAGCTAGCTAAAATGTATCTGTTGACTAATTTTTGACATTTGATAAACACTGAGGGATGACAGAGATGGGAAACACCTGCAGAAATGTCAAAAATTAGCCAGTGGATAAAGTTTAACCCACATTTTAACGCAATTGACAAACGGCCTTAGATCAATTTCGCAGATCTGGATATTTCGGTAGATTTACCCCTCTTTGCACCAATACTAATACAAATGATAGCTGGCATTTTGACTAGAGTGATTTTCGTTTTGATTTAAGTTTATTTCGGTTGTGAAAAACTATTATTAACCATTAAAACTGTAGCAGTACGATGTGAAATATGAATTAAATCAACAAACAACGTGTGTTACTGGAAACTTGACTCAACACCGACACTCACTTCACAGACATGAAATTACAACAATACAACCACAGAAAAAAAGCAATCTGAAATCAAATTTCAGGTCAAAATCCAGATTTACCAGTGGAAAACGACATTCCTGGATAGCTTGTGGTGAAATAACAATTACATCACTAACCTATCATTTAATGGAACACCCCCATCCACGAGAACTGGAACTGTATGCCGGGGGTTTAACTAAAACAGTTCGAGATACAAAAACAGTTTTCATAAAAATTGTACATGAATCAATATTTTTACCTTCAAATACCAATCACTGTGGTTTTCTCGTTCAGCGAAATTTATCGGTCTATAATTGGAAACATAAATGAATCAAATTGAAATGATATGAAAAATACTCACTTTAAATTCAGATCCAAATTTACGAGCTTTGCTGTCAAAAGACATGCTCTTGATGGCGAACTAAAAAGCGTGTAGTATAGAGTAGGTTTTGACATATTTTTTAATTGATTAAATGCAATTATATGCTAGAAAATAGTTTATCACTTATGATTTACTTATCAACAGCAATCAGATGATACCTTGAACTGTCAAAATATAATTTCTACCACCACTGTTAGAATATAAAAAGAACAAAAAATTGAGGTCAGGCATGTTTTTTTCTCTTTTTTTATATTCTAACAGTAGTGGTGGAAAAACTTCAAACTCTTGACAATTATTAGTAATATAAAATTGTGTTACTATTTTATTTTTGGTTTTGGATTGGATAAGTGGGCATGGGACCTCCCATACAAAAACAAAGTATATAAAGTACAATGAAAGTACTTACTTACTTAAGTGGTGCTACAGTCCGGAATGAACCTAGGCCTCAACCAACATGCCTCTCCAATTAGACCGGTCCTTAGCTAACTACCTCCAGTTGCCCACTCCAATATTTTTGAGGTGGATTTCTACTTGTGCGTTCCACTTAAGGGGAGGTCTTGCTCTACTGCGTCCGACGTCTGTCTGGGAATGGAAGTCTCTGCGAGCCGAGAACTTTTAAACGTCCAATGCAGAGTTTTTTTTCAGGGGCATGTCGCTGCACAGCTCGTATAGTTCTTGGTTGAATCTTCATCTCCATAGCCCGTCAACTCAAATGGGACCGACGATTTTTCGAAAAATTTTCCTCTCAAATCGACCAAGGATTTCTTCATCCGCTTTTGAGACGGTCCATGCTTCAGCGGCGTTGAGCAGGACTAGAATGATCAGGTTCTTATATAGGATCTTCTTAGTAGTTCGAGTGAAGGCTTTACTACTGAATTGCCATTTTAGCCCCAAGAAACAGCGGTTGGCAAGAGTAATTCTTCGTTTTATTTCTGACGAGATGTTGTTGTCAGAGTTAATAGCGGAGCCAAGAACTCAAAGTTATATCTGTCAATGGTGGTGTTCTGTCTAATTCGTCGCTGTTGTGTGTCCTTTCGTGTTGCCCTCATTTACTGCTAAACCCATTTTTTCCGCTTTCTTCTCTATACTAGCAAACGTGGCTATGACATCACGTTGAGTCCTACCAAGGATGTCAATATCGTCAGCATATGTTAGTAGTTGCACCGCTTTTTGAAAATTGTGCCTCTAGTGTTGGCTCGGGAGTTTTGCACAATCCTCTCAAGAACTAAATTGAAGAAGTACCATGACAGCGCAGCGCTGCCTTGATCATTTTTTGGTATCGAATTTGTCGGTGACGTCGTTTCCGACCCTGATGGAGCAGCGAGAGTTCTCCATCGTCATCCTCCAACGGGCGAGTCTGGGCGGTATACCAAAACTAGACATGGTTCTGTATAGATCGTCTCTATATATGCTGTTGTATGCGGCTTTGAAATCGATGAGTAGGTGGTGGGTATCGATTTGGACTTTTTGGGTTTTTTCCAGGATCTGCCGAAGTTTGAAAATTGTGTCCTGGCCTAAAACCACACCGATAAGGGCCTATCAGGTTTTTGGTTAATGGTTTCAGGCATTCACATATCACGGCAGATAGGATCTTGTAGGCGATGTTGAGGAAACTTATGCCTCTGTAGTTGGCGCAGTTTAGAGGGTCTTCTTTTTTGTGGATCGGGCAAACGATGCTGAGGTTCCATTCTTCATGCATACTTTCTTCCGGCCAGATTTGTCTTATGAGTTGGTGGATGCTATTTACCCAGTCATCTCCGCCGGCTTTATAAAGCTCATCGGGAATGCCGTCATTGCCGGCAGCCTTCTTAATCTTGAGCTTAGATATTGAAGTATTAGTTGTCTTCTTTGGTGTATACGTAATTTATTTGGCGTTAGGTTAGGTTAGTGGGACAATTGAACAATTATTCCAATATAAGGCAATACCATTTAATTTCCGCAAGCAATTATTTCTGTAGGCCTTATGTAGGACTTGTGCGCGGAGGTTGAGCATTTTTGCAGTCGATTGTTTAGGTAGAAGCCTCTTTAAGACAGAAAAACTCACAAGGAGAATTCACAAGCATAACCAAAATTATGATGGTATAACCTCTGTAAGCTTGTTGTTCAGCTTTCAGAGACGTGTTTTCATCTACCAAACGTTAAGATGTTTCGGTAGAACTTCACACAAAGTTATTCCGAAGCAAAGCATGTATAGAGCTTACAAATGAAGGCTTAAAAATGATTAGGTTATAAGATCTGGAAAAAGGTGGAAAAGTTCGGGGATAGGTGAAAAGATCGGGAAAAAACGATTCAAGTACTTTGCTGTACTTACTGGTCTTTCATGCTCCGGAGTACAGCCTAAGGGATATCATGTTGGAATACCGTGCGAGAGACCGCGAGTTAGAATCCCAGTAAGATAAGAGTTTTTATATAATTAATTGCATTGAATTTTATACTTTCATAATAACAAATTGGGTTTTGGTTAATTATAAAGGATTGAAGTTAATAAAAGTTAAATAAGGAATGTAAAAAGAAAATAATAGACATTTATGTTATTTTTCAAATATTTTCAGAAAGACTTTTGGCGAAGTCTATAATTAGCTTCTATAAGGCCTTTTGTAAGCAAACAAAGATTTTTCTGCAAGGCTTTTTAGAAATATTTAAGTAAGATATATAGAAAAACTAAAAACAACAAAATGTAAAACAATGAAATTTGTTTTTTTGACAGTTGGAATGCGATTTTTTTAGGTGGGAACACTATTTGGAAATGTTGAAGTTCAGAAATGAAATGAAGCATTTCGGTTCGCTGGAAACTTACTATAAATGACCCTCTTAAAAAATCAATAAAAATTACTGTGACGATAAAAAGACATCCAAAACAATACTGTTTAGCAGTACTGTATTTGTATATCGCTATTAAATAAAAAGCTTTTTAACTGTCACTCTCAGGCCTCAGCAGGTCTTACAAAAAGAGAAAAAAGCTTCAAATAATCAGAGTATGTCTATAAATATATATATATATATGCTCTAAAAAATAAACAACAAGTACCCACACATATGTAGATAAAATGGCTGTGATTATTTTTACAATAATCGCAATTTGGTTGATGACTGCCGTAAGCGTAACGTGCACACAAACGCAATCAATTCATATGCACATTATCAGCTCATTTCCCATTTGTTTTGTTTCTAAACAAACAATTTGTTTGCTGATAAAAAAAAGTTTGCTGTTTGCCGGCAATATTAAAATTATTTGCAAATGACATAAAAATAACCTCAAATTGTCACAGTAAACGGGAAAGTCAACTGACAGTGAGGACGGTTTTGTTTAAAAAAAAACGATAAGTCGATAAAACTGCCTGAAGTTGATAATAAAACTACTTTACAAAATTGTATTTTTTGCTTGTTGCCTTTAATTTTACAACGACAATTCCTGGGCTCCTAATTGTGTTTGTAAATCTTGTGTTGAATACTTACTTAAAAGAGCCAAAGATAGTGCACGCGCACGTGCTATTTGAGTAGAAAACAAATCATCTGTAGGATGCCATTTTTGTAGTGTGGCATAAAGACTTTTAAATGTCAAAAAAAGAACAGCTAAATGGACGTACCTAAAGGTACTATGCCTGTACAGCGGCCGGTAAACCAATCATTTGATGTCCGAGTTTCGTTGGTTTCGAATAATGACTACATATCTGGATCTATATATCTGCACCCACCTACAATAAATCCCTGTTTTGATGAGGAATGCCGATATATGCTCGCAGCCAAGAATGAGGCCTTCAAGGATAAGCTGCAAGTGAAGATGAGAGCTGCCATTGAGCTCTATATGCAGTGAAGAAGGGAAGAACACCGGCTTTTCAGAAAGAAGAAAAAAGAGCAAGAAAAGCGCGCGATCGAGGATATAGAGATGTGCCACTCCAGAAACGATGTTCGCAAGATTTACCAAAGTGTTAAACGTCAAAGCCAAGGATACAAGGCTTGTACATAATCCTGTCGAGATGAACAAAGAAATATCGTAGTTGAGATACAGCGGATGCTGAGGATATGGAGGAACTTCTGCAGACTGTCAAACGGCAATGACGGGCAACATTCCGCTGTCAGGCAAAACGATCCTTTCAATATTGCAACGACAGCGAAAACTGCCAACCTCCGACCTAAGTGAAGGGAGGATAGGAATATCTACACTCAAGCTTAGTATATAGCGGCCTTCGCGCTGAGCTTTATAAGCCGGCGGAGATGACTTGGTCAATAACGTCCACCAACTCATAAGCCAAATCTGGTCGGGAGAAACTATGCCTGAAGAATGGAAACTCAGCAGTGTTTGCCTGATCCACTAAAAAGGAGACTCTCTAAGCTGCGCCAACTTCAGAGGTATAAGTCTCCTCAACATTGCCTACAAGATTCTATCTGCCGTAATATGTGAACGCCTGAAACCGTTTACCAACAACTTGATCGGCTCTTATCAGTGTGGATAAGGCCAGGAAAGTCCACAGCCGATCAAATTTTCACACTTCGACAGATCCTGGAAAAAACCAAATCCAAACCGTCAACCTATTCATCGATTTCAAAACCGCATACGCATGTCTAGTTTTGTTATACCGCCCAAATTCGTCCGTTTGTGTATGATGACAATTGAGAATTCTCGCTGCTCTCAGGTTCGGAAACGACCTCACCGACACATTCGATACCAAAAAAGAATTTAGGCAAGGCGATGCGCTTTCATGTGACTTCTTCAATTTGATTCTTGAGAGGATTGTGCAAAACTCCAGGGCCAATACCAGAGGCACAATTTTCAAAAACTCGGTACAACTACTAGCATACGCCGACGATATTGACATCATTGGCTGGACTCAACGTGATGTCACAGGACCGGGTTATTTGTAGAGGCATGTTGGTTAAGGCCCAGGCTCATTCCGGACTGTAGCGCCACATACATAAGCAAGTAAGTTAAATAGTTTAACTTGGTTTTAGTCTAAATAAGTTTTTGAAGTTAAACTTCTCGTATGACGGTCTGAATTGGATTTTATGAAACGAAAAAGTGTAACGAAAAAGAGATCAATCGCTCTCACTCTGTCTACCAGCTCCATAGCGTGTGTGTTAACTCACATCAATTTTTTTTTATAATATCAACAAAATGGCATTACTCCAATTTTGCCACTAACGGTCTTCTTTCTCAGTAGCTACGGCAGTACATCACTGAAGTGTTTGCTTGCCCTTGCCAGCGTAAAGAAGAAAAGGAAATAATTGATGAACTACTAACGGTAAACAAAAATAACGTCAGAAATGTCACAAATTGTATATCGTCACATTGTTTAACTGTTTTATGACCTTCAGCGGTAATAACGACTCATTAATATTTCTAGTCGCGTGTTACTTTCTGTCGAATGTAATACATACTTATACCCCAATACCTAACAAAACAGGGATCTTAATTTGATGATACAATCATTCGGTATTTAATATCAAGTTCCCATGACGAGGTAACGATAATGACGCAGCTTAAATAATTGGAGGTAATACTCTTTTAGCAAGTCACCCAAATTAGGAACCCACAACTTTTCAATACTTTCCAATTATTTATTCATAACCCAGCATACGTTTCAGTTCACATTGAAGTTCTAGGAGCTCCTCCTTATTTCTTTTAATCGAAACCAACCTCTTATTGAAAGCATATCACCAACTTATGAAATAAACTATCTAGATGGATTTCAGACCACTATCTCAAGTAAACTCTGAAAGCACTTTAATAAGCCAAAGCCTACAAAGCTTTTTTTCCATTAAATAGAACATAGCAGACCTCAAACAAGTATATCTTCACATATCAGTCGAAACTTTTCAGTAGTCGTGTTCGGTGTCTTTACCAGTCTTGTCTGCAAAATGAGTAAACTTATCCTCTACGGTCCTATTGTCAGCCCTCCAGTGCGTACCGTACTGCTGACTCTCAACGAATTGGGTCTTGATTTTGAATTGAAGAACATCGACATGAAGAATGGTGAACATATGTCCGAGGAGTATTTGAAGAAGAATCCACAACACACTGTTCCGATGTTGGAGGATGGTGATCAATGCATTTGGGACAGCCATGCAATTGCCGCTTACTTGGTGCGAAAGTACGGCAAGACTGATGCTTTGTATCCAAAGGATTACTTTCAACGCGCCGTCGTTGATCAGCGTCTACACTTCGACTCGGGTGTGTTATTTGCACGAGCACTAAAGGGATTCCTGAATCCGAAAGGCACCAAAGAAGAGAAATTCGCTGCCATCGAGGAGTGCTACAACTTTTTGGAGAGCTTCATGCAGGACACATACATAGCTGGAGATCATTTGACAATTGCTGACTTGAGTGTTCTCACAACTGTCAGTACACTGAATTTGATTGTTCCTATAGAAGCTGCAAAGGTCCCGAAATTGAACGCTTGGTTGGTTATGTTGAAGCAGTTACCTTACTATGACGAAGTCAACGGAAAAGGTCTTGAGATGGTGGTTGCAATGTTGAAGGCAAAAAATGATGCTGCTAATTCGTAAATAGTTGCTAAATGTTAACTTCTAAATAAACCGTATTAGTTCTGTTAAAAAAAAAATATTTTTTTGTTTATTCTTTCGCTTGGGACTTACGCAGCCCTATGCGAATTGAATGTCTCATCAGAGCTCTAATAACCCATAAAATCTAGCCGGACTTATACTTGTTTTGAAATCATATTGACTGTGTTTTCTTAGGGTTCAGTGGCACGATGGTTAATGCGATGAACTGCTGCACAGAAGGTCTAGGTTTGATTACCAGCCGTAGCAACAACTTAATGATTTTTCACTGGCCCTCCTCTCATAATGATCTGACATATCATCCGAGTAGTATCAATTGTCAGGAAAAGCTTATCTCTTATAGCCGTTTCGATCCGCCAGGAGGTCCCACGATTTGTCTAAAGGAGAGTAAGCATGTTTTGCACACAAATTTACCCGAAAAACGTTCAAGAGTTTTGGAAACAAGAAGACTGCAGCGTTCACTCTTCGGGAATATGAAGTATGCCAAACACGACTGAGTATATTTTGCAACTAGAGCCGTATTTCCCCATGTCTGTTCAACACCTTCGAAAATAAAATGCTAAAAATATTTACTCCACACGGAACTATAGATACAAATTTACAGAAGATGGAACTGTGTATACCCGGCGAAGTATAATTTGTGCATCACACCGAATTAAAAGTTAGGTTTTTCCAAATACACCTGAATGCTGAAGTTTTCCAATGCATTTTCAGTTTTCGAAAACTTGTTAATTACGAGGTAACCGTCTGGAAACCGCAGTCGTCATTTAGTTGGACAGATGTAAGCCTTTGGATACATTTCAGACGTCCCACTGAACAGCAGCCAGACTATGCATGAAATGTTTTTTTTCGGGAATATTTCTGTTTAATTTATTTTTCTATAATTATTGGAATTCTCATATTTTTTTTTAAAATACAACGTACAACATCAACATTTTCAAAAAAATAACTCTACAGACCAATAAGCCTTCGAGTTTGATTAAACAAAATTTGATACTCGCCGGCTACAAAATTCTATCTGCCGTAATATGTGAACGCCTGAAACCGTTTACCAACAACCTGATCGGCCCTTATCACTGTGGTTTTAGGCCAGGAAAGTCCACAACCGATCAAATCTTCACACTTCAGCAGATCCTGGAAAAAACCAAAGAAGTCCAAATCGATACCCACCACCTATTCATCGATTTCAAAGCCGCATACGACAGCATTTATAGAGACGAACTATTCAGAGCTATGTCTAGTTTTGGTATACCGCCCAAACTCGACCGTTTGTGTAGGATGACGATGGAGAATTCTCGCTGCTCCATCAGAGTCGGAAACGACCTCACTGAAACATTCGATACCAAAAAAGGATTTAGACAAGGCGATGTGCTGTCATGTGACTTCTTTAATCTGATTCTTGAGAGGATTGTTTAAAACTCACGAGCCAACACCAGAGGCATAAGATAGCGTCAAAAAGTCATATTTGTCAAAAATGGAGTTACGAGGTTTTCTTATTAAGCCGACGAAATGTTTTTTTTAATCTCGATAATCATAAAATCGCTGGTATGTAGGTATTTTGAAGAAGTGTTCTTCTACGCTAGTTTTCTCAACAGCAGGTCCACTGCTGATTTGATGACATATCCCATCGAAAACGGAACCAACCAATCCTCCATGGTGGAGAAAGTAACATTGTTGCGCTTGTTATTTTAAATGCATTTGACAGGGTTTGACACTAAGCTCTTTTCCCGAATATGCGTTTATTTGGAATCTTTCGAAAACATCTCTTAAGGACTAGAAAGTATATTTACAGACGTTCAATTTAAGTTGCTTTGTACGCTTTGAAGACTGAAATTTACCAACTAACTGCTGGAGCCCCTCAAGGCTCAGTTCTGCCTCCGACTCTGTTTCTCTTTTTTTTTTAAATGATCTTCTGTCTGCAACTTCTAATTCAATTCATTCCTTCGCTGATGACAGGACTATCAGCTTATCCGTTTCGCTTTTCAGGCGCATGTCCCTCATCTTCGGATGACAAAGTATATTAAGTCATTGAATTACGACCTTGACAGCATTATCAAATGGGTTAGAATGGAGTAGAATTCAACTTCCAAAACATAATTCTGTCTCCTGTCGTTGAAGCGAAATCAAAATATTCAGCCATTATCCATGAATGGTACTTATGCGTGCTAGCAATGAATTACATTGGAACGACCAAATTGCTAAAAACGCAGCGAAATTTTGCGGTTTCTTTTAAGACATATTATACTTATTCTGATAGCCATATACAATGCGTTTAAACGCCCCAAACTTGAGTTCAACGATAAGTGTGGTCGGGTACACCAAACACAAAATTGCAGCTCAAACACTTGCGAAAAAAAAAACTGCTAGGAGACATTGGAATAGTGAACTCTTTAGTTTCGCTTGAACATCGTCAAAATATCTCCAACAACGCACGAATGTGGAATGCTCTATCAAACTCTGTTTTATCTTTCGTTAGATCTTATAGTCATTTAAACCTAACGTGCATAGGTACCGCCTTCTTGTTATCTTTCCTTAACGCCCACACTGTAATAAAATATATAACGGGTATTCAGAGCCCCTTAAGTGCTCGCATATAATAAAAAAGTCTTGTCTACAAAAAACTGCAGGTGGTCATACTTTGACTAAATCAGTCCTAGATATCCCAGACATGATCTAAGGTCAGATAAGTTGCACTTATCTCTGTTTGTGTCACGATCTCTTCGAATTTCGAAAAGCTTTCATACATATTTGGTCACATCTGCAATGACCTTAATGATCTGGTAAGGAATCAATCTATGTTCGAAGTGTAAGTTTTAATAAACGACTGTTATGGATTGGAGAGCGCAGCTAGACAATATCCAGTCAAATTAAATTACTTCAGGCTTACGACTTATATGTGATTTCTATGTTTCTTAATCTGAGCTACTGACTCATATCAAACGCGATAACCAATCCGCAAGTCACGCAGTACAGTATAGAGAGAAAACTCGCTCTTCGTACCTTCTCTCTCTTCAAAACTACTCCAGTATCACAATGGAAAGTTCCGCAGATACTTCTAGTACTTCCGATACCTTTCACAAAACAATGTTTTCATATATACAAAATATAAAACTCCAAACATAAGGCTCAATTGCGTACCCTATTGATTCCGTCACGCAATGACAGTTCATTTTCAGAGTCTTAACGTGGCCGAACATGTCCCAAAAAACACTAATTATAGCTATACGCCATAGTATCTCTATCTATTTACTTATCTCAAACATAAAAAAAAAACATTTATACTGATACTGTACGTATAACGAATGAAAAAAAAAAGCTTAAAGCCCACCAGCAAAGCCTAAATTAATCTATAAAACCCCCACCAATCTAGACACAACTCTTCAGTCAAGACTTTCTCGTTCTAACGTTCAGTTCAACGAAACACTGCCAACAATGACTAAACTTGTTCTCTACGGATCTCTTGGCAGCCCTCCGGTACGTGCCGTTCTACTTACTCTTCACGCCTTAGATTTGGAATATGAATTCAAGAGCGTTGATGTGTCGGCCGGTGAAACCAGAACAGAAGAATATCTCAAGATGAATCCACAACACACAATCCCACTCTTGGATGACGACGGTCACTACGTCTGGGATAGCCATGCTATTATAGCTTACATTGTGCGTAAGTTTGCCGAAAATGATGTTCTATATCCCAAGGATTATTACCTTCGTGCTGTGGTTGATCAACGTCTTCACTTTGACTCTGGAGTTTTGTACGCTAACGCACTGAAGGGATTCAGATCAACCGTTTTGACAAAGGAACAGAAAATGGCAGCAGTTGCTGAAGCTTTGGGCTTTTTGGAGTCTTTTCTCGAAGGTACCTACATGGTTGGTAATCAGCTGACAATTGCTGACTTCAGTTTGCTTGCCAATGTGAGCACTGTTAATGCGATTGTGCCCATCGATGCTGAGAAAACTCCTAAACTTGCCGCTTGGTTGAATAACATGAAAACTTTGCCTTATTATGAGGAGGCGAATGGTAAAGGCTTAGAGCTGATGAAGGTGAAGATTGAGGAAATGCGTGCTGCTGGTTTAATTTAGGAGATCTGTTTGCTTTTTTTTTTCCTGTGAAGACGTGTAAATGTAGTTATTTATGAATAAAAAAAAAATTATTTAAAAAAAGTGGTCTTCATTTCTGTTTTGTTTTTTTTCAATTAAGAGACTTGATTTGTCGGTAATTAGGAAGCTTTGACGATGGATGTCTTAGTAAGCACATATACAACTTTCGGACCATTTTGATTAGCGTATCGCGGCTGTATTGACGTTTAAGTTTTGTTTTCTTGTTAGCAGATTAGCAAACTGCGTTTCTATTTGTAGACAAAACAAAAAGTTAATTGTGCTAATTTATTCTTAGCGAAGCCTCGTAGGTTGTTCTTTCAAGACTATCTTTTCTAATGAAGGAATCATAAACTCTTCTTATAGTAGGAAAGTTTTATGTTCACTTTTATTGTTTATAGACGGCCTAAAGACTAAATGGTATGTCAAGTGGTGATGTACCAAGTCACCGTTCAAGGGCAACATCAGATGACATTTTACAAAATTTAGTCGATGGCTATAATATTTGTTCGAAATTTCAATATGGATGTGAACTATTCCTAATTTGTCGACATAGATCTTCCTTCCCTTAACCCCCTTGATATAACATATAAATAACTTTCCAACTAACTATTGAATCAAAACGACGCTGCATGGCTTTGGAATTTCTCCACATATGTCATTTTCCAGAGGTAAAAAAAATATGTTAATGGAAGCTTCTGAGAACTGTCAAAACGTAAATTATGAATATTATCAGAAGGTAATTAAATTTCAGAAGAGAAAAACGCTTCCGACAACCTGATTTTTTTAACACCAATACAAACGCAATGCAAACATTAACGATTGCAATAATTTGACAGTTCGATGACATGGGTGCACTATAACGCCTTCATATTGAAATGACACTTCACCAATGTAGAAATGACACTTCAAATCATCCAATTAGGGAAATAAAATAGGACTGCTCGGGAACTTTGTGCAAAACAAAACACAACTGTCAAATCTCCAGTATTGGAACATAATTGCATTAATTAAGATGCACAACCTAAAAGTTTAAAGTATGAGTAAAGTGATGAAAAAAATCAAAATATGTATATGGTAATCCACCGAAACCTCTTAAACTTATTTTTACAAGCCTAAATAATAAAATAAATTTAAGAATAACATAAAAATAATTTTGCAAGTTTCTGTCAAACTTCCTTGACATATTTAATTTGGTCATCCGATACAGCTTTATCGGAAACAATTTTTTTTTCTTCGACCAGAATTTCGAATCGAACGTCCAAGGGTCATAATAATCTGAAATTTTAGCCTTTTAGTAAGTTCAAATTTGCTTAACGTAATTCTTAGAAGATTTTTCAGGGCTAAACATTTCATTAAAAAAATATTAACTAAAAAATTTGAGAACAAAAAACATTTTTAATGAAAAAGTTGAACAACTTTTCATTATTTGGAGGAGATGAGGTGCAAGCGAACCACTAGCGGAACTTATACGCTGCTACAAAGCAGACATTACTGCCATCCAGGAAATACGACAGGATGGGTCGACTGGTCTCATCCAACCGGATTTGACTTGCTAAGAGATAAGCACGAGATAACACGACAAAAAATAGCAACACTAGAAACAGCCAGGTCAGAATGGCACGGAATGAATACCCGGCCTGCTGTCCCAGGTGAACCTAGACAAGCTGCTTCGACATATTCGGACAACTGGTTGTCTAGGAATTTCAAGGGTTAGTCAGGAACCTTGAACAGAGATGGTGGCGGTTAAACCGAAAGGCCAACGTCAGCTCTCAATCCCGTAGTGGATACTGATGGCCCCATGTCCTAGGCGTATCTAATAAATGAGAAACTGGCCCTATAGGTTTGGGGGTTGTGATTTGGGTTAACTACCCAACCATGGAAAAAACTAACGGTTTCGAAGAAACCAATAGCCTCTGAAAGGACTCATTTTATTGTTGACGGCCTGCAAAACGAAAAAAGGACAACGACTTTCTTATCTGCACCTGGAATGTGAGAACATTAAACAAAAGAGGTGCAAGCAAAGAACTAGCGGAAGCCCTAAACTGCTACAAAGCAGACATTTCTGCCATCCAGGAAATACGATGGGATGGGCTGGGCAAAAAGAGGATGAAAAACTGTGACATCTACTACAGACCGTGTTAAAGTGAGCAAAAACAGCGACTATTCGGATGCGGATTTGTTATAAGTGCGAGACTTAGGCAAGAAGTCTTATGTTTCCAAGACATTAGCCAAGGCATTGCTACAATCCGCATCAAGGCTGAATTCGCCAAAATAAGCCTTATATGCGATCACGCCCCAACGGAGGAAAAAGATGATAAAGCTAAATATACCTTCTATGAGCTCCTCGACCAAACCTATGAGCGACTACCGAAGTAAGATGTTAAAATCGTGCTGGGAGATTTTAAGGCAAAGGTAGGAAGAGAAGACATCTTTAGCAGTATTGCCGGAAAACATATCGTACACGTCCACACGCCTTGTAACGGACTTAGGCTTATTGACTTAGCTACGGAACGAAATGCTACTATATCCTGCACATGGTTTTCTCACCTCGGTATCCATAAGGGGACATGACAGCCTTCAAATCAAAGAACGGCCAACCAAACTGATCGAATTGTGATCGACATGAGGCACGCATCCATTATTTTGGAAGTCCGAACTTTCCGTGGAGCTAATATCGACTCGGACCACTACCTTGTTGCAGCCAAGGTATGAATGCAGATATCCATCATACCACAACAATCCAGAAATACTGTGAAAAAAATTAGTGTCGACACTAAACCCCTAGTTTGATGAGGAATGCCGACATATGCTCGTAGCCAAGGACGAGGCCTACTTGGCTAAGCTGCAGGTGAAGACGAGAGCTGCCATTGATCTCTATAGGCAGAGAAGAAGGGAAGAACACCGGCTTCTCAGAGAGAAGAATAAAAGAGCAAGAAAAGCGCGCGATCGAGTGTAAAACGTCAAAGGCAAGGATACAAGGCTCGAAGAGAATCCTGTCGAGATGAACAGGGAAATATCGTAGTTGAGACACAGTTGATGCTGTGGATATGGAAGAACCACTTCTACAGACTAATAAACGGCGATGACGAACAACATTCCGCTGCCAGGCAGAACGAACCATTCAATATTGACAACGACGCCGAAAACTGTCAACCACCCGACCTGATTGAAGTGAGGAGAGCAATATTTAAACTCATGCTTAATAAGGCTGCAGGGAAATGACGGCCTATCCGCTGAGCTTTATAAAGCCGGCGGAGATGACTTGGTAAGTAACATCCACCAACTCATAAGCCAAATCTGGTCGGAAGAAACTATGCCTGAATAATGGAACCTCAGCATCGTTTGCCCGAACCACAGAAAAGGAGACCCGCTAAACTGCGCCAACTACAGAGGCCGTAATATGTAAATGCCTGAATCCGTTTACCAACAACCTGATCGGCCGCTATCAGTATGGTTTTAGGCCAGGAAAGTCCACAACCGATCAAATTTTCACACTTCGGCAGATCCTGGAAAAAAACCCAAGAAGTCCAAATCGCTACCCACCACCTATTCACCGATTTCGAAGCCACATACGGCAGCATTTATAAAGACGGACTATACAGAGCCATGTCTAGTTTTGGTATACCGCCCAAACTCGTCCGTTTGTGTAGGATGATAATGGAGAATTTGTGGTGCTCCATCAGAGTCGAAAACGACCTCACTGAAACATTCGATACCAAAAAAGGATTTAGGCAAGGCGATGCGCTGTCATGTGACTTCTTCAATCTGATTCTTGAGAGGATTGTTTAAAACTCATGAGCCAACACCAGAGGCACAATTTTCCAAAAATCTGTACATCATTGGTAGGACCCAACGTGATGTCATAGTTTTGCTAGTATAGAGAAGGAAGCGGCAAAAATGGGTTTAGCAGTAAATGAGGGCAAGACGAAGTATATGGTGTCAACACGAAAGGACACACAACATCGACGAATTGGACAGAACGTCACCATTGACAGATATAACTTTGAGGTAGTACGGGACTTTGTCTACCTCGGCTCCTCTATTAACTCTGACAACAACATCTCGTCAGAAATTAAACGAAGAATTACTGTTGCCAACCGCTGTTTCTTCGGGCTTAGAATGCAATTCAGTAGTAAAGCACTCACTCGGACTACTACGGAGATCATATATAAGACTCTGATCCTCCCAGTCTTGCTCTACGACGCTGAAGCATGGACCCTCCCAAAAGCGGATGAAGAATTCCTTGGTCGAGTCGGGAGGAAAATTTTTCGAAAAATCGTCGGTCCCGTTTGCGTTGACGGGCTATGGAGACGAAGATTCAACCAAGAACTATACGAGCTATACAGCGACATGCTCCTAGTCAAAAAAAAGCTCCGCATTGGGCGTTTAAGATGGCTAGGGCATGTAGAACGAGTGGACACCAATACTCCGGCTCGCAGAGTCTTCAATTCCCAGCCGGATGTTGGACGCAGTAGATGAAGACCTCCCTTTAAGTGGCGCGTACAAGTTGAAAACGACCTCAACCAGCTTGGAGTGCGCAACTGGAGGCAGTGAACTTAGGACCGGGCTAATTTGAGAGGCATGTTGGTTGAGGCCAAGGTTCATTCCGAACTGCAGCGCCACTTAAGTATGTAAGTATTTTACTCCGCAGCTTTTGTTGATTTTTTTTTATTAATTGGAACAAAATCCTCGGCTAAGTGACATTTTTCTGTCAAACCATTATTTTCCCACTTAACAGTTTATAATAACGATGAATTCCCCTCATGATGCAGAAAAAATAACCACCTCAACTCTTTAAGAAAATAAAATGAGTTAATGAATCCAACAAATTTTAATCAACATATTGCAGTAAATTTCTGTTTTTGTTTTTCAAATAAGCGAAACACGCCACGAGTTTCATCGCTCATTTTAAGTGTACACTTTGGATGAATTAATATTGAATGGCTTTCGCATTTTTTATCACTTTGGATGAATTCATAATTAGCCTGATAAACATTCCTGAATAAGCTTTAACCTCGGAGCCCAATTAACTTGAAAGCAGTGACTAAAAACGAACGTAATTATTATAAGAACGACAACTAGATCATTTTTTATTAACAATGACTAATTGTGTTTTATTGAATTTAAAAACAAAATTCTAAACTGTTCAATTCGTTGACATATCTGAACACAGTTGAATCAAATAACCTGTGTGACAATAATCTTATCTGACTAAAGAGTTATCAGTTTGCTAGATTTTAGCTTATTAGATAACGTATCTATATCTAGCGGGCTTATGCTGGATACTCACAATTCATGTTCAAAATTTACTCATTATTTGAGTTAATAAAACATCGATAACGATATGCCAATTTCGTTGTCTCTTTTAATTATTTTTCGAAAGTCATAGCAGAGTGACTTTCAAATAATTTAAAATATATGAAATATAATATTTATGATGAAATAATGTTTCCTATTACTAATAATGCTAAACTACAGGCTAAACCTTTATTAGATGACAGTTTAATGAAAAGGAATTGACAATGGCGACAATGAGATGCATTCAAAATGTCGGTGGCTGCAATTCTTAAGTTTTCTGAAGCTCAATACCTGAACGATGATCATTTGAACAAATTATAGTTAATAAATAATAAAACTACAAAAATTAAACGCATTTTTTTAGTGTTTAGTTGTTTTCCATAAACCAAATGAATACAGGTTTGATTTTTTTTTAAATTAAATGGCTCAGAGGAATGCGTAGTTGACTGCTAAGCCAAACGCTGCGGGTTCAAGCCCCAGCTTCGGCAGCATTTGTTTTCTACGAAAATTGCCAGCTTATCTGAGGCCACCTGTGCGATAATATGAGACAATATTAATCTATGTCTCCTCCTCTGTGCCACGTAGGTGTATGTTATATGTCTTTCCTTCTATGTATTGTATTAAAGTCTTGATCTGTCCCAGCCGATGGCCTCAGTCGCCAGTGCTGTTACGTGTCTGTAGTTCGTTGCATTCATGTGCGAAGTACTGTGATGTCCAATGTCCAGGTTTGATTTTTGTTTTAAATTATATCGTCCAAATGCTTACTATTTAGTTGTACAGACTGTATATCTACTTTTTTGTTGCCGAACTTAACGCAAATAGGTCGTAATAGGTGCGCTCTCAGAGAGACCCTTAAACATCCTGTCTGTAAATGTAACCGGTGTGCCGATATTGAATGTGCCACGTAGGTGTATGTTATATGTCTTTCCTTCTATGTATCTATCTGTCTCTCTCTCTGTTGTATTAAAGTCTTGATCTGTCCCAGCCGATGGCCTCAGTCGCCAGTGCTGTTACGTGTCTGTAGTTCGTTGCATTCATGTGCGAAGTACTGTGATGTCCAATGTCCAGGTTTGATTTTTGTTTTAAATTATATCGTCCAAATGCTTACTATTTAGTTGTACAGACTGTATATCTACTTTTTTGTTGCCGAACTTAACGCAAATAGGTCGTAATAGGTGCGCTCTCAGAGAGACCCTTAAACATCCTGTCTGTAAATGTAACCGGTGTGCCGATATTGAATGTGAACCACACCTAAACGTCAAGTTTTGTTCTGCATTTCATTTGACAATCGGAAAAAACGTGCCCAAAATTTGAGTAAACCGGGTTTGTAGGAGATGTGAAAACAAACAGCGCATGCTCGTACAGCTCGTACTGCAGAAAATATTGTTGCTGTTCGCGATAGTGCGGCTGAAGAGCTATCCACCTCAACTCGTCGTCGTGCCCAACAATTGCACCTCTCACGCTCGTCGTTGATGAACATTATGCATAAAGACTTGCATTTACACGCTTACAAGGTGCAATTGACTCAAGACCATCTTGACCATTTCAAGCGTCGTCAATGGTCGTCAAGAAATGGCAACAGTGGATGATCAATTTTCCAAGAAAATCATCTTCAGTGATGAGGCACATTTTCACCTCAGTGGCTTCGTCAATAAGCAGAATCGCCGCATTTGTGCGAATGATAATCCAAAAGTGATTGTCGAACAACCAATGCACACACAAAGAGTGACTGTTTGGTGGGGTTTATGGGCTGGCGGCATCATCGTGCCGTATTTTGTCCATAATGAAGCGGGTCAGGCAGTTACTGTGAATGGTGTTCGCTATCGTGAGGTGATAACGAACTTTGTATGGCCCGAATTGGAAGATATGGATGTGGACGATATGTGGTTACCCCAGGACGGTGCCACTTGCCACACAGCTCTTTTGTGCTACAGATTCAATGGCCGTGTTATCTCACGTGGTGGCGATGTCAATTGGCCGCCAAGATCATGTGACTTGACACCGCGTTGGACTTCTTTCTTTGGGGTTATTTGGAAGAAAAGGTATACGTCGATAAGCCAGAAAAAAATTCAAGAGCTAAAGGATGAGATAACTCGGAATGCTAACGGCATAGAACCTCAATTATGCATCAGTGTCATCGAAAATTTGGACCATCGGATGGAGGTGTGCCGCCGAGGTCGCGACAGCCAATTGGCTGATATTTTGTTTCATACATAATTGAACCGTACCAATATTATCATAATAAAACAATACTTTCCTAAATAATTTGTGTTTTATTCAAAATCAACATCGTCTCTTAAAATTTAAAGGCTTTAAATGCCTTGATTAGGATCAAACATAGAGGCTGCGTCATATGCATTTATCTCCAACAAGTGAAGCGACTGTATGTGATAGCGACCTATGCACCGAAAGCACCTCAGACTACTCTTTTTACAACCGAGCTCAGAAAACTTTTCGAATCTATAAGACTGAACTCAGTGGAGAACTTTTTGGGATGCAGATTTGAGTGCCAAATACGGAGATTGGGGAAATCACCTACAAAATCCTCGGGGTAACCATCTATACAATCAGATAGGCCATCGTTCCCAAGAAGCAGTGCTTTTCTTTACTGACAATCACTGACAGAGTAGGTCAACACCAGCGAAACTGTGTACGGACGATCGAGTACGACAGTGACCACTACGGACAAAAAATCGGACTTCTGAGATGACATAAAATCTTGTGCAGACTGACAAACTCACGTGACCCGAAGATTAATATACTCAAGGCTTCGCGTCGATCGAAAACGTCAAACAATTGATCAGGGAGAACTACCGGCTTAATTTGTTTCGGAATAACATAATTCGGTTTGTAAATTCCAGCGACCTGACTATGTTTCTCCAAATCAATTAAAATCTTTAGGTGGAAAGATCAAAACGAACTTTCTAGTCTTGAGCTCCAACGAACATCGAACAACTGACAACTTGATAGAAGCGATCGATCTGGGGGGAAGCCGTATAAAACGCCGATTTCCTTGTAATTGAAGATCCTCAGGAGAAAGTGCAAGCGGTGGGAGCTTTGTTTCAGGAAGTGTGTGAGGTGAATGATAAGGGGTGATTTTTAAGCCGACTACACACACGCAGTTTAAACTGCGCGGTTTGCCTGTTTTAACTGTCAGACAAGTTCAACTCAGCCAACTGAGACAGGGAAAAATTGCGTATCATGGCTTGATGGCTTGATATCGTTCGGCGTTGACGGTAAGGTTTCTTCCGCGGTTGTCTTTCTAAAAAATTAACCGATGATGCCACCAACCCGTAAACCACACCGAACTGTCCTTTTTCGTGATGCATCGGTATTTCTTGTATGGCATGTGGCTGTTCATCACTCCAGATGCGACAGTTTTGCTTATTTACATATCCGTAGAGCCAGAAATGAGCCTCATCGCTGAACACAGATTTCCGACAAAACAGCGGATTTTCTTGGAGCTGTTCATTCGGTCATTCGGCTTCAAATATTGCACAAGTTGAATTTTATAGGCTTTCAAACCCAAATCGACACAAAAAAAATTCCATGTGGTTGAGTAACACACGTCCAATTGCTGAGAACGGCGAGGAATTGACATTTCACGATCTTCATTAACATTGCAATATTCTCTTCGGCACGCACTGTACGCATGCCGATCCATGGTTTAATGTCCAACAACTTTAGATCATCTTAGATTCCATAAGGAAAAAGAAGTCAGCGCTGAGCGTCGACAGGAAGCGGTAAGCTTTCCGATCCACTTTAGCATTTTACCTCTGACATGATAGGAATTCTTACTCAATCAATTGCGTATGCGGACAATCTTATCGCTTACAGAGCAGCCCCTACTATCGAGGTCATTCGAACTCATTTGCAGCGGGACTTTGACAAACTCCAAAGATATTGGATCTTGCGAAAGTCGGAGAAACATCCAAGAACATGAAACTGTCATGAGAATCTTCTCAATATTTGACGTCCGAGGTCGGCGTTAAGCAAGATGTCCTTTTCTCTATGATAAAATGTAACATCGGCCACACAAATATTGGATTGGGTATGGGTATGTGGTTCTGTATGGTCCATTATTGCCAGGTATTTTATTTATTTGCTTTGGTGACGAAAATCCACTTTCGAACTTTAAAAACCGTCCAACGATATAGACCTGGTCAAGAAACGCTGATTAAAAGTTTAAAATGGGTGTTTTTCTAGAGAGATAACAATTCAATACTCTGGACAGGAGCTGGTCCGAAAAGCCTTCGATTTCCTTTCTAATAATAGACGCAGTAGCGGGAAATTTATTTAAATCTTCATTCCCAAAACCCCCTCAAAAAGATTTAACGATTTAACGAAGATTTATCTAAGGACCACATGACTACAAAAACCTTTTTCACTTGAAACTTTCCTTGCTATGACGATTGAGGTTTTATAGAGCATCAACTTAGAAGTCGAGTAAGGGTAAGGTGTTTTACACGTTTGATATACCTTCCTGCCCTAATTCCAAAAGTTCATAATCCAATCTGAATTGCACATTATGCAACGCCATACAGTGATGACTAATTTTGCTCCAGTTAAATATTTCCTTATACAGCTACATATACCACCCAGCACCTGACATCTTGAGAGCAAAAAAGCTTTCTCGACGCCTCTAGTGCGTAATCAAAACAAAAAGTATATTTAAAAGAACGATAACAATCGAGATACGGCGCCAACAATAGCTACTATCTTGCGCCGGCATTACTGGCACAATACCACTAGAAATCCATGTACTTACTCCAAATATCTGTCATCCAAAAGAGACCACAACGAACGCTTACAAAAAATGGAAAAAAAAAGCTTAGAACCCCACACCGATTAGATACGAGAAACTAACAATTCCCCCCTCCCCCCCCCTCAATTCCAACTTTTAATGGTTCCATTCAACGCGATCGGGCCCAAGTTGGAAAGTTTATCATTAATCTGGTATCAAGTATAAAATAGGTTGGAGCTTCCAATTCGTGCCTTAGTTGTGAATATTTTGTCATTGTAGTCGGTTTGGCACTCGCGCAGTCTAAAGATGGTTATTGTATTGTACGGTATCGAGGCCAGCCCACCGGTTAGGGCGGTCCTATTCACACTACACTCACTCGGCTTGGAGTTTCAATTCAAAAAAGTAAACATGATGCGAGGTGAACACCTTTCCGAGGGTTATCTGAAGAAGAATCCGACACACACAGTGCCAGTGCTGGAGGACGAGGGACATTCTCTGGTCGACAGTCATGCAATCTGCGCCTATCTGGTTAGGAAGTACGGCAAAGATGATTCTCTCTACCCCAAGGACTTTAAAATACGTTCAGCCGTTGATCAGCGTCTTCACTTTGATTCGAGTGTGCTATTCCCCACTGTGAGGAGCATCGTCAAGCCGCTTTTATCGCGGGAGTCAACCGAAGTTCCACAGATTAAAATCGATGAAATCATCGCTGGATATTCTCTCCTTGAGGCATTCCTGCAGGACAACTATATCGCGGGAAATGGCATGACTATTGCGGATTTTAGTATTCTAACGACAGTCTCCAGCTTGGAGGTATTCGTACCCATCGATGAGAAGAAATTCCCCAAATTGGCAACCTGGAGGGAGCTTATGTGGAAGGTGCCATGCTATGAACGAGCCAACGAGATGGGATTGGCATTGTTCACCAAGATGATAATGGAAATATTGAATAAGGAATGAAAGTGTGTCTTGAGAGATGAATTAAATAAAAAAAAATTGTGTGTCCACTAGTCGTAATAGAGAATTCAAAAAGTTGTTTTCTTCATTGCGAACCGCAACAATGTTCACAATAGTGCATGATACGAGGGAAATGTCACAATTGTACCAGTGGTTGTCGTTCTGGGCAAGTGTCATTCATCTTATCGAAGATTGTTTGCTTTGAATTCATCTTTCTTATCGACTTTCTAATTTATTTATTTTTTCTTTCTAAATTGTAGAATAAAAGCACGAATTCTTTGCACGTCGTAGGTCGTAAAAATGTGGAACGAAAACTGTCACACTTTCGTCTTGAATAGAGAAAATAGGAACTTCTGTCCAAAGCCGCATCTTCTCGTATCGTGTGTTGACGGTTTAAGAGAGTCAAAGCTTAGATAATAGCGAATATAAATGAAATTTAATAGAACGGCTATAGATATAAGCAACAATTAGATTGGGTAATCTATAGATAAAGATGGTGATTGGCACGAGGTTATTCTTTTTCGTTGTATAAATAATCGCTGATAATGTTTGCTTGATACACCTGTAGCATATACCGTAATTGTAATCTAATCAAGCTTGTGACATTGTCGTCAAATGTTGATAATCATATTTAATAAAATCGTTTTTATTTCGCATAATAATGCTGAGATAACGGTGTTGAGTGAATGTTGCTCATCAATTGACGCGGTGCGTCGAAAGTTATGCAATAAAAACGTTATAAAATTAAAAAAAAATATTATATTTGCTTTGACATTTGTATATGAATGACATTTAAATTAATGACCATGTTCTGATATTTTAAAAGAAACTCTCTGTTTATTGTCCGATCAATCATTTTAGGTAGATGACACTTGCGGGAAAATGTCTGACGTAACAAAAGGAGGGTTTCACTTTCGAAATCCTCAGAAATTATTCTCCGTTGCAGTGGTTTTTCGATTCAAGTGATCAACACTCTCAGCTGAGGGCTTCTTTTCTTTCAAAGAATAAGTTTTCTTACTTCGTAGCTTGTAATAATATATACCCTTTAAGATGGATACAAAATAACCAGCGGTACGTACTTTTTAGCAGAAAATGTGAAGAGACGAAGCAAAAAATATTAAGCCTCAGCACGTCCATTTTGGGCTTTGCACTTTATCACGGAAAAATAATATTGTTACAAAGAAACTAAGAGCCTAGGAAAGGAATGGGTGTATAGTTAAAGACCATGCTAAACGAAAAAATTACGACGACGACGTTTGCATCTGCACCTGGAATGTGAAAACATTAGACAAAAGAGGAACAGCCGAAAAACTAGCAGAAGCCCTAAGCTGTTACAAAACAGACATTACTGCCATCAAAGATATACGATGTGATGGGTCGGACAAAAAGAGGATGGAAACTGTGACATCTAAAACGGACCGTGTTATGAGCTTAAACAGCGACTATTCGGACATGGATCTGATATAAGTACCAGACTAAGACAAGAAGTCTTAAGTTTTCATGAAATAAGCGAACGAATTGTAACATAAGCCTTATATGCACTCATGCTCCAACAGAGGAAAAATAATAGAATGGGAGGGAGAGACTGCTTCTGCAAGCTCCTTTGCAAAATTTATGAGCGACTATGCAAAAGTATAGCAAGAGAACGCATCTTTAGTAGTATTGTCAAAAAAACAACGCCTACACGACAACACTTCTGACAACTGGCATAGGACAATCGACTTCGCTGCGGGAAGAAATGTGACATGGATAGACAAGAGGCCGCACGCATTCCATATTTTGGATGATGCAATTCAATAACCCCCTTGGGATCAGGCCCTGCAGGGCTTATTTCCTTTTCGAAATGGAATTAACGTTATGTAATGGTAAAGAGTATAGAACTGCATAGAGTGCGCATCTCATACAACGAATATTTTCTATGTGGGGTATCACTTGCTACCCCAGCATCCAACTACGTATGCGGGCACATGCCGCCCGAGTTTGAAACGGCTACAAAATTTTTAGCTATGATGCGTACTCTATGTAGTTCTATACTCTTTGGTAATAGCCACGTTTGCTATTATACAGAAGGAAGAAATGACATACAACATCGACAATAGTCACCATTGACAGATATATTTTTTAAGTAGTACGGAACTTTGTCTGCCTCAGCTCCGCTTTTAGCTCTGACAACGACACCTCGTTATAAATGAAACGAAGAATTACATTTACCAACCACTGTTTCTTCGGGCTAAAAGAGGTCATTTTGTAATAAAGGCCAACTATACTAATGAGATCCCATATAAGACCATGATCATCTCAGTTGATCTACAGCGCTGAAACATGGACCAAAACAAGAGTAGATGAAGAAATCCTTAGTCGGCAGCGTGAAAAAAATGGGCAAACCGAAAATGTTGTTCACCACCAAGGCCGTGTTACAATTGCGTTAAAATGGGGGCTAAACTTTATCCACTGGCTATTTTTTGACATTTCTACGGTTGTTTTCCATCTCTGTCACCCCTCAGTAGGCATATCAAATGTAAAAATTTAGCCACTTTATACATTTTAGCGAGCTGTTGAGCAGGTTAAAATTTTGAAGTCTCTTATCACCATACTAATGTCAAAATGTATCCACTGGCTAAAATTTTAACGCAATTGACACACGGCCTAACTAATGAAAATACTAAGCACACTCAAACTCACAGCATGTTGCGGAATCACACAAACAGACAGTGAATGTGAGTTTTGTGAAGTGTGTACGCAGGAAGAAAACTAAATGCTGAACTATAATAGCCGGAAGGTAATGTCAAAATTCTACGTTAAGTTTTCTTCAGCACTGTCAATTACTCAAGTTGCCCGTAATAAAATTTTGTGAATGAAAGCGATTGTCAGAGTGGAAGTCGTTTTGCGAAACAAAATGTAGTTGCTGTTGAAGTGAAATGTCAAATTTTGTATGAAAGAACAAAAGAAAGAGAAAGAGTTAATAATTCGCTTTTTCGCAAGTGAGCAAAAGAACAAATACTGAACGAAGCAAAGCGAAAAGCTATTTTGGTCGTACAATACAAATTTGCATGTGTTAGCACAGTTACGGAAGTGGTCGTCCGGAACCATCTTCTAATATAGTTCAGCCTTAACACTTGCGGAATTCGGGCCCTCTCAAAAACTCCGCATTGGGCGTTTAAGATGACTAGGACATGTAAAGCAAATGTCCATTATAGTGCAGAACTGATCGCAGTTATCAAAGAACCTAACTGACGCGCCACTAAAGTAAGTTAGTAAGTCTGAACCCTAGATTTTGTTGTGTTCTTAAGGATGATACCGCACTCATCCAAGATCGTTCCTATTCTTCTGTTTTTCAACATTACAGCTGTAAATCCACCATAACCTCAAATAATTACTGAAGTTCCTTCCTTCTGCTAAGTTAGGCATGTTTTCTTTCGTTTATTTTTCTTCCGCTCTTCACGGATTTTAATAGCATAAGAAAAACACAGAGCACTTGAGCAGTTCAACTCTTTTGTTGAATTATTTCCGTGCAACAAACATTTTCTTTCAAACAGGCAACCCAAACTACATTTTGTCAGATACTTGTACTGTACTTCATTTTGTTACGTTAACTGCATTTCAATGACAATGGCCGTGTTCCGGGTTTTAGTTTTACGAATTTAACTTTGCTGATGCATTATTCTCATTGGTCAATCGAGAATTTTTAGTCACGTGACATAAGAGGGGAAAACACTGACAAAACAAGCTGAAAATTTACACATGGGCACTCAGATAAGACTGAAACAGCTGAATTTTCTTCGACCTGTCATGAAGAAGTTTTTTATTTCTTCAAAATGACCCGATATTATAGGTTTGTTTAAGTTATTTCTTACTTTTCTTATAATGAATAATTATTCTGAGTAGATGAAAGTAAATAGAAATCTATAAATCTAAAAAAGAAGGGTTGGAATAGTTTTACATTTACATTTAACTCAGTAAGATTTTGCATTCCACGTTACCTTACCTCATTTTTCCGTTGTAATTGAAAATCTAGACCACGGCCAATGTATGTCATATCAGTTGCGTAGCAAACGTAACAAATTCAGCCATCTCTGATTGTAGATATATAATTGTCGATTAATGAAATACGAAAACATTACAGTCGACAACAGTGATTGCAAAATAGCAAGCGTTGCCATCGTCTTAAAAATGTTTATCGTAATAATTATAATCCACCTTATTGCATTGTAATTGGCCGTGTTCCGGGTTTTAGTTTTACGAAGTTAACTCTGCCGATGCACTGTTGTCATTGGTCAATCGAGAATTTTTAGTCACGTGGCATGATCGATTGACCAATGAGAACAGTGCATCGGCAAAGTTTACTTGGATAATCTAAAACCTGTAACACGGCCATTGTCGATAAATCAAATACGAAGTCATTACTGTCGATAACAGTGAGGGTCTTTTTTTATATGCTAGCCAAAAACGATATCAACTTGCAAATGGCACCTTTGAGAATATTCCGGCAACTCCGCTTGATAATTATCCGTATTCTGTGCGTCACATCATCAGTCGCCTCCATAACGTTCAGAGAGAGCTTTGCATGACAAGTGTAAATTGTGAGTTGTGATGTGACAACAAAAATCATATTTTTGCTCCTACATGACTCTCTTTGAGTTTAAAAATAGATTGCTTTAGCTTTTGCTCAAGCAAAGTGCAAAACGAAATGAACGAAAAGCTCAGGGCAGGGCATAGGCTAGGCGATAGGCCACTTAAATACTTGTCTTTCATTTCCGATTTCCATAGCTCCATTCAGTTTGGTGTCTTCTATTCACGCGTTAACTAACTTTTTAAAAATGGGAAAACTAGTTCTCTTCGGCACATTACTAAGTCCTCCAGTTCGATCTGTTATGCTCACACTAAAAGCACTAGAACTAGACTATAAGTTCGAAGAAGTAAACTTTTTGAAAAAAGACAACAGAACCGACGACTATATCGAGAAAAATCCACAGCACACAGTGCCGATGTTGGGGGACGATGATAAGTACATCTGGGATAGTCACGCCATTGCCGCATACTTAGTGAGGAAATATGCCAAGAACGATGCTTTATACCCAAAAGACTTTGTTCAACGTGCCATTGTAGACCAGCGACTTCATTTCGAGTCTGGAGTGCTCTTTGCAAGCTTAAGGAATATTACTGCTCCACTTTTTATCAGAAATGAAACTGTCATACCACCGGAGAAAATTGATGCCATCAAAGAGGGCTATAAGTTCTTGAACGCTTTCTTAAAAAGTGACTATGTGGCTGGTAATACCATGACAATTGCTGACTTAAGTTTGGTGACGACAGTAACTACTTTAAGGACTCTGATACCAATTGATCCTGCAAAGACACCCAACATTATCGCATGGATTGATCGGATGGCTATGTTGCCTTATTTCGAGGAGATAAACGCCGAGGGAGTGGCAATTGCTCATAAAGTGTTCAAGGACTCTTTCGGAGTTAATTAAACTTAAAAAAATTTTTGTTTTTGCATTGTTTTTAGTAAGTTTAAATTTGTCGATAAAAACAATAAAATTTGAAAATAATTGCTTGAGTAGTTTTTTTTTTTTTTAATTCCACTTATCATCACTCATCATCAGACAAGGGGAACCTATTACGATCAGAGGTTTGTTAGATCTTTTTTTGTATTGCGTTGTCGGGGCGCTTGACAGTGAACCATAATTGCTTTGTAGATTACGAAAATAGGATTGTGCAAAACTTCCGAGCCAATACAAGAGGTACATAAAAAAATACAAATAGAAATTTTTGGCGCAACAGGCTTGTTAGTACCCAGGGCCTAGCTTTCTCACAACCAGTCATGTGTGCGTGTGTAATTCTTGCACAATGGCGGGACCTCCTATTTAATTCCGCTATTCTTGACAATTGATACTACTCGGATGATTTTTCAGATCATCACGAGATGAGGGCGAGTGAAAAATCATTTTAGGTGTTGCTATGGCTGGTTCATCGCACTAACGATCTCGCCACAGAGCCCCACTGTACCGGGGGTTCCTACAATCATGCATAAATTGATAGAACTACTAGCATACGATGACGATATTGACATCATTAAGGTACTCAACGTGATATCATAGACACGTTTGCTAGAATAGAGAATGAAGCGAGATCAGCATTAAATGAAAGTAAGACTAGGTACATGCTGTCAATACGAAAGGATACACAACATCGACGAATTGGACAGAACGGCACCATTGACATCCACCAATATCGATTGCAATTGACTGTTTCGATTGCAAAGCCAGTTTTTGGCCATTCGATGGAGTTTCATGCGTCTCGTATGGAATCTTCGTCACGACGGGACTGAGAGGGTATCAAAATTGTGCGCATCTGCAATATCCAATTTTCCTTGACTCTGGCCCATACATCATGCTATTTGACCGATGGCATTGGTTATGATGGCTTTGAGGAACGCTGTGGTTTGTGGCTTATTTGCATAAGCCTGTGATTTCCAAAATTCAGACGGGATCTCATTGGCGAGGTCATATCATCTCAACGTGAGATAACTATGCCTTCGAATCGCTCATGCACTATTTCCAATTTGTATTGAGCTGTGTGTAGCCTTATAAAGCAAAATGTCGTTGCTGTGCATATCATCCTATTTAGGTCCAACAAAGTTGGTAATCATCGACCTATAGTGCTCGCTGACCAACGTCGCCAGCCCAAAATCCATCAAACAAAAACTTTTTCGAGATGTACTGGACGCTCTTGGATCTCATCTGGATTGCTATGGTCCTAAATTCGTATCTTATAAATTTGAACTGGCCCTCTAGGTTGGGGGTTCTTCTTTGGGTTAACTACCCATGGAAAAAGTATTTGTTACGAAGCAACGAATAGCCTCGGAAAGGTCGGATTTTATTGTTGACGAACCTGCTAAACGAAAAAAGGAGAACGTGGGACCACTAAACAGGAGAGGTGCAGGCGAACAACTAGCGGAAAGATTGCATCTATGAGCTCCTTGACAAAACCTATAAGCGGCTACCGAAGTACCATGTTAAAATAGTGCTGGCAGATTGTAACGCAAAGGTGGGTAGAGAAGACATCTTTAGCAGTATAGTCGGAAAACATAGCCTACACGGCCACACAACTGGTAACGGAATTAGGCTAATTGACTTCGGCTAATTGACTACGGAACGAAATGCCTCAACAGCCTCACCTGGATATCCATAAGGGGATATGGCGGCCTTCAGATCAACGAACGGCCAACCAAATTGATCGAGTATTTTGGATGTCTGAACATTCCGAAGAGCTAACATCGACTATGACCACTATCTTGTTGCAGCCAAGGTAAGAATTCGGATACCCACCACGCCACAACAGAAACACTTTGAAAAAAAAAAATAATTTACTGCAGACGCAAGAGACCGCCAAGACCTTCGCTCGCGAATCCCTAAACCTCTCGATTAACCCCATACCACCAGTATCGAATGTCGAAGAACAATGGCAACGATGCCAACAAGCCATTAGATCAGCCGCAACTGATGTGCTAGGTTTCTCGCTCCCACCGGCAAAAAACCCCTGGTTTGATGAAGAATGCCGACAGATGCTCGCAGCCAAGAACGAGGCCTACAAGGCTAAGCTGCAGGTGAAGACGAGAGCTGCCATTGAGCTTTGTAGGCAGAGAAGAAGGGAAGAACACCGGATTTTTAGAAAGAAGAAAAAAGAGCAAGAAAAGTGCGATATTTAGGATATAGATAGATGCCACTCCAGGAACGATGTTCGCAAGTTTTACCAAAGTGTAAAACATCAAAGCCAAGGATACAAGGCTTGAACAGAATCCTGTCGCGATGAACAAGGAAATATCGTAGTTGAGACACAGTCGATGCTGAGGATATGGAAGAACCACTTCTGCAGACTGTTAAATGGCCGCTGTCAGGCAGGACGAACCATTCAATATTGGCAACGATAGCGAAAACTGCCAACCAACCGACCTGAATGAAGTGAGGAGCGCAATATCTGAACTCAAACGTAATAAAGCTGCCTTCCCGCTGAGCTTTATAAAGCCGGAGAAGATGACTTGGTAAGTAACATTCACAACCTCATATGTAAAATCTGGTCGGAAGAAGGTATGCCTGAAGAATGGAACCTCAGCATCGGTTGCCCGACACACAAAAAAAACTGCTCCAACTACAGAGGCATAAGTCTCCTCAACATCGCCTACAAGAGCCTATCTGGCGTAATATGTGAACGCCTGAAACCCTCTACCAACAACCTGATCGGCCCAGGAAAGTCCACAACTTCCAGGAAAGTCCACAACCGATCAAGTTTTCACACTTTGGCAGATCCTGAATAAACCCCAAGAATTGCAAATCGATACCCACTACCTATTCATCGATTTTAAAGCCGCATACGACAGCATTTATAGAGACGAACTATACAGAGCCATGTCTAGTTTTGGTATACCGCCCAAACTGGTCCGTTTGTGTAGGATGACAATGCCCCTGGTCAAAAAACTCCGCATTGAACGTTTACGATGGCTAGGACATATAGAACGAATGGACACTAATACAATCCGATTCGCAGAGTCTTTGATTCCCACCCCGACGTCGGACGCAGTAGAGAAAGACCTCGCCTTAAGTGGCGCGCACAAGTAGAAACCGACCTCAATCAACTGGAGGCAGTTAGCTAAGGATCGGTCTATTTGGAGAGGCATGTTAGTCCCAGGTTCATGCCGAACTGTAGCGCCGCTTAAGTAAGTAAGTAAGTACGCTTCAACAATAGGGCCGCTACAACTGTCAAAGTTAGGAAGTCCCAGAACATGAAAATCATCCTAGGTACAAAATGCGCCGAAAGTTGGTTCCACTGATGCCAAAGTGCTTTGCGCCGTGACGATACAACCAATATGGGCAACACTCTCTCTTACCGCTTCAACCAGGATCATTGGAACGTTTGATTCGTTGATAAACGGTGCGTGTCAACTATTCCATGCTAAACGAAGTTCGTTACAAAACAACGAATAGTGATGCCAGAAGGCGCTGTTTTCGACCATATGACAACTGAACGATCGTTATAATTGTACAGCGTCACCATTTCAATGTGAGGCTTTCAATGGTTAAAATTGTATCCATTAAAAAATATTTAAGTCTCAAAAACATGTCTACTGAAGTTAATCACTTAATAAATGTCAAAGTTACGCAATGCTTTTATACCTTCACAAAATATGGCGCACCCTGTACATGGGCACTTATATGCGACGTTTGGTAGCGACATTGCACTGTAGGTTTAAATAAGCATCTATTGAAAATTCGAATATCTATGTTTCTCTTCAAAGTCATTTTGTCTACCCACTTTTTTTATCCATTAAATAATATCCAATTGACAAAGCCGTACGTTTCCCAACACAATCATTCACAATCAAAGTTCGCAACAAAATCCAACCAAAATATTTCATCACGTCTATTTTTATCTTAAAAGCTTACAACTGCACTAATTACTTGCAACCTTTTATTTCCCATCAAGTTGAGCTTTTATAATTTCAGTGGCTCTTGCAAGCCCTGCATTTGCCTTCTGGTAGTATGGCAACTCGGACATCCGATTTAGCCATGCTTGTAGATTTGGCGTTTTATTTATATCAACAGGCGCAAATACCTGCAATGTACTTACAGTCGACAAAACACTAAAGTCAGCAATAGTCAAGGTCTCGCCAGCCAAATAATCGTATTGCAAAAACACCTCCAAATAGTTGTAAGCTTCATAGATCGCATCGATCTTCTCCTGCGGAGTAATGATTTCATCTTTGCCAAAAAGTGCATCCGTTATATTCCTAAATCTTGGGTATAACACTCCCGTATCGAAATGAAGTCGCTGGTCCACAACTGCACGCCGAATGAAGTCTTTCGGATAGAGATCGTCATTTTTAGCATATTTCCTCACCAGGTAAGCTGAAATAGCATGACTGTCCCAGATAAACTGTCCGTCGTCTTCCAATGTTGGCACCGTATTCTGGGGATTCTTCTCAAGATATTCTTTACTCAAGTGTTGTTTTTCCAAAATACTGATTCCCTTGAAATCATAGTCCAAGCCTAAGGCATGGAGAGTGAAGAGAACTGGCCTTACCGGTGGGCTTGGTTCGAAACCGTATACAGTTAGTTTCCCCATTATTGCACTTGTTTATGAGAGAGCTACAGATACTCAACTGAATGCTTAATGTAACAATGGTGGGAATGATTAGCGCCGTATTGATTTTATTTTGAGTGAGCTGTTTAATCTGCAATCACTTCAAGCATTGATAATAGTATCTGACTGCGTAGCTATATTTGCGCACTCCAGTGGGAAACGTTTTTTTTTTCAAAGACGTACTCAAATATACAGTGGTCGACATAATTATTCGGAAAGAAAAATAAATGAAAACTTGAAATTTAATTGAAATTAGAAAAAAACAAGGAATCGAATGCAGCAAATAGTTTTAATATCATTTTTATGTCAAGAAGTTTGCTTTAACCGCCTTATTCATTAACTCAATTCAAAGAGTGTTACATACTCCCTAAAATACCTTCAAATGCAAAAAACCTTATTTATAAAATTTATGCAACGTTGAACAAGGTCAAACTCTGATTGCTTTAACTTGGCGGAGCCCAGTCGTTATAATTTGACTATACATCAATTGTGCTTATCTTACTTCCAAGTTGTAACCATGGAATACTGGTATCATCTAATCGGATTTGACTTGGGAGACTAATAAGTGCGAGTGTTGATAACAGATACGAAAACAGCAACACTACAAAAACAGCAACACTGACAAAACTTATGAGCAACTGCCAAAGTATGATGTTGAAATCGCGCTGGTAGTTTTCAAGGCAAAGCTATGAAGTAAAGACGGTATTATCGGAAAACACAGAGTACACGACAACACGTCTTTCAACGGACAACGGCTAATTGACTTTTCTGCGGAACGAGGCCCACAAGGCAAAGTTGCAGGTGCAAACGACAACTGAAATTGAGTTGAAATTCAAAAGGACCAAGAAAAAACGGGTGACCGAGGATATAGAGAGGTGCCACCACAAAAATGATGTTCGCAAGTTCTACCAAAGTGTAAAACGTTAAGGCCAAGGTTACAAGGCTCGAACAGAACCTTGTCAAGATGAACAAGGAAATATCGTAGATGAGTCGATGCTGAGGAGATGGAAGTTCTGCAAAATTTTGTCGAAGATGAAGAACAGGGTAGCAATTTCTAAGCCCAAGATTAACAAGGCTGCCGAAAATGACGACATTCCCGCCAAGCATTATAAAGCCGCCTACAAGATCCTATCTGCCATAATAATGTGAATGCCTGAAACCGTATTCAAACAGCCTGATCCGACCTTAACAGTGCGGTATTAGGCCAGGAAAGTCTGCAACTGATCAAATCTTAACGTTTCGGCATATCCTAAAAAAACACAAGAAGTCCAAATCGATACCCACGGCCTATTCATCGATTTCAAAGCCCAATACGATAGCATGCATAGAGAAGAGCTAAACTGAGCCATTTCTTGTTTTGGTATACCGCCCAAAGTCGTCCGTCTTTGCAGGGTCGGAAACGAACTCAACAACATTTCGATACCAAAAAAAAATGGTTCAGGCAAGGCGATGTGTTGTAACTTCATTTAACTCATGATTGAGAGCGTTGGGAAGAAACTCCCGAGGCAGCACCAGAGGCATAATCAGAGATAGAGGAAGTACTAGGAAGTTACTAGTACATCTATGGGCACAGTCTTCTCTAATTCGGTGGAACTACTACCATACGGCGCCGATATTGAAATCATTGGGGGATTCAACAGTCCCGCTCTACCAAAAGCTGATGAAGAAATCGTTGGTCGTTTTGATGGAAAAAGTCTTCTAAAAATCTTAGCTCACGTTTGCGTAGACGGTCTATGGAGGTGAAGATTTAAACAATAGCTACAACTCCGCTCTAAGAAATGAATGTCGAATGTACACTCCAGTTCGCAGAGACTCAACTTCCCAGCCAGACGTCAGACGCAGAGAGGAAGATCTCGGCGCGCACAAGTAGAAATCGACCTCGGCCAACTGGAGGCACACCGGGCTAATTGAAGCCCACGTTCATTTCAGACTAAAGCACCACTTAAGTAAGTAATTTATGGTCCATAGGGTCCTCAAAAATATATTTGACTTTCCTTTGTATGTGCCAAGTTATATTTTCGATACAAAACGGAACCGACATTCTAACGCTGACTGATTCCGAACGGCAAACAAACTCCAGCCCGTGCATTTGCTTTGCTTGTCGACCGCCAAACGCGTGTAACCTACGCCCAAGCCATCCTCAATCTCGAGGACGAAGTGGACGATTTTTCGACCAAAATCATAATGAGCGATGAGGCTCATTTCCATCGCTTCTGGGGCACCGATAATCCAGCAGTAATGCACGAGGAGCCATTACACCCGCTCAAAGTTACTGCATGGTTCGCTGTTCACGGTAGAGGAGTCATCGGGCCATTTTTTTTTATCAAGAACGCCGCTGGTCAAACAACAGAAGCGCTCTGGTGCACGATTTTTCGACCAAAATCATAATGAACGATGGGGATAATTTCCACCTCAGCGGGAACGTGAACAAGCCTATCGCTTCTGGGGCACCGAAAATCCACGAGTAATGCACCGGGAGCCATTACACCTGCTCAAAGTTACTGCATGGCGCGCTGTTCGCGCTGGAGGAGTCATCGGGCCATTTTATTTTTACGCCGCTGGTCAAACGACAGGAGTGGACGGGGCATGTTAGCCGAGTTTTTTCTGCCGACATTGAACGAATTAGGACTGGAGGACATGTGGTTCCAACAGGACAGAAAACGGCACACACTGCGAGAGCCACAACCGATAAAATGAGAGCCAAACAACATCGGATGACTTTTTTTTTGGCCCACCTGTATATTCATGGAATATATTCGAATTTTGTTCCCGTAAATGAATCAGAGTGGGTGAGAAACAAGAAACTTGAGGCATTCCAGCGTTTGTAGAAAATCTATCAGAAGAAGTGTAATCCTACACTCATTGAAGAGAACTGTCGCAAAGAAAGAACACCACAAGACGGCCTGTCATTTCGGTTATATTCTGTATAGGGTTAGTGTTACCAACATTTTCAAACACGATAACCATACTTCCATAAGCTTCGCATGCTTGGGAACTAAAGATACCTGCGACATTCGTTGTCAGCATAAACTACATACTTGTACTTGGGTTTTATTATCGTTCCCCGATAGACCCTTCCAAAGAGAATGGTTCAGGTTTATGAATAAGCAGTTAATAGTTTTAAATTTTTTGTTCTACTTTTTAATAATGTTATCTTGACCACTCTCGCGTATACTATAGACAATTCAATTATGTGACTTAATAAAAATGAGTCAAAGTATCTTTGTATATAATTATCTCTACTTCAAGCAATTGAAAACGTGTACAATGTACATATTATAACTATTCTCCACAGACTTGCACTCCTCCCCTACTTACTGTGAATATAAATAAACCTGCAACGCCATCAATTACACAGTTGAGTATCTCTGGCAGTGCAAAACAGTGTCCATATCATCACCAAGAAATGGGAAAATTAATTCTATACGGCATGGACGCAAGTCCCCCATTTAGGGCTGTTTTACTTACACTTAACGCTCTCGGTTTGGATTACGAAGTCAAAGAGGTTAATTTATTCGAAGGTGAGAACAGAACACAGGACTTTATCAAGAAAAATCCTCAGCGCACGGTTCCTGTGTTGGAGGACAACGGGCAGTCAATTTGGGACAGCCATGCCATTGCTGCTTACTTGGTGTCTAAATATGGAAAGAATGACTCCCTCTATCCAAAGGACTTTTATCAGCGCGCTATTGTGGACCAACGCCTTCATTTCGATTCGGGAGTTTTATTTACCGGCTTAAGGAATATCACCGCCCCACTTTTCTTCAACAATGTTACAAATATTCCGCATGAAAAAATCGATCATCTCTATGATGCTTATGACTTCTTGGAGGCATTTTTGGAACATGATTACTTGACTGGGAACACATTGACAATTGCTGACTTTAGTGTTATCTCAACTGTAACCAGTCTGGAAGTGCTGGCACCAATTAATCCGGTGAAAACTCCAAAATTGGTCGCCTGGATCAAGCTGATGTCAAAGTTGCCATACTATGAGAAAGCCAATGGCAAAGGTGCTGCGGTACTTCATCAGGCTGTTAGAACTAAACTTGGAAAGAAATAAATTCTCGGGAGGGTTGTTGATAAGGGTGGTATTTTGCTATTATTAATAAATTTGGATTTAACAAAAAATGTTTTTTTTTCGTGTGTGACAGTATTTATGATTCATCACGGTTGAGTGTTTCTATTTTTAGTTCATTGTATTTGTTTTGTCTTAAAAATTGTGTTGATGCAGATTATAGCTAAAAGAGATCGTTCAGGGTCAATTTTCATTATTAAATGAGATATAAACGGGTGTCAGCTCAGAAGAAGTCTAACTAAAGGTGCTCTGATGATTGCTATCAGCTGACTATTATCAAATGTTTGCTTCCTGTAGTTATAGAAGAGCCACGCGTCAAACTGGACAAATCAGAAAAATGTCAGATCGCACAACATTTTGGGTGAGTTAGTGTTTGTTAGCTAGTGTCCCACTTAATTACTTAAGTGGCGCTACATTCTGGAATGAACCTGGGCATCAACCAATATGCCTCTCCAATTAGGCCGGTACCTAGCTAACGGCCTCTAGTTTCGCACTTCACATTGCTTGTGGTCGGTTTCTTTTGTGCGCTCCAATGCTCTACAACATCTGAAAACTGGTTAAGTGTCGAAGACTCAGTGAGACGGAGTATTTTGCCGCTTCCTTCTCTATACCAGCAGACATAGCTATCACATTGATGTCAATATCGTCGCGGTATGCTGGTAGTTCCACCGATTTATGGAAGATTGTGCTTCTGGTCTTCGCTCGGGAGTTTTTCACAATCCTGAAGATGTTGCATGACATCGCCTTGCCTAAACCATTTTTCGATATCAAATGTGAGTTCGTTTCTTCATCCTGCACAGACAAAGGAGTGCGCTCAGTATAACAAAACTAGACATGGCTTTGTATATCTCGTCTCGATAAACGCTGTTTTATACGGCTTGGAAACCATGAATAGGTGGTGGGTATCGATTTGAGCTCTTTGTGTTTTTCTCCCAGAATCTGCTGAAGTGTGAAGATTTGATCAGTTGTGGAGTTTCCTAACGTAAAACCACACTGAATAGGGCCGACCAGGCAGATAGGATCTTGAAGGCGATGTGGAGGAGACTTAAGCTTCTTTAGTTGGTGCAGTTCAGAGAGTTGCCTTTTTGTGGATCTGGCAAACGATGCTGATGTTCCATTCTTCAGGGATACTTTCCTCCGACCAGATTTGGCTTATGAGTTTGTGAATTTTACTTACCAAGTCATCTCCGCCGGCCTTAAAAAGCTCAGCGGGAAAGCCGTCATTTCCAGCAACCTTATTAAGCTTGAATTTAGACATTGCTATCCTCACTTCACTCAGGTCGGGTGGTTGGCAGTTTTCGCTATCGTTGCCAATATTGAATGGTTCGTCCTGCCTGACAGCGGAATGTTGTTCGTCATCGCCATTTAACAGTCTGCAGAAGTCCATATCCTCAGCATGAACTGTGTCTCAACTACGATATTTCCTTGTTCATCTCGACAGGATTCTGTTCAAGCCTTGTATCCTTGGCTTTGATGTTTTACACTTTGGTAAAACTTGCGAACATCGTTCCTGGAGTGGCATCTATCTATACCGGACATCCAAAATACTGTATGCGTGCCTCTTGTCTATCGCAATTCGATCAATTTGGTTGGCCGTTCGTTTATATGAAGTCCACCATTTCCCCTTATAGATATCGAGTTGAGGAAACCGTGTGCTTATAATAGTGGCATTTCGTTCCGTAGTGAAGTCAATTAGCCTAAGTCCGTTACCAGACGTATTGTCGTGTAGGCTATGTTTTCCGACAATACTGCCAAGGATGTCTTCTCTTCCTACCTTTGCTTTAAAATCTCCCAGCACGATTTTAACATCGTACTTCGGTAGTCGCTCATAGGTTTTGTCAAGGAGCTCAAAGAAGCAGTCCTTAGCTATATCATCTTTTTCCTCCGTTGGGTCGTGAGCGCATATAAAGCTTATGTTGGCGAATTTGGCTTTGATGCGTTCCATCCCATCGTATTTCTTGGATGGCACTAATGTCTGTTTTTTTTTAGCAGTTTAGGGCTTCCGACAGTTGTTTGCTTGCACCTCTCCTGTTTTCTGTTCTCACATTCCAGGTGAAGATACGAACGTCGTTGTCCTTTTTCGTTTAGCAGGGTCGTCAACAATCAAATCCGTCCTATCCGAGGGCCTGACTTACCCTTGAAGTTTCTAAGAACAAATACAGCATAGTTTGTTAAGCTCCAACATATATTTAAAAAGAATGATGACAATATCTCCAAACATATATTTTCAAATCATTATTCAAGCACGCAAACGTATTTAATTATACATTTCCAGTTTTTGCTACCATATGTGTGGGTTCATCCCATATATACCTACAAAAACTTTGCTCTTTCGTGCTTATTAACGTAAGTGCCATTAAAAAAACAATTAGTCCGAAAATTAAATGGTAAATTATGTAGTTATAAATATTTATCCGGTTTTATTTGGTGCAATTGTTGGTTTCTGTATGTATTCATCCTTTTCATCAAGAGTTTGAATTAAAATTATCAAATAAGTTGTAGTTGCTGATATTATCTGGAAAATTAATTAAACCAAATTTTATTATTACATCTTCACATACCTATAGCTATATGTACTTACAGAAAATATGACAGAACCATCTAACAAGAAGAAGCCAAAAATATGGAAACCAGGATTGTTAGTATGAATTTGCTGCGAGAATGCTAAAAACTTTGAATAAGATTTATGAAATTTAGATATATGTACACAATACTAATGATAATTTAAATGACCGTACCCTTGTTCTTATTTCATGATCCTGGGAGTAAATTATTAGTTTATTGACGACTTTTTGCGTCTCTACAAACTGAAAATACATATTTAAATTAAAGCACTTAGGAATTGTTCTTGTGACGTTTTAAACTCTTCCATGTATATATAATGTGACACAAAAATAAATAAGTTGGAAGTTAAATGAAAATGTAATCGAAATGTTATGTAAAACAAAACATGTAAGACGTGTACACACACTAATGTACACATTCCATTCCAGGCGCCAGCGGAAGACCTCTTATTAATGGAGTCAACGGTGGCGTCTAGAATCCCAGTTAGGATTGACAAAGTGAATAACCTAAATGAGTTGCTTCGACATATTTGGACAACTTGCCATTTAGGAATCTGATGGTTTTGACAGGCCCCTTGAACAGATATTGTGGCGGATGACCAGAAAGGACAAGGGCAGCGCTCAATCTCGTAGTGGATACTGATATTCCCGTATCATAGGGCTACATAAAAAATTGGAGCTGGCCTACATGTTTGGGGGAACCAGGAACCTCGGAAAGGACTGTTTCTGTTTTACTGTTAACGACCATGCTTAAGAAAAAACGGACAACAACGATCGTGTCGTGATCGTGAGAACATTAAACACGAGAGGTGCGGCGAACAACTAACTGAAGCCCTAAGCTGCTACAAATCAGACATTACTGCCATCCAGGATAAACGATGGAATGTGCCTGGCAAAAGAAGGATAACAAAATGTGACCAACGTAGCCTGTTAAAGTTAGCACAAACAGCGACTAATCGGATGCGGATTTGTTATAAGTGCCAGGCATACGCAAGAAGTATTATATTTCCAAGACATTGGCGAACGCATTGTAAAGATTCGCATTAAGGCCGAATCCGCCTTTATAAACATAATATGCGCTCACGCCCCGACGAGAGCTGCCATTGAGATCATAAGGCAAAAAAACTAGGCACTTACATCGGCTTTTAAGAAAGAATAGGAACGACAAAGAAAAACGCACGATCGAGGATAAAGAAAGGTGCCACTCCAGAGAAGATATTCGCCAGTCTTACCAAAGTGTAAAACGTTAAAATCTAGTATACAAGATGCGAACAGAATCCTGCCGAGATGAACAAGGAGAGATCATAGTAGAGACATTGTCGATGTTGAGGATATGGAAGAACCACTTCTGCAGACCGTTAAATGGCGATGACTAACAATATTCCGCTGCCAGGCAGAACGAACCATTTTCAGTACTGGCGACGACATTGAAACAACCAACCAGCCGATCTAAGTGAAGTGAGAATAGCAACAGGATAGTTAACAAGGCTACTGGAAGTAACATTTACCAGCTCATGAGCAAACTTTACTCGTATGAAAGTATGCCTGAAGAATGGAACCTCAGCATTGTTTGCCCAGTTCACAAAAAAGGAGACATTCTGAACTGGAAAGTCCATAACTGATCATATCTTCACACTTAGACAGATCCTGGAAAAAACCCATGAAGCCCAAATCGATATCCACTATCTGTTCATCGATGTCAAAGCCGCATATGACAGCATTTATAGAAGCAGCGAACTATACTGAGCCATATCTAGTTTTGTTATTCCGCCCAAGCTCGTCCGTCATTGCATGATGAAGATGGAGAATTCTCGCTGCTCCATCAGGGTAGAAAACGATTTCACCGACCATTTCAATACCAAAAACGGTTTAGGCAAGGCGGTGTCATGTTACTTCTTCAAACTAATTCATGAGATGATTGCAAAAAACTTCACTGCCAAGACCAGAGGCACAATCTTCAATAAATCGTTGCAACTACTAGCATAAGCTGACGATATTGACTTCATTGGGGGACTCAACGTGATGTTATAGCCACGGGTAACACCAAGTATATGTTGTCAACATGAAAGCACACACAATATCTACAAATTATTACTTTTGACAGACATAAATATGGTGATACCACAACATCTCGTCAGAAATTAAGCGAAGGATTATTCTTGCCAACAGGTTCTTTGGGCTAAGAAGGAAATTTTGTAGTAAAGCCCTCACTCGAATTACTAAAGAGGTCCTATACAAGACCCTGATCATCCCAGTCCTACTTTACGGCCTGAAGCAGACCTCATAAAAAGTGAAAAATTCTTCGGTCTTATTTGCGTTGAGGATCTATGGACGGGCTCAGTGGCGCAATGGTTGGTGTGATGAACTGCCGCGCAGAAGGTCTGGGTTCGATAAACATCACTTGATTTTTAACTGGTCCTCCTATCGTGATGATCTGATAAATCATCCAATTAACACCAATTGTCAAGAAAAGCTTATCTCAAACTCGACGTTCGGAGTCGGCATAAAAAGAAGGTCCAGCCATCTTGCTACACAAGCACACACGAATGGTTGTGAGAAAGCTCGGCCCTGGGTACTAACGAGGCTGTTGCGCCAAAAAAAATTTATTTTTTTTAATTTAATTTTTTAATTTGTCTATGGAGACGAAGACTCAACCACGAGCTATACGAGCTGTATACAGAACATACCTCTCGTTCGCATTTGACGTTGAAGTTTAAAATAATTAACGAACAATTATTTTCGATTTGGAGAAGTTTTGACGCTAATTTGTCACGATCGACTACTTATGGACTAGGGCTGAGTCGATCTACCCATGTATGTAAGTCCGCACATTATCACCAGTTGAGTCTTATTTGTGATTGATAGCATTTTTGGTTTGTGTAGTCTCTCGGAAACCTTTTTGCAGTCGTCATTTTGTTGAAACGAACATGCCATTTTATAAATTCAAACATTCTGACAGACGAAGTGATGATGCAAGGCCCTCTTAAAGTTCTAAGGTTCTTTTAGAGGCCTTGGATGATGTTATGTGATGAATGGTTCGAATTGCGCATATTCCTAAGTTGAACTGGTTTATCGCCCTTATTAGGTGTAAGGGCGAAAACCAATTAACTAAAAGTGTCTGTACATACCCTAGATTTTACCATTGAAAATCCAATTACAATAACCATTACACATATAACTGGTTGTATCAAATGCTGCGCCAAATATGTAATCGATTCAGCTTGCGGTAGCTTGAATGCTGGAAAATAAAAAAAAATCACACATTCTATTAAGACTTAAAACAGATGAATATTGTGACAATACCTGATGGTTCTACAATAACACAAAACATATAGTACCAGTTAAATGTAAATGAAATAAACGATTCTAGAAATATAAGCAACATCTGCACACTGTACACTCGATTTGTGGTTAAAGCTGCTTCGTATGCATTTTGCTGTAACTGAAAATATTTAGATTTTTAAATTTTGACCAATATAAGATTGTAAGATTTAAGTTCCTTAAATGTATTGCAAATATTATAATATAAAAACTAAAACTAATTTTACTGAAAGTAAATAATTTTACAACATATTCGCATAACAATGTGATATCGCCCTTAGGGTAATTTGTCAGCATATCTATTAGGTGTGTTCCACTTAACAATCCCACCGATATCTTTGCGATTTCCATCGAACACGATTCCCCACTTGCCGAAGAACATGCAAACTAATGAAACTACAAATTGCAGACTTTCGACAAAAAATCTTGGAAGGCATCAAACCGCACGATGCAAGTTTTAAAAACAACAACCGAAATCGGTTTGATTGTGCGACGATTCCACGATCAACGCCAGCCGATGAACTTAGGCATTTTTGAAGTCGTCCATTTTGTTGAAAAACGTCAAAACACTTAAATTATTTATGAACATGGAATGCAGAAGTTTTTTCCAAACAATTGCTAGACATTTCTAAGGGCAAAATTCCCGTTGACACATCGTCTGAATTCGTCATTACAATATCTGCCAATTCTTGTCAATTTATTTAATTCTTGTCCACGATCAACGTCAGCCGATGAACTCAATACATGTTTGAAGTCTTCAATTTTAAGGAAATACGTCAAAACACTTAAATTATTCAGAAACATGAAATGCAGAAGTTATTTTCCAAATAATTGCTAGACATTTGTAATGGCGAAGGTCCCGTTGACACATCGTCTGAATTCGTCATTATAATATACGTGCCAATTCTTGTCAATATAATTAATTTTTGTTAATTTACTGAAACAAAGGCCAAACTCGCCAAGATGGTGTGCCCAAGCATTGTTAAAAATGATAAAATCCTTGTTTGGTAGAGTGAATGTGTTATATTGGATGCAAAAACCATTGATATCAACGAAATAAGTTTTTGAATTAAAAATTCAAAGATATCTGGCGAATATCTTTGGTTACGATGCCTAAGTGACACAAAGGCGTATGTCAATATTAAATCATTTTAGTTTTTCCGTGATTTTTGTGATTTTTTTACCAGTTTTTAATTTTTTTGAGTTTCATGAATACTTTTGTAAAGTGCTCACTTCTATTCTACTTCACTTTGAGGTACAATTTTTTGTCACAATATATAAATTCTATATTTTAAGTAGGGTGGCATACCCAGCCCTTCTTGTGTCACTAAGGCTGCGCGTACAGTAGTGCGAGAAAGCGATTCGACAAGCGATTCGAAATGCGATAATTAGATGCAACAAAATTATTTAAAAATTGCACCACACAACACAAAACTAAAATTACCTGTTTGATTTTTTTGTTTTTAAAAGTCTAAACAAACACTTCTCGCACAAATCGCTTGAAAATGTGGTCTGAAGAGTTTGTTTGCGAGTGCATAAAGGGCGCGATTGCATGAAGGGCCGACCAGAATGCGTATCTCTAGTTGGCGCTCGTAGCTGAGTCAAAAGTTAAAAACAAGACAAGCCGTAAATGCTTACACAATGTGAATCTGTAGCTTGTAGTTGAATGAATGGCAACTTCATGCAAGGAATGTATCTCTCTTTTGACAGCGATACAAGATACCAGCTACAGATATGCATTCTGGTCGGCCCTTAAGAATACATGCGAACAGTTTTCTCGCACTCAAACGGTTCTCGCATCGCATCGCCTTCTCGCACCACTGTAAGCGCAGCCTAAGGCGACCAATTTGCAATGCGACTTGCATTTGCAATGTAAATAAAATCGCATGAGCAGTTCTTTAGTGTTTGTGGTATCAATCATGAATATCCATGCTTGTCACATGGCCAATTTTATGAAGCCTGTTCAAGTGTCGGAAAACCATCAAGACAGGACAACGTCTGTCGGGTCAACTAGTTCATTATAAAAGAAACACACTACCAAAAGTCCAAACGTATTCAGTCTTACCATCATCGCACCATCAATATATCGCAGCAGCTCATCAACTGTCAAATGTTCACCAATTACATTTGAAGTGGCTTCAGTTTTGATGTTACATTTCTCGAACTCCGATGAATTGTCAGATGGTCTTAGGGTTAAGCGATGTTTTTGTTTTTGTATAACTGACAGATTACTGTCGATCTTTTTACGAAATTCGTGTTTTAAAAAATGCGAATCGACAAGAAATCTATTTTTGTTCACAGGTTCAACAGGAATTATACCTTTTGTCTTCATATTTACAACTTAAAATACAAGCACAGTTAACAAAAGGCGATTTAGAAGCTGCGTTTCAAGTGGTACTAATTAATTTGAACAAGTAAAATGTAGTAGTGGTTATGATTGAGTGTGTTATTCTCGCTGGGCATTAAGACAATTGCAAATGTAATAACGACTTGTTCACTATTGTTTTCAGTTGCGTGCAACAGATGTCTTCCACTTAGGGGGCGACAATCGAAAGCTTCTGTGTTAATTGTAATTTTTATGTCACCGTTGACCTATTATATGTTATTCCATTTGCATGTCATATTGCATGCTGTAATTTATTGGCATTGGTGAGCAGTAGGTACTAACTATGAACGCATTAATTGCTTGCACTCAATGACGTTTGAAAAATGGCGGCGACATATAATTGGTAACACTAAAAGCATGCTTTTTGAAAATTTAAATGGAGTAACGTTGTTTTAGATTGTGATAAGTAAAGGATTTAGAAATTGCTTGAATTGAACATGCTGACCAAATACTGCAAAATTCCTTATAACCAGAAATAACCAACTGTCGCAGTATTTTATTCCGGTTATGCGAGATGCGCAGTTATGGGGAGGGGCAAACATTTATTTTTTGTAAACTGCCGTTTATTAAACAAAATTGTCTCACTTTCGACATTTTAGGTACCTACACATGTTTTACTAAAAGCTATTTCGCCTAACATTAGAGGACACGCGATGCAACTATCAGTTTGGAAACAGGTCATCTAAATATTTCCAAACTTGTGCGGGATTCCGACGAGGAGATCAATCTTCTGGTGGAACAGATAGTGCGCATGGGATGATTTAATACGAAAGGTACTTTCTTCGATAAATCCGTCCAGCTACTTGGGTACGCAGACGGTCTTATCATTGTAGAGGCATTTGTGGACATGAGGAAGAGGCGAAACGAGTTGGTTTTCTATTCAGAGAGAAACAAGACAAAGTTTATGCTATCAATAAACAAAGTACTGTCTACAGACAGCATCTAACAAAATGTTACTGTTGATAGCAACAAGAACAGTTCATCTACCTAGGAGTCAACTTCAATCCCTCGTTGATGTTGATCCTGAGTCGCACACAACTCAGGATCAACAACAGGAAGGCGAATGGAGGAGAAGATAGAACCACGAGCCAGATACAGATGTTTATGTAGCTCAAAAAGTACCTTGACCTTCAGAATGGAGGCGACAAGGAAGAGCGAACCTCCAGTTTTAAGGTCAAGCGATCTCCGATGCCAAAGCAATTATAAATGATGGGTTGTTGCATAATGTAGAGACGCAATGTTGTCGAATGAAGTCTTAAAGTTTTTTTTCATATAAATGACCATGCATTGTAGACGATCTTGTAGACAATCTTGAGGACAATTATGCCAATTCCCCTACTGGTGTAGTTCACAGGATCTGCTTTTTGGGGGCTGGACTCGACGACTTTAAGATTCCATTCTTCAGGCATTTTTTCATCCGACCATTGTCGAGGCAGCACACCACCATCTTGGTGGTATGGTGTTGGTAATGAGGTTAAGGAATTAGTGTTCTGCAAAATTCTGGGCGGCCTCTTGCATAATGTTCCCACTTGCTGTGGCGTGGTGGCATCCGCATTCTTAGATTTACTGCAACCCCGTAGTAGTCCAAGTCGATGTTAGCCTATCGAAATTTTGTTTACATCCAACATACTAGAGCCTCTTGTCGATCACGATGACCGATGACCGTTTTTTGACATGGATACCGTGCGGTCTCCTTATGGATATCAGGCTGAGGAAATCGTGTGCATACTATTGTGGCATTTCGAAGTCAATTAGCTTAAACCCTGAAACCATGAGCGCTGTAAGTAGGTCTCACTCCTCAGCAAATGGAGGTAGTCGTGCCTTAACGTGATTCCCAATATGCACCAGGAAAGTACCTACTTGTACAATCCCGGGGCTCTGGCTGGCGTTTTTCCACGGCTCTCATTAAGTGGGTAGGACAACCGTGGAATTGAGGCTGTCAAGGCTAGGTGTTCACCTTAATCTTATTTACTGATCTGCACGAACGTCGTTTTCTTGTTTTCCTTTATCTTGGTCATACGTTGTAAGGTTTTTCCGTGATCAAGTAATTAACCGAAAGCCAACCCCCCACCTGGAGGACTAATTTAAAGCAAGGAACCATCATATATTGCTAAGAGTGCTCACTGACCCCTAAATTCCAAAATGACCTGTTGTCCGTATATGTTGGAGTAGCTCATGTAGGTTGACCACTTTGGGGTACGGTTGTAGACCGCACCGTTGTCTCCTTCTTGGGAATTTTTCCACTAGCGTCTTAGAAATGAAATTGCTGTTTTACGGTGACGAAATATCTTCCACTCTCATCTGCTCCCGTCAAGAGTTTGCACAATGTGTACACCCTGTTAACCGCAAGGTACTACGTACCTAGTAGTCATCACAAGGTGGGTGTGAGTCGGAGTTGTTAGGCGTCAGCTACGTGAACGTTAGCGTTTTCTAAGATTTGCTGTGCCTACCTTTTGACCACCCGTAGTAAAGTAAAAGTAAAGCCTTAAAAAAATAGCCTTTTCTGACGCCGGCAATAAGTGCAAAGAGGAACTTTCGCCGATCGTATGCGTCGGCTGTGCTGTTGTTTGATGCTGGGGTAGCAATGTGAACACAGAAAATTTTTGTTGAATGAGAGGCGCACTCTATGTAGTTCTATACTCTTTGAACGTCTCGGACGCATCAATCGGTTGAACATTTTTCTACATCTGCGCTGCCTACTCTTAGGCGAATTCGAAATCTATTCGCTGAATTTGTCGCACAGGTAAGAATTCATGGGGCAACTACCTGTCTATTGTGGTTGTGGAAAGACCGGTTCTAGAATTGTAATCCACCACACAGCAGCATACAAAAGACTAAACTGCGGCGGCGGTTATGCAGCCAAATACTGATTCTCACTAGTGGTCTGCGTCTCTGCGGTTGTTGTTGTCGTGGTTGTTGTTTTTCTATTTCCGTGGCATTGCGTATCTGCAGTGTAGTGATAGGGCGTCTGTAAATTTCCACGCTGTGTTTCCCTTTCCAGCAGGTAGTTTTCTGCATAACAAGCACCTCCAACGAGATAAATGAGTTACCACAGTTGATAACGTAGCACCATCGCCAAGATCTCACAGGGAGTGAGTGAGATAGAATCACAACAAACCATCAAACAAAAGCACGGAAACTAGCTTACAACGACAACAGCTCAAGCTGCAAAAGGGTAAATCAATTTTTTTTCCCATTTCAACGTCATTGACACGAACACGGAGGTTGGCAATCGTCTGCGGTGGATGTTGTGTTCAGTTTTTTGTGCGCAGGATGCATCGTCAGAGCACTCAGGTGCTCAGAGTTTCGAATGTTTTGAATACAAATTGTGCTGCTAGTGCTTCTGGTGGTGTTGCTGCCATTTCCAGCGATCTCAAGGGTCAGTATCAGTTGGATGCCTTACCCAAACAGTTTGTCGTATCGATGAAGAAACTCTTCGACATCTTGGACGATCAAAGAACTGGTTATGTGAAGTTTTCTGACATTCAAAAAGGCTGGCAGGACGATGGTTGTAAGGGGCTGCCGCAGGGTGTGATTGAGAGTTTGCGAAAAGTGACTCCAAGTAGTGGTCTTTTGACTTTTGAGAGATTTTGCGCGGGATTGAAGATCTGTTTGTTGCGAAATCAGCAGGTGGATATTGGGAAGGTAGCCAGGGATAAGCCGCCACGTCCTCCCTCGGCACCGTTGTTGGACATTGAAAATCCCGTTCCCAATGGTCAGTGGTCGACCAACAGCAACACGGCGACAGTGCGTCCGAATAATATCATAACTAGCCAGCGAGCGCTTAGCTTGCCACAGTTGAGTCCTGAGATGGAAATCGACATGATGACTGACACGGAGTTGGCAACTCAGAATATCTACAGCTGTCCCGCACCTCCGCCAAAGCCACCCAGAAGCAATGCTGCAGCAAATGCTGCGAATGGCATAGACAAGGCGGAAATTCGTCACGCATTGCAGAATTGGCAGATGGGTATACTCATGAATGAAATGGATTCCAAGGACAAGAGGAAAACCTTCCCGATGAATCAGATTGTAAGAGGAACTGCCGATGGTGGGTCATCCACAACTCCAGATAGTGTGGGAGCACAACAGCCAAAGTCTATACCGAATGGTGGTTACCAGAAGAAACGAAGGGAGCCACGAAGACACACACTCCAAAACGGAATCGACTACAACATGCTAAAAAGGATGAAGCAATTTGAGGAGGAGCGTGACGTACTCCTGCAGGGTCTGGCAGCTGTGGAAAAGGCCAGAGAGTGGTACCTGCAGCAAATCTCGAATGCCCAGGAGAAGATCAAGTATTTGGGCACGACGGGATCGCATGTGGTGAGCTAAAAAAAAGTGCTAAAGTTATAATTTTCTAACTTCCTCCCTTTAGGAGCAATGGTCTGATGTCCAGCAGGAACGTTTGGACTTTCAACGCGCTCGAGTTCTGGAGATAAATCGTCATCTTTCAACTTTAGCCGAAACATGGGAGCGAGGTGGTTTCCTCAATCACATCAACCTTGCCATACGTCCGAATCACCATCAAAGTCTACTCCAACCGGTTGACCGTCTTCGTCAACAAAACCGCAATCTAACCAACGAAGTGAACCAAAAGACCGATCGCATCACATTATTGGAATGCGAAAAGCAGACCCTCATTCGAGAGCTCCTCGAAGTACAACAACGCAGCAGCAATCGTGGGCTGATCAGTGTAGTTTCTACGGGATCGCCCATTTGCAGTAACTCCTCGGGTCTGGTCGATGCGGATGTGGTGTACTAGAAACGCGAATTCAAACTTATGTGCTATTTTTCTCGGCCAAGCCATTTTTTTTTTAAATTTACAAATAAAACTTTATTTTCACAAGAATTCACTTGGGATTAGGATACAGACGCATATACTTGTTCAACTGCTTGTAGTTGAGGTCTTTTCCAGGTGCAACAATGCCAAGACTGTCAGTTTTCTTTGCTTGGAAACTTTTGTCCATGTGCACTTTGTAGCATTTTTGGAAACTGGTAATCTCTTTGGGGCAAAGTTTTTCAGAAAATTCGTTGTCCTTTAGGCAGGCGAAGAGGACAGCCATCTCTTGGAGGCATGCCACATCGGATGAGGAATCTGATTTGCCACTAACCCTATCACGTAAGCTAAGGGGAAGCATCTCTTTGAATGGCACCGTGTGTTCTCGTTGTGGCAAACGACCGTTGCCTTTGACAAGTTTGTGAAATGGCAGACGCATTCTGGAATAGGGAATTTATTAAGTAATTGAAAGCAAGGATTGAAGTTGTGTTATAAAAATTACTTTTATGTGAATTCAAATTAAATTTTGGGGAAAAAAAATATGTAGCGCCCCGAGACAGGTTCTATTTGACAGATGACAGTCAGCTGTGGGGCTGTTACAAAACACCATATGACTCATTCACAATAGTTGGGCATCAAATGAATGCAGTCAAAGAGATAAATTTATTTGAAAACAAAAAACCCAGTTAAAGTAGAACACATATTAAGGGCCAAGTTATAGCTATCATTGAAAATTTTGCTCTTACTTTTTGTTTTTTTTTTTAATTCAATCTTTGGCGAGTTAGTGTCAAAACAAAGCTTATGAAATTTGGAAAATGATTATCCAAAATTATTTAAATTTTTAATTACAGTTTTCGCAGAAAATCAATTCTTGTTTTTCACTGATCAAGATTTGTTTTAGTGAAGTAATGATTGCCATTCCATTGAACTGAATCGGAGTTTTCCAATAATTCCTATAAGAATATATGGAAGTAAAATTCCGATTCCGTCATGTGTTGTGTTCCAATGAATTTGTTCAATGATAGCTATAACTGGGCACTAAAAAATCTTTTTGAATCGTAGGGTGGCAAGAACCAGCGAAATTTTAAATAGTAGTATTATTAACGAATTCGGACAATAACTTAAATTGGATATTAAGCTTCTAAGATTTATTAGTGTTGCATAGGTACCAGTAAAAATAAACGAAAATGTTGAAATATGGTTTCACTCGTTCACATATCATGACAGAATAAATATTGGAGGGGATGCTTTGAATCTTATGCTAATATAATTGGCTAGACACAGGACGATTAGGTCTCATTATTTAGCCAGTCTTTCAATTGCCATATTCTACGTAGCTATTTATTGGCTGACCTACATCATCTGTGATTGCTCAGGTGATATTTTAAAGTCAACAAAAAAGACAGAATTCCTTTGATAATCCAAAGTAAAGTCTAACAGAAAATTCTGAACACACTATCAAATGATGTGGTGAACCCAACAACTAATGGAATTAGTCATTAAACCATCGACACGCATGCGTACAGTGCGTACCGAAGAGAATATTGCAGTCGTAGCGTCTAATATTAATGAAGATCGTGAAATGTCAATTCGTCACCTTTCTCAGCTATTAGGCATGTGTTATTCAACCACATGGAAAATTTTACGTGTCGATTTGGGTTTGAAAGCCTTTAAAATTAAACTTGTGCAAGAATTGAAGCCGAATGACCTACCACAACGTCTAATTTTTGGTGAATGGGCCTTTGAACAGTTCCATGAAAATCCGCTGTTATATCGAAAAATTGTGTTCAGCGATGAGGCACATTTCCGGCTCAACGGATATGTAAATAAGCAAAACTGTCGCATCTGGAGTGATGAACAGCCACATGCCATACAAGAATTACCGATGCATCACGAAAAAAGGACAGTTTGGTGTGGTTTATGGGCTGGTGGCATCATCGGTCCATTTTTCTTTCAAGAAGACCGTGGAACAGACGTTACCTTCAACGGCAAACGATTAGAGGCATGTTACGCGACTTTTTTTCCCCAGCTGGCTGAGTTGAACGTAGTTGACATGTGGTTTCATCAAGACGGTGCCACATGCCACACAGCTCGTGAAACAATGGAAAGCTTGAAGGATGAATTTGGCGAGCAGCTTATCTCTTGAAAAGGCCGTGTGAGTTGGGCGCCAAGATAATATGATTTAACGCCTCTTGATTATTTCTTGTGGGGTTATGTGAAGTCGTTAGTCTATGTGGACAAGCCAAACACGAATGAAGCTTTACAGGATAATATAACTCGCGTAATTAGTGGAATACGGGTCAAAATGTTCGAAAAAGTGACGCAAATTGGACTTTCCGATTGGACCATTTGAAACGAAGCCGCGGACAATAAATTTTGAATATTTGATGCCTTTTTGAGTGTTATATTTGATTTAAAAAAAAACACGCTTAAAAAATCAACCGTTACATAAAAGTACAAAGAATGCCACTTTTACTGAAGGCTTTGAGGCGATCCTCAACTTCAAACTATGCAGAAGCGCATCATGCTTCAAATAAACCTTTTGGCCACAACAACATATTGAAATCAAAGGCAAATAGGGAAGAAATATTTAGCAACATCATTCCCTTTCAACATTTCAGCATCATATATAGAATCAGAATGCCAAGCAGGGACGAATGGTGTTCATAGAGACCATTTTCTTTTTAGACCGATATAGCTGGGAAACAGGGTTTCAATGGGTTAATCAGATATGGTAATCGAAGTAGTATCTGTGACCTACTCTAAAGAGAACGGGCTACCCACATCCTCAAACCATACTCGTAGCTGCTTAGTGGGCTTGGTTACTAAAAAAATCACAAGAGGATATCGATCTACGCCAAGCGGACAAAAAATCTCTGTCATCAATTGTAGTTAAGCTTGGTGTTGTTGAAACCTGCGCGCAATTTCACATGTATGGGGAAAAAGAAACCAAACAGCTGATAGCTGAGCTGTTACTATACATTTCGATAACTTTTTGACAGCGAAATCAATGAATCTTGGGTGCTACCAAATTAAATCACCACACGCGGAATCTTACTTAATCCTGCACTGAAAAACTGTTTAATGAGTTAACTCTTCACATTTGAAAATGGAAGCAAATTGATTTTTTTAGTTGTATTCAGTCATAGGATGTGGTAAAAATTATTGTCCTCAGACTATACAAAAATCACGATGTACCAAACCCACAGAATTCGGCCATTAGTCGAAAGGTAATAGCTATTAAAGGATAAATGACAGTCAAAAGTTGTCATGATTAATTTCTGTCATGGTGTATGCCGACATTAAGTATTAATTTCATACCTCAATATCAAATAATTAAGGTAGAGAAAAAAAGATATCCTGCAATAAAAATTTTATATTTTTCGTTGAATTCTTTTCGCGGCAAGAATAGATTTTATTTTATAAAAGTAAAAACGCTCCACAAATATAATATATATAAACAATACGACCGCCGTAACACACAAATTTTTTTATAATAAACACGATTTATACTTTATGTTTATCTGAAATCACATCAATTCCCCACCGTGATCTATTATTTTAGTCGGTAATACAGCGTCATCACAATTAGAACTCTGAACATATTCATTGCATCTGTCAGCTGTCATTCATATTCCAGAGAGAAAATTTTACTTTTCCTCTTCTGCGTTCTGTGCAAATTGTAAATAAATAAAAAAAAAGTAATTACTTGACGCGGCAGCAAAGATAAATAATCATTGCAAAACGCGAAAGTTTTTCTTTCAAAACGATTTTCATTGCTCCGAAAAAAAAACATTTGGACGCCATATTGCTAGCGCATAATGTCTTCATCGACCTCATCGTTAAGTGCGCGTCAAACGAAGGCAACGCGGCAGGAGCTTTCCAGATTTCATCCTTATCATGGTGCCAACATTATACTCTGTGACGATAACACCGTAGCACTGCGAAAAGCCAGCTTTGCTGATGCAGTAACATTTTCTGAGAAGCCTCTCTTGCCGGGCGAGATCTTCCTCATCGAGATCGAAGAGAACGAACGCGGTTGGTCGGGACATATGCGGTTGGGACTAACACAGCTGTTGCCCGAAGTGATTATTTCCTCGAACGAAGGACTGCCGCAGTACGCTTTGCCAGATTTGGCCAACATGGGCACAAGTTGGATTTATCCAATATCTAAGTTTGAACGTTCGCTGAATGATGACGGAGCAAGTAGCAGATCAAGGGATTCCAATCGAAAGAAAGAAAACAGTAAGTAAAGTGATGTGATGGGAGTGCAATGCATTACATCTTCCTTATAGACAACATACTGGGTGAAGCGGTTTATGTGAGAACGCCTCGCGGATTGATTCCAAAACGTCTGCTGAAACCCAAATCGGACTTTAATTCTGGCATTCTGCTGACCGACAAAGGCTCACGAATCGGTGTGGTATTCGTACCAACAGACATTGACAAGACAAAAGCCGAAATGCACTTCATAATCAACGGTGTGGATCAGGGACCGTGTACAAGAGAGATCCCCTATCAAAATGGACCACTGCATGTGGTGGTCGATGTCTATGGCACTACCAAACAGATACGTATTGTACAGCTGTATGGAAGTAAGTAGAACTTTGTTAAGTCTTCCCCGATGGTAACTAATCTCGCCCCACTGTAGTAATCTCTTTGCAAAATGCATGCCGTGACGCGATTCTTTTGAATCTGAAAATGCCTGACGTGGATAAGCTGCCCCTACCCGATCGACTGAAGCAGTTTCTAATGAGATATGACTAGAGTGGTAGATGGACGTCCTCCCACATACATACACACACAAAGGACAAACGATCTTTCATCAGAAGATGAAGCACAGCCGCATCTCATACATTAGTTGATGTCATCACGCTAGTCCCGTGTTTCCTCGGTTCTGTTTCTTTTGGAAAAAATGCATTTATCCTCTATACGTTGGCTGGGTTTCAAAAGCAAAACAAAACAAGTCGTTTCTCTGATCGCGCGCGCATTTAAATGTATTTTTAACAAAATTCCCTCTAATTTCCCGCACCACATGTGATAGTATATGTTTTATACATTTGTACATTCGAAACAAAAAAAAAAGAAGTAAAAAAGTATTTTAATTGTTTATATTCATGAAAAACAAACTAATTATGGGTTCGTAATTTTTTTTTTGTATTAAGTTGATTTTGAAACGCGCTTTGTTTTCGTTTCATCATTCCACTTATGGAGACCTATATACACCACAACACATTTTATTATGTATACATTCAAGAAATATATATACACAGACTATATATATACAAATATAAGCAAAAAAAACTATATATGAGAGACAGTTATAACTTATACACAATTAAAACGAAAAACACAAAAAGAAGAAGAAAATCAAATTGTAGTTGTTAACGAAGGTGAAGAATGTAACAAATCAAGAACACATTTATTTTTATTGAAAAGAAACAACAAAAACTGTATACATCCGCTGCAAAAGAATAAATTTTATTTTTTATTCAATAAGTGAAAAACAAGCGTTTGCATTTAATTCGCCGATAGTGCAGTGCACGATGGGATAGGCCGGGCAAAAAAAGGATGAAAAATTGTGACATCTACTACGGACCGTATTATAGTGAGCAGAAACAGCGACTATTCGGACTTGGATTTGTTATAAGTGCCAGACTTAGGCAAGAAGTCTAACGTTTCCAAGTCATTAGCGAACGCATTGTAACAATCCGCATCAAGGCGAAATTTGCCTTATATGCGCTCACGCCCCGACCGATGGAGCAAAAAGATGATATATCTAAGGACTGCTTCTATGAGCTCCTTGAAAAAACCAATTAGTGACTACCGAAGTACGATGTTAAAATCATTATGGAGGCACAAGAGGCACGCACACAGTATTTTTGATGTCCGAAGATTGCTAAGGTAAGAACGCGTATATCCACCATGCCACAACAATCCAGAAATACAGTGAAACAATTTAATGTCGAAAAACTGCAATCGCAAGAGACCGCCAAGACCTTCGCGCAATGCGTATCCCTTAACCTCGCGATTAACACCATGCCACCAGCATCGAATGTCGAAGAACAATGATAACGATGCCAACAAACCAAAAATAACAAGAAGTCCAAATTGATACCCTCAACCTATTCATCAATTTCAAAGCCGCATACGACAGCATTTATAGAGACGAACTATACAGAGCCATGTCTAGTTTTGGTATACCGCCCAAACTCTTCCGTTTGTGTAGGATGACGATGGAGAATTCTCGCTGCTCCATCAGGGTCGGAAACGACCTCACCGACACATCGATACTAAAAAAGAATTGAGGCAACGGGTTGCGCTCTCATGTGACTTCTTCAATTTGATTCTTGGGAGGATTATGCAAAACTCACGAGCCAACACCAGAGGCACAATTTTCCAAAAATCGGTACAACTTCTAGCATACGCCAACGATATTCACATCATTGGTAGGACTCAACGTGATGTCATAGACACGTTTGCTAGTATAGAGAAGGAAGCGGAAAAAATGGCTTTAGCAGTAAATGAGGGCAAGACAAAGTATATGCTGTTAACACCAAAGGACACATCGACGAATTGGACAGAACGTCTCCATGATCCGTCTATCTCGGATCCGCTGTTAACTCTGACAACAACATCTCGTCAGAAATTAAACGAAGAATCACTCCTGCCTAACCGATGTTTTTTCGGGCTAAGAAGCGTATCAAAGCGGATGAAGAAATCCTTGGGGCGAGAGGAAAATTCTTCGAAAAACATTCGGTCCCGTTTGCGTTGACGGGCTATGGAGACGAAGATTCAACCCAAGAACTGTACGAGCTGTACAGCGACATGCCCTTGGTCAAAAAACTCTGCATCGGACGCTTAAGATGGCTAGGACATGAAGAACGGAGGGACACAAATACTCCGGCTCGCAGATTGTTCGATTCCCAGACACACGTCGGACATAGTAGAGGAAGACCTCGTCTTAAGGTTAAACCAACTTATAGTGCGCAACTGGTAGCAGTTAGCTAAGGACCGGGCTGATTGGAGAGGGATGTTGGTTGAGGCCCAGGTTCATTCCGGACTGCAGCGCCACTTAAGTAAATAAGTAAGTAAGTACATGCGAATAGTGTGATTTCTCTCGAACTGGTAGGAGTTCCAATTAGGCGATGACAAAGGTTGTGGAGACAACACACAGTCCTGATATTCATAACAACTTTAGAAAAATCTTATATCGATTGCTCACTTCAAATATCACAACCTCTGCTTCATTGGAAAGTTAAATCACACTTGAATAACAGCGATCTATACATCACCGATAAAGATGCCAAGCATAAGACCATCATATATCTCTCCACCTACTCAAATCAGATGGGCAATAGGCATGGAAACCATTGACCTACTTCTAGACATCCACCTTCCTGGTAGCTCCTCTAACCCCGTGGATACTGAACGAGCGTTGTTCGGTACATCCATTTCACACACCAATAGCATTAATCCCAAAATCCCTGTGAACTCCAATACAACCTTGAGATACTGCTACCATGGCTAATAACCATCATGACCAGCAGTCTACGGTTAGTAGAGGAAAGTAAATGTTGTGGTCATGGCCAAAGTAGGAAAGTTCTTATAAGAATCCGAAGGATCTCATTCCAATCAGCCTATCTTATTATCTTCGTAAAACTTAGAAAGATAAATTGATCTACACCTCCGTACTGGTATAGAACCGACTTCACTTCCCAACATGCTTATTACAAGGTTAAGTCGGTTGAAACAGCGCTTCACTCACTAGTACGCATCATCGAAAATTCACAAAGAGCAAAATATTAGCCTATAGCTGCTTTTGTTGATACAGAAGGAGCTTTTAACAATGTCAAAGCCGAAGCAATCACAAAGGCACTTTAGGATTTGAATGTTGATGACTTTTCAACTACTCACAGGCAGAATCATCAACACCAATTTTGGCGTCTCATCGGCACGTAGATCTGTAAGCTGTGACACCCCACAAGGGAGAGTCCTGCCGCCTCTTCTTTGGAATCTAGTGGTCAACGAGCTACAAAGAGATTGCCCACGCAGTAGCTGCATCATGGCTATGCCTAAATACCATTAGAGAACTATCACAAAATGGTCTTTCTGTACTCTCCAAATGGGCCGCTAGATGTGGATTTGGCGTAAAACCTCAAAAACCGAATTGGTCCTTTTCAGCAGGAAATAAAAAGTTCGGCAGAGTCTCAAATTCGCAGAATCAGCCAAATATCTGGGTGTTGTTTTGGATAAGAAACTGAACTAGAAAGCCGGCATCCAAGAACGCGTTAAGAAAGTCACCATTATCCTTGATGACTTTCGCTACTTGTGTTCGAAACTAAAGGCGAGGTCTTCCTCCAATGAGTTCGAAGTCTGGATGGGAATTGAGGACTCTGCGAGTACAGCTCGTGTAGTTCTTGGTTGAATCTTCGTCTCCATAGCCCGTCAACGCACTTTTACCGCTTCCTTCTCTATACTAGCAAACGTGGCTATGACATCACGTTGAATCCTGCCAATGATGTCAATTCGTCGATGCAGGCTAGTAGTCTGGTGTTGGCTCGGGAGTTTTGCACAATCACCTCAAGAATTAAATTGAAGAAGTCATATGAGAGCGCATCGCCTAAATCCTTTTTTGGTATCGAATGTGTCGGTTAGTTCGTTTTACGATTCTAATGGAGCAACGACAAGGTCGTCTCTTTTTGTTTGATCTCTGTTTCGTTATACTTTTTCGATTCAATAAATCGAATTCACAACGTCTCAAAAGAAGTTTTATTTCAAAAAGACGATCATAAAAATATCGCAGTAATTACCTTTCGTAAAGACTCCCGAATATCGGTAAAACCGTATTCGCTAAAAGTACCGTTGTGCTACATAGATTATCAAATCTGAACACGAATTAGACCATATATCAATTTTCATCTTCAACTTGCAGCACCTCTCGTCAAATATGTCCTTTTCAAAAAATCACAATTTGTATTTACACCCACACACGTTAGAGGCGTTCCCGATATCTAGCATCTCGTTTTAAAAAAGTCGTCATGCGCAAACCGCCCACATATAACGTGAAGATGGTGAGCAAACGTTTGTTTTTTTGTTCTAAATGCGTCAGTTGTATGGCTCTTTGGTTGTTGTTAGTACTTGAATGGAGAACCGGATCCGTAACACCGTCAACGTGATGTTTTTATGTTTCATAAAATCAAATTTACATTGTCCCAAAAGAAGTTTCACTTCAAAAAAATCAGAGTTAGAACTTACATTTCCATTTTTGACAACAAACGTTCTAAAGCTCAGCATATCATGAAGCTTTTACCAAGTCTGTTCAGCTTTTGATATAGAGTCCCTCCAACCTTCTCTAATATTTACAAACATACCGAGCGCTGCATTTTAGCTTTGTTCCATTGCATATCAGAGAACATTTTTAAGGCGGCATGAATAGTGTCATGGCCCGCCTTGATAGAAAACTGGATCTCTGGTATTATCTTATTGTCCACAGTCCACTTGAACTAATGAACAGTGCCCGATTGAGAATCTTTTTGAATACCTTGGTTGCAGTGAGCCAAAATGCTTCATTTCCGCAAAAAGTTTGATTACAACAGATATGCGAGGAATTTCGACAAACAATTTCACATTCCAAACGCAGAGTTTGGTTGAATTGAAATGCAAATAAATTTACACTTATATTTTGCTAAATTTGAGTTTCGAAACCGGCCGTATAATAATATCCTACATCAGCCTTAGCGAGGTATCCGTCGGAGCGGCCAATTCTCCGATTTTGTACGATTCGGAGGAGTTTAGCTTTGAGGTATTCTTTTGAAAAGCAGTTCGGAATATTTCTCCGACATTTTGTAACGCACACCGGCGAATTGCGTTGAACTGCTTTCAGAAGCATTTTTTGACATCTTAGTGCAATTCTTTTTCGAATTTCCTCCGACACAAATTCTTCGCGGAATTTACCTATTTACGAATTGTAGTGAAGTGACTTTTGTACCGATGACACATACCTCGAATGAGATTTCAACCTCCGACGAAGTATGCGTTGCGGAAAAATGTCCGCTCCGGCAGTTACGTCGCTAGGGCAGAAATATTCGTTTCTTTCACGGGTCAAAAAATAGCTTTAGATAGTTTCCACATATCAAAACTTTTTGGTAACCTTTTCAAACTATGTATTTGGAAAGCACACATTTGCATGGAAAGCTTTTTTTATAAGAAATGTTCTAAGCACGTATTTCACATTAAGCACTCGATAAGTGATTGGACGATTCTAACATCGTAGCCTCTTTAGCTCAGTGGCAGAGCACTGGTCTTGTAAACCAGGGGTCGTGAGTTCAATCCTCACAGGAGGCAGATTTTCTTTTTTTTATACGTTCACTATTGCTTTACAAAGTAAACACATCCTGTAAATAATTTAAATAATTAAATTAAAAAATAAAATTGAGTTTAAAAAAAATGAAAAAATTGTCTGATGTCTATTAATTCGGAAAATAATAAATTTATTTTCAACAAAACATTGAAATGGGTAGGTACATATACAAAAAAAAAGGTGAAAAACAATTATAATGGAAAAATTATTTTTTCGATTTATTCTCAGCCAACTTGTCCTTAAACAGTTTCTTCAACTCTTCAGCTCCTTCCTCGTTGACACTCTTATAGTAAGGCAACTCGTTCAATCGTTCTAACCAAGCTGACAATTTTGGGTATTTGCTTTGATCAATGGGAGCGACATCATTTACCGACGTGATGGTAGCTGCACAGCACAAATCGGCGATAGTCAATTCATCGCCACAAACATAGGGTTGCTCCTTCAAAAAGTTCTCCATAATGTCCCAGCACTTTTGAATGTAGGCAATCTTATCTATGGAACAGTCCGTTGAACCGAAATACAAAACAGGCTCATACAGCATTCTCAAACGCGCAAACAAATGTCCCGAATCCAAGTGGAGGCGGGCATCAACATTAGCACGTGCTACCAAGTCTTTTGGATAGAGTTTATCATCTTTGCCGTACTTGCCGACGAGGTACGAACAAATGGCATGGCTGTCAAAGATGATGGCTCCATCGTCATCCAATGTCGGAATGGTATGTTGGGGATTTATTTTAATGAACTCTGGCGTGAGATGTTCCCCTTTAATCAGGTTGATTGGACTGTAATTGGATGATGTATTTATAAAAGCTTACAGATAAAGGTTACTAAATAATCCTTACCGCAACTCGAGTTCAACACCAAGAGCAGCAGCAGTGAGCATTACAGCCCTGGATGGGGGGCTTAGGGTTGCATAGTATAAAGCTGGCTTACCCATGTCTGAAAAAACATAAAAAAAATTTGTTGTTTGTTATAAAAGGTAAAGGTTGAACCACGACTTCGGGTTATGAACGCATGTAAACAGCCGGTAGATAAGATTATAATGCGATATGCAACGAGATATCTTATTTGTATGTCTGTTTGCTCAGTTATCTTAAAAAATTATTTGAGATGCTTAAGTATTATAACAGATAAGGTTTTACATTTTTAATCAAACTTTGATAACTTGAATCTATCTGTGTTTCAATTGCGTGAAGTGAAGTGGGACTACACAACATTTTAGGCATATAACGGTAGATTTTTTAAGAGTTAAGTTTTTCTGATTGGCAGCACTGGTTAGTAATGGCGTCCAAACTTAATCTGTCAAAGTGAAAAGTTTTCAGTATACTCTGCCATTTAATCATGGAAATACTTACAGACGAGCAACGATAGCAAATTATTGAAATTTATTATCAAAATTCGTGCTCTGTGAAAATTGTGAGAATCCGCTTTTTTATCGAAAAATTGTGTTCAGCGACGAGGCTCATTTCTGGCTCAATGGATACGTAAATAAGCAAAACTGTCGCATCTTTTTGCCTCAGTTGGATGAGTTGAACTTGGTTGACACATGGTTGGATGAATTTGGTGAGCAGCTTATCATTCGAAATGTGGGGTTATGTAAAGTCGTCAGTCTATGTGGACAAGCCGAACACGATTGAAGCCTTACAGGATAACATAACACGAGTAATTCGTGGAATACTGACCGAAATTGGACCTTACGAATGGACCATTTGAAACGGAGCCGCGGACAACATTTACATGAAGTTGTCTTTAAAACGTAAATGGCAAAGGCGTTTTTATCGACAAATGAAATTGCTTTTGGCGCGATCTTACAAGTCCTTTTCTTTTTAAAACAGTGAATCTCAATATTTAAAACAGTTTCGAGTCGCTGGGATCTGAATTTAAATTTATCGTACACGTATTTATTTTCTGAAAAATAGATAAAATATCTACACAAATGGAATTGAAAACAATTGTTTGTTTGGTATATCAACTTTCAAAAACATCTGACCATTTAATCCAGGGGTTAACTCACCAAACTTTTTGACTCGAGTTTAATCCCGAAACTAGGGTGATCGTGCAATGAAAAACTGGGCATAAGAGCGCATTACCATGAAATCCTCATTTGTGCTTCTCTTTTGTGTCAATAGGACTGTACCTATATAGTTAATACCGTTTCCGTACGCAATTTGCGTATTCAAATAAATTGTTGCAGTAAAAATAACTTAATACAATAATGTACGGGAACAGTCCTACAGGTTAGTAGGTTGTTAGTTATGTTTTTTGTATTTAATTCGACGTTTATCGGTGTTTATCACATTTCTCTATATTAAGAGTTCTCTTTGAAAATGTCTATAAATAAGATAACCACAGCCTTCGTCTAGCAACGACATACCAAGAGCTTAAAAAAACGTTTATGAATATGGGCCAATGTAATCCTGAGCCTGACATAATATAAACATGATAATAAAGGGTGTTTTTTTTTATGGTTGGTTTTTTGAATAGAGATAAAACTAAAATTTTGTGGTCAAATCGGGCAACTCTAATGTCATTTTTTTTTTTTTTTTTTATAATTTACACGTACTCAAGGGGTTATGAATACCCTTTATATGTTACCATAGTACGTGCGTTTCAGAAGGGGAAGAAAGAGAGGATAGGAAAGATTTTGGATGTAGTGGAGACACAAACTCCATGGGTGGTGTCCGAACTAGCTTCGGGAAGTCACTTTTTCTTGTGTTCGTTAAAGTTGAAGAAATTCAAGATCATGCATACTTTTAGGTACAACAGCCGACCTTTTTTTTATTTCTTTTTATATAAAAGTTAAATGGATTTTGGCTGGGACTGAACGCGCAACCTTCCACTCAACAGGCGAACACCAATTGGGCATAGTAGTTCAGTTTCGTAAAAACATATTGAAATTCTTTTCTGTTTACACGAGGCCGCTTAATAAATTGATATAAAACACACCGTTTACATAAATTCACAAATATATTTCAATTTCACCAACGCTATGCTTTGTAAGGAAAGCGGATTGTTGTTATCCCTTAAATTGTTCTCATTTTGTCACTTTAGTCCGAAGAACTAAAGTAACATAGCAACGTCGGGTCTATTACAGCGTATAAAATTATCTTTTTGAAGAATGAAAACTTTGATTTTTTTTTATTTAAAATATGAAACGGAGTTGTTTCTTTTAAATGACATTTATTTGACGTAAGTCAAATCAAAAAATTACGTTCCGTAAGCATTCGTATGACGCATTCTCTATACGTTCGTTCGTTTGTTAAGTTTGGTTTGCCATTTCAACATGAACAGGTTGAAAAATGAACAACTCTTGCAAATCGTGCGAAAATAATGGTTCAGTTGGCGAAGTTTACCGCAAGCTCCGTCCATTTTATGGTCGACATAATCGTCCAACAGGGCAATTAATTTGGTTAACCATGGATCGTTTTCGCACTACGTTTACTCAATGTGAAAATACGCATCCGCAGTGACGTCGAACAATGCCCAGCGAAGAAACAATTGCCGCTGTAGAGCAAAGTGGGACCCGAATGAATCGATTCGCCACCGTGCACAGCAATTGTAGCTTTGTCCATCATTTCGATGGAAGATTTCGCGCAAAGATCTTGGCTTACGACCTTACAAGATCCAGCTTGTGCAAGAATCAAAGCCGGGAGAGCATACAATGCGTGGTGATTTTGGTTTATGGACCGAAAATGAGATTGATCTCGATGCTGATATTCATCGCAAAATTTTGTTCAGTGATGAGGCTAATTTCTGGTTGAATGGCTACGTCAACAAGCAAAATTGCCGCAATTGGAGTTAAGAGAATCCACATGTTACCGAATTGGATGGCATTAATGTGGATGAGATGTGGTTCCAAAAAAAACCGCGCTATATGGCACACAGCGCACGTCACAAACGATTTATCGAAGGAAATATTCGATGAGCGCATAATTTCGCGGAATGGACCTGTCAATTGGCCACCAAGATCATGTGATTTGACACCATTGCATTATTTTCTTTGCGGATATGTGAAGTCGTTCGTCTACGCCAACAAACCCGAAACGTGAGGGGACTTGGAACCAACAATCGTGGAGTGGAGTTATTTCCGACATACGGCCTCAAATGCTCGAAAAAGTGGTTGAAAATCGTACCTCTAGACTTGGCTTTATTCGAACCAGCCCACATGCCCGAAATCATATTTAAACATTAATGCCATACAATTATCCTTCCAATAAAGCCAAACTGATTGACTTTACAACGATTGTCTTGTGTTTTATTTCAATTCGAAGTTCTATACCTCTAAAAAAAAAAACAGCCTTTATGTGACATTCAACTGGCAAAATAAACGGCAGTCTAGTGCAATCATTTTCGCAGGATTGGTTTTGTTTTAGGCTAACACAGTTTAAAACTTTTCTTTGTATAACAAGAATACCCTAATCACAGCAAAATACCATTCGAATTAAAGCTTTAAAACGTCAGGTTCTTATGTTTCTTTAATTTTTTGGTTTTTTTTTTGTTCACCCTGTTCGGGTTATCACATATTAACATGTACACACACCCTACACATATGCACGACAGACGGACGCTTGCGACTTTTATTTATTTTTATTGTTGTTTTTGTTTTGCTTGCGGTTAATTGCTTTTGGTATTTGAATTAAATCAAAGGGGAAGGCGGCGACATAATAAGAGTAGGTAGGTATGCTTTATTTTTTGCAACTACGCGATAGCCCGATAGGTGTTCTAGAAAACTGATCAGTGAAATCTAGACAATGGCTTCAACTTTCGTGTTAGCTTACATAACTTTAGCCAAATAACACTAATTTACTTAATGCCGGCATTCTAATTTGTTGTTTGTAATCAATCTATGACGTCACTGTTCCAATGAGTATGAGAATAGCTTTTAAAAATTTTCCACTTCGCAGTCACATTATATAGAAACTAACGGACGCCTGAATTTCTTTCAAATTAACAAATCAAACAAAGCAATTATATGCAAACAATTTTCAAGTTAAAATAACGAAACGAACACCAACCTGTTTTTTTTTTGTTTTGTTTCTCTAACGGATTGAAATAACCGACACGTTGAGCTCGATTGAAGAACAACGATCAACTGAATTAGTATTAGAGGGGCGATGCGATTACAAGTTGATGTTGCATTATAGAATCAGTGTGGTATGGTCACGTCTAATCGTAAAGCACATTTCAGTTTCCCCTATTAATTAAAAGCTCTTTGATGACGGTACTGATAATCTTTGTTTTGTTTGTTTATTTTTCGTCATTTTTTTCTCATCCATACTGTTGGTTTAGCTTGACAGCTAATTTTAGATAGCAGATGAAGGCGTTCAGCGTTGACTGGAGATCAATCTACATAACAGAGATATTAGTACATACTTGCAAAGAGTATATAACTACATAGAGCTCTTCGATACTTGGTACAAGAAATCATGTAAGCACTGCACTAATCTCTGATAGTGATAGTGATAAGCCTAACCAGGTGTTAGATAAGAGGAATCATAACGTAAATGATTTTTTTTAATGTAGCCACAGTATATACACATTGGATTTGTATATAAGGCGTGTATGATTTGAACTGACTGACTATGACTTGAATCTTTAAGGAGTCTTAAACCAATTAAACAAATGTAGGTATGTACCTACATAATTGAGAACAAAACAACAGAAACTTTTGCTCAGCAGCTTCATGGTGCGGGTGGGCGGTATGCACGTGCACAAATGAGTAACGAGATCCAAACATATGGCGAGTTGTGCCAGTACGACCGCCATTGAACAATTTTTCTTGTATACAGTGCGTCATCGTATATGATCTTTGTTTGCTCGACTTGAAATCGAACATAAACGGATATGTTATCATTTATGAACTGAATTTTGACTTTTGTCCTTGGAAATCTTGTAAAGAAAACAACTGATTCCTACTGTTTAGGAATAAGGACAAACGATATTAGTGCTTACACACCAAATCGAAAACTGAGTTTTCGCAAAAAATTTTCGAAATCCACTTGATGCTTTCACATTGAACTCTGATCAGGTTTCGTTTGACATTTCAATGAACTGTGATACTAGCTGCAAATTTGTGTTTGAAATTATATTTACCGAATAAAATTAATTCAAATATGTTGAAATTAATATAAGCATTTGAAATTGAAAGGAAAACAAATATGGAGATTATGAGAACAATTTTCGACTCTCAAGCCCGCGGTTATGAAAAAAAAACACAAAAAAACACATGCGAAGGCTACAATCCACTGTGTGGATCGTTTTATACCCTATCCCATCCTTTAAGTTAATATTAAATGTGAGTTTAATGGCAAAGAAATATTACAATTGAAATTGTCGCAACATAATTGTTCAGACAGTTTATCAAATTCTTATATGATTCGACCAAAAACAACGTTTTTCTCCTGCATATGGTATGGCGTAGGGTAAACAAATGGTTTTTGTATGAAAACGCCTACAAAAAGTGGGCGTGGGTAAAAATGTTATATGTAAGAAATGTTTACATAACCAAAACCAATTATTTTGTATGCGTTTTGAAGTATGAAGTTTTTTAAACGCCCCCAAAAAGTGGGCGCCGAAAAAAATTTGTTTAGGCACTTTTCCAAACATTTTAACGGTTTGGCCTAAAACTAGTTTTTTTCTAAAAAGGGGGCGTGGCAGTAAACGGATTTCAAAAAGTTTAACACTTGTTCGAACAGCACCTAAAAGGATCACATGTACCAAATTTCACTATCCTAGCTCAAAATTTAAAGCCCAAAAACCGGTTGCCCACAGACGGACGGACGGACGGGCGAACGGACAGACAGACATGGCTTAATCGACTCAGCTAGCGATTCTGAGTCGATCCATATTCTTTGAGATATATATAGCAAAATCATTTCACTATGTTACAATCTATGTATTAAAATAAAACTAATATACCCCGTTGGGATAGGGTATAAAAATGTATACGGCAATTATGAAACGCGATCAACAGGGAATTACGTTGATATAAGTGAGTTACTAATTAAGTTCGAAATAATATAAAACACCTAATGCCTGAAACACACGTGCAGAATTCTCTTTGCAGAAAAGTGAATATTCGTCTCCATAGCCCTCTCTTTTCGACCAAGGATTTCTTTATCCGCTTTTGAGACGGTCTATGCTTCAGCGCCGTAGAGCAGGACTGGGATGATCAGGGTCTTATTTAGGATATTTTTAGTAGTTCGAGTGAGGGCTTTACTACTGAATTGCCTTCTGAGCCCGAAGAAACAGCGGTTGGCAAGAGTAATTCTTTGTTTAATTTCTAACGAAATGTTTTTGTCAGAGTTAATAGCGGAGCCGAGATAGACAAGGTCTCGTACTGCCTCAAAGTTATATCTGTCGATGTTGTGTGTCCTTTCGTGTTGACAGCGTATACTTCGTCTTGCCCTCATTTACTGCTAAGCACATTTTTGCCGCATCCTTCTCTATACTAGCAAACGTGGCTGTGACATCACGTTAGGTCCTACCAATGATGTCAATATCGTCGGCGTATGCTAGTAGTTGTACCGATTTTTGGAAAGTTGTGCCTCCGGTGTTGGCTCGGGAGTCTTGCACAATCCTCTCAAGACCCAGTTGAAGAAGTCACATGACAACGCATCACCTTGCCTAAATTCTTTTTTGGTATCGAATGTGTCGGCGAGGTCGTTTCCGACCCAGATGGAGCAGTGAGAATTCTCCATCGTCATCCTACACAAACGGACGAGTTTAGGCGGTATACCAAAACTAGACATGGCTCTGTATAGTTCGTCTCTATGAATGCTGTTGTATGCGGCTTTGAAACCGATTAATATGTGGTGGGTATCGATTTGGACTTCTTGGGTTTTTTCCAGGAAAATTTGATCGGTTGTGGACTTTCCTGGCCAAAAACCACACTGATAAGGGCCGATCAGGTTGTTGGTAAACGGTTTCAGACGTTCACATATTACGGCATATATGATCTTGTAGGCGATGTTGAGGAGACTTTTGCCTCTGTAGTTGGCGCAGTTTAGGGGGTCACCTTTTTCGTGGATCGGGCAAACGATGCTGAGGTTTCATTTTCTTCCGACCAGTTTTGGCTTATGAGTTGGTGGATGTTATTTACCAAGTCATCTCTGCCTGCTTTGTAAAGATCAGCGGGAAGGCCGTCATTTCCAGCAGCACTGTTAAGCTTGAGTTTAGATCAAGATATCTTCACTTCACTCAGGTTGGGTGGTTGGCAGTTTTTGCTGTCGTTGCCAATATTGAATAGTTCGTTCTGCCAGACAGCGGAATGTTGTTCGTGATCTTTAACAGTCTGCAGAAGTGGTTCATCCGTATCCTCAGCATCGACTGTGGCTCAAAAACGAAATTTCCTTGTTCATCTAGACAAGATTCTGTTCGAGCCTTGCATCCTTGAATTTGGCGTTTTACACTTTGGTAAAACTTGTGAACATCGTTCCTGAAGTGACACGTCTCTATCACGATCACGAGCTTTTCTTGCGCTTTTACTTCTTTCTGAAAAGCCGGTGTTCTTCCCTTCTTCGCTGCCTATAGAGCTCAATGGCAGCTCTCGTATTCACCTGCAGCTTAGCCTTGTAGGCCTCGTTCTTGGCTGCGAGCATATATCGGCATTGCTCATCAAACCAGGGGTTTCTTGTTGGTGGGCGCGAGAAACCTAGCATATCAGTTGCGGCTGATCTAATGGCTTATTGGCAACGTTGCCATTGTTCTTCGACATTCGATGCTGGTGTTATGGTGTTAATCGAGAGGTAACGGATACGCGTTGCGCGAAGGTCTTGGCGGTATCTTACGATTACAGTCGTTCGACATTAAATTTTTTCACTGTATTTCTAGATTGTTTGGGCTTGGTGGATATCCGCATTCTTACCTTGGCTGCAACAAGGTAGTAGTCCAAGTCGATGGAAGCTCCTTGGAATGTTCGGACATTAAAAATACTGGATGCGTGGCTCTTGTCTCTCGCAATGTGATCAATTTGGTTGACCATCCGTTGATCTGGAGACCGGCATGTCCCCTTATGGATATCGAGGTGAGGAAACTGTGTGCTGGTGCTAGTGGCATTTCGTTCCGTAGCGAAGTCAATTAGCATAAGTCCGTTACCAAACGTGTTGTCGTGTAGGCTATGTTTTCCGACAATACTGCTAAAGATGTCTTCTCTTCATACCTTTGCGTTAAAATCTCCCATCACGATTTTAACTTTGTAGGAGCTGTCAAGGAGCTCAAAGAAGCAATCCTTAGCTATATCATCTTTTTCCTCCGTTGAGGCGTGAGCGAATAGATGGCTTATATTTGAGAATTTAGCCTTAATACGGGTTGTTAAACTGTCTTGGAAACATAAGACTTCTTGACTAAGTCTGGCACTTATAACAAATCCGCATCCGAATATTCCTTGTTTCTGCTCACTATATCATGGTCCGTAGTAGGTGTCACACTTTTTCATCCTCTTTTTGCCCGGCTCATCATATTGTATTTCCTGGATGGCAGTAATGTCTGCTTTGTAGCAGTTCAGGGCTTCCGCTAGTTGTTCGCTTGCATCTCTCCTGTTTAATGTTCTTACATTCCAAGTTCGGATACGATCTTCGTTGTCCGTTTTTCGTTAAGAATGGTCGTCAACAATAAAATCAATCCTTTCCGAGGCTATTGGTTGCTTCGTAACAAATATTTTTCTATGGTTGGGTAGTTAACCCAAAGCACAACCCCCAACCTGGAGGGCCAGTTCCAATTTATTGGATACCCCTAGAACACGGGGCCATCAGTATCCACTACGGGATTGATCGCTGCCGTTGGCCTTTCTTTTCATCCGCCACCATCTTTGTTTAAGAGGCCTGACTAACCCTTGAAATTCTTAGACAGCCTGTTGTCCGAATATGTCGAAGCAGCTTGTGCGCTTGGGACAGCAGGCCGGGGATTCATTCGTCGTGTTCTCAACACTCGCGCTTATCGCTTAGCAAGTCAAATCCGGTTGGATGGGACCAGTACCCACTTGGAGGTTAAAAAAAATCACTTGATGTATAGTCAGAGTTACAACCACTGGGCGTTGCCAAATTAAAGCCAATCAGAGTCTACCCTAGTTCTACAACACCCAACCATCAAAAATGTAAAAAGGGTTAAGTGGTGGAAATGTTTTTTTTTTATAGAAACGCATAAGCCAACGTGGTTAAACTCTCGATCGCATGTTTCATAACATATATTCGATCAGGGTGATAAAGCTAGCTTACCTCTTTATCAAACCAGTTTGTATGAGTGATCACTATCTGCTCCCTCCATAGCGTTCAATCATCAACATCAGCGTAAATTATCAGTTGAACTACTTACTTCGAATCGACACAATCCATAGCAACAATAGAAACGCCAACAACAAATTTGTTTTCTTATTTTGTTTTTGCATTTATTTTTGTAAATCATATTCTGTTGTAAAATAAAATAATTGAATTAACTCTCGTCTCCTTCCGTCGTCCTGTGTTCGCTTTTCATTTCTAACTACCAGGTAAATACTTAATAAACTTCTTTTAAAATATTTTTAATAATTAAACTATCACTACAAAGAAAAAAAATACACAAACGAAAAATTTTAATTCTATATGTATATGCATATCTATCTGTATATTGGAATAAATGTTCTCAAATAGTGCCTACGTGGGATTGAATACTTGAAATCTCTCCAGTACACTAGCATGTTCCAGTATGCAACAACAACAACAAAAGAGATACGATAACGATACGAAATAATAAATTAAACAAAGAAATGCAATTTTTTATGACAACAAGTTAGAACAGAACTCGATTTTTTTGCGCACGCATATTCTTGATGGTGCATTATTTGGTTTGAATAAATCATATCAACTGTTTGGTTGAGAATTTTGTCTTTTTTTTCGGTTTGAACTGATGAATCCCTATCTTACGTTTAGAGCACCGTTGCACACGGAGAGCATTGCTAAAACACTGGGCTATTAAATGGCCGAACGTGAAAGCCGCGCCGTCCCTATAAACAATATTTAATGAGAATCTACGATAACTAAAAATTAATGAAAGCCTTTTCTCTGCCGGTGGTCTACTTGTCAGCCATGCTGCGTTTTAGAGCCTCCTCGAGATCCGCATCGAATGAATCCAGATTTGAGTAATCACCGGCGAACTTTTCCGCCACTTTAGCACCACCAACTTCACCGGAAATGTTGTTCGTCTTGCCGAGGGTGATCTTGTTCTGAACCTTTGAATGTGAGACGTTGAGATTTTTCGAGTTATTTAGGGCGGTCGCAAAGTCAGCACTACCACTGTCCGAGAGATCAGCAAATGCGTCAAACTTTGCAAAGTTTCCATTGTTCGCTGTGGTGGTTTTTGTGAAGTCTGCGGTTAGAGCAGCCGCTGTAACCACATTGTTGTTGTCGTTTAGCTTTAGTTTAAAGAAATCATCCTCGAAGCCGTTGTCGTTGAACATGTCATCGAACACCTTAATGTCGGAAGTTTTCGTCACTTTGCTGGTAGTAGTTGTGGTGCCACTGGTGAATGCATTGTCTGTCAGAGTATTGAAAGCTTTTGTTGTGTCGCTGAATGCATCGAAGGCATCCGTTGCAGTGGTTTTGTTGTTATTTCCGAAATCTTTGAAGGTATCATCGAATGCGTCGAAAAAGTCCGTGTTTCCAGTTGTGGTTACAGTGGTTGTCTTTTCCGTCGGTGCCACAGCGAACGCGTCGAAATTAGCAAAGTTATCGAAATTACTGATGGGTGTATTGCGAGCCGAAGTTTTGGTCGCTCCTGAATGTGTCGATGGTGCTGGACTAGGATTCGCATTGAATGCATCGAAGGTGTCTAAGAACTCATTGCTGATCGATTTGGTTTGGACATTTGTGGTAAGCGTATTGCTGGTGAATGCCTGGGAAAGTGGTGATGCTGTCGTGGTCCGTTTTATCTTGCTCTTTGCTTCATCTGAAATTGAATATCAATCTCAAAGAAATGCGCTAGTGGAGGGGAAAAAGGACTCACCTTCTGAACTATTTTGTTCGATAAATTCGTCGTCGGCGAATGGATCCTGTATGCTGAACGGATCCTCGTAACGATAATCTTTGAATGGGTCATCGGCGAAATCTGTTGGACCTGGTGTTGTGGCGGCGGTTGCGGCAACGACTGCGACGGCTCCAATTCCAGCAACTGGTGTTGCCGACAACTGCAGTGGAGTGGTGGAACGTAGTTGTTGTTGTGATTGGAATAATGAAGTTGAAGTAGTAGAACTAGTAACTGTTATTGGTGGTGGTTGTGGTGGAGGGATTGAGGGTTGCTTAAGTGACAAATATTTTATATGTGGAGAGAAAAAAGAACACAAAAAGTAATTGAAATAAAATTTAACAGAAAACAAATGAAAATTCATAAAAATTAAAATAAAATTGCCGGGGAAAGGAGTTTTTGAAAGAAAAACAAGAGGAATGGTAGGACAGAGCCAAATTGTAGAACTACCGGATGTATGGTAGTAGCATACTCAATGGCGTAGAGCTATAATTTACTTTTTTATGATCAATGGCGTGATTTCTTTTCATTGTACGGTATCAATTTTTTTTTTTATCCCTAATTTCCTTAACGCCCGCACTGTGCTAAAACATATAAAGGGTATTCATAACCCCTTGAGTGCGCGCAAATTATAAAAAAAAAAAAAAAAAAAAAAAAATGAGTGTAATAATGAAATAAGTCAGCACCCAATCAGACAGAATAGATTCGACACTACATACCGCGGTCGATGATGTTAAATAATGTGAAGGGTAAATCGAGAAAGGCTTCACCTTTCTGATCGGAGAATTCTAGGCAACGCAATTGGTTCAGATATCATGGTATCATGCCAACAATATGTAACCTCTATTGCCAAATCAACTCCGTCTATGAGCTGAGAGATATTTTACACCATCCATGCATTTTTTTCTGTATAAAATCCAAGGAGAGCCCAATAAAAATACAAATTTTTGGAGCAACATGCTCGTTAGTACCCAGGGCCGAGATTTCTCACAACCATCATACGTGTGTACTTCTTGCACGATGGATAGAACCTCCTGTTTTGTGCCGACTCCGAACGGCGAATTTAAGAAAAGCTTTTCTTTACAACAGATACTGTTCGGATGATTTGTCAGAAAATTATGAAAGGAGGGCCAGTGAAAGATCATTTAGGTGTTGATACGGCTAGGAATCGAACCCAGACCTTCTGCGCGGCAGTTCATCGTAATAACCATCTCGCCACTGAGCCCGTCAGGACAACCAGATCGGATACGGAAATATTAAATATTGAAGACGACAGCGAAAACTACTGCACACCCAACGTAAAGAAGTGGAGGGTCAATCTAAAGCTCAATACGGTTTCCAGAAAATTAATTGTTATCAGGTCATTGCCGGACATGTTTAGTCAATGGCCTTAGAGATGTTCCAATCGTTATTGAATACTAACGTGTGATCAATCAAGAGGTTTTTTTTCCAAATAGGCTTTTTTGACTGATGGCGCGTGAGTCGTGTCAAGCTGTCATGTGTTTTTTATTTAGTATTCGTTGCATCATCTTTTCAGTGAATGGGTTCTCACTTGATGAAGATCCACTGTTTTCGACCAATTTTTTGTTCAGCGATAAGGCCTATTTCTGGCTCAATGGATATTCGAAAACCGAAGAACAAAAGAAAAAGGTTCAAGAGCTGCAGCTAGATCCACTCAAAACAAGCTTGAGGTGTGGCTTATGGGCCGGTGGAATCATCAGTCCGTATTTCATTAATAATGAGGCTTGTGCCAACGTTACTGTAAATTGAACTGGTTATCGCGCCATGATAACGGACTATTTTTTATCTGAAATTGAAGCCCGAGATCTCGACAACATTCGGTTCCAACAAGACGGCGCTGCTCGCCACACAGAACGTGAAACAATGAAAATATTGGGGGACCACTTCGGTGAACACTTAATTTTACGCTTGGGACCAATGAATTGGGCAGCAAGATCATGCGGTATCACACCGGCTGAAAACACACCGGATAAAGCAAAACGTGTTTTTTTTTCGTGAAACAAGACAAAATTGTTTCTTATGAGACAACACACACGTTTTTGTTTTGATGTGATTCGGTGGTGATTGCTGAAAATACAAATATATACGACCAACATAAACCGAATGCTACAAAACTGTTTCGAACCAGCTTTGTTGAAGATATGTATTTCAATATCTTCCTATGGCGCAACACACACCAAACGAAGCGAAGCATAAAAACCAAAACAAAACAAAAAAATGTTTTCGTGTTTGATAGCATATCAGTTGGTTTTTTTTTTAAATAAAATTCTGACGTTCTTATGACTATCGAATTATGAAAACGTTGTATTTTCAGCATTCGAATTTTTTCTTTGGAACTACGTAAAGTCTAAGGCTGCGCGTACAGTAGTGCGAAAAGCGATGCGATGCGATAAGCATTTGAGTGCGAGAAAACTGTTTGCATGTCGTGTTATGCTTGCACACAAACTCTTCTGACCACTTTTTCAAGCGATTTGTGCGAGAAGTGTTTGTTTTGACGTTTAAGGAAAAAAAAAATTAAACAGGTAATTTCAGTGCTTGTGTTGTGTGTTATCGCATCTCTAATCGCTTGTCTAGTTTGTGGTGTTTGTGGATAATCCAGCTACTATTGAAGCATTAATGGCCAACATTTTTTCGCGAAATCCCGACGATTATGCTCGAACGCTTTATCGAACATTTTTTGGATGTCCGAACATTCCGTGGAGCTAACATCGGCTCGGACCACTACCTTGTTGCAGCAAAGGTTAGAATGCGGATATACACCAAGCCACAAAAATCCAGAAATACTGTGAAAAATTTAATATCGAACGACTGCAATCGCAAGAGACCGCCAAGACCTTCGCGCAACGCGTATACCTTAGCCTCTCGATTAACTCCATACCACCTGCATCGATTGTCGAAGAACAATAACAACGATACCAACAAGCCATTAGATCAGCCGCAACTGATGTGCTAGGTTTCTCGCACAAGAACGAGGCCTACAAGACTAAGCTGCAGGTAAAGACGAGAGCTGCCATTGAGCTCTATAGGCAAAGAAGAAGGGAAGAACACCGGCTTTTCAGAAAGAAGAAAAAAAAGGCAAGAAAAGCGCGCGATCAAGGATATAGAGAGGTGCCACTCCAGAAACGATGTTCGCAAGTTTTACCAAAGTGTAAAACGTCAAAGCCAAGGATACAAGGCTCGAACAGAATCCTGTCGAGATGAACTAGGAAATATCGTAGTTGAGGCACAGTCGATGCTGAGGATATGGAACAACCAATTCCGAACGAAACATTCAATATTGGCAACGACAGCGAAAACTGCCAACCATTCGACCTGAGTGAAGTGAGGATGGTTTCAAGCCAGGAAAGTCCACAACCGATCAAATTTTCACACTCTGGCAGATCCTCGAAAAAACCCATGAAGTCCAAAGTCCATGAGACCCACCACCTATTCATCGATTTCAAAGCCGCATAAGACAGCATTTATAGAGAGGAACTATACAGAGCCATGTCTAGTTTTGGTATACTTCCCAAACTCGTCCGTTTGTGTAGGGTGACGATGAAGATTTCTCGCTGCTCCATCAGAGTCGCAAACGACCTCACCGACACATTCGATACCAAAAAAAGATTTAGGCAAGGCGATGCGCTGTCATGTGACTTCTTCAACTTGGGTCTTGAGAGGGTTGTGCAAAACTCCCGAGCCCACATCTTTTTAAAAATCCGTGCGACTACTAGCATACACCGACGGTATTGACACCATTAGTAGGACCCAACGTGATGTCATAGCCACGTTTGCTAGTATAGAGAAGGAAGTGCCAAAAATGGGTTTAGCAGCAAATGAGGGCAAGACGAAGTATATGATGTCAACAGAATTGGACAGAACGTCACCTTTGACAGATTCAACTTTTGTCTATCCCGCCTCCGCTTTTAACTTTGACAACACTCTTGCCAACCACTGTTTCTTCGGGCTAAGAAGGCAATTCCCTCACTCGAACTTTTTACTAAGGAGATCCTATAGAAGACTCTGATTATCCCAGTCCTGCTCTATGGCGCTGAAGCATGGACCGTATCAAAAGCGGATGCAGAAATCCTTGGTCGATTTGAGAGGAAAATTCGATCCCGTTTGCTTTGACGGGCTATTGAGACGAAGATTCAACCAAGAACAATACGAGCTGTACAGCGACATGCCCTCGGTCAAAAATTTCCGCATTGGACGTCTAAGATGGCTAGGACATGTTGAACGAATAGACACCAATACTCTGATTCGCAGTCTTCGATTCCCAGCCAGACGTCGAACGCAGTAGAGGAGCCTCTCGCCTTAAGTTACGTGCAGGAGTAGAAACCGACCTGAACCAACTTGGAGTGGGCAACTGGAGGCAGTTAGCTAAGGACCTGGCTAATTGGAGAGGCATGTTGATTGAAGCTCAGGTTCATTCCGGACTGTAGCGCCACTTAAGTAAGTAAGAATTGGTAGGTCTAATTTGGTCCACCCTGTACTATTCCAAACAGATCAAAAGATCAAATATTATGGCGTAAGAGACCAGCAGATTTCTTGCACTGTAGGTGCTCCAAAACCTAATCAGTCCATTTTTTTTAAAGAGAAAAAAACATAAACAAAACTTTTTGCGGTTTCAAGTAATAAAATTGATTAAAAAAAAAAGAATTAAAAAATGCACATCCCTGCCAATGTTCACTGTAAATTTAAAAAAATAAATGAACCCTTACAGGGTGTTGAGATTGATTTTAATTTTTTTTATTTTTGTTAAACGATTTTATGCATTATGGTCGCGGTACACGTTAAAACGATAAATTTCTAAATGAGATACATCTGCATCAATTTATTTTTTATAATTATTTCTCACGTTAATTACGAATTATAGGAAGATAAAATTTTAAACAAGTTTACAACTTAACAACGAATGTATGCCACCGAAGCCTGTATAACGCGTTTATATTCATATATATGTTTGTATTCAATTTAAAACTTAAATACTTGAGTATTGTGTTACACTTCGATCGTCTACTAAATTATTTCTATGAGAGTAGGTTCGTAGGGACTAACAAAGATTCGCTTAGTTGGTGATTATTTTAAAGTTTCTAGATGACTTGAAATTTAGTGCCTTTCATCAAAACCTAAGGCTGATCGATTATTTTCCATGGATGTGCTTACAAAACGTGGGTAAACAAAATGCGATTTAAGTTGTTGATGTCAACCTACGCCGAGTTTTTGCCGATAGACGTCATCAGATGATCGAAAAGTGGTGAAAAATTGGTCCGCAGGGTGAGATATAAAGTTACTGATTTTAATGACTCATAATGCTTAAATGTTTGTTGATAAGGAACTTGTTTTCTGGTATATTTTTTGAAGAAATTTCTCTAGCGACAAACTTTTCTTTAATTTGTTTCGTGACTGGATCTCCTACAACGAAACTCTATAAGCATATGAAAAGGAAATAGAGGAAGTCCAAGCACAAATCTTGGAGACTCTTTTGTGATAAAATAAAATCGAAAAATTCTCTTCACAAGTCCTACTATTCCCAGCTGTCTCAAAAAAAAAAAAACAGATCGCATTTGGAAGACTTAAAGCAAGGAATACTAAGAGCTACTTATGGACATCCATTTCATTTCAAGGTAGGTCCCAGGTAACTCCCACAGTATTATCACAAAAGTTAAATAACGTTGCGCAGTACAAAGTTTCAAACCCTTCAAATCCACGGGGGACCTGACGGCATTGTACAGGCCAAGCTGTAACGCACTCTGGATCTGATTCTACCACGGGTGAAAGCTATCCTCAAGGGTTGTATCAAGTTGGTTTAAACACGTCAATCTGAAAGACCTGAGACCGATCAGCTTATCATCATTCCTTCTGAAAACCTTGGAAAGATTGATTGATATTCATCCCCCCAGTAGCATTATTGTAAATCAGCTATCCGCATCCGAACATGAGTAAAGGTAAATCTGTAAAAACAGTCCTACACACAGTACCAATTTTTTCAAAGCTGGATTTGAGATCCTAGGGATTGATATCGCTTGCTAGACATACGTTAGGTGTGCCACCATAAGTGCCATCACTGTACACTGTAGGCAGGCAGAAAAGCTAGGCATTCATTCGAACGACTTCAGTAAAAACTGAGACTCGCTCGCTAGATCATACATTAGGTGCGCCACCATAAGTGCCATCACTGGGAACTGTAGAAACGCAGAAAAACTAGGCATTCATTCGAACTACTTCTGTAGAAACTGTATAGACTCGCTCGCTAGAACATACATTAGCTGCGCCACCATAAGTGTCCTTACTCGACACTGTAAGCACGCTGAAAGGCTAGGCTTTCATTCGAACGACTTCTGTAGAAACTGTATAGACGAAGAGGAAGAAGTAACAATACTTCATCTTCTTTGTAACTGCCCAGCCCTAACAAGTAAAAGGAAGCTTCATCTTGGAGTTTACTTCTTTCAAATTCTCTGCGATTTGTCAAACACGGATGCGAAAAGTCTTCCCCGTTCCATTATAAGCTCAGACTGATTTTCTTACAGGGAACAAGGAGATTGGACAAAATCCATGTGGTATCACAATGGATCAAAACTGGTCTAAGTGTGCTGACTGGGTGGTCCACAAGCACTCGCGCAGAACTTTCGCAGACTTGTTTTGACAAATATTGGGTCAGACCTGTATTCGTACAAGGCGCAACTGACCCAGGAGTTCAAAGTTGACCATATACAACGCCATTTGTGTGCTGAATAGGCTTCGGAGATTTTGTAAGAGGACCACAATTTTGGCCGAAAAATAGTATTTAGCGATGACTCCACTTGATAAATTTTAGGTCTTGGGCCTATATCCGTTCAAGAAGCAACGAGGAGTTCAAAGTAAGGGTTCGTAGCGTTTTGGCTGAAAAATCATATTAAAGGCGAAATTGGTTGTAATTGATCACTGTTGACGATGATGGCCCCACCAACGTCGTTTTCAAAGAAAAATGGACCACCAGCACAAAATCCATACCAAACATTTGACGTCGTTTATACGGCATTGAAGACGAGATGTGCCATTGTGCAGAGAAGAAGGGGAGAACACCGAGGGGGAGAACACCGATCGAGGATAGTGAGAGGTACCACCCAGGAACAATGTAAGCAAGTTTTACCAAAGTGTTAAACGTCAAAGCCAAGGATACAAGGCTCAAATAGAATCCAGTCGAGATGAACAAGGAAATATCGTAGTTGAGACACAGTCGATGCTAAGGATATGGAAGAACCACTTTTGCAGACTGTTAAACGGCGATGACGAACAACATTCCGCTGTCAGGCAGAACGAACCAATCAATATTGGCAAGCGAAAACTACCAACCACCCGATCTAAGTGAAGTAAGGACTGCAATATCTAAACCCAAGCTTAATAAGGCTACCGGAAGTGACGGCCTTCCCGTTCCACCAACTCATAAACCAAGTCTGGTCGAAAGAAAGAATGCCTGAAGAATCGTTTGGCCGATCCACAAAAAAAGGAGACCCTCTGAACGGCGCCAATACAGAGGCATAAGTCTCCTTTACATCGCCTACAAGATCCTATCTGCCGTAATATATCAACGCCTGAAACTGATTACCAACAACCTGGTCGGCCCTTATTAGTGGGGTTTTAAGCCAGGAAAGTCCAGCTGTACAGTGACATGCCCCTGGTCAAAAAACTCCACATTGGCCGTTTAAGATGGCTAGGACATGTAGAACGAATGGACACCAATACTCTGGCTCGCAGAGTCTTCGATTCCCAGCCAGACGTCGGAGGCAGTGGCGCGCACAAATAGAAACCGATCTCAACCAACTTGGAGTGCGCAACTGTAGGCAGTTAGCTAAGGACCGGGCTAATTGGAGAGGCATGTTGGTTGAGGCCCAGGTTCATTCCGGAGTGTATCACCACTTAAGTAAGTAAGTAAACCCAAAAAAAGCCAGGAAATCGTCAAGAAAGGAAAATTGTGCTTTAACTGCCTATCGTGCCTCCAACGGCAGCATTCGTTATCCCACTTGAACGAGGCAAGTAACGCAATGCATTTACAAGAACCATTTACTCCACCTGTTCCACCAGTCTCCTCTAATAACCAACCTCTACAATCTCTACATTAGAAATCCCATCATCCTCGAACCGAAGTGCTTCATCACATAACGCAAGTATAACGGAAAACAATTATAAACAAAATGTTCGTCTGCCTACCGCCTCCATCAAGGTGTTTACAACCGGTGGCCAACCGTTACTGGTGCGAGCGCTATTGGATCCTGGATCAGAGGCGTCCTGTTATCAGCGAAGAAATGAATTGGATAAGAAGTTGCAGACAGGAGATCATCGATGAAAATGAACTGAGCCTTAAGCGACACCAGCATTTATTTGGTGAGTTGCAGACTTTAAACCGTCCAAAACAACTTGAATTGAACGTTTCGATAGATAATTTCTAATAAAAAGGGTTCCATCGATTCCAATTGCAAGCATTTTCGACAAAAGGGCTTGATGCCAAATCCTGTCAAATGCCTTTGAAATATCAAGTGCAATAATCTTACTTTCTCCACCATGGTGGATTTATTGGTTCCGCTTTTCGGTGAGATATGTCATCAAATCACCAGTGGACCTTGTGCGCTGCTAAAACCATACTGCCGGTCATTAAGAAGTTTTTTTTTTGGCCTGAGCAGGCGTTTGGAGAAAAATCGAACATTCAATCGTTTAGCCTGTTCAGTCCGCCTGTTATTAAAAAAACCGGAGCGTGTGTAGCATCAGGCATTCAGGTCGTCAGTTTGAAGTGAAATTAACATGTGTGGAGACGGTTTTCGTTTAATATGGCTGAACAGTGTCTCGAAGAATACATAGACATATATTGTAGTTAATCCTGTTTGTGGAAAGTGAAAAGCAAAGAATATCACGAACGTGGGAAAGGAGAGGCCGCATATGTGAAATTGGTAAAATAAAAAAAATACAAATTTTTGGCGCAACAGGCTCGTTAGTACCCTGGGCCGAGCTTTCTCACAACCAATCATGTGTGCGTGTGTACTTCTTTGCACGATGGTGGGACCTCCTGTTGTATGCCGACTTCGAACGGCGAATTCGAGATAAGCTTTTCTTGACAATTGATACTACTCGGATGATTTGTCAGATCATCACGAGAAGAGGGCCAGTGAAAAATCATTTAGGTGTAGCTAAGGCTGGGAATCGAACCCAGACCATCTGCGCGGCAGTTCATCGCACTAACCATCGCGCCACTGACCCCGTCAATGTGAAAATGGTGGAAACATTAAAAAAATTCTTTTGTAAAACTTGGTATATAGCATCAAAAGTTTCTGGTTTTATGGCACATAGATTCTGAGGCGATATTAATGTTGAACATTTAAGGTCTTCATAGCTTCTTCCTGGAGCCAGAAATCTTAAAGGTGCAGTAAGTCTTTCGTGCGGTGGAATTGCCATTCTCATCACAGTATTTTTTTTTTCTATTACTGGTGCAACCAACGAAAGGAGCTTTAAATAAATACGTTTCTCGACCATACGTAAATAATTATGCCAGTCTTTAGGGGCAACCCTAAATTCACATGCGAAAACGTTTGTCTTTTTTTTAACCAATCTTTACACCTCATTTTATGATTTTTTTTTGTTTAGAACTATTTATTGCTGATAATAAGATCACTATGGCAAGAGTGTCATCCGTAGACGCCATGTTTGTCGAACGAAAAAAAAAACACACAAAACGATTGCTCTTAGATATTTGCCGGAGCGTGAGAATGCGCTATGAAGGTCCGGTAAAACGGAATAGACAAAAAACTGCGCGTGTGTAGCCGGCTTTACAGTAATTTCTGGTTTGCATGAATTTTGTTCGGTTTTCCTCTGTTGGATTGGTTTGGTATAACCGAAAGTTTCTCTCTCTCAGCCTGATAGCTTTTTTGCAGCTCAAGTCATACCACCCTTTTGCCTTTGGTCTGATACTTTTCATTCAGTTGGGAATAAAAGATCGAATACCAAGGAGAATGATGTTTGATATCATATCAGCAGCAGCATCCACGTCACCGTCGAGGAAACATAGTGAGCAGTTAAAATTCTTAAAAAAACGGTTTCATGCTTCCAAATTGGCTTTCTCGTTTTGCTGCTATACAGTCTTTTTGGGAATTTGTTCGTTAACTTGTGGTTGTAGTACGAGAAATTCGATGATATGACACAGTGATCTGAAGAACCTAGAGGCGATAATACATTGAGGGTGTATTTATCAGGGTGAGAAGTCCAGGGTGTTGGCGGACTGACTGTTAACATCCGGTATGCGTGTCGGCTCATTTACAAGCTGGGTTAGGTTATTTGCCTCAGCAAAGTTCTCAACATACCTTCCTTCGGGTGTTGTCTGTCCAGAATGTTGAAGCCACGTAGAATTGTGTACATTGAAATCGCCCGTAATGAAGATTTCAGTGTGAGGATGCAGGGATACAATTCTAGAAATAGAGTCTGACAGTTGAATTTCTGTCAAGGGTTGTGCTTCTATAAACGAAACAATAGTGAACTAAATGCCTACGAACATCGATTTTCAGCCATATAATATTAAATTCCGGATTGGAACATTGGGCGTATTGAGTTTCAATTTGGTGGGCTAAGTCACTACGTATATATATATGGCGAGACCGCGGTAAAAAAAAAAGAATAATGGCACCAAATTATATCCAATCAGGGTTAATTCTGATAAGTCAGAATTTGGCCCCACCTGTGTTTCACCAAGTGCCAAAACAGCTGGTTTGTATTTGAAAATATGGACGTAGATTAAGCAGATCTGAAGTTAAAACTCCCTTAATTCAACCAACTAAGCGAACCGTTGTTAGTCCCCACGTAGACCTGTTTTAAAGGACAGTAGGGTGGTGTGTTTAATAATTTAACTACTTGTACATTTATATTTGATAATGTTATCTTGAATTTTTGTTAAAACAATAAATTATGAACACTTAAATGTTAGGTACAGGTTATTGTGTAGAATAAAAGTTTTCTTAATTTTTTTTTTTATAATTTTAAGGGTGGAATGTATTTTTTAGAGAGTGGAGATGATGTTCACTGAAAATAGAATTTGAAATGTAAGCCATTTGTTAGTTAAGCGGAGAGACATAGGTTTTGTTTTTGGTTATTTAACGTTTTCAAAGTTAGTACATGAATTTTGGTACAATTTTGAAACAAAACAAACAAAGTAAACTACTGGTAGAACCAAATACGATTCGAATTGGATAGGAAGAAGAAGAACAACCAAACAAAGGAGCAAATGGAAATGAAAATGAAAAAAAAAAAACACAACACTTGGCTTGGCGTTTCAAAATTTTGAATATTTGCGGGGAAAAAATTAATTTATTTTGTTAGTAGCGAGCAATTATTCTAAACTACAGCTAAATACTGGCATGCGGGCTAGGTAGGATCGGAGGGAATCCTTCAAAGTCTAGCAGCAAACTCAAGAAACTACCACCACTGATTGTTATTGAGAGGCATGCGTCTGTTACCAACCTTATTGTCGAAATCAGCAAAGTTAGCGAACCCGCCCGGCGAGGAACCGAACGCATCACCTGATGGTTGTGATGGACGTGCTGGACCCTGGAATGGTACGTCGATTGTGTCGCTTGTTTACTCCAAATCCCTTTAACTTACCTGTAGGGGGCGTGGTGGTGCAGGTCTTGGTGGTGGTTGCTTGGATTTCTTTGGTGGCAATGCAGGACTGGGCGATTCGGGCCTTGGTGGCGGGCCAGAACGTTGAGTATTTGGACTGAGTACTTGACCCACGCCAGTTGGTGCGTGTAACGCTGCAAATGGATCACTGCCAAAGTCGTCCTTGCCGGGCTGAAGAAAAAAAAATCAAGATTGTCACATAGAGTACCTTTAAGGAAGTTTGCTCACTTACCTCAGGGGTAATGGCTGTTGCTTTCTTATCGCCGAATGGATCTGCAGCGCCACTAGCACCGAAGGGATCCCGCTGGGCTCCGCCAAAGCCAGAACCACCAAATGCATCATCAAACCCACCAGAGCTAAAACTGGTGTCCTCGAAACCACCCATAGCGCGGGTGCCATTTGAATTGCCGACAAAGGGATCTGCGGCAAAGCCATTCGAAGCGAAGGCGTCTGTCTTTCCGAATCCGTTTGTCTTCTCCTGGAAGGGATCCTCCGCCTTGGGCTCTTCGGGGATTTTCTTCTCCAGGGTGTTTCTAGCCTCTTGGAAGTCGCCTTCGATTTTCAATTGATATTCAGTTACCAGCTCGACTTCGTTCGCCTCGATGGCTGCCTTGCACATAATCAGAGCGTCGGTCATCTGACGCTGTGTCTCTAAAAGTTGGGTCACCATTGAACGAACCTAAAAAAAAAATGGAATTAAACGTTTTTTGGAATCATGATGCGTGGTGTATGATGGTCCTACCTGACTGATTTGCAATTGAGTATCTTGCAGGTTTTTCGATAGATTGTCCAGCTCTTTGCGATTCTCGTCGTATTCCTTCTCGAGGGCGGCTTCTTCATCTTTTAACTTTTGCAGTTCCGAGCGTTTCGAGTTCAACTCGGTCTCCTGCTCGTTGATGGTCTCTTCCTGCTTGTGACATTGTTCACGCACTTTGTTGACCTATATGACACAATGAAACCAATTAGTACACCTCTTCGAATTCTCCATTTGTTCACAGAAAAAGAAGCACTTGTGCAGAAACGTAGAATACAGAGCGAGCGAGAGATAAAAATGAAAACATGAAAAACAAAAGCACAGCGAAATAAACAACAAAACACAAAAATTACAAAAGAATACAAAAAAAGGAAAAAAATAAGCCAACCAACCTTATTGCTCACATCGGATAGATCTAAATTAACACTAGCTATAGCTTGTTGATACTCTGATTCCTGATTTTGTAATCAGGATGTTTTTTTTTTGTTTTAATTTGTCGTGAGCAGGTTATTTTATTTTTTTTTTGAATGAGATTCATCCCCAAATTTAAATAACAAAAATAAACCAAAAACCGGAAAAAAGTAAACAAAATAAAAATATTTCAATAAATTGTGTAATAAATTAAATAAATAAAAAAAATGTGTAAAACTAAATGATGTGATGGAGAGAGGCAGAGAGAGGAAGAGGGAGAGTGGATACCTGTTTTCATTTTCTTTTTTTAAGGACCTGACAACTTATTTTTTCAAGTAAAATGCAAGCTACTTGAGATATCTAAAAAAAATGGAATTCGATTTGGTTCATGTATCCACCACTGTATGAAGCGGTCGATACGTTGAATTCAACTTTATATTACTCGGTCGTAGATTTCGAGCAATACGGACGGTATTTCCCGTTCAATATTAGCTCTGAGCTCCTTTAGCGTCGTCGGCTTGTTGGCATAGCACAATGAGTTAATGGAGCCCCATAAAATAAAGTCTAGAGGTGTTAAATCACACGATCTCCGCGGCCAATCGAAGGGCATAACACTTTCAGTGCAACTGAGACTTCAATAACTCGATTTTTGCACCCGCTGTGTGGCTTGTGGCATCGTCTTGTTGCAACCAGAAATCACTGATGTCCAGTTCATGCAATTGCTCAAAGAAATAACGTTCCAACATATCTATGTAGCAAATACCCCCAGGAGGGTTGAGCCACTCCACCACCACCTAAGGACGCGTCCTCAGGTGGTGGATAGAGGGAGATGCAGAAAGCTAAGTGTCCTGGGAATAGGGTGATATGCGGCGAATGGTGTTCTAGCAGGTGATCTGTGAAGGCCCATCGTGAACCAATCCAATCCGGGTTCATGAAGGCCGCTTCCATATGGTAAAAGACTGATCAAAATTTCGTAAGAAGAATTTTTATTCAATAAGAGTGCTACGAGGTTGAAGTGAAACTCCATGCATATCCAAAGTACATCCTTATCAAACTGCAATGCTTTCAAGAATTTCTTATGATCGGCAAACCGAAGCTTATGTGCATGTGTAAGTGTATAAAGAGCCATCAAAACGAACTGAGAGCAGAATAGAGAGAGATAGAACACACAAATACACCAGCATGCTTTGGCCGTAAAATATGTCCATTGGGCCTCCGCACATGAAATGAGTTTAATACCATATTCCAAGCGCACACGAGTTGAATATACCGGCAGAAAAAATTGTATACATGAATCTTTTTTGTTTTTTGATTTCACTAGCTGATGCCTTCTAACTCCGACGCTCAGCCTTTTCGCAGCGACCGCTGAGTGCTGAATATTGCCGTAGGAAGGGTTTCAATCCCTGCATAAAGTCTTCGCGGGAACAGATGACAAGATGAAGTCAATAGTGGGGTCTACATTCCCAGTTAGGATGGACAAAGTGAGTGGCCTAAATGACCTGCTTCGACTCATTCGGTCATAGACATTTTAAGGGTAAGTCGGGCCCCTTAAACAAAGATGGTGATGGATGAGGCGAAAAGCCAAAGGCAGTGCCTAATCGCGCAGTGAAAACTGATGGAACTGGCCCTCCAGGTTTAAAGGGCTCAGTGGTGCGATGAACTGCCGCGCAGAAGGTCTGGTTTCGATCCCAAACCGTAGCAACACTTCAATGATTTTTCACTGGCCCTCCTCTCGTGATGATCTGAGTAGTAGTATCTATTGTCAAGAAAAGCTTATCTCAAATTCGCAGTTCGGAGTCGGCATAAAACTGGAGGTGCAAGAAGTACACACGCACACATGAGTGGTTGTGAGAAAGCTCAGCCCTGGGTACTATGAAGCCTGTTGCGCCATAATTTATATTTTCATTTTGGTACTCCAGGTTGGGGTTGTACTTTGGGTTAACTGCCCACCCACGGAACGAAGCTACCAATAGCGTCGAACTGACTTTTTCTCCACCTGGTGAGAACATCATACAGGAGAAATACACGCAAACAACAAGTGGAAGACCAAGCTGCTACAAAGCCTACATTACTCCCATTCAGTTTTGATGCCCGAATATTCCGAGGGGCTAACATCGACTCGGACCACTACCTTGTTGCAGCCAAGGTAAGATATCCACCACGCCACAACAATCCAGAAGTACTGTGAAAAAAAATTTATGTCGAAAGACTGCAATCGCAAGAGACCGCCAAGGACTTTGCGCAACGCGTATTCTTCAACCTCTCGATTAAGGGATTGAGCGATATCACAACATACCAACAGCATCGAATGTCGAAAAACAATGGCAACGATGACAACAAACCATTAGATCAGCCGCAACTGATGCCTCATAAAACCCTTGGTTTGACGACATTCCTGGTGCTTGCTTGATTTGATGAGGTTTGACACGAACGAAGCCTAAAAGGACAGGCTGAAGGTGAAGACGAGAGCTGAAATTGAGGTCTACAGGCAAATAAGGAGGGAAGAACACCGGCTCTTCAGAAAGAAGAAAAAAGACCAAGAAAAGCGCTCGTTGGAGGATACAGAGAGGTGCCATTCGAGGAATGATGTTCGTAAATTTTACCAAAATGTATAATGTGAAAGCCAAGGATACCAGGATCAACCAGAACTTTGTAGAGATGAACAGGGAAAGATCGTAGACACATTTGATGAAACCGTTTACCAACAACCTGACCGGGCTTATCAGTGTGGTTTTAGGCCAGGAAAGTCTACAACTGATCAAATCATCACACTTCCGCATATTCACGAAAAACCCAAGAAGTACAAGTCAATACCCACCACCTTTCATCGATTGCAAAGCTGTATACGACAATATTTATAGAGACGAACTGCACACAGCCACATCTAGTTTTAATATACCGCCCAAAGTCGTCCGTCTCTGCAGGAGAATTCTTGCTGCCCATTAGGGTCGGATCAAACTCACCGACACATTCGTTACGAAAAAAGGATTAAGGCAGGACGATGCACTGCCTCTTCTTTAATCTCATTTTTGAGAGGATTGTGCAAAACTCCCTAGCCAACACCAGAGCAACAATCTTCCATAAATCGGTGCAATTGCGACCATAAGCACGTTTGCTAGTATAGAGAATATGGCTGCAAAAAATTAGATTAGCTGTCGACGGAGATAAAACTTTGTAACTTTGCAATTTTTGGTAAGAAGTTCGATGTTGCAACTGGAAAGTGTTATATTACAGCTTTTAGGGTAGTCGGTTTGTAAGCTTAGCTTAGTGAATATCAAAATTAAAAAAAGGAAAACCAATCAAGTAAAGAAAACAAAAAATAAACCAAATAGCGCACTACAAACGAATAAATTACAAAATCGCCTACCTGTGCCTTGAGGTCATCTAATCGTTTCTGCGCCTCACCGCGTTGATTCTCCAACTGTTTCAATGTTGCGGTTAGTGTATCGAGTTCGCTCTGCAAATGCACCGAGTTAGGTATCACTTAGTACGATAAAATAAAAATCCAAACATACCTGCAAACTACGCACTTCCCCAGACTTGATGCGGATATCTGCTTCCTTCTGGGCGATCTCAGTTTCAAGGGCTCGTCGTTCCTTAGCCAACTCTTCAATTTCCTTCGAAATCATTTCTAGTTCTGGATTGGTGTATGCTGGTTTTGGTTCCTGTAAAGACAAACAAATTAAAACCCCTCCTTAGACAAACGTATGGTCGCATACCTGTGGAGTAACATCAACACCTTGAACAATGCCACGCATCGACGGTGGCACCATATTAGCGGTCAGCACTTGTGGCGGTTCAATGCCCTTCTGTTTACGTTCCACCATCCACATGGCAAGAGCGAACTGTTCCAGTGTCAGCTTGCCCGACTGATTTGTATCGCAAAGTGCCCAGATATGTGCAAGACATAGTTGTGGCACACCAGACTGTAGGAAAACATTCTTCACCTCCAATCCGGACACCAGCCCATCCTTGTCGCGGTCAGAATCACGGAAAATCACTTCGAACCTCTTTAGCTCGGAGGGCACAACTACCCAGTCGATAGCAGCAGCTGGTGCTGGAGCACCAATCGGTATTAGTGGATCGGTTGAGATAAGCGGTTGCATTGGGATGATTGGTGGCGGAACACGTTGCATTGGTGGTACAGCGATTGGTAGTGGTGGCACTGGTGGTGGTGCGATATCAGTTGGGAAATTTGCAACAAAGCCACCATCGCCAAATGCTTCTCCACTGGGTGCGCGAGGTATCTGAGCAGCTACTGGTGGTGGAGCTGTTCTAATTGGCTGTGCCGGAATTGGTGGTGGAGCACCTGGCTTACGCATATTTTGTAATTCGACTGGCAGTACTTCGGGTACGGCACGTTTGTCGAGTGCTTGATAGACTAGATGCATGGCAACTATGAATTCATGCTTGTCGAGGTTTCCGTCTTTATCTTGGTCGGCTAAATCCCAAATTTTGCCTAGTGTATCCATGGGGAGCTTCGAGTCCATAAGGACGCCTTTAACTTTATTGCCAGCTAGAAAGCCATTAACTGGATTCAACGATTCAAAGAGCTGTTCGTACTTCAGCCTATCCACCACACTCATTGACCAATCCATGTTGTTCACGGGTATGGATTGGATGCGTTGTGGCATTATCTTGGGAATATCACCCTGTTAAGAACAAACGAAAAAAAATCATCACGTTGTCCGAAGAGACTTGTTAAAATCAAAACTTACAACTTTCGGTGGATTAGCCGTCTCCGTGTAGATATTGCTCATGTTGATGGAAAGTCCAGACTGTGACAACGATACCAATTTCAACGAAACAAAAAATCCAGGCTTATCCAAAAATCCCTTCCCATTAGGATCGGAAAGATCCCAAATTCGACTGAGAACCACATCACTAAGGCCAGACTTCTTGAGGAATTTGGCCGCTATCATTGCCTCAATTGTGCCCGTGCCCTTCGGGTCAATCTACAAAAAAAAACGCACAAAACAATCAGCACCAATAAAATTAGTTTTACAACAAAGAAATTCAATGCTCACTCTACCTGTTTGTAGTAGGCCTCGTAGATCGCATTGTGCTTGCCTGAAACCTAAAGATGGAAATAATTGAAATCACAATTTGATTACTCATTTGCAAATAGTTCTCCTCGATTTGGAGGTGGTTGCTGGTTGATAATTGACAAAAAAAAAATCGAATTCTCTTTTATTCAGTCGTTATCACAAAATCGATAAACAGAAAATTTTTGACAGATGGTGACACCCTTTGAATGGGAATGAAAAAATCGACCACTGAATTTAGAATTTGTTTCGCGAGTTTAATCGATCAAATGCACGTGAATTTCTAACTCAATTAGACAAACGGATAGCCTGAGGCATGCACTTGATATTAATATACAATTTATTTAAATTAGAATTCAATTTTAATAAGGAAATCGATAAAATATTTACTTGGATGGGGTTTGGTAGCGAAGCCATATTTGTATTTTCAACTGCGACTGAACAGTGAGGTGCACTCGATTTTCTGTCAAGTGGATGTGAATTTTTTTTGACAGTTGGAATTTTGTGACTTTTTTTTGTTGGATTGAGTGAATCCGGATTGTGCGCAAGAGGTTGAAGAATTTGTACCTACGAATATATTATTTCGTCTTTGAGGTGAAATTGTTGAATTTCGAATTTTTGTTTTCATTTGTTTGACAGAAAGTTTTCTATTTGAGACCGTGTGTCAGTAGCTTGAAAATGGGGAATGATCCAATGTTTTTACTTCTCTGTCAATCCTTTTTATTTCATTCTCAAAACTCAATCATGGTATTGTATCAACTGGCTAAAGTTTTAACGCAATTAACACACGGTCTTAAAAACTGTTCCAACTTTATTAAGGCAAACTTATCATTAATTTGCTTTCTTGCATAAGGGGCGCTACAGTCCGGAATGAACCTGGGCCTAAACCAACATGAATATCCATTTTGCAGCGTCACTAACTTAATATTTCTCGTTGTGCATTTCAAGTAGTGGTTGAGTTCGGTTTCTACTTGATCTTAAAGCGAGGTCTTGGCTCTACTGCATCCGACGTCTGGAGCGACGTCATTCAATTCTCGAGAATTGACGTCCACTGTCCATTTTACTAAGGGATGTCGCTTTACAGCTCTTTAATTCTTGTTTGAATCTTCTACTCCATAGCCCGTGAGAGCAAACGGGACCGAAGATTCTTAGAATTTTTTTCTCCAAACGACCAAGGATTTCTTCATCGGCATTTAATACGGTCCTTGCTTCATTGTCATAGAGCAGGACTGATATGATCAGGGTATAGTGTAGGATATAATGTATAATTAGTAGTTCGAGGAAGGGCTTTACTAATTCATTGGCATCTAAGCCTGAAAAAACAGCGGTTGGCAAGAGTAATTCTTTGTATAATTTCTGACGAGAAGATGCTGTCAGAGTTAATACAGCGGAGTCGAGGTAGACAAAAGTTCCGTACTACCTCCAAGTTATATCTGTCAATGGTGACGTACTGTCCAATTCGTCGATATAGTGTGTCCTTCGTGTTGACAGCATATCCATGGTGTGAATGTCAAACTTATTTTTGCCGCTTTCTTCTCTAAATGTGCAAGGTGGGCCAAAAGAAAACTAGACAGATTTAGAATACAAGTGAACAAGCCATAGTGCGATACACTCCCCAAGAACGCGGAATAATCGTGCCTATTTTTTTGCGTAACAATTCTTCTGTAGTGTTAGCGCAGCGCGAATTCTTTCGCCGATTCCCCGGCCGTCCGACACCGACTGCGCAAACACTGCGCCGTTTGGCCACAAACCTTGAAGAATATGGGACCACACCAGACTTTGTCAAGAGTGGCCGGCCCCGGAGCGCCAGTTGTGCTGAGAGTATCGACGAGGATGTCAAGCTGTCGCCGGAAACATCAACCAGACCCGTGCGTCGCAATTAGTTATCAGCCGATCGTCCCTAAAGCGAATTTTGGTCAAAGACTTGCGCGTGTTCCCGTACAAAGTGTAGTCCGTGCATCAGCTGCTGCCTGTCGACCGCCAAACGTGTGTAACATATTCCCAAGCCATCCTCAATCTCGAGGAGGAAGTGGACGTTTTTCCGACCAAAATCATAATGAGCGATGAGGCTCATTTCCACCTCAGTGGGTACGTGAATAAGCAAAACTATCGCTTTCTTGCACCGAAAATCCAGGAGTAATGCACGAGGAGCCATTACACCCGCTCAAAGTTACTGCATGGTGCGCTGTTCACGCTGGAGGAGTCATCGGCCCATTTTTGTTCGAGAACGCCGTTGGTCAAACGACAACAATGAGTTTTTTCATGTCGCAATTGGACGAATTAGGACTGGAGGACATGTGGTTCCACAACCGATATTCTGAATATCCAAACAACATCGGATGACTTCTTTTCGCCCACCTTGTACTAGGAAACGTGGAATCGTTGAGTCCGACAACATGCGTTGAGGTATGCTAGTAGTTGCATCAACTTATGAAAGATTGTGGCTCTGGTTTTGGCTAGGGAGTATGACACAATCTCAAGAATGAGATTAGAGGCGTCACTTGATACACGTGATTCAGCGGTATGTCGAAACTAGACATTATGCTATAGTTTATCTCTATAAATGATGACAAATCAATTGTGAACTTTCCTGGCCTTAAGCCACACTGATAGGGATGATCTGGTTGTTGATAAACGGTCTTAGGCGTTCACATAATTACGGTAGATAGGATCGTGTAGGCGATGTTAAGAAGACTCATGCCTCTGTAGTTGGCGCAGTTCAGATGGTTAATTTTTTGTTGATCGGGCAAACGATAGTGAGGTTCCATTCTTCAGGCATATTTTCAACCGAACAAATTTGACTTTTACGAAATCATCTCCACCGGCTTTATAAAGCTTGGCAGGAAGGCCGTCATTTACTGTAGTCTAGTTAGACTTAAATTTGGTGAATATTGCTATCATCACACTTCATTCAGTTCGGGTGGTTGGTAGTTTTCGTTATCGTCGCCGAAATTGAATGGTTTGTTCTGCCTGAAAACCGGATATTGTTCGTCATCGCCGTTTAACAGTCTGCAGAAGTCCATACCTTCTGAATCGACCGTGTCTCAACTACGATATTCCGTTATTCATCTGGCAGGTTTGTGTTCGAGCATTGTATAACTAGTTTTGACAATTTACACTTTGGTAAAACTTGTGAACATAATTCATGGATGATGTCACTATCCTTATTATCCTCGTTGCCATTGTTATTTCCTCCTCCTTTGCCTATGGACCTCGATGGCAGCCCTCATCTCCACCTGCAGCATAGAATTTGTCGGACTCGTTCTGGCTGCGCGATCATCTGCCTGCACTCTTTATCAAATTAAAGCGTTTCATCATTTCGTCCGTGGGTGCGTCAGCGCTTATAAGTCCTTTCTCTTCGAATTCGGACTTAATGCGGGTTGTTTCAATTTGTTTGCTTATGTTATTTGTCGTCTTTTTGCCAATCCGAGTTTGCCCTCGTTTTACGACATCTTACCATAAAATTATTCATCTGTCGTCTGGAAAAGAAAATGGTTCCTCAATAAAAGGCACATTTCATCCCGTTCTTAAATACAGGCGCCAACAAAAGCGTTACCGGCAAGGCAGCGTGCTCCATGTGATCGCATTGCCTAACATACTACACAAATCCACGTTCTTCTACATATTTCCATATTTCGAGTTGTGCCTCTCAACCTACATATTATAGATATGTACCGCTTTGCGCCGCTCAGTAAGAATCAAGAAGTCAGTAGGTACGCTGGAATACAGGGCCGTATGGCCCAGTAATATTCTGGACTCGTTACCAAACGGCATGGTCACGTTTCCAGCAGACTACGCAACACTTATACTAAACTTCAAGTAAGGCTTCCTCGTAGGAAGTAGTTACAACGACTAGGCATTGTTAAGTTAACGCCGACCAGAGTTAGTCCTCGTTCTACAAAATCCAATGAGGAAAAAGCCTAGACTGCGCTTTCCAGCTCTCTCAATCCTCCGTAAGTGTTCCAAATCTCAAATATTAGCAACTATAGAATTTTTAGCCAGCACTTATGTCAAAAAATGATTCATTTGCTAAAATTTGAACGCAATTGGCATACGGTCTTGAACGCTAATTTAGCAAAAATTCCATTAGAAACGAAAAACGTTTAACAGCTTTCTTTTAAAATTAAAAAAATTAATGCAAAATGGCGTCAACCAATTCAGTTACAAAACCCTACAACAGATCAGACTCTTGGAACGTGAAGAATCGAAACATTTGACATTTATAAATAAAATAATAGACGTTTCAGTAATTGACACAACAGATGTAATGTAAATCCGGCTTGTAATTTACAGATTCTTGTGAAATTTGTGATTAAATTTTCGACTCTTTACGCGTAATCTGCTCTTAGTCGTAGTCAGTCCTTTTTTAAACTCCACCGTAGCAGTTTATCAATTCAATTTTTTTATTTGTTCATCTGTCAGGAAAACAATTGCCAACTCGCAGGGTGCTATGTATAATGTAACCAATTACGAGTACGATTGTACGAAAAAGTGCAAGTGTCGGTCCCATGGACAAGAGATTACCGCGGCGCTAACCAAGCGAGGAGTCACTGACAATAAGCTTGCCGCGTATATAGCCAAGATATGCTGCAATTTCTGCGACATAACCGATCGGCTGGTAAGTGAAACAGATAAATCATGAATCCCTAGTTAAGACTTCTTTGCTTGTTTTTACTAGGGCCGTTCGGCTGTACATATGGCGGCGTCAGTTGGTCGTTACACAATTCTGGAGTGGCTCTTGAATCAGGTAAACAACTTAAAAACAAAGTGTGACTGTGAATTGATAAGATTTTTTCAAACAGGGAGCTATCATCAATAACAAAGATCGTGAGTCGGGTAGCAGTGCTTTGCATCGGGCCATCTTTTATGGATACATTGACTGTGCAGTGTTGCTGCTTCGTTATGGGGCGAGTTTAGATTTGCTTGATGAAGATACAAGAAGCGCTCTGCAGAGTTGCTGCCGCCTTTGTGATTTGCCTAGAAATGGCGACTTGTAAGTACCCCGAATCCTGTGCAGAATGCTCCTTATTAACACAAACAATATACCAGTGGATCAAACAACGAACTGCTTCTTTGGGGATCAAATAAAAACTATAACCTGGGAATCGGTAACAAGGAAGGTACTGAGGCACCTCAGTTTATAGACTTCTTTCGCAAGGGACACATATCAATTGAGTTGATCTCGTTAGGAGCATATCACAGCTTGTTTGTGGACACAAGGGGTCAACTGTATGCCGTCGGACATGGCAAAGGCGGTCGATTAGGTAAGCAAAGGCATCTAAACAGCTCAAATTGGAAGTGCAGGGATGCCTTTTTTAGGAAATGGAACGGAGCAGAGTCTTCCCATACCGAAGAAAGTCAAGGTTCCTATTAAGAACGCTGGCGAAAAAATAATTTGTGTTAGCACATCCAGGAAACACTCATTACTACTCACGAACCATAGTACGGTGTTTGCCTGCGGCTTGAACGAAGATGGCCAGTTGGGAATACGTGACAATCCAGACACAGTGATTGTATTCAAAGAAGTCGTCCGATTAAGAGACTGCAGTGTAACCGGTCTGAAGGCGGTTGTAGCTAGAGATTTCCATTCGGTTGCTTACTCGAAAACGTTGCTCTACGTGTGGGGCACCAATCACGGTCAATTCGGATGGAACAGCTCAAGTGAATCTATCATAACAGAGCCACGAGAAGTTAGAGGAACACCGATCTAGGCAATGACCTGAGCTAATTTTAAATTTTTCTAGATCAAGCTGCCTGATCGCACACAATTGGAATTTGTTGAATCGAATAACTTTGCAATGGCATGCTACACCTCGGCCAAAACGGTGCTGCTCTACTACAACTACAAAATCCGGTCGATCAAACCACCGCAGTAAGTCATTTGTTCGTAGCTACAGTCTTGTCGCATTTGCGTGCTTCTTTTTCACAGAATGGAAGCCCTTAAGAGTGTTTCCATCGTTGGAGGCAATGACACAAAATCAGCAAAAGGGTCGGTATCCGCATTGAAGCTTCTTATGCTAACGGAGACAAATGTTGTCTACCTTTGGTACGAAATGACTCAGCAGTACCTCAGGTAAGGACATTCTCTTCCATCCATCAATTTTATAGCCAATCTCACCTGTGCAGATGCTCCTTTTCCCACATCCACGTTAACCAAATCGACAAAATCTTTTACAAAGCCAATCAGGTGTTGATCCTCTCTCAAGGCGATGTATACCTGGGCAAATGCAATCAACTGCCTGTTCAAAACTACCAAGCGAGCATTGAAGATGCGTGGTTTACGCATGCCGCAGCTCGCAAAGACATCTGCAATGAGCAGAAGATTCGTATCGAACTAAATCGCCTTGCAGACATCGATCGCGCAGTGGATGTCTTCTGCGATGATAGCTTTAGTTCATTTGCTGTCCTACAGGAGAGCTTCATGAAGTACTTTACCCTGCCCGCCATAGTCACCGAGGAATACAGTTTCAAAAAACTCCAAAATGACGCTAATGAGTACGACATGATTCACGACCTCGTGTTCCATGTAGACGGAGAAAATTTCTATGCGCACAAATTTATTGTGTTCTCACGGTCAGCGGGCTTACGAGAAATCGTGCAAAACTATCAGGACAAGGATATCCACTTAAATTACCTGGGATTGACGGGGAAGATGTTCGACTTGGTGTTGAAGAACATCTACACGAACTATTTCGTAAATGAGGATGGTAAGTGCGTTGCATTTGATAGTGGTGCAAATAAGACATTAAATTGCTTACAGACCTAGATGACATACAACAGTCACTCGGTCCTGACTGCAAATCGAATAGGGAGCAAGTTCTTCAGCTGTTCTTAAGTTTTGTGGAGAAATTTGAGCTGAAAAGCATGGCCAACTTCATCAGAAGGTTTGACTTCTCAAGTTCGCAATAGATCACTTGTAAAACAAACGTTTCTTTTCCTAGCCATGAGCAACAACTGCCAAGATCGGTGGACAGGTCTAAGTACCGCTTCAACCGTCTGAAACGGCAGGATTTTCCAAATCTATACGATGTCACGATAAGGTGTGCCGGCGATGTGGAGATCTCAGCGCATAAGTGTATTCTGGTATCGCGACTGGAATACTTTGACCTTATGTTCACGCACACTTGGTCCGAGAGTACGGTGATCAATTTGACCACAGTTCCACCAGAGTACATGGCCCCCATAGTGGACTTTCTCTACACGTCCGATGGAGAACAGTTCCGCAAACAAAATTACTCAGAGACGTTTCTGTACAACATGGTGGTGTACTGCGATCAGTTCTTCATCGAAAGCCTGCGCAAGGTGTGCGAGATTTTGATCCTGGACAAGATCAACATCCGCAAATGTGGCGAGATGCTGGATTTCGCATGTCTCTACAACTGCGGCATTTTAAAAACTGGTTGCCTGGAATTTATATGCCAAAACTTATACCGAGTCCTGTCCCACAAGAGCATCGAATGCTGCGAGCCGGATGCGTTGAGCTGCATTAACGGACACTACAGACAGATGTTCAAAAACGTCTTCGACTATCGTATGATAACACCCGATTCAGATGCAGTGGACGATGAGATTCTTCTTAGCTTTGTGGACGACTTTGATGTGAACCTAGAATACAGAATGCAAGAGGAGGAGACTACCAAAGCTGCGGCAAAATACAAACAGTCGGAGAACAAAATAACACAAAGCACAAGGCAGTACGAAAAAGATGCAATCAATACCATGAGAGAGCTGAGCTTGCAGGATAAAAAGAAGAGCAGCATATCAGAGAAATCAAACGCAGTAAAAGAAGCTGAAGAAGTATCAGCAAAGATGCAAGCAGAGGCCAAATCATGGATGAAAATCGCCGATAAAAAGATGAAGAAAAAACCAATGGCCGTGAATGTGGTCAAGGCAAACGAAGTTCTATCAGCTGAACCGAAATCTAAGGAAGAGTTTATACCACTCAATCAACCGATTGAGAAAATCCATACGACTGAAATAACCACCCCCACCAAGGAATTCAATCTCAATTTAGCTGAATTTACGCCAGTAAAGACGGAGAAGCTCTCTCAAAAGCAGAGAAAGCGTTTGTCATCCGAATCTTGGCGTAACCCAACTACTTCCCCCCCAATGGCAGTACCACAGCCACAGCCACAACCACAACCGAATGCTTGGGGTATAAGTAGCCCACCGACCACGGGCAGTGAATACGACTCAACATCCTTTGCCAATATGATGAAATCCCCATCGAGTTTGGCACAAGAGTCGCCTTCAACGAGTAAATTTGCCCAGATCCTTCAGGATGAGAAGCGACAAAAGGAGTATGTCGATCGGATGAAGAACAAGTCGTTGGTATTGACGCAAATCGAAGAGACTGCCATAACAGAGTTGTATGCATTTTACAACGTAGACAATGTCCACGATGAGATTATAACGATTGAGCGGAAGAAGAGGCCAGTGACTATGAACTTTGCCATTTGGCAGAAGAAGTTGGAGAGTTCGTAATTTATGTGTGAATGTGGAGTTTTGTATATTTTTCCCTCTAGGGGGCCTATTTTAAGAATAAATTGACATTGGAAAATGCCCACGAGCCATTTTATTTGATATATTTGCTTTCGATTGCCTTGCGATGGGGTGCAGAATTGGTCTTGGTATTCAATAAGTTTGATCCGAGGTTTTGAATGTCATTTGGAGCGTGGAAACCAATGTAGAATGAAGTTAACTTAACCTTTTCTAGTGATACATAAGCGCATGATGTCCAGGATTCACTGTTTCTTAATTGAAGCTCACATATGCCCACAGGCGTAACAGGTTTTTGTGCTACATACTTATAGATACCAGGTGAATGGAAAATATTTTTGGAAAGGACGTGTACTCACACTAATGGGGTCAACGGTGTGGTCTACATTCCTAGTTAAGATGAGAAAAGTGAATAACTGAAATGAGCTGCTTCGACATATTCGAACATCTAGTAATCTTAAGGTAAGTAAGGCCTATTGAACAGAGGTGGTGGTGTATGGCCGAAAGGCAGCGCTCAATCCTGGAATTAAACAGGAGAGATGCAGCCGAGCAGCCCTAAAATGCTTAAAAGCAGACATTACCACCATCCAGGAAATACGATTTGATGGGCGGGGAAAGAGAGTATGAAAAACCTAGACATCTACGACGGTCCGTGTTGTAGTGAGCAGAAACATTGTGACTATCCGCATCATAGCCAAGTTCGTCATCATAAGCCTTATATGCACTCACGCTCCGACGGAGGAATAAGATGATAAAGCGAAAGACTGTTTCTACGAGCTCTTAGACCAAACTAAAGACCGACTACCGAGGTACGATGTTGATCATGGTGAGTGATTTAAACGTAAAGTTAGGAAGAGATGACATCTTTGGAAGTATTGTCGGAAAACACAGCCTACACCATAACACGTCTGGTAACGGACTTAGGCTAATTGACTTCGCTACGTAACGAAATTCCACTATAGCCAGCACATGGTTTCTTCATGTTGATATCCATAACGGGACATGTCGGCTTCCAGAATCAAAGAGGCACGCATCCACTATGTTGGATGTCCGAACATTTAATGGAGATACATCTACTCGGACCACTACCTTGTTGCAGCCAAGGTAAGAATGCGAATATCTACCACCACACAACAATCCAGAAATACTATGAAAAAAGGCCTTAGCGCAACGCTTAACCCTTGAACTCTCGATTAACTACGTACCACCAGCTTCGAATGTCAAAAAACAATGGCAACGATGCCAACAAGCCATTAGATCAGCCGCAACTGATGTGCTAGGTTTCTCGAACCCACCACCAAAAGAGGAATGCAGACAGATGCTCGCAGCCAAGAACGAGGCCTACAAGGCTAAGCTGCAGGTGTACACGAGAGCTGCCATTGAGCTATATAGGCCAAGAAGGAGGGAAGAACAACGGCTTTTCAAAAAGAAGAAAAAAAGAGCAAGTTTTACCAAAGTGTAAAACGTCAAAGCCAAGGACACAAGGCTCGAACAGAATCCTGTCGAGATGAACAAGGAAATATCGCAGTTGAGACACAGTCGATGCTGAGTATATGGAAGAACCACTTCTGCAGACTGTTAAACGGCGATGACGAACAACATTCCTCTTTCAGTGGTGCACACAAGTGGAAACCGACTTCAACCAACTTGGAGTGCGCAACTGGAGGCAGTTAGCTAAGGACCGGGCTAATTGGGGAGGCATTTTGGTTGAGGCCCAGGTTCATTTAGGACTGCAGCGCAAGCAAGTAAGTAAGTATGCTAAATGTGACAAAAAATATACTATGACCACTGTGTCGAATGCGTAACATTCTTTTGATTTTTTTTCGTTGGTAGCCAAAGTTTTGTTCATTTTAATTGTGGCAGGGCATTTCTCATTTACAAAATTTTATACTTACTACTAAAGTTGGGAGCCCAATTTGGTTGAGAACGTTATGAACTTGTGCTCACCACTTAAGCAGATTCTATCTCTGTTGGGTCAAACATCTGGCTGGGAATCAAATAATAAGAGAAAACTTATTGGTACCATCTTTTAATGTCAAATCCAGTGGCCCAGTGGTTTGGAGTATTAATCGCGGTGTCCCAGTTTCAAATCCCAGAAGAGTTAATTTTTTTTTCACATTTTCACCTCTTTTGAAACTCTGACAAACATCCAAGAGTAACACTGTCATAAGAAGCTACACGTTCGGATTCAGCATTAAACAGGAAGCCCACTCTTTGTGGCAAAAATAAAAACTTCGTACACAAATATGAAGAGGGGATCCAGGCTCAGTATGGGCTATTAATGCTAGATATTCGTTTTTATTTTATGACTGTACAACTCTTAAAGTTCCTTGAATCATTGCTTTTGTAGCCTGTCATCGCAAATGGAACGGATTTATTATGCGGTTTTATACTGCCTATGCCTAAAGGCTATAAAGCAGGACTGTAATGATATGGATCCAAAACTAAATCTACGGATTTAATTTTAGATTTAAGGTTTTAGTTTTAGCTAGCCATCGTTTAGCAAGCCTAGTTCTCCGTTTTTATTTTCTATAGTCGGGTTACACAGAGTAAGCGCTGTCTAATAATATCCGATTGCATTTCGACGAATGCTCTTTATATTGCCAGCATATGCTAGATTTATTGAATATCGTGATCCTGGTGTTGGCTTGCGGTTTCGCATACTCCCCCAGAAACAATATTGATGAAATCACATCACCAGATTTAAGTAAATAATGCCTGGCCTTACATGCCTGACCGAGCAAACTGCAATTACCGGATAATACTCAAAAGTGTTTCATCCATATTCTTAAAAACGACTATCAAGCAAGTATGAGTGCTCTCTGTTCTTCTCAACAGAATACTTTGCTTTGACGTTTTATATTTTTTTATACCTTCCAAGCATAATTTCTGGTCTGACACCTCTCCTTTGCCTTTTAAACTCAAGAGCAATATTTTAAGCAGTTCGGATTTTTTACATACAGCATTGTAGGACCTTATTCTTAGATGCTAGAATAATGCTATGGTCTGTCAAGTTTGCGTTTCAGCCATTAAACCCTTAAAGCTATCAAACAATGCCTGCGTTTACATAGCGCATTCACATTATAAAATTCAGTTGGATCCTTTAATTCTGAATAATAAAAGTTTTAATACCAAGAAAATAATTAAATACAATATCAACAAAATGGTTAACACTTAAATAAATTTATTTACAAAAAAAAAACTACAAACAAAATAAATTGCATTTAGCTATAAATAAAAATATTTTAAAACAAATCGATAAAATTCACATGACAAATATAACAGTTTTGATATAATATCTTCTGATAACAAAAACAAATAACAATTGATGATGCAATATCCCACAACCAACATAAACATAAGCATTAAGTAGTAAAAATTAAAATGTAAAATAAATAAAAATGATTTATCAATCTAGAAACACTCTTTTCTAAATGCAAAGCCATACTGATCGCATTTATAGCGCAGGGTTTTCGCCAGCTGCGGTGGTCCACAATAGAACACGGTTACCTTGCCCTTCTTTTGAGCCTGCAACTGTTTGAAGACCTTATCCCAGTTTGGTCGACCAGCGTTTGTTCGCGTCTTAAGACCAGTAATTAAATCGCGTTTACCCTAAAAAAGGCACCAAGTTAGAAAGGAGATTTAATTTTCGAAAATTCATACCTTCTCATGCAAAAGATCCAAAGCTAATTGTAGACCAACAGCCTTCATGTCGGTTTTTTGAAGAGCACTTGTGATGTACATGTGCATGTCTAAAAATCTAAAAAAAGAAAGAAAAGAAATAACGTAAGGCATACAAAAGTTGTCGGGAAGTGTGAATCTTACCTTTCCATTGCTCCACCCAATTCAGCTTGCTCAATCTCGAGCTGTGACAGAAGATTTACGAACCACTCAAATGACCTCTGATCGCGATTTATCCAGAAGAAATCTACTTTTCGAAGATTCATCACGGTCCGCGGTATGTCACTCGCCCATTCGAAGTTACATCTTGGGCAGGAGTGTCGTGCCTTCCAATATCGATGCATGATCGATTGTAAAATTGATGCAAAGGGTGTAACACCGATGCCAGTGGCTATCAGAACAGCATGCTGGGCGCCAAATATATGACTCGAAGGGGCACCGTATGGTCCATCAATGAAGATCTGTTTGGAGTGGTTTTTAAGTAGTGGGATACCGAAGTTAGTAAAGCTCAAGATTAAATGTCAATTGGATAATCATATGGCGTTTAGTAAATTTAACGAGTTCAACATAATAATTCATCATAATGGACACAATGGACCAACATAATATTTCAGCAGATGGACTATGATTCATATTGCGAATGTCGATCGATTGATCGATTATCGACTCGTTGTATGTCGTTGGATTTTGGATTTAGTATATTACTACTCAACCAAAAATACATAAACGACAACAAACGATTGTGAAATCGATGGTTTTCGATGAAAGCTTTATTCACATTACCAAACTTCACCATCGACGATCGATAAATGTCGATTTTCGAGCGCTAATCGACACTCGCAGTCGGTTGACATGTGTTGATTGTTTTATGGTTGAGTGTTGTAGACCGAGGGTAGACTCTGATTGGCTTTAACTTGGCAATGCCCAGTGGTTGTAACTCTGAGTACACATCAAATGTTCTTATTTTTAACCGCAAAGTTGTAAGTTGTTGGATTTGACTTGCTAATCGATAAGCTTTGGGTTAACTACCTAAACATGTAAAAAATATTTGTTACGTAGAAACCAATAGCCTCGGAAAGGACTGTTTTTATTGTTGACGACCCTGCTTAATGAAAAAAAGGAAAACGACCTTCACACCTGCACCTGGAATGTGAGAACATTAAACAGGAGAGGTGCAAGCGAACAACTAGCGAAAGCCCTAAACTGCTACAAAGCAGACATTACTGCCATCCGAGAAATACGATAGGATGGCCCGGGCAAAAAGAGGATGAAAAACGGTGACACCTACTACGGACCGTGTTATAGTCAGCAGAAACAGCGAACAGTCGGATGTGGATTTGTTATAAGCGCCGGATCTATGCAAGAAGTCTTATTTTTACAAAACAAGGCCAAATTCGCCAAGATAAACCTTACATGCGCTCACGCCCCAACGGAGAAAAAATATTATACCTATAGCTATGGATTGCATCTATTAGCTCCTTGACAAAACCTATGAGCGACAACCGAAATACGATCTCCCAGCACGATTATAACGCAAAGGTAGGAAGAGAAGCCATCTTTAGCAGTATTGTCGAAAAACATAGCCTACACGACAACATGTCTAGTAACGGACTTGGGCTAATTGACTTCGCTACGGAACGAAATGCCACTATAGCCAGCACAAGGTTTCCTCACCGCAATATCCATAAGGGGACATGGCGGTCTCCAGATCAACGAACGGTCAACCAAATTGATCACATTGCGATAGACAAGAGACAGGCATACAAAATTTTGGATGCCCAAATTTTCCGAGGAGCTAACATCCTTGTTGCAGCCAAGGTAAGAATGCGGATATCCACCAAACCACAACAATCCAGAAATGCTGTGAAAAAACTAGATGTCAAAAGACTGCAATCGGAAAAGACTGCCAAAACTTTCGCGCAACGCGTAACCCTTAACCTCTCGATTTACACCATACCATCAGCATCGAATGTCTAAAAACAATGGCAACGATTCCAACAAGCCATTGGACCAGCCGCAACTGATGTGCTATCCTTCTCCCGCCCACCAACTAGAAACCCCTGGTTTGATGAGCAATGCCAACATTTGCTCGCAACCATAAACGAGCCCTAGAAGGCTAAGCTGCAGGTGAGCACGAGAGCTGCTATTGAGCTCTATAGACAGAGATGAAGGGGAGGACATTAGCTTTTCAGAAGGAAGAAAAACCAAACTAGAAAACTCGCGATCACGGATATAGAGAGGTGCCACTCCAGGAACGATGTTCGCAAGTCTTACGAAAGTGTAAAACGTCAAAGAAATGGATACAACGCTCAAACAAAAGCCTGTCGAGATGAACAAGGAAATATCGTAGTTGAGACACAGTCGATGCTGAGGATATGAAAGAACCTCTTCTGCAGACTGTTAAACGGGGATGACAAACAACATTCCGCTGTCAGGCAGACGAACCATTCAACAGCGAAAATTGCCAACTACTCGACCTAAGTCAAGTCTACAACCGATCAAATTTTCACCTTCCGGCAGATCCTAAGAGAAAGCCAAGAAGTCCAAATCGATACCCGCCACCATCATTGGTTGGATCAACGTGATGTCTTAGCCACGTTTTCTAGTATAGCAGTAAATGAGGGCTAGAATAAGTATATGCTGTCAACACCAAAGGACACACAACATCGACGAATTGGACAGAACGTCAACATTGACAGATATAACTTTGAGGTATTACGGGACTTTGTCTACCTTGGCTCCACTATTAACTCTGACAACAACATCTCGTCAGAAATTAAACGAAAAATACGTATGCACGTACCGTCTCAAAAGGGGATGAAGAATTCTTTATCGATTTGAAAGAAAAATTCTTCGAAATATCGTCGGTCACGTTTGCGTTAACGGGCTATGGAGAAGACTCAACCAAGAACTATACGAGCTGTACAACGACATGCCCCTGGTCAAAAAACTCCTCATTGGACGTTTAAGATGGCTAGGACATGTAGAACGAATGGACACCAATACTCTGGCTGGCAGAGTCTTCGATTACCAGCCAGACGTCGAACGCAGTAGAGGAAGACCTCGCACAACCAACTTGGAGTACGCAACTGTAGGCAGTTAGCTAAGGACCGGGCTAATTGGAGAGGCATGTTAGTTGAGGCCCAGGTTAACTCCGGACTGTAGCACCACTTAAGTATGTAAGTACTGATTTTTACTGCAGAAATATATTTGCATGCAAAAATTGCAAATAAATTGGTAAAAATAATTTCTATGGGAATAGACGTTATTATTCTTGGGCTGTAATCTTTTGACAGTCTGCATTTTCTTACTAGATAGAATTCTGCGTTTCGTTAATTTTTGATATCTGTCTCAGAACGGGAATGATTTTAACCTTGTTTTCCGCCATTTTGAAAACGCAATAGGTACAATGAAAAGCACTAAATATGCAGACTGAAATACTCCCATTTGGGTACGAAATGTTATTCCTGCGAGAGGACACTTGGAAAAACTGTCAACCTTTTAGTTTACCTATCAATAAAAACTGAGAACTGTCAGAGATTAACATTTAACAGCTCTAAAGCTGGACATATAACACATATTTAGTGCCTATTTACGTGGCAAACTCAAATCCTCCGAACCGTCCAAAATCGGAGAATATTCCGCTCGGACGGATACCTCGCTAGGGCTGATTATCAAATCCGGCTAAAACGTAAACATATTGATTTCGCTTGCTTTTTGTTTAAAGCGCTTTCGACCGCATATTTTCTTACTCATCGAAAACGCCATAATTTTTTCGATGATATATTAGGCCCAGTTTTTTAGTGCGAGATCATCCTAGTTTCGGGATTTAACTCTAGGTAACTCGATTAAGTAGGTTTTCAGTCATTTTAAATCCAGTTCGAGTTAAGCCAGCAAGTTTGGTGAGTTAACCCTGGGACTAAATGATCAGATGTTTTTGACAGATGAAAAATACAAAACAAACAATTATTTGCAGTTCCATTTGTGTGGACGTTTTATCAAATATTTAGAAGCTAAATACGTATACGATACATTCATATTCACTCGAAACTGTTTTAAGATGAAAAAGTCTTGAAAGATCGCATTTTCATTTGTTTGGAAAAAAATAAAACAAACAGCTGATAACTTAGCTGTTGAGCAAAATCGATAAATCATGAGTGCTACCAAATCACCACGCTCGGAATCAAATTTACCCGCACTGAAAAACTGCTTCATGAATTAACTCTTGGTCAACTCAGAGTAAACTCAGTACTAAAAAACCGTCTCGGGTTGGTGGCTGGGGCTCGTAAAAATTGGAATTACCTACACGGATTCGCCTGAGTTACACCACACATGGTACATTTTTAATCGTCACTAGGCCACTCGTTATCTCTTTCGGACATGGTCAGCATAATGGAGTAACGCAATGGTGAAATATAAGTTATCGAAATCGTAAAGCTAGGTTATTTAAGGCATCTGATCATTCTCGAAACATACATTCTAACAATTTGACAATTTTGCATCTGGATTTGATTTAAGAAGGAGCAGAAATGTTTTTAGATAACATACTTTGTTCCGATTACAAGCGCAATGTGATTATCTCGATAACTTATTTTTTGTCAATTCAAAACGCCGTAGTGTCAAAAATAATTTCATAAAACTTCGTCCGAGACTGATTGAAACACAATTAATGATAAAAACTTGCAAATTGACAGCAATAAATTTAAATCCAAAGGATTCTTCTTACTTATATTAAGGTTTGTGAAGTAAAGACCTTTGGTACATGATTATTCTGACAATCGACTCGAATCTATAATTTTTCGAAATCGAAAATGTGTTAGAGGGCTAAAATTTAAAAACTGATCATTTTGTGCTCGTCAAATGATGACAGCATTACCAAATGTTGATGACAATATTATATTGAACTGTTAAAATTTTTTAACGATAAATAAAAATTACAATTTCTATATATTATTTGTAACAAAAGATATAAGACTTATTTTAATAAAAAAAATAATTCCCAAACCTCTAAAACGCCAACATCAAGTGTAACCTTGCTACCAGAATTAGTAGATGTTGTTGAACTATTTGTAGCCATACTCCCACAACTGCCCCTGGCTTTAGCCGTCGAAAGAAATGTCGGCCTGTACAAACAACTTGTTTTAGTAGATTCCTTGGAGAAATTAATTACCAATTCGTTATTATAAATTTAGAAGTTTCGTTAAGGACATTTTTGTTGGTTGTTTTATCGGTTGTTTGTATTTTCAAAAAAGGGTAAAAGTATATAAGCCTTCCATTAAATGAAGCGTAAGTAACCAAAATTTGCTTTTTGACTTAATCTAGGTAAGGATTGTTTTACCTCTAGGGGTTTTCCTACGGGATAGTTGACACCATGACTATTGGTGGCTGGAGATTGCGATGATGATGGTACTATGGGAATAGTAATTTGGCAAATTAAAGGATATGATTGGTGTGCAGTTGGAGACTTACATGGATTTCGCGTGATGATGCGGCCTTCTTCGGCCTCTTTCTGGGTGTACATTCCTGGTGAAACAACTGCAAAGACAGCAATACAAATCATATAAAAACTTCAAAGGTTGAATTACAACTCACTCATGGAATTCGAAGATGGCCTTAGCTCACAATTCTCCAAGCTTGGAGTTTTAAAAGCTATAATTGTCGGCTTATGTCGCATGTATCGGAAACTCTGTGCCAGGGATTTATTCTGCGGGCTGAGATATGCTAAGCCCAGTGTTTGCAGGCGAGCTCTGCGGATCTTGGCTTCATCAAAGGACTTTTCCGACTCAGATCGTGCGTATTCCCGCAAGCTAAAGAAACAAAACTTTATTACATCGTCAATGATCAGACTGGTAATACGAACGCTCTGATTCTTTCTCTTTTCTTGAGCTTTCCATTCATATCTGGCATGGATAGACTCTTTTCCAAACGGGCCTTATTGAACAGCAACATTTGTAACCTCCTATCTGGAGTTATCTTTCTCCTAGCCGATGGTATTGATTCTAAATTATCCTCATCTGCTTCGAAAGCATCATTTGTTATTCCTGAGGCTTTTGGTGAACTGTTGTCTTTTCTTGAAAATGTCCTTTGTAGGGTCTCTTTAAAATTTCGAATGGCTTTTTTCTCTGGTTCGTCAGGCTTAACCGGTCTTTCTGTGGCTAGCTTTGATAACCCTTGATGTTGCCTGGGTGGCCTGAGAGGCATCTGATCAAGGGTATTCGCTTTTTTTGGCAACATTGAGTCAAAACTTGTCGTGTGATGCATCTTGGACAATAAATCTGTCTGAGGGGTATCTGCCTTGCCGTTAGTTCCACCGTTTACAGGTGGCAAACTACCATGAGGAATATGCGCCGCAATTTCACCATTATGTAGCTTCTCCTGTTCTTTTTCGAAGTACTCTGAGAGTCGATTTGTCCACTCACCGACTCCACGTATGTGCAGCCACATATAGTCCTCCTGTTCAGGGGCACTACTAATAGTAAATGGATGCCACTCGTAGTTTGCTATCGTTGGGATGTTTACAAAGACATAGTCACCCGGTCGAAAGTGAAAGTTGAAGGGGCGTTTGATGACCAAGTGCACGACTTTTGAGGGAAGAAGTAGCCCAGAGCTTATATAAGTTTTTCCATGCTCCGACTTCATCCAAACAAATCGTAGAACTCTCTCAATCACATAAATCAGTCCAGGTACTATATACCATTTCCAAAAATTAGGACCATGGAAAATGGTGAGAATCCAAAAGGGAACGTACAACAAGTGCGTCCAATAGAAGACCTCAAAGCTACCCTTTCGGCGGACAAATGGTAGCGAACACACAAACATTATCAGCAAAATCAATATAAGGACGACTCCGGTTGGATTAGCGCATCCTGGAACCAGTCCAAATAATTTGGGGCGATCGGTGAAAAGCCATTCGGCTGTGGTGAAATTCGCTGCGTTGAGATTTGGATCGTTCACAACGACCGTGGAGAAATTGCATAAATGCATGATGGTGTGTATCACACTTAGGACCGATATCACCACACCTGTCAACTTGTGGAGGTAGATGTGATGGTCCAGTGGGAGGTATGTACAAAATCCTCGTGATCGGAGGTAAGTCAGTGAGTGCCTTAGCATTAGGACAAGGACCCAGGCGCAGTTAAAGTTGAGACATTGTCCTAGAAATGAAACATGTTTTGTTAGTTTGGTGAGTCTGTGTGTCAGTTGTGTAGTTTTTGTTTGACGTGGGGTGATGTTATGCTTAAAGGAAAAATGTAGCTCGGACTATTTTTTTACAAACCGTGATTCAACTTTTATGATACATTTTATCATACACACATTGTTATAACAAGTTGATCATAAATCATGTCAATATGTGAATCAATTCTTATGAAAAAATTATAAAATTTAATGTCAGGTTTTGACACTATTGCGGTGAATAAAAAACACCACAATTATGTCAAAACTATCTTAAAACTAAGTTCAGATATGGATACATATTTTCAAGGATATTACGTCAATAAAAGCTCTGAATACCAATGTTTTGTCACTCAATAAAAAAAAACTCACCACAAGCTCTAGCCAAGATCGTATAGCCATTACTATGTCTGTACTGAATGGATCTCGAAACGAACAGACCTACATTGATGGCTATATACACAACCAGATACGACACGAAAACTTGATTATTTCTCACATACGCCGCAGTAAATTGATGAGGAATTGGCAGGCGTCTTCGTCTCAATTTAGGCTTTGGTTCCTTTTGTACCGGAACCAACCACCGATCGATTCTGAAAGTCGAATTTGAAGAAAATTGTTTTGTCAATGTTCCACGTTATGGAGTTTTAAATTTTACGTTATACTCAAGTTTTCTAAAAGTCCGCCATGTTTGTGAAGTTGGCTTTTCAGAGCCTCATAAGTGATGGTCCCTCTGTTGAATGGATCGGCGTCTTCAAACATTGCTGTGGTGAGATCTTCTATCTGAAGTAAAAATAGTTTGCAAATGGAGATGATTAAATTTCGATTTGAACCCACTTGATCTTCAGAGAACTTCATTCCATTTTCTTCCATGCATGCACGTATTACATCATGCAGTTCCTTGTGTTGGATTAAGCCATCACCTAAAAATTTAAGAAGAAGAAATTCAATACCTGAGTTAAGTTAGGTTTTTTTATTGGAATAAAACCGCAGGTTGGCAGCACTTATTAATTGAATGTTTAGCGAATGAGATTACTCGATTCGCGATTCGCTCAACCACGCTACACTGTAAGATCATACGATCTAGATGCCAATCATGAATGCAGAACACATTTGTCCATAAAAAAATTCTGTCAGTCGAAGTTCAACTTCCATTCCAGCAACAATTTTTGATGTTGCCCAAGAGGAAGTTTTCTGAAGTTTCTCTACTCAAATAAAATTTGCTATTGAGAACTGACATTCTTATACTTTTCAGTAAAAAGAATTTCTTATTATAATTTCGCAGATTTCATCTAGTACAATCATTCAACAAATAGAAATAGCCGTTTGTAATATATGATAACTTTTATAACGCCGATGCTTATTTTAGCTCGTGCTTTCCTTCTACAATCCGCAAAAGCCTTACGTCAGTTTTGAGATTTTGACTTTTCAATCGGCGTCATACTATTAAAACTAATAGTGACAGTTGAATTTACACCCAAGAATATACACAAAACATACAAATATCTACTGCAGGCCATAGCCTCGGCAAGCAGAACAAGAATTCTTAAATAAAATACGTACTAGATTACTATAATGAAATGAATTCATTTTGTTTCATCAACCGATAAAATGGCAAGAGTGCAAATATTAATATATGACAGATGATTCGATAAACTGTTGTTCCACTTATTTAATAATCTCATCGCTCAAATTAAGTCGATCTTATACTTAACTCTGGAACTAGCCTAATTACTATTTAACTACAAACCATCAATATCGTAAACTTTGAATAGAAAACGAATTTTATCATCTGCCGATTGACCCGAAAATTGATGAATAGCATCGATAAACTCCTGCAGGGATATTGAACCAGAGTTGTCCTTATCGAAAATTTGAAATACCCGATCCGTAAAAAAGGGCTAAGAAAAGAGAACAAACAATTTAAATGTAATAGATTTGAGTTTGCTTACTTGAATCTTGTGTTTAAACTGCTTACATTTTTAGACGTCACAATCTTTTTGAATTCGGCTCGACTGATTTCCTTTTCATTGCCAACTGTCCGCCGAAAGAGTGACTCCAATTGTTCCAGGGAGTTCTTATCAAAGCCATTGCGGGGTCTATAGAAGCAGAAGGAAGATATTGATCATTTAGAAATATGTTCATAGAAGATTTGAAATCTATTACTATGTTCTTATCTCGTGCGGTCTAAATCATGTCCAATGGTAAGATTTGTGGAATTATTTAACTACATGCGTTCCTTTATAAAACATAAATATTTTTGTAGTAAAAAAATAATGACAGCGGGCATTTAAACTGATGTTATCGAGACCGAAGATTTGATTTGACAATCAAATTTGAAGGAACATGCCAACAAAATGAATTTCGCGTTGGACGGCTGTAAGACCGATGTCAAATTTTGAATTTTTTTGTTAGCCACCTTGTTAAACCTTTTTAATCGCAGATTAATAGGCGCACTGCTGCCGAGTAATATTAACATTCATACCATTGAAGGTGAGCAAGAATTGTCAGAAAAAACTGTAAGGCCGAAAAATTTAAACAATATCAGTGGACCGTATATAACTTAAAAGCCCAACGGAACAGTTCATAGGCACTGAAAGTATCGGATTGTAATTTCAAGTTGCGCAATTAATGCTCTAAGGAGATTGACAGAAACTATCAAAAAATGTATTCATATTATTGAAAATATACTAGATTCTAAATTGATTGTACTATTTGCAACCCGAAAAATAATTTTCGATGCTAAACAATTAAGTCGAGGGATGTTGTTGTCTTCTCTCTCACAATACTTCAAAATTTGACGTTTTTCTTGGCAAAGCGTATGGACACTTTTTGTTGAAATGAGTGTGTTTTCCCTGTATGTATGTATTTTTATTGTTCCCTGTATGTATGTATTTTTATTGAGACTTGAGTTGTTTTACATTGATATAGGTTTGCATTTGCTGTAGAGATCTTTATTGCCGACTTTGTACTGGCCTCCATAACACAAATCGATTCACTTATTCTATTTAAGGTTTGACAAGTATTAATTTAAGACTTAGGCCGTGTGTCAATTACTTTAAAATTTTAGTCAGTGGATAATTTTTGACATTAGTATGACGCACGGCCTTAAAGTTAAATGACTTGAGAGCATGTAGCTCAATAGTGGGTATGCCGAAGAAGTGTGTTTTCCCTTGATATTGAAGATTTGACATTTTTCATTTTTCTGTATACCCCTTTCCGTCCACAGGCTCACTGTTTTTGTGTCATAAGACCACATAGCTCTATGAATGTATGTGTTAGTCGGTGCGTGAAAAGTGTGGTCGATGGTTGATACGTCTTGTCATCAGTTATTATTTATATTTCGTGATTAATAAGGGCTTTGTTTAAAGTTTTCAGTCAATTCTCAAGCCTTAATATGAGTTATGTATTAGTTTATAAGTATTATTTTGTAATAATTTTATTGTAGTAGTCTTGAAAATATTGTAATAGCATGTAAGCAAACCAAAACGTTTTGGTGACTTGGTACCATTGTAAGAAGATTAGTACTGAAGTTACCCGCAGCTTTTCTTTTGACGTTCGTCTGGTTCGGTTAGCATTGTAACAAATTGAAATAAAAATCGAATAAAATAGAGTAAATCGAGAGTGTTTTTATAATTTTATAAATTTTTTCAGTAAATAAATGTTTTTGTAGCATCGAAATAAAATGTTCACAGTTGTTAGCTCCAATTCTATTTAGTGCTGAAATCGGACATTTCGTTATTCTAGCAGATTTGAATTTTTCGTTCATTTGCTTTGTTTAGAATGCCTCGAATATAATATAAGGAAGAGGAAACTTTTAAAATGCTTGTGGCAGATGATGCTTACCAATGGAAAACGATAGAGAGAAACAACTAATTGTTGAAACTGAAGATGAATCAGACTCCGAAAAATTTGATTCCGAAGATGACATTCTATTGGCTCAATATCAGTTTTCGGGCCAGGAAGCTTCGACATCAAATCCGGTGATTTTAAGTTCCCGAAAAAGAAAATTTCAGTGGATCAAAAGCCCTTTTCAGCAGGATGGATCACTGTCTGATTATTTTCATGATGAGATACTGGTCAATTTTGTTATATATACATATTTACAGATACATACTTCGCAATATCATCTGGCTACAAATGGTCGTGAGCTTAATACCACATTCGAAGAGATGTCAGTATTCACGCCGTCATAGGATGTATTAAGTTCCAACGCATCCACATGTATTGGAGTACATAGTTCCGATTGGACTTTATTGCTCCGGTAGGACTAAAGAATTTTGTGGTAACATCGTCCTGCGGAATGGTACTCGATTTTGAGATATACCTGGGTAGCACAACGCCTCGCAAGGACAGAAGTCTCAGCTTGGAACCATCCATCGTTTTGCGGTTAACAGAAACTTTGCCAAAGTATTCATGTGTCTATTTCGACAGATACTTCAGTAGACTTCCTTTCCTCCAAAAGCTGAAAGAAAATGAACTATTTGCTAGTGAAACTCTAATGAACAACCGCCACAATGGTTACAAATTCATAAAAGACTCGAAAATAATAGGGGGCGAGTTCGAAGAAATTTGCGTGAATGACAATTCTTTGTGTTTACTTAAATAGAAAGATCACAAAAAGGACTTTTAAAACAAGTCTGCAGATGTTTGACTTAGCTATTATTAATAGCTATTTAGAGTACAAACATGATTGCAAGCTCAGTGTCTTGTTTCAAGGACATCCCAATTTTTTTTTATTTCATATTTCTCCTGGAACGTTTAAAATTGAAAAAAAATTGTACTTCTACAATTGCATTAGATCTGGATCGTAGACACATCACTTTTTTTCATTGGCCTCACTATCATTTGAGTGACCTACCAAATTTTGGTCGTTGAACTATTTTTTGGAGGTTAGGATTGAAATCTGTCATTGGCTCCTACCACCTTCTTCCATTCCTCAATATTGTGACTGTCCACCACGGGAACCTTTAAATAAATGATGGGGAAGAGAGGAATCTAATTGATCTGTTCATCAAATGCGGCAGACTCTGGCCGCCAAAGAAAAAATGTGGTGTCCCCTTGTGTGCCTCTATACCACCATATATTTGATGATCAAATCATAGAAATTTCCTCATTGACAGATAAAGCGTGGTGGATCCTCATGGGCTTCTTCATTACCCCACCTTTGATCTGATCCTTAAGCTCTAAAGACTTCAGCAATGATATTTAAAAAGGTGAATCCTCGTCATCGCAGGCGTCTTTATCAAACAAATCTTGACCTTTTTTTTCAATTAAGATTGTGAAAAAAAAACGAGGAGACTCCTTATAACCCAAACCTTAATCTGTTCCTCAAGCTACAAAGATTTGGACGGTACCTTATATACAACGTGAGATGAATCCTCCTCAGCATTTTGATCACCCCCTCCTCAACAAAAGCCTTCATCCGTCAGACTAATTTGCATACGCATTGTTGCTCAGGAAATAATAACCTTAGGGGACCTATATACCATCTTATACTGCTAAGCTCTTACATTTTGTAGAAGTGTACAAGTCCATTCCCTGTTCTAGTTACTCCATCCAGAGCCTTTGAAAAAATTTGACAGCCGGCGATTAATTGTTTTCTTTAAATCATTTGACACTTTCAATGAAATGTACAAACTCCATTTATCTAATCGTGCATTTGAAATAAGTGTTATATCACGGGCTTCAGATAGCCTATCCACACCGATGACATTACAGATTGCCATTACTCGCGTCCTAATGTCTAGCAGGGAAAATTATTACATTTCGATTGCAATCTGTCATTCAAATGGTCCATATGTCTGTTCACAGCGTGTCCAGTTCCAACCACATGTGGGCTGATCCCCAATTACTCGATTCCAGTCATAAACATTGTCAATCTCTCCATTGTTAGGGAGCGTGCGCACATGCGCAAACGAATAAATTCAAGGCAAGGTGAAAGGATTTGTTTTATCTCGATCTGAGTGTTCATTAAGGGCTGACAATGCGCGATACGATACGAGCCATAAGGTTGTCGATTTATAACACTCATGCATTCCATTTCTTGTAGTACTAAGGTCTGCATGCATATGTTATGAGCGGGGCGTGATCTTTCTACAGCATGAGTGTGCACCGAGTGGGAGACAATTTCGAAGGGCACAATTCCAGCAGATATGAATAGATTTGCAAAAATGTCCAATTCCTGGTCATTGCGACTGTAATTCATTCCGAATTTAATGGTCTCCACAATTTCCGAATGACAAATCTGAAATCCATTGAAGGAGAATACGAGCAAACGATCGCCTGTACCAAAGGTGGACACTCGGGCAGGAAGAGTGTGACAGAAAACTGCGTAGGTTTCCATTCGAATGCAAAAACACACACAACTGGTATTGCGTAGGAAGATCATTAAGTTTTCCGTTGTGGGATCTGGAAATTGATGTACGCGTTCCTCTCTTTCTCTCTGTCTCATTCCGAATCGAATCGTATCCTGATTCCTTTGGCATCGTGAGTTTTGCGTCGAACATTTGTTAATTTTTGACATGTTAAACGTGTGTTAACTGATCTTGTCTCTCTGCGCACTTATCTTTGGGGATGCTGCGTGTGCGCGTGCTCAATCCGTGTGACATGTTCGTTGAAGGTCGACACGAACATGAGAAGGACATATTTGGCGTATATACGCTATAGGAGCTGTCAAATTGATATCTTGATTTACAATGAAGCCTTAATTAACCTTCTGCAAAGTTGTTGAGGGCTGCTTAGCTGCGGTAAGAAGAGTTCACTATTTTTGTGTGACAAATTGCTCTTTGAGTTGAGTTGAGGTTTAATTTGTCTACGGATTGGTTATCAGGAAGGTCTGTTGTCAGTTACAAATTATCACTGTGAGAGAACTTGATTGCTGAACGTGTCTGAAGAGTTGTATGCAGCCATTGAAAGTATTCAGAGTCATTAATCACATGAAAGCGTCTGCTTTGGTCTTTGTATGTCTGTGCTCGCTATTCAGAAGATGAATGACATAAGGGGAACATTTACGAAATCCGATCTTTAACACTCTTATACAGGACAATGGCAATACACGAAAGGGATCGTATTGCTTTGATTTATGAAAAATGCGCATTTGGGATCTAAATTTCTGTGGCTAAAGAAATATTTGGTCAGAAGGTTAATTTATCACTGGCACGGAATATTCGTCAGGCTGAACACATGGGCCTGGCGCTCCAGGTTGGGGGTTGTGCTTTGGGTGAACAACCCACTTACGTAAAAAAAACAAGAGCCTCGAAAATGGCTGATTTTATTGTTGACGACCTTGCTAAACGAAAAAAAGGACAACGACGTTCGGACAACTAGCGGAAGCCCTGAGTTCTACAGCTAAAAAGCAGATATTACTGCCATTTTGGAAATACGATGGGGTGGGCTGGACAAAAGGGGGATGAAAACCTACAACATCCTTAATGAACCTTATTATGAACCTATGTAAGCAGAAACAGCAATCTTAGGCAAGAAGTCTTATGCTGGTTGCACCTCAACCAACATGCCTCTTCCTTAGCTAACTGCCGCCAGTTGCGCACAACAAGTTGGTTGAGGTCGGTTTCTCCTTGTGCGCGCCACTTAAGGCGAGGTTTTCCTCTACTGCATCCGACGTCTGGCTGGGAATCGAAGACTCTGCGAACCGGAGTATTGGTGTCCATAAGTTCTACATGTCCTAGCCATCTTAAAAGTTCAATGCGGAGTTTTTTGACCAGGGGCATGTCGCTGTGCAGCTCGTATAGTTCTTGGTTGAATCTTCGTCTCCATAGCCCGTCATCACAAACGGTACCGAAGATTTTTCAAAGAACTGTCCTCTTAAATCGACCAAGGATTTCTTCATCCGCTTTTGAGATGGTCCGTGCTTCAGCGCCGTAGAGCAGGACTGGGATGATCAGGGTGTTATATAGGATCTCCTTAGTAGTTCGAGTGAGGGCTTTACTACTGAATTGCCTTCTTAGCCCGAAGAAACAGCGGTTGGCAAGGGTAATTTTTCGTTTAATTTCTGACGAGATGTTGTTGTCTGAGTTAACAGCGGAGCCGAGATAGATAAAGTCCCGTACTATCAAAGTTATATCTGTCAATGGTGACGTTCTGTCCAATTCGTCGATGTTGTGTGTCCTTTCGTGTTGACAGCATATACTTCATTTGATTGTTAAACCCATTTTTGTCGTTTCCCTTCTCTGTAATAGCAAACGTGGCTATGACATAACGTTGAGTCCTACAAATGAAGTCAATATCGTCGGCGAATGTTAGTAGTTGCACCGATTTTTGGAGAACTGTGCCTCTGATGTTGGCTGATGACAGTGCATCGCCTTCCCTAAATCTTTTTTTGGTATCGAATGTGTCGGTGAGGTCGTTTCCGACCTTGATGGAGTAGCTAGAATTCTCAATTGTCATCATACACAAACGGACAATTTTGGGCGGAATACCAATACTACACATGGCTCTGTTCTCTATAATTTCTATCGTATGCGGCTCTGAAATCGATGAATAGGTGGTGGGTATAAATTTGACATCTTCGGTTTTTTCTAGGATCTGCTGAAGTGCGAAAATTTGATCGTTTGTGGACTTTCTTGGCCTAAAACCACACTTGTAAGGGCCGATCAGGTTGTTGGTAAACGCTTTCAAGAGATTAGCGAACACATTATTACAATCCGCATCAAGGCCTAATTCGCCGACATTAGCAATGCATGCACTCAAGCTCCAATGGAGAAAAAATATGATATCGTGAAAGACTTCTTTTACAATATTAAGTGGGGAGATTTAAACGTAAAGGTAGGAAGAGAAGATATCTTTGGCATTATTGTCGGAAGACACAGTCTTCCCAGCCAGAAGTCGAAAGCAGTAGAGGAAGACCTCGCCTTAAGTTTCGCGGACAAGTAGAAACCGACCTCAACCAACTTGATGTACACAACTGGCATCAATAAGATAAGACCGGACTAATTGGAGAGTCATAGTGGTTAAGTGCCAGGTTCATTCCAGACTGTAGCGCCACTTTAGTCAGTAGGTAACTCAACTCCGAAAATTGTTTAGTGAATACTTTGTTAAGTAAATACTTCTCGGTTCGGCGTGTACCTGGGTTCAATTAAAATGCCTTTTCAAATAGCCAATAGATAACTGCCTCCTTTACTTCAATTTGGTTGGGAGTTAGGTCTGCTTGTACACTCCATTTTAGGCGAAGTCTTCTAGCTGGAAATCGAAAACTTTATAGATCCAGATTATAGATTTTCTTTCGCTCGACATGCCCTAGCCATTTTAAATGTATAAGGCGGAGTTTTCTATACAGGTCTACGCCCCTATATAGCTCGCACGATTTGTTGTTGAAATTTCGTCGTTGTTGAACAGTTTGTCAACGCAAACCGGTGGGAACTGAAAGAATTTCTTCACCCACTTATAAAACGCAGCCCAACCAAGACCCGTTTCGACTAGCACTTCATGCAGATCTTACGATGAAATATATTACATTGGACATTGGACATCACAGTACTTCGCACATGAATGCAACGAACTACAGACACGTAACAGCACTGGCGACTGAGGCCATCGGCTGTCGATCAAGACATTAATACAACAGAGAGAGACAGATAGATACAAAGAAGGAAAGACATATAACATACACCTACGTGGCACAGAGGAGGAGACATAGATTAATATTGTCTCATATTATCGCACAGGTGGCCTCAGATAAGCTGGCGATTTTCGTAGAAAACAAATGCTGCCGAAGCTGGGGCTTGAACCCGCAACGTTTGGCTTAGCAGTCAACTACGCATTCCTCTGAGTCATGGTCACCTGCAGAAATATATTACATATCAGCAGCTTAATGCGTTAAATCAACAATTTTTGACAGCTTCGAGTTGAATTTCTTCCGAAGTTGCCCAAGGATGAATTTTTATTGAATCAAACGAATGCGATTATATGATTCATTTAGGTTGGTCCGCAATGTAAACCTCGAAAGCAAACTGAGTTCTGATTGGAACTGACTTTCGTTTCAGAAATTCTTCCGAAAGGATACCTCAAAAGGGCTGACGGTCTTGTTAAAGGTGTCCTCACTATCTTAAAGCTGGGGTTTTATTACTGAATTGCCTCTAAGCCAGAAGAAGCAGCTACTAGCATGAATATTTCTTCGTTTGAATCTGAATCTGTCAAGATATCGTTGTCAGAATAAAAATTAGAGCTGAAATTCCTTGCTAATATTCTATTCTTTCTTGTTACTGTTAAACACCTTTTGATCTCCTTAATTCCAAACGCAGCGAGGACATCCTTCTTCAGTTCGAATAATGATGACAATATGGTCAGCGTATAATAGTTGCCTATGTTTATGAACTGCTTATCTCTTCCGTTCCTAATTTTAAATTTGGTATTTGCCGCAACAAAGACAATGCTTCTCAGATAAAAAGCCTTGAACTCTCCGGACCTCCTGTCACTTTGGTTTGGATTTTGAAGCATTTGTTTCAAGCCCTGCTCAGATGGCTTTAGCAAACCTATCTGGTGTAGGTCTGAAGCACTATGTAAATGGAATCAGATGTCGTCAAAGTAATCAAGATGACATTGCCAATAGGACTCTTCTGATTGTGTCTGACAGTGCTGCGTAAATACTATCAGAAAACAGTGCAGGTATAGAGCCCCTCTGCACTCCGGTCAATGCAATAAAATACTTAAAAAGATTTGTCTTTCAATTTCACTGCCTACAAATCTTTCATTCCTAATAGAATCACAGTTGACATACTTTTGTATGGTGGATCAAAAGTAGCTAACTACTGGTAAGTTAAAAAAATGTGTTGGTAAAGGCGGCCCTAAACAAACGATCATGTATCGAAATACTGTGCTTAGGTTGTTCGCCGAATCGTAAAGGGTGTTTTTTTAGAGGTTAAAATTAGGTTCATAAAAGCGTTTTTAAAAAATCATGTTTTTTAACTTCGAATTGAAATCAAATACAAGAAAATCGTTTAAGTGTCCATCAATTCGACTTTATTGGAAGGATAATTTAATGCCCTTTATGTTTAAATATGATAACGGGCATGTGTAAGCCGCCGCTGGTTCAAACAAAGCTAAGTCTAGAGGTGCAATTTTCAACCTCTTTTTCGAGCATTCGGGGCCGAATGTCAGCAATAACGCCACGAATGTTTGCTTCCAAGTCCGCTAATGTTTCTGGTTTGTTGGCGTAGACCAGCGATTTCAGACATCCCCAAAGAAAATAGTCCAATGGTGTCAAATCACACTATCTTGGTGGCCATTTGACAGTTCAATTCCGCGAAAATATGCGATCATCGAATGTTTCCTTCAATAAATCGATTGTGACGTGCGCTGTAAGGTATGTAGCGCTGTCTTGTTAGAACCATATCTCATCCACATTCATGTTATCCAATTCGGGAACAAAAAAATCGGTTATCATGTCTCCATTTACGGTAACTGACTCTCCAGCATCATTTCGGAAGAAGTATGGCCCAATGACTCCACCAGCCCATAGGGCACACCAAACGGTCAGTTTTTGTGGATGTAATGGCGTCTCAAAGGTCTCATGTGGATTCTCTTCACTCCAAATGCGGAAATGTTGCTTGTTGACGTAGCCATCCAACTAAAAATGAGCCTCATCACTGAAAAAAATTTTGCGATAAAAATCAGCATCGAGATCAATCTCATTTTCGGCCCAAACACCAAAATCACGACGCATTGCATAATCTCGCGGCTTTAATTCTCGCACAAGCTGGATCTTGTAAGGTCGTAAGCCAAGATTTTTGCACAAAATCTTCCATAAAGTTGATGGACAAAGCTCCAATTGCTGGGCACGGTGGCGAATCGCTTCATTCGGGCCCTTTTTAACACTTTGCTCTACAGCGGCAATTGTTTCTTCGGTGCGCACTGTTCGACGTCTCTGCGGATGCGTATTATCACATGGAGTAAACGTAGTGCGAACACGATCCATAGTTAACCGAATCAATTGCTCTGATGGACGATTGTGTCGACCATAAAATGGACGGAGCTTGCGGTAAACTTCTTAACCACTATTTTCGAAATAAATTTGCACGATTTGTAAGCGTTGTTCATATGTCAACCCGTTCACGATGAAATGCCAAATCAAATTGAATATAAGTGACATTGGAGTTAACCGATTCGACCACTAAATGTCAGTTTTATCTCTCTTCTAAAAAAACACCGCCTAGCTAAACTTCTGTAAGAAGAACTTAAGTTAGAAAAAAAACTCTCGAGTTAGGTGTTCATTGCATTCTTGATAACACAAACAACGGATAAATTAAACAATTAATAGCCACTTACCTCAAATTGGTGAGTTTTGATATAAACTCCATAATCTGATTTGTGGACACCAGATTCGTCCCCTCCACATCGATCAGCCGATAAAATTTATCAACAATCTGTCAAAAAAAAATCAAATTATATAATTTATCCTTCCCTCAAGTGACTCTTAAAGACCTACCCCACGAGCTTCCCAAATCTCCTCAAAGTTCTTAAAAGTTATCTTACTCTCTCCACATATCACATACGCAACCGATTCCAGTTGTTCTGCAAAGTCCTTTTGCCTCTCCTCACTAAAAAAAAAATAGAAGAAAAAAAACCAAAACAACATTTTAAAAAACCCCATAGAGGGCGCTGATTTATTGACAATCGTTTGAAAGTTTCACATTATGTCAAAATAATGGTCCTCGCCAACTCTAAACAATATCTCCTGCACCTCCAAACAGACATCAAGAGTGCGGATCTCTCGCAGCATCTACTCGCGCGTAGCAGCCTAATTCAGACATCCACTTGCACAACACAAACATCGCTAGGTAGGCGGACATACTTCGTAGCCCGAACAAGTGTAATTTACCATATCAGACACACCAGGCAAAGTCGTCCTCCTCCCAGCCCCAAGGAATAGTGTCCATGTCGAATGGTATGGTGCGCGTGCGCGCGCGATGCAATGTGATTACACACGAGTGTGTGTAGTGGCGCTTGACTATGCGCGGTGCTGTGCCGCCCGTGTAACAAGCGCTTTACAACCTCATCGGTTGACGATCAGCAACAACGACGCGACACGACGGTGAAACGACTGCGCGGTGGTGATTTGCATGTGGAGATACACCACTTAAGCGTTAGTGGCCAGTTTGTTACGGGTAGATAGCTCCATGGAAGTCTAGATAAGGTCCAGGAATGCAATGAAGCGAAATTGAACTAATTTAACCATACCCAACACACCGGTGTGGATGGAGGATAATGGATGCTGGACGAGTTGTAATTTTAATATTTACATTCGATGACAATGATATGTAGTGGCTATCTAGCGCGCATCTGAAGCTGGAATGCGCGCAGACGCAAAGCCGCGCGACAAATAATAGCGAACATGTTTCTCTTGGAGCTGGATTTTCTGGCTTAATTAAACTCATGCCACTTTCAGAGATGATCGCATCATCGAGATAAAGTATCCAGCCAACGGATATGGACATAATGACCGGTCTGAGGTATAGGATTCACCTTTACTGTAGCTGACACCTCCAGTTCATGATTTGATTGACTTTTGATCCGCGGCAGCGATGATGGATTGATTGATTGTTCCTGATATGGCAGGGATCTTGTTGGCGCAAACGGCTCTTTGTGTTCGTGTGCATGAGGGTATTAAATTACTTTGGCACGTGATGTCTGCATTGATCGTTAGATAATTGGATATCGGTGGAGCGACTAAAAGTCTAACGGACGGGACGGCTTTCACTTCTTTGGCGTGCGCATTTGGCTGGATGGAGGACATTTTTTGTGACTTCTGGAGTGTTGGCTTGTGCGCATTTGATGTCAGTTTTGAGGCGGATTGGAAGCGACAGGAGTTGTACGAGATGAAGGTATATACTTACGTGAGACGGCCTTTCAGATGTTCGATCCATCGATCTTGATTGAGGTAGCCCTGGCCATCTATATCGAAGAGGTGGAAGAGTTTCAGCTGGAATTCCTATAAAGACATTTAGGGTTTTGAGTGCATAACGACAAGTTTAGGCTTCAAAGCTAAAAATAAGCTCAAAGCTTCAAATAAGGTTTCACTTGCTGGAGTCCTGACTGATCTTGTTTAAAATATTAATATAATGCCTTTGGAATTAACATTTCTGAATCATTCTGAAGAACACTGATGAACTAATCAGAAGTCTCACAGAACAAGGTCTTCCTGGTTGGTGGTCAGAACAAGGTCTTCCCGATTGGTTTCTATGACTAAATCGGCTGATACGAGATATTCGAATAGCATGTCGTTTGACGGATATGCAGAATCCTATAAAAAAAATGGTGGCAGGTGAGTCTAATCCACCATCGTTTGCAGCTCTAAATTTCCTTGTGGATACTGATGGATCAGTATCATAGAAAAACTGAAGGAAACTGATCTACAAGGTTGGATTTTGAAACTTTACCCTGGTAAATAAAAAAAGGACAACGACGTTCGTATCTGCACCTGCAATGTAGGAACATAAAACGTAAGCGAACAACTAGCGGAAGCCATAAACTGCTACAAAGCAGACAATGGGTTGGGTAGGCCAAAAAAAAATCGAAAAGCTGTGATATCTACTACGGACCGTGTTATAGTAAGCAGAAACAGCGACATATTAGTCTTATGTTTCCAAGACAGTAGCGAACACATTGTAACAATCCGCAACCAGGCCAAATTATCCAACATAAGCCTTATATGCGCTCACGCCTCAGCGGAGGAAAAATATGATAAAGCTAAGGATCGCTTCTACGAGCTTTTTGAAAAAATCTATCAGCAACTACCGAAGTACGATGTTAAAATCGTGGTTAGGAGATTTCAACGAAAAGGTAGGAAGAGAAGACATCTTTAGAAGTATTGTCGGAAAACCCAGCCTACATGACAACACGTCTGGCAAAGGTCTTAGGCTAATTGACTTCGCTACGGAACGAAATGCCACTATAGCCAGCACACGGTTTCCTCACCTAGATATCCATAAGGGGACAAAGGGGTCTCCAGATCAACGAATGGTCAACCAAATCCATCACATTGCATCACACAGAGACACGCATCCAGTATTTTGGATGTCCAAACACTCCGAGGAGCTAACAACGACTCTATCACTACCTTTTTGCAGCCATGGTAAGAATGCGGATGTCCACCACGCTACAACAATCCGGAAATACTTTGAAAAAATTTGATGTCGAAAGAGTGCAAGAGACCGCCAAGACCATCACGCAACGCGTATACCTTAACCTCTCGATTAACACCATACCACCAGCAAAGAATATCGATGAACAGCCGCAAATAATGTGCTTGGTTTCTCGCGCCCGCCAGCAGTTCCTGGTTTGATGAGGAATATCGACAGATATTCACAGCCAAAAACGAGGCCTACAAGACTAAGCTGCAGTTGAAGTGGAGATCTGTCATATAGCTCTATAGGCAGAGAAGAAGGGAAGGACACCGGCTTTTCAGAAAGAAGAAAAAAGAACAAGAAAAGCGCACGATTGAGGGTATCGAGAGGTGACGCTCCAGTAACGATGTTCGCAGGTTTTACCAAATTGTAAAACTTCAAAGCCAAGGATACAAGGGTCGAACAGAATCCTGTCGAGATGAACAAGGAAATATCGTAGTTCAGACACAGTCTATGCTGAGAATATGGAAGAACCACTTCCGCAGACTGTGAAACGGCGATGATGAACAAAACAATGTCAGGCAGAACGAATCAATAAATATCGGCAACAACAACGAAAACTGCCAACCATCAAACGTGAGTGAAGTTAGCATAGCAAAAACTAAACTGAAGCTTAATTAGGCTGCCGGAAATGACGGCCTTCCCGGTGAGCTTTATAAAGCCGGTGGAGATGACTTGGTAAGTAACATCCACCAACTCATAGGCCGAATCTGGTCGGAAGAAAGTATGCCGGAAGAATGGAACCTCAGCATCGTTTGCCCGATCCACAAAAAAGAAGACCCTCTAAGCTGCGCCAACTACAGAGGCATAAATCTCCTCAGCATCGCCTACAAGATCCTATCTGAAATCGTTTACCAAAAACCAGATCGGCCCTTATCAGTTTGGTTTTAAGCCAGGAAAGTCCACAACCGATCAAATCTTCGCACTTCTGCAGATCCTGGAAAAAATCCAAGAAGTTCAAATCGATACCCACCACCTATTCATCGATTTCAAAGCCGCATACGACAGCATTTATAGGGACGAACTATACAAAGCCATATCTAGTTTTGGTATACCGCCCAAACTCGTCCGTTTTTGTAGGATGATTATGGATAATTCTCGCTGCTCCATCAGGGTCGGAAACGACCTCACCGACACATTCGATACCAAAAAAGGATTTAGGCAAGGCGATGCGCTGTCATGTGACTTCTTCAATCTGATTCTTGAGAGGATTGTGTAAAACTCACGAGCCAACACCGGAGGCACAATTTTGCAAAAATCTGTACAACTACTAGCATACGCCGACGATGTTGACATCATTGGTAGGACCCAACGTGATGTCATAGCCACGTTTGCTAGTATAGAGAAGGAAGCGGCAAAAATGGGTTTAGCAGTAAATGAGGGCAAGATGAAGTATATGCTGTCAACACGAAAGGACACAAAACATCAACGAATTGGACAGAACGTCACCATTGACAGATATAACTTTGAGGTAGTACGGGACTTTATCTATATCGGCTCCGCTATTAACTCAGACAACAACATCTCGTCAGAAATTAAACGAAGAATTACTCTTGCAAGCCGCTGTTTCTTCGGGCTAAGAAGGCAATTCAGCAGTAAAGCCCTCACTCGAACTACTAAGGAGATAATATATAAGACCCTGATCATCCCAGTCCAACTCTATGGCGCTGAAGCATGGAACATCTCAAAAGCGGATGAAGAAATCTTTTATCGATTTGAGAGGAAAATTCTTCGAAAAATCTTCGGTCCCGTTTGCGTTGACGGGCTATGTAGACGAAGATTCAACCAAGAACTATACGAGCTGTACAGCGACATGCCCCTGGTCAAAAAAATCCGCATAGGACACTTAAGATGTCTAGCACATGTAGAACGAATGGACACCAATACTCCGGCTCGCAGAGTCTTCGATTCCCAGACAGACGTCGGACGCAGTAGAGGAAGACCTCGCCTTGAGTGGCGCGCACAAGTAGAAACCGATATCAACCAACTTGGGGTGGGCAACTGGAGGCAGTTAGCTTAGGACCGGGCTAATTGAAGAGGCATTTTGGTTGAGGCCCAGGTTCTAGGTTCTAAGTAAGTTCTAGGCCGTATATGATAGTTTCGGAACAATCCTAAAAGATAAAAACCATCGAAGATGATTGCTGTCTCAAGATTGGGATGATTGGTGTCTGAACTTAATGAGAATTCAAATGTGTGTTCGTAGAATTTAGTTCAAGAGTAACCACCAAACTTATCAGTTTTACTTTGTAAAGTACTGATATCTTCTATTTCGATAGTGTTCAGGCGATGCCAGCGAATGTCCTCATGTCCTTATAGTTGTTAGGTAGGGTATAAGGAAGGGTAAGTAATCTAAAATGTTTGGATATAGACACAATCGACCACGACTACTCTTCGAGTATTTCTGAATCAGCGCCATTGTTATACGGCAAATAAAGTATCAATTGCCTTTCAAAAGTGGTTGGACAAGGAAAAACAGGATCTCTACTCTAGTAGAGCTGAAGCTATTCAAGATTCTTTAGTCATTGAACATACGATTCATCGTGCACATTTCAGATCAAATCAATCAAATGACTCATTATGAAAGTTCGTAAAGAAATCCACTCACAATCCCAATGTATATGCAACCGTCCAACAATACTCATGTATTGGTAAGTTGGTCTCTAAATAATGACCCAAATCCACTACAGTATGCCTACTCGCACTCTTATTGAACGCATATCGTGTTGAGAAAACCTTTTGATGCTGCACGCATTTATCAAAACACAATCTAATGACATTTGGCAACGTATGCTCGCCACAAAGTCCACGCCTCCTTCTGCACCAATCGAGCGGCACAGCACTGCCTACGTGGGGATACACTGAAGGTTCTCAAGTATCATCGCAGCAATAGCGATCCGGCAGCAACATTTGCGCTCCAAACAGAACCTATCTAGAAGTATCTTTTTCTTCAGCGTTGACAATCCGCACCAACAATCTCTAGGTAGGAGGTGGTGACTGTTGGTGCGCAAAGTGAATGGGATTTCTTGTTTGAAAATTGCCAGTGCCTCGCTTTTTTTGAGGCTTTTCGATTGGAGTGGCATTTAATGAGGGAACGCGAACTAATTGGTAATTGCAGATCGTTTACGCGACAACAAATCGCGATTTAAATTTGTTGCATGCACGAATGTCGAATAGACACATCTCCCGATGTGATATATGAGGTGTCGAAAGTCAACACCAAGCAAGGACAACTAGCTGATTGGATGAATAGGGTGGAGTAGTGGTACGTTTCTCCACCATTTGATTGATTACTTTTCCACGGAATGGCAGTTAAAGGTTTCTTATGGTAATGAGACTTTTTTTTAAGTTCCATTCAAAGTGACCTCCACTTTGAACCACTTGGTCTGGTGAATCATAAAGATACTTCCCTACCTCGCAGCTTGATATCGCGTCCATAATTCTGGATAAAATTCAAATCCAAAACGAAATCAAAATAAACAAAATGAAGTCTTGGCGAAGCAACCACATTCGGTTCGCGGGTGGTCGCAAACATAACCTAATTAAATTTCGTCGGCGCGCGATTGTGTGTTGGTCCACCAACTAATATGCCACACAGTCCGTGGATATAAATCAAACATAACGCCGCACTGTGACTATAAATTACTCGGTTTGTATATCATTTGTGCAAGTTACCATAAAACTAGTTCACCATAAACGATGCAAATTGCTGCGGTGAGTGAGAGAGAGCAGTAACCGATATCGGCTTGAGTAAGGAGTTTCGTTAAATGCCTTTCTGACTAATTAGTACTGGGATTTTTGTAATTTTTCAATTAATTGCCAATTAGTGGATTTGGTTGTTTTATTTTACCAAAAACGAAGCGAGTACCTGTACGCAATGGGACTGTAAGCGATGCGAAAAGTGGTCGAGAGGAAGCTGACCAAAATCAGCAGGTGATGTCAATATTTGGATGATATGAGGATCATGGTCGGAATATGTGGTGCGAAGTCTTTTACCAGAGACACTCACTCCCAGTATTAAAGTAATCATCGCAACCATCAAAAAGTTTTGTCACAACAAGGAAGTCGGCTGTAATGGTTAAGCTCTGGAACTCTTTCAATGCAAAAGTGAAGCCATGAAAGCTTACACGCTCCAAACCAATAACCAAGTTTGATGGACGAAGGCAAGCCCACTGACAAAAACTGCTACATCAGGCTTACGATCAGCCTAAATAAAGGCAACCCCACGCCCGATTCCAACTACTAAGGTTGGAATCTGACAAATGACGCGTAAAAGACCGACAGTACTGTATGAAGTCCAAAGATTTCTAAGAAACTACGCACCAGTTAGGCCCGGCAGATTGATCATAGAACGAATTTCCCCACAAAGGCATATCCCGAGACGTCCAACGTATTTAAAGTTGGGACTTATCATCGTTTTATTGGCTTTTAATCTGTGAATGATTTGATTCACCGACAGTAGTTCTATAAGGCGATGACCGAATTCACAATATTTGGACATTAGAGCTGTGGGGTTTGATCCCATTTATTTGGAAAAACCAAGGTTAGGTTATGTTACAGTGGCTGCAATCGATGCATGTGCACACTTAACCCATAAAGGTCAGCTATGGTACCACGTGGATCCGTCGACTTTAGTTTTTTTTAGTAGGAGTTTTCTGCCATTGATATTGGCCAATTCACCTAGATTATTGAAGAAGTAGTCTCTCAGATTAAGCTTCCTTTTTGCTTACACTGAAGAAAACGCAATGCAACGTTAAGGTTAAAGGTAGCTCATCTGAACTTATCGAACTTGTATCAGACTTCGACAAGGAGATTCACTATCATCTCGCGCCGGAATAGATAGTGTGTATGACAGGAGTAAACATGCAAGTTGCACTATCTAGAAAAATCTGTCCAAAGAAATGACGCCATCGATATTGTTGGTCGCTTCAATCGTGTCGTTACCGAGGCGTTTGCAGCAATTGATGAACAGGCAAAAAGAATTGGGGTCTGGTAGTTGACGAGGATAATGCAAAGTATATGTTGGACAAACCGTCACAACAACTTCGATGCAGTTGAGGAATACATCTACCTTGGAGACAAAAATAAAACGAATTACATCACCATAGTTGAAATAGGACGAAGGTTGTCTCCTGGAAACAGATGCTACTTTGATAACCTTTTGCTGCTTGGACGTAGAAGACGAGGAAAGTATTATTTTCACCTTTTTATGCTCTTGTCCAGCTCTCTCAGAAATAAGGAAGATTTATATTGGGGAGACTACTTCTTTGATAATCTAGGTAAGCTGGCCAATATCAATATCAGAAACTTCATAGTAAGCTCTGAATGGTTCAATTAGGCGAAAGAATATGGGACAGACAGATTCACGTGGTACCACAACGGACATTTATTGTCTAAGTATGCATCGCATCACGTGCAGCTACTGCAACCTAACCTAACCTTGGTGTTTCTAAATAAATGGAATCAAACCGCCCATCTCTTATGTCCAAATGCTTACTCTTCAAGACCCAAATATTTTATTTTCAACTTTATAGCGCCAATTGCTATGTCCAATATTCCTTGTCCAATATTTCGTCCGAGATAGATGAATTGAAGAAAAGTTACAACCTTAAGGCTTAAAGGCTCCACCAGGATGTGGATGTAGTGCAAATGGTAGAAATAGAACATTTGCTCATTCATATCAATAGGAATGCTCCAACCAAAATAATCTTCGAAATCCAGCCTCCACTTTTGACAATAAAAACCTTACCTCTGATTTAAGGATCAAACGATAGCGGACTGTCTGCCGTCTTGTCTTAAGTGGAGGACAGGTTGGTAGCATCCTAAGTATTTAAGTAATAAACTAAAATTAGGGATAAGGGATTTCTTAACTTTGACAGTTGATAGCGGCCATATTGTTGAAGCTACATCCGTCAAATTGGTTGTCGCTTCAGTCTGTTTTTTGCGAAATAACCATGGAAGAACACGGTGTGCAAATGGTGATATTATTTATCAAAATGGGTGTTCAAGATACGTTCCGCGCACTTCGCTCGTTTTACGGTCGCCATAATCGCCGTATCGAGAATGTGGTGGATATACATCGCCGCTGTCCGTAAGAGTGTACAGAGAATCCGAGGTACCAGAAATTCGCCTTTGTTCACGAAAACTCAGCCTTTCGCAGATTAAAACTTGGCGACGTTCGGGCAACATTCTCGAACTTCGCCCATTTTACGGTCGCCATTATCGCCGGATCGAGAGTGTGGTGGATAAACATCGCCGCTGTCCGTAAGAGTGTACAAGGAATCTAAGGCAGCGGGAATTCGATTTTTGGTCAAGAAAACTAAGGCTTTCGCAGACCGCAACATGGCGGGTTTTGCGTCGTGACTTGAGCCTGCACCCGTACAGAATTCAACTGATCCAGTAGCTGAAGGTTAAAGGCCATAGGCAACGGCGTGTGTTCTCTGAATTGTTCAAACGGATCGTAATTTTAATCGAAAATTCATCTCCAGCGATGAGGCCCGATTCTGATGAATGAGTACGTGAACATTTTTTTTAAATTGGGACGATACCGATCCACATGAGCTCCAAATTCGTCCGCTGCATCCCGAAAAAGTCAATATTTGGTGTGGATTTCAGCTTGATGACGATGCGTCATCGGTCCATATTTCTTTGAGAACGACGTTGGGCAGGTCATCACGGCATCGAGCGCTATGATTGATGATTTTCAACTTCTTTTGGTCTGAAATCGGATGGTTGTTTCAATAAGTCATAAAAAACAGTGACTACCCCATGTTAGTTCGGACACCACCCATGGAGTAAGCCTCCACTACTTCCAAAATCTTTCCTATCACTCTCCTTCTTCCTCTTCCCTAATGCTCGTATTGTGGATAAAATATTTAAAGGTTATCCGTCACCCCTTGAATGCGTCAAATTATACGTACCACACAGCTCACGTTACATTGAAAATCCCGCACTAGCGATTCGAAAACATGGCCATCTCACGTGGAGGTGATGTAAAAATTTCGATAGCCCCGCTACTTTTCTAGCTTCCATCTGTCTATTCTCCCACTCGATGAAATTTGTAATTTCTTTGTTGTGAAAAAATTCTTCGAGTATTTCTTTACTGGGGCGGGCCTTGAACGCCGGACCTCTCGCTTGCCCGTTTCGACGATATCAGATGCATTTTTTTATATAAATTTAACCCCTTACTAGAGTAGGAGAGTGATTTCAAGATTGGAACATGCAACTTGACCACCAAGTTCTTGCTTATTGAAACGAATGAAAATCAATTATAGGAAACCTTCGAAGGCAATATACGCAAACTTTTACGGATGCTCAAAATAATCAACAAAAATTGAACCACCAGTCGTTGCTCTCGTATGGCCGAATCATCTAATTTCTGGCATAAAGCCTGCGCAACTGCGCCTATGGAACTCAATCCGGTCGGTCCAATTTCGCACGACTTTTTCGAGCATATCCGGTTTTGTTATGTCAATAATGCGTAGAATGTTGGATTCTAAGTGATCAATCGTTGCTTTTTTATCAGAATAGGCCAAGGATTTCGCGTACCTCCACAAAAGTACGAGGTGGCCAATTCACAACAAAGTCATGGTTGCACGCGATGTATGGTATGATGCGCTGTCTTGTTGAAACTATTTCTCCTTCAAAGGATTTCCAATGACATGAAGAATAAAATTGTCATCAAATGATAATGATTTGACGATAAGCATCTACTTGAACTTCTAGCACAATTCACTTCAGCACAATTCACCGAAAACACGACGCAATAGTTGGATCGCTGGCTTAAATTCTTGCACCAGCTGGATCTCCATCAGAGTCGTAAACCACCACACCTACACATTCGATACCAAAAAAAGGAGTTAGGCAAGGCGATGCGCTGTCATGTGACTTCTTCAGTTTGATTCTTGAGAGGATTGTGCAAAACACACGAGCCAACTCCAGAGGCACAATTTTTTAACTAGCATATCCCGACGGTATTGACATCATTGGTAGGACTCAAGTCTTAGCCACGTATGCAAGTATAGAGAAGGAAGCGGCAAAAATAGGTTTAGCAGTAAATGAGAGCAAGACAAAGTATATACTGTCAAAATGAAAGGACACACAACATCGACGAATTGGACAGAACATCACCATTGACAGATAAAACTTTGAAATAGTACGAGACTTTGTCTATCTCGGCTCCGCTTTTAACTCTGACAACAACATCTCGTCAGAAATTTAACGAAGAATTACTCTAGGTAACCGCTGTTTCTTCGGGCTAAGAAGGCAATTCAGCAGTAAAGCCCTCACTCGAACTACTAAGGAGATAATATATAAGACCCTGATCATCCCGGCTCAGCTCTATGGCGCTGAAGCATGGAACGTCTCAAAAGCGGATGAAGACATCTTTGATCGATTTGAGAGGAAAATTCTTCGAACAATCTTCGGTCCCGTTTGCGTTGACGAGCTATGGAGACGAAGATTCAACCAAGAACTATACGAGCTGTACAGCGACATGCCCCTGGTCAAAAAACTCCACATTGGACGTTTAAGATGGCTAGGACATGTAGAACGAATGGACACCAATACTCCTGCTCGTAGGAATCTTCGATTCCCAGCCAGACGTCGGTCACAGTAGAGGAAGAGCTCGCCTTAACTTGCGCGCACAGGTATAAACCCACCTCAACCAACTTGGAGTGCGCAACTGGAGCCAGCTAAGGACCGGGCTAATTGGAGAATCATGTTGGTTGAGGCCCAGGTTCACTCCGGACCGTTAAGTTAGAATTAAGTTGGATCTTACATGGATGTAGCAGAAGACCTTTTACCATAATTTTACAGATAATGGACGGGCTCTGTGGTGCGATTGTAAGTGCGATGAACTGGCGTGCAAAAGGTCGTTGTTCGGTTCCGTGCCTTCGCATAACATAAAATAATTTTTTACTGGCACTACTCTCGTGATGATCTAACAAATCAGTCGCGTAGTATCAATGTCAAATTAAGCTTATCTCAACTAAGCCGTTCGGTGTAGGCAAAAAACAGGAGGTTCCGCCATCGTGAAAGAAATACACACGCACAAATGAATCGTTAGGAGAAAGCTAGGATCTGGGTACGAACGAGTCTGTTGTCAAAAAAAAGAAAAAAGAAAAAAGTGGACGGCTGAGACCGAGTTGTTGAGATCTGCGTCGGATCGATGAATTCGTGTCGTCTGTCATACTCACGTCTATAGCGACAATGGCTTCATCAAGGCATCGTAAACTTGACGAAGTGCTCTATAAGTTAGCAGAACAGAGTGAGAATTTTGGAATCAAATTTCAACGATTGGTAATCCTTGTTGTGGTGTAAGTCTTACCATGTTGATTCGTCAAAGTATTCTGAAAAAAATCAAACTTCATTATTATGACAGCTAGTTTGACAGTTATACCTATAAAAAAACACAATATAACGGGTGATTTTTAAGCGTAGTTTTTTTTTTTAAACGAATAGAACACTCAAATTCGCATCAAATATTCAAAAAATTTAATGTAATCGATAAATATGCCTTTGCCATTTACGTTTTAAAGACAACTTCATGTAAATGTCATCAGAGACTCCGTTTCAAATGGTCCATTCGGAAGGTCCAATTTTGTGTCACTTTTTCAAGCATTTCGGCCTGTTCCACGCGTAACTCGTGGAATACAGGCTTCAATCGTAAGGCTTCAATACTGTTCGGCTTGTCAACATAGACTAACGACTTTACATAACCCCACAAGATATAATCACATTGCCACCAGCCCATAAACCACACCAAACTGTCGTTTTTTCGGGATGCATCGGTAATTCTTGTATGGCTTATGGCTGTTCATCACTCCAGAGGCGCAATTTTGCTTATTTACGTATCCGTTGAGCCAGAAGTAAGTCTCATCGCTGAACACAAATTTTTCGTAAAAACAGCGGATTTTCATGGAGCTGTTCTAAGGCCCATTCAACAAAAATTAGACGTTGTGGTCGGTCATTCGGCTTCAATTCTTGCACAAGTTGAGTTTTATAGATTTTCAAACCCAAATCGACACGTAAAATTTTTCATTTGGTTGAGCAACACATGCCCAATGGCTGAGAACGGCGAAGAATTTACATTTCACGATCTTCATTAATATTGGACGCTACGACTGCAATATTCTCTTCGGGACGCATTGTACGCCTGCGATTCGATGGTTTAATGCCCAAAAAAGTAAATTTGGTGCGAAATTTGGTGATAACAGCTAGAATTGTTGATTCACCAGGTCGATTATGACGACCATAACATGGTCGTAACAAACGGTGCACATTTTTCACGGAACACGAATTTTGATAATAAATCTCAATAACTTGCAATCGTTGCTCGTTTGTAAGTCTTTCCATGATTTAATGGCGGAGTATACAAGCAACTTTTCACTTTGACAGATGACGTTTAGACGCCATTACCAACCAGTGCTGCCAACATGAAAAACTGAACTCTTAAAAAATCACCCGTGATCATCTTACACATTTCTTGATCTTGTATTTTATTTTATAACTCAAACGTGATCACAATGCGTCTGTTTGGAACGACGTTATGTATTTACGATCATTAAAATTCGAATTTCTTATTCAAAGACAGAATCCATAGCATTTGTTTACGGATTATCGCACCCATATTTTGATTATATAAATAAGCCGGCACCCTCATCTAGCAAATGCCTCTTATCGGGTATCCATAAAAAAAGGTTTGTTTTCAATTTCTCTTCGGATTTATAAAATTAAATTAGCAATGCAAATTTTCTTTGAGACGGCACATTTAATTTAAGTTGTTTGTAACAAATTTTGTGGCAAATAATTTAGATGTATTCATATAGGAACGGATTTGTTATTTTAACTTGACAACAAACAGGCTTTAGCGCTTTTAAACAGCATCGGAATATTGTAAGATTGAAGGAGGAAATGAAAGTAAATTGGTATTTTTTTTATTAGTTACTAACAAAGTGAATTAAACGAAATATATATATGAATTGAACCCGTTGTAAATTATGTATAGCGGATCTTTTATTGGTTAGATGTTGTAAGTCTGATTGGCTTTAACTTGGCAATGCCCAGTGGTTGTAACTCTGACTACAAATCAGGTGCCTATTTTTAACCTCCAAGTGTGACCATCCGGTACTGGTCTCATCCAACCGGATTTGACTTTATAAACGATAATTGCGAGTATTGATAACAAGACGAAAAACAGCAACACTACAATCAGCCAGGTCAGAACGGCGCGGAATTAATACACGGCCTGCTGTCTCTGGCGACTAAGTGCCAGACTTAGGGAATAAGTCTTATTTTTCCAAGACATAAGCGAACGCATTGTAACAATCCGCATCACTGTCAAATTCGCCAACATAAGCCTAATATGCGGTCACGCCCCGACGGAGGATAAAGATGATATAGCTAAGGATTTCTTTTACGAGCTCCTTGACAAAACCTATGAGCGACTACCGAAGTACGATGTTAACATCATACTTGGAGATTTTAATGCAAAGGTAGGAAGAGAAGATATCTTTAGCAGTATTGTCGGAAAACATAGCCTACACGACAATACGTCTGGTAACGGACTTAGGCTAATTGACTTTGCTACGGAAACTAATGCCACTATAGACAGCACACGGTATCCTCACCTCGATATGCATAAGGGGACATGGCGGTCAACAGACCAAAAAACGGAAAAAATCGATCATCGATGCGGACGATCTTATCGCGTACATAACAGCCTCTACTGTCGAAGTCATTCGAACTCTTTTGCAACGGGACTTCGACAAGATCCAAAGATATTCAGAAATCAGAAATCTAGGGCCTCTAGTGATACGAGAAAGAACTGGCGAAAGCTGGTGATCGTTGGACCAAACATACAGCCACTGGCGAGTAAAAGTGTAGTAAAGTACCTTGGCATCTGGTTAGATCAGTATGTATCTATATTTCGGAAGACATGTAGATGCTGCTCTGGCTAGAGCTAGGGGAGCATTTGCCCTGACAAGACGATTGTTTTATAGCAGTCGTCTTGACAGCGGGGTGAAGGTGATTTGCTACATGGCCCTCATTAGGCCGATGGTTGCCTATGGGTGCCCGGTGTTGTTCAACGTTGACCCATCTCAAATGGAAAAGATACGGGTGTTTGAGGAGCAGTGTCTGAGAGCTGCCTTGGACTTCACAGAAGACCAGTATCTGACTACACAAAATACTATTTGAACCAGGTTCTCTACAACGGGGCCAACATACACAGAATAGACAATTTTCTGGTGAAACTCATTCAGTTTCACGCTGCAAGAGCGATGGCTTCGAACAATGGTCTCATCCTTGCGGCCTTCTACCCCAGTGATGAATATTTTGAGAGTGCGCGTTTAAGCGGCTTTATTCCGCCCGAAGCTTTCCTATATTTGGACAGTCGAGAGTTAACTGGCCCCAAAATAAACTTAATCCAGAGCTAGCTCATGAAGCAGTTTTTCAGTGCAGGATTGAGTTTGACTTTGAATGTGGTGATTTGTTTGGTAGCACTGAAGTATCATCGATTTTGCTGTCAAAAAGTTATCGAAATGTATACAATCTTCCAATTTCCCAATACAAATGAAATTGCTTTTGACGCGAGTCCAAGTCCTTTCTGCTTAAAACAGTCAATCTCAATATTTAAAACAGTTTCGAGTCGCTGGGATCTGAATTTGAATATATTGTACACGTATTTTGTTTAAAAAAAATTATAAAATGTCCATGGAATCGAAAATAATTCTGTGTTTGGTATTTTATCATCTGTCAAAATCATATGAACATTTAATCCCAGGGTTAACTCACCAAACTTGCTGGGTTAACATGAAGTTAACTCTTGATTAAAATTTATTGAAAAACTAATTTCTCGAGTTAAATCGAGTTTAATCCCGAAACAAGGATGATCCCGCTGAAAAAGACGGGCCTTAATTCATCAATTAACTCTTAATCCGCAGATTAGATAACTTGTGAATTAGAGGAAGATTAGTCAGTTCTTATAAATACGGCCGTTAAAGGTTTTTGACTACACAAAAAAAAAAACAATGAATGCATTCACTTTTAGTCGTGACAATAGACAGATCGGTATTTTTTGTGGATTTTTATCTTTTTTTAATCGTTAATAAAATTCCTTTCTTGTTTAAATTGTTATAACCTATTACTCTTTAATTAGGGATAAAATTAGAAATTGATTTATTCTTAAGAAACAAAACACTTCATTAATCTAATTCGAAACCAAAAAGGTATCTCAAAAACATAGAACATATGAGATTTTGGATTGGAGATTTTATCCCTGCACCTTCTCTCTTTGGGGATTTTAGTGCTGCAAATTTCAGTTAGGGGATTTTGTCCTAGCGATTTTGTCTTTGGGATTATAATGTTTTGAAAAATGGATATAACCAGTTTTTTGTCAATTAAAACTTTTAATAACTAGTTTTCTTTCAAAGTTAAAATAATCTCTAAGATAAATACATAAATTTTCAGAGTCAAGAAACAGCTTTTAGCAGTTTTTTCCTAACTTTTGGTAGCTCAAAAATTGTGGAAATTTTTAAATAAAATTCGAAATTAATTAATAAATTAAATAAAAATGTTTACTATAGTTGATATGACACTTTAGCGCTAGTGTAAATGTTGAAAATGAGTTCCTGCACTTTTTCAGTGAAAATTGGCAAAATCCCAATTTTTTTGAAGTGGTAGTCAATTATTTCAATTTTTTTGAAGTGGTAGTCAATTATTTCAGAGACAGAGAAAGATGAAGTGAGAGAAAAATGTATGCAAAACTATCATAATCACCCCTACCGAGGTATCCGTCCGGAACAAAATTTTCTCCAATTTGTTCCATATGGTATAATTTTGTAACGAGGTATCCGTTCGGATTTGCATTTCGAACAGATCTTCCGACAAAATGCATCGCACATGATCGCGCAATGGTTAAATGCGTTAAGTAAACAATTTTTGACATCCACGCATTAAATATCTTCGGAAGTTCTCCGACAAAAAATTGTTACGGAATTCTTACGAAAATGGAAACTATGCTTAAATTGTGATTTAAGGTATAAATGAAATTATTTTGTGTATTACTACAAAATCGTGTTCTAGAAAAAATTGACAAGAACGAAACAAGAAAAATTTGTTTGAATTTTTTTTTTAAGTCACTTTTCACATTTAAAAAAACTTCACAGCGGAAAAATTGTCAAACGTACGCTGATAAATATGGTAAACTGAGTTCCGTTCGGAACTGACTTTCGTTTCGGAAATCCTTTGAACGGATACCTCGATAGGGCTGAATACGAAGAAAAAAAATCTTAAAACGTTATCAGAACCTAATTATGGAAGTGGAGGCAATAGTAATCATTGGAAGAATAATTTTAACACATTGCTATATAAAGGTAGTTATAACCTTTTCAATTTCTTCGTCATTTGTAGTTTTTTCACATCGGCAATACATTAATCAAAAATATAAGATTCAGCAGAAATTATATCGCACCCGTACAAATTTAATGTTCACTTTCTTAGGCCCGTTTTTTTTTTTAGTGCTAAGTAAACTCTGAGTTAACCCAGAGTGAACCCACAGTGAACTAATGTCGGAATAAATTTAATCCCGAGTTAACTCATGATGCAGCTTTCAGTGTGGTGATTCAATTTGGTAACACTGATGATTTATCGAATTCGCTGTCAAAAACTTATCGAAACTTATTGATTCAGTGAGTTTGGTTTATTTTTCCCCAGGCAAATAAAAATGGTTTTGTCGTGATCTAAGAATTCTTTTTCGGTTAAACTCAATATTTCAAACATTTCCGAGTCGCTGGGATCTTAATCTGAATATATCGTACACGTATATATTTTTTAAAAATACAATAAACTCCTCACATAAATAGAGGATTTTATTTTATCATCTGCCAAAAAAAACATCTGATCAATCCAGGGTTAACTCACTAAACTTGCTGGGTTAACTTGAAGTTAATTCTGTTTTTGAATTGATTAAAAAATAATTACTCGAGTTAGCTCGAATTTAATTTCGAAACTATGATGATCTCGCACTGAAAAAATAGACCTTAACGAAACAAAATCTGGGCATTTTCCACTTAGGCCCGGTTTTTCAGTGCTGAGTTAACTCTGAGTTAACACAGAGTTAACTAACCCCGGAATAAATTTAATCCAGAATTAACTTATGAAGCAGTTTTTCAGTGCGGGATTAAATTTGATTCCGAGTATGGTGAATTAATTTGGTAGCACTCATGATATATCGATTTTGCTGTCAAAAATTAACCGAAATGTAAAGAATCTGCAACAGCTCAGTTATCAGCTGTTTGGTTTATTTTTCCCCAAACGAATGAAAATGCTTTTGTCGCGATCTTACAAGTCCATTTCTTTTTAAGGCAGTCATACTCAATATTTAAAGTAATTTCGAGTCGCTAGGATCTGAATTTAAATATATCGTACACGTATTTAGTTTATAAAAAATTGATAAAATGTCAGACAAATGGAATTGAAAAAAAATTGTTTGTTTAGTATATAATCATCTGTCATAAACATCTGATCACCAAATTGCTGGGTTAACTCGAGTTTAACTCGAGGATTAAATTGACTGAAAAACTACTTCCCCGAATCAACTAGACTTTAATCCCGAAACTAGTAGGATCTCGCACTGAAAAACTGAGCCTTATAGATCCAGCAGAGATTTTCATCCGCTGCCTCCACTGAGATTTTTTGATTCAGTGCAACAACAGTCTCAGTATAGAGGAACGGTTTCTGTCAAAATACGAGTTTGCTTACTTCGCAGTTTATAACAGTGCTGAACCGCCTTCATTATACATACAAAATAACCAGATGTACTCTTTTAGCAATGATGATAATACCAATTGAAAAAAAATTTTTTCTGAATATTGCCGAAAATCTCCGCTTTAAGTGAGGAATCGTGTTTTACTCAAGGAGTTCTCGTATGGATTTGTAGGTGGAACACGATTATTAACACAAATTCTCGACTGAAGCATTGCAGGAAATATCACATTGCTTCATCAAGAATTAAATTTCCATTTGATGAATAAAATCCGAAAACACGTGTTTACCTAGACAAACTAACCAACATTTGAACCTCTTGATGATTAAAAAAAAAACACCCAACAACACCAGTTTCCTTCCATACAGCTATCTGCGAATTTATTCCATGACCCCGCAATAGACACCCCTAACTTCACAATTTAACTCAAAACCACCCCACTCACCTCATCCAGAAACAACTTGCGAAATCCTTCTCTTGTATGTTTGCCATCACCGAGCAGCAAACTGCACTCGGATATCAAAAGCCAGCGGATTTTTTCCCTGCGTACCTCCAACTCCATGTAGCTACAGTTCTGGTCCATGTTCAGGTTATACCTATCCAGGTAGCTTACTATTTGATTTTCCTCCAGAGAGATGTCCTGCATGTCTGATATACTGTCCGCTTTGCGAACCGACGTAGGTGTCATTTCAAAGACTGAATTCGCCGGACTACCCTCCTTCGTGATGGGGATAATTGCCGGTGGAATTTCCACAACTTCAGATGCATCCACCTTTGATGGTGCATTTTCTATCACAATGGGTTCTATGGTAATGTTTGACATGACTTCTTCACTAGGGGATGTAACATGATCTCCGTGAAGCTGTTCCAGATATGAAGCAGCCTTTTGCAGAATGTGACTTATTGGATGGTAACATTCCTCAATACTTTTGGAGTCATCACCATCCGGTGTGGTAGGGAGTTCATCGGAAAAGGAAACTTTTTTAGGGGTACGCGCCGGCGGAGTAGGCGGTACTTCAAGGGAATTCGTGGATGATATCGAACCTCGCTGTTCCCCTTTCAAATAATCAGATATATCCATTTTCACTCACGTTCTTATTTTTTTTTTTATTTACACTGACAAAGAATGGATTGCCTTTTATAATTTTTATGACCGTTTCACGATCAATTTCAATTTCACTAGATCACTTCTTCACTGCATTCTCACAATCCACACACGAAATGAGTTGCATTCACTCGATTGAACGGAATTGAACGACCGATTCACTCAAACCGATTGAGTGTTAATTGCATAGGCACAAATTTACGTTCCACAAACAAGCGATTCTCCTTTCAATCCGAGACTGCGAGGAGCCTTTGAACTTGCACAGTACACCAGCCAAGTCAAGCACACGATCGGACCAAACAAAGTCGAAACGCGCCGTACCGCACGACGAGGTAAACTAAACTGAAAGTGATAAACGCGAACGATGATCGGTCCACCTGTTGTTGGCTCACAGATCTGTGTATCTGATGCTGTTTTGGTGGCAATCGATACTCAATGGATTGGGATTCGCGTAAAATACGACCTTGCTCTGCGCGGTTGTATACTATTGACGAGGGATTCTCACCGATCTATCTGTGGCTTGGTTGTTGCAAGTGTGTGTTGTCGTTCCTATTGCGATGACGAGATAATATTGCACTTTCAGTGGATGTAGACGCATCTCTGGCTCACACTTTCGTTACGATCTTGTCGTTAGATGACATGAGTATCGCCTACCGGGTGGGTGATCGAATTGAATTGTATCTGGTTATCATAATTACGCGCGTTCGTGATGTGGCTCGATGAAAAGTAAACGCTTTATCTGGGTGTTTATGCAAAGTCGAAGTATTCGCTGAAACGATGTGAATTTATCGAAAGTACGTGCTAGAATCCATATGGTTTCATAAAGAAGTGTAACACTTCAGTTTTTTTTTTTTTGGTGTGTTTTTGTGAAGTCCAATAGAGATAATTAAGCGATACCTTCTGGTAAAAATGGCTGACCTCGGGAATTTGTTTAAAAATTTATCGCTTGAAGTTTTATTTCAGTTTTTTTATCTCTATCCAATAACTTCAGGGTGTTGCACTGATTTTTTTGTTCGAGATTGTATTTTATTCGTATTAGCATTGAAGCCCCATTGTTGCATTGCATTGTTAGAAAGCGATTAATCGACCAAAGGCTTTCAGGGGGAGCGATGACTTGTGAAATTCAATAAATATTAGCATTGAGTGTGTGGAGGCAGCCAAATTTCAACCAAATCTTAACCTTCAAGTTTTTCAAGTAATTTGCCGTATTTGCTGGGGTACGTACAATTTGTATTCCAAATTATTTATCAAAAGCTGAACAAGCTCACTAATTAGGCTTTAAGGAAGCAATCGGATGGGATGAATTTATTATAATTTTGTGTGTGTGGTGTGAGTCATAAGTTCAACGTTTCTTCATCGACCGACGGTTTGTAGGAGCTATCGAGTTAATTGACAGAATTAATGTTTATTTAGCTAAAAAACTATGTTATCGAGGTAGTTGTGCAAGTTGTCGGAAGCAAACTGAAACTTCTGAAAAGAAATCCAGAAAGAAATTTTGTTTTACAATTCTAATATGCAATATGTAATGAATTCTTGAATTTTTTTTGGTTATTTTTATAAATTTCGAGTTAAACATTGCAGCTGTTTGGAACAGTTGTGATACATAGTTCATTCATCGATTAACAAGTGTTTTGTATCTTTTACCGCTTGGCATATTTAAAAACGCACAATCAGTATTTTAAGAAAATATTTTTATTTATTTTTCTATATGAGCAGCTCGTTTATTGGAAGAAATCAATTGCGAGACTACTTGATTTGTGGGAGATATCAACCACTCGTTGGGAAAATTTCACACAAATAATAAAATTTGTTTTCAATGAAATTTGGATTTTTTTTTTGAATTTTTTTCATTGGTTAAGTTAAATTAAGTAGCTCGACATTTGTGAAAATAACACAAAACGAGTGGTGGGTGCACGACTGGGTCGTACGAGTTGGGCGTTAGATCAAATCCCATTTTTTTTATTTAATTTGCGCTACAATCCGGAATTAACCTGGGCCTCAACCAACATGCCCCTCCAATTAGCCCGGTCCAATTGCGCACTCCAAGTTGGTTGAGATCGGTTTCTACTTGTGCGCGCCACTTAATGCGAGGTCCTCCTCTACTGCGTCCGACGTCTGACTGGGAATCGAAGACTCTGCGAGCCGAAGTATTGGTGTTCATTTGTTTAACATGTCCTAGCCATCTTAAACGTTCAATGCGTAGTTTTTTTTGACTAGGGGCGTGTCGCTGTACAGCTCGTAAAATTCTTGATTAAATCTTCGTCTCCATAGCCCGTCAACGGGACCGAAGATTTTTCGAATATTTTCCTCTCGAATCGACCGAAGAACTTCTTCATCCGCTTTTGAGAAGGTCCATGCTTAAGCACCGGAGAGCAGGAATGGGATGATCAGGGTGTTTAATAGGATCTCCTTAGTAGTTCGAGTGAGGGCCTTACTACTGAATTGCCTTCTTAGCCCGAAGAAACAGATTGGCAAGGGTAATTCTTCGTTTAATTTCTGACGAGATGTTGTTGTCTGAGTTAATAGCGGAGCCGAGATAGATAAAGTTCCGTACTACCTCAAAGTTATATCTGTCAATGGTGACGTTCTGTCCAATTCGTCGATGTTGTGTGTCCTTTCGTGTTGACAGCATATACTTCATTTGATTGTTAAACCCATTTTTGTCGTTTCCCTTCTCTGTTATAGCAAACGTGGCTATGACATAACGTTGAGTCCTACAAATGAAGTCAATATCGTCGGCGAATGTTAGTAGTTGCACCGATTTTTGGAAAACTGTGCCTCTGGTATTGGCTCGTGAGTTATGCACAATCCTCTCAAGAATCAAACTGAAGAAGTCACATGACAGTGCATCTCCTTCCCTAAGTCTTTTTTTGGTATCGAATGTGTCGGTGAGGTCGTTTCCGACCTTGATGGAGCAGCGAGAATTCTCAATTGTCATCATACACAAACGGACGATTTTGGGCGGAATACCAAAACCAGACATGACTCTGTTCTCTATAATTGCTATCGTATGCGGCTTTGAAGTCGATAAATAGGTGGTGGGTATCGATTTGGACATCTTGGGGTTTTTCCAGGATCTGCCGAAGTGTGAAAATTTGATCGGTTGTGGACTTTCCTGGCCTAAAACCACACTGATAAGGGCCGATCAGGTTGTTGGTAAACGGTTTCAGGCGTTCACATTTTGCGACAGATAGGATTTTGTAGGTGATGTGGACGAAACTTATGCCTCTGTAGTTGCTGCAGTTTAGAGGGTCTCATTTTTTGTGGATCGGGCAAACGATGGTAAGGTTTCATTCTTCAGGTATACTTTATTCCGACCAGATTTGGCTTATGAGTTGGTGGATGTTACTTACCAAGTCATCTCCGCCGGCTTTATAAAGCTCGGCGGGAAGGCCGTCATTTCCCTGCAGCCTTATTAAGCTTGAGCTTAGATATTGCTATCCTCGCTTCACTCAGATCGTTGCCAATATTGAATGGTTCGTTCTGCCTGACAGCGGAATGTTGTTCGTCATCGTCGTTTAACTGTCTGCAGAAAGTGTTCTTCCATATCCTCAACATCGACTGTGTCTCAACCACGATATTTCCTTGTTCATCGCGACAGGATTCTTTTCAAGCCTTGTATCCATGGCTTTGATGTTTTACACTTTGGTCAAACTTGCGAACATCGTTCCTGGAGTGGCACCTCTCTATATTCTCGATCGCGCGCTTTTCTTGCTCCTTTTTCTTCTTTCTGAAAAGCCGATGTTCTTCCCTTCTTCTCTGCCTATAGAGCTCAACGGCAGCTTTCGTCTTCACTTGCAGCTTAGCTTTGTAGCCGTCGTTCTTGGCTGCCAGCATATGTCGGCATTCCTCATCAAACCAGGGGTTTCTTGTTGGTGGCCGCGAGAAACCTAGCACATCAGTTGCGGTTCATGTAATGGCTTGTTGGCATCGTTGGCATTGTTCTTCGACATTCGATGCTGGTGGTATGGTGTTCATCGATAGGTTAAGGGATACGTGTTGCGCGAAGGTCTTGGCGGTCTCTTGCGATTGCAGTGTTTCGACATTAAATGTTGTCACAGTATTTCTGGATTGTTGTGGCGTGGTGGATATCCGCATTCTTACCTTGGCTGCAACAAGGTAGTGGTCCGAGTCGATGTTAGCTCCTCGAAATATTTGGACATCCAAAATTCTGGATGCATGCCGCTTGTCGATCGCAATGTTATCAATTTGGTTGACCATTTTTTGGTCTGTTGACGCCATGTCACCTTATGGATATCGAGGTGAGGAAACCGTGTGCTGGCTATAGTGGCAATTCGTTCCCTAGCGAAGTCAATTAGCCTAAGTCCGTTACCAGACGTATTGTCGTGTAAGCTATGTTTTCCTACAATACTGCTAAAATTGTCTTCTCTTCCTACCTTTGCGTTAAAAACACCCTGCACAATTTTAGCATCTTACTTCGGTAGTTGGTCATAGGTTTTCTCAAGGAGTTCGCCGAAGCAATCCTTAGCTAGATCACTTTTCCTCCGTTGGAGCGTGATCGCATATAAGGCTTATGTTGGCGAATTTTGCTTTAATGCGGAATATTACAATGCGTTCGCTAATTTCTTGAAGACACAAGACTTCTTGCCTATGTCTGGCACATATATAAATCCCCAACCGAATAGTCGCTGTTTCTGCTCACTATAACACGGTCCGTAGTAGATGTCACAGTTTTTCATCCTCTTTTTTTCCGGCCCATCCCATCGCATTTCCTGGATGGCAGTAATGTCTGTAGCAGTTTATGACTTCCGCTAGTTGTTCGCTGGCACCTCTCCTGTTTAATGTTCTCACATTCCAGGTACAGATACGAACGTCGTTGACCTTTTTTCATTTAGCAGGGTCGTCAACAATAAAATCAGTCCTTTCCGGGGCTATTGGTTGCTTCGTAACAAATGTTTTTTTTCCATGGTTGGGTAGTTAACCCAAAGCATCACCCTCAACCTGGAGGGCCAGTTCCAATTTATTAGATACCCCTAGGACACGGGGCCACCTGTATTCACTACGAAATTGAGCGCTGCCGTTGGCCTTTCGGTTCATCTGCCACCATTTCTGGTCAAGAGGCCTGACTAACCCTTGAAATTCCTAGACTACTTGCTGTCCGAATATGTCGAAGCAACTTATCTGCGATATCTAATATCGAAGATCTATTTTCTCTAGAAAACCAATCATTTCTTTGAAAAACAGCAGATGATGTCAAACCTAGAACATGTTAACATAAATTTTTTACGATACAGCACAAAAAAATCCCTAAAGCCCATAAAATGCAAATAACGCTGGGGGTATTAAAAAAAAAACTTTAATGCCCATCATAACTACAGCCGTCAAGACTAAAACTAGATTGAAATTCTACTGCAAAATGTGTCGCAATATCGGTAGGATATTATGGCGCTCAATGTGGTAACACTTTGTCGGCTTAAATAGTCCACAGTTTAATTTCCCCACGGGATATGATGGAGACTTTGTTTTTGCCAGATGTTTTCCGCACCTCATGCTGTTCGGATTAATTAAGTTGAACCAGTTGACTTAAATGCTAATAAATTGTGGCAAAAAGTGAGAGGTGTGTTGTGAGTAATAATTTTATTACTCAGGCAGATAAATTTGATTGGATAAACGAAGAGGAGCGATTAAAGCCAATTGCTTCTTAAGTTCAGTCATTAAGTGCTGGCAGATATAGAATTGAGATTATTTTTTTCGAAAGCATTAAAATTTATGCGAGGGGGCTTAGAAGCGATGGATTAACTATCCATTAAGAGGCTTGGATGGGACTGATTTTATTGGTGACAATCATGATGAATCACCTGAAATATAATGACAGAATGCATGTCAACGAACAATTAGTACTATGCTATCAACAACCAGGTATTACAGCTATTCCGAATGTGTGAAGTTATGGAACGGACAAAAAGATGGTAACTAACTATCAAAGCGGGCATATCTGAAAATTTGATGGACTTATGTGACTCGGCAGATTTTCTAACTAATTTTGTGGACACCACTGTAGTTGTCTTCCTTTCCGATCTTGCCAGTCATCAATCGACTTTTTCAGATGATGAGTGACACTTTATTGCTTTTCGATGATTGCATTTCTCATGTCAGAGTTAATAGCAGAGCGGAAGCAGATAAAGTCCCTTCTTACATCAAAGCCCAATTCCTCGATATTGTCTTTTCTTGTTATCTGCTTGTACTCGGTCTTGCCCTAATTTATCAATCAATTTATCCACTTTATTCTCTATATTAGCAAAGGTAACTGTGATAGCTCCTCGAGTCTGTCAAATGATGTCAATATCATCGGGATATGCTAAAAAGGATTTTCTAATAGGATTTTTGAACTGTCAATGATCTGTCAAATCAATGTTAAACCAATTTATCCGCTTCTTCTCTGTATTAGCAAAAAATAGCTGTGATAGCTCCTCGAGTCTGTCAAATGATGTCAATATCGTTGGGATATGTTAAAAAGACTCGTCCAATAGAATTTTCGAACTGTCAATGTTGGAAAATATGAAAGCGGCCATATTGTTCAAGTTACATCTGTCAAATTGGCTGTAATTTATTCAGTGTGTTTTGCGTTTATAACAACACGTGCAAATCGAGTATTTTACTTAAATTTGAGCTCAGTAAACCAGCAAGATCTGCTGAAAACATCGCCCCTGTCGAGGAGAGTGTGCAAAGATACTCCGAGGTAGTCGGTTTCGCGTTGCTCATAAGAACTAGGCCTTCCGCAGACGACAACTTGGCGACTTTTGCGTCGTGTCGTTATAGCTAGACTGTTTGCAGTGTGGTGGATAAATTTGAGTTCAGTTAACCAGCTCAAAACAGAGTGTGCAAAGAGAATCCGAGGCAGTCAATTTCGCGTAGCTCATAAGACCAAGGCCTTCCGCAGACGACAACTTGGCGACTTTTGCATCGTGACTTGTTTGTTGAGCTTGTACCCTTACAAAATTCAACAGACCCAGGAGGCGGAGCTCTGGAATAGTTGGAAGCTGACTCCGATTTTCATCGAAAAATTATCTTGAACGATGAGGATGAATGGGACTAATCTGAAATTTTATCAATCCACATGAGATCCAAGAGCGTCCAATACATCTTGAAAAATTCAATATGTTTGGTTTGGATTTTTGGCTAGCGGCGTCATCGATCCATATTTCTTTCAGAATGACGTTTGCCAGGCCATCACCGTCAACGGCGAGCGCTATAGGTCTATGATTATCAAATTATTTTGGCCGGAATCGGATGATATATACACCAACGATATGAGATTTCAACGGAACGGTGCTACGACCCACACTGTTCACGCCACATTGGAAATTCCGCACGAACCATTTGAAGCCAATATGATCGCACAATTTGACCCCGTTTGACTGTTTATTTTGAATTTTCTGAAGTCGCAGGTCTATGCGAAAAAGCCACAAATCACAGCTGCCGTCAAAGCCAAAACATAACCCGTCCCAACATTCAAATTCAGCCCGTTTTATGCGTCAGAGTCACATAAAATTAGACATTTCGGATGCGCGCCACTTATAGAAGCCGCGTCGGACATTCGAAAGATGTTATATTCCATACATAATGGCATCGATAGGCCTGTCAAATGAATAAACAATTTCTGATATCTCACACACATGTTATTTTATTTAAATTTAAAATTACGAAGCCTTTAAAGAAAGACCCATTAGACTTATTAGACCCCCATTATGACAGGTTGTGACTCTGGTGTTGGCTCGGGAGTTTTGCACAATGCTTTCAGGAATGGTGTCAAAGAAGTCACATGACAGTGATTCATCTAGCCTTAACACTTTTTCGCTTCGAATGTTTCCATTGAGCCGTTGCCGACCCTTATGGAGCTGGGAGATTTCTCCACAGTCATCCTGCACAGCAGACCGGTTCAGACGGTTTAGAAAAACTAGACATGGGTTTCTATAGATAGCTTCTTTGTAAACTGTCCTGTTGGGCTTTGAAATTCATGAATTGGTAGTGTTGAGTATCGTTTTAGACTTTTTTTTGGTTTTCACGGATCAGCCGTAGGCTTTTGTACACTAAAACCACACCGCGAGTTGTTGGTGAACGGTTACAGACATTCTCATTTCATCTTCATCTGCATCTTTGCTTTGTAAGTGGGAACATGTGTCGTCCAAATAGGTGTTGTGGCCGGTCTTATAGAATCTGTTTCAAAAGAAAGCTTATATAGCTTAATATGTTTAGCTAACTGTGTGAACGCAATCAATCCAGGCCGCGTAACTTAGTTTAGCTATAGGGAAATCAGTCGCCTCGGATCATATTTCAGGAAATTGTGCTTGCGAGAGTTTTTCCAAAAACGGTGATTCGGCGGATTTAGTGCTTTGGGGATTCTGCAGCATTTCTGGTTTTCGTTTTTGGAGTGATGCGACAAGCATACTTTCCATGCGACCAAAATTAAATATTCGGCGTAAACGGCCCATACGGTTTCTCAAACGTTGCTTCTCCCTTCAACTGTATGTGCGCGAAGTTATTATGTCTGCCATAAAGTAGAGGACCTTCTGGATAATGCATAGTCCGGACAGCGAATTCGAAGCTTCTCAGAACAGTAGTACTCTCGGATGTTTGTCAGACATTCGCAGGGTAGAGAACAGTGGAAAAAAGGTGTTGTCACTTTCGGGATTTAGATCAGGGACCTCGCGACCACTAGAAACTTACTTACTCATTTGAGTGGCGCTACAGTCCGCAATGAACCTGGGCCTCAACCAACATGCCTTTCCAATTAACCCGTCCTTAGCTAACTGCCCCCAGTTGCTCACTCTAAGTGGGTAGAGGTCGGTGGTGTCCATTCGTTCTACATGTCCTAGCCATCTTAAACATTCAATGAGAAGTTTTTTGACCAGGGGCATGTCACCTTAGAGCTCGTATAGTTCTTGGTTGAATCTTCGTCTCCACTACCCGTCAACGCAAACGGGACCGGAGATTTTTCGAAGATATTTTCCCCTCGAATCGACCAAGAATTTCTTCATCCACTTTTGATACTGTCCAAGCTTCAGCGCCGTAGAGCAGGACTGGGATGTTCAGGGTCTTATATAAGATCTCCTTTGTAGTTTGAGTGAGGGCTTAACTACTGAATTGCCTTCTTAGTCCGAAGTAGCAGCGTTTGCCTAGAGTAATTCTTCGTTGAATTCCGGACGAGATGTTGTTGCCAGAGTTGATATCGGAGTCGAGGTAGACAAATTCCCGTACTACCAAAGAAATACGGCACAGAATCAAATTGAAGAAGTCACATGACAGCGCATCGGTGTAATCATTTTTTGGTATCTAAGGTGACGGTGAGATCATTTCCGACCCTGATGGAGCAGCTGGAATTCTCCATCGTATGTGGCCTTGAAATCGATGAATAGGTGGTGGGTATTGATTTGGGTTTTTTCCAGAATCTGACGAAGTGTGAAAATTTAATCGGTTGTGGACTTTCCTGGCATAAAAATACACACTGATCTAGATAGTATAGATCGTCAACACACCTATTTTGGCCATTGACCTAAAGCTGACTTCTTTAACCAGGCAGTTGAGCACTTTTCAACGTTTACCAACATCGTACTTTCAGATGAAGCTCACTGCCGCTACCGGAGTGCATCAAAAACTCCTGCAATCGGCAAAAGTGTCTGCGATCCCTGCTCGAGGAATTGACGGCCTATACATTTTTGAAGACGACAGGGAGCATGTGGTTCCAGTGAATTCAGATTATCATGTGTTTGACGAATTCTTGGTACCTAAATTGCTAAATTTACCTCCATATAACCAAGAAATATGATTTCTGCAGGAACCACGAGCAATAAGTCTTTGCCATGATGACTTGAAATTTTTTTTGGCGAGGGCATCTCCAGGAGAGGAGATATAAATTGGGCACGCAGTCCTCCTTAAACCCTTATGAATATTTTGATAGATGGGTTAATTTTGTTTTATTCAACCTACTTTCAACATTTTGGAGATACCTTCACAGCTTTTTTGGAGACACCTTTAGTTTTTTGACATCGCCCTCTTAGGTCTTCGAAATTATATGCTGGTGGTATTAGGCAGCAGGTTAAACGTTTTTCAAGAATACGGATTCTGCAAAGGTCATGGCGATCTCTTGCAAATGCACTCTATCGACATTAAATTTTTTTTCGCAGTATTTTATTGTTTTCTAGACTTTAAGAACTACGTAATCCCAGTTGATATCAGGTGTTGGGAATGTTCGCACATACAAAATACTGGATGAGTGTCTCTTGTAATTCAATGTGAGAAATCTGATTGACCGAAAGCAGTCTGAACCAATTATGTTACAACACTAGAATAATAATGCAACAAGGATACAAAATTTAGCAGGATAGTATAAGCGTCATAAATGAGCACTTTCGCTACAAACTTGAAGCTGATCAATATCGACCAAACGACCGTGTCAATTTACCGGTCACGCAAGACAAATCAATCAAATTGAATGATAATGCTCAATCAAGCGTTCTCCAAATGGACTTTTTTTCTGCTAGAAAAGTGTCCATCAAACAATAATGATCAGGCATAGATAAGCAAACCAGGCTTTTTGTCAGTGCATTACGGCAGCATTAAAATCCGCCTAATAAGCGTCCAAAACGCAGCAAGTGCGTGGCAATTAATTCAGCACACACTCCGGCAAACCTATAACCTATTCCACTTCAAAAAAAAATATCTGTCACTCAGGTATCTTTTGTTGAAAAAAAAACACACAACCCATTCGCTAAGAGTATGCCGCTGAATTTGTATCAATCTCAATTAGGCCTAACGAAGTGAAAAACCCCACAAAGGTACAAAAAAAAAGCGAATAAAACAAACGAGAAATAGATTGCAATTCTCGTAAGACCAGTGTTTGCGCACATGTCCTTAAACGCATGTAAATCCATGTTCCGTATTTACGCACATAATCGGACATTTGAACGGCAAAGGTGTCACCAATTTGGTCACTCACTCAGCCTGTGAATGGAGATTATTAGCGCGCAATGCGATACTCTCCGAAAAATAATGGACGCAAGCCACGCCATCTACGCGCGGATTTAGTTGATTTATGCTGACGGGCTTTTGACGAAAATTGAACGACGACGCAGACACACACTGCCCAAGACGGTACCGCGAATGACATTTTTATTCAAAGCGAACCATGATAGTAGTAGACTGGCGCGGCGGCGCAGTATTTATGAAGTCTCGATATGAAAAATTGATGGCACTCCTAGTATGGCCGGGAGTCGAGTGGAGTAATATCGTTCCCCATGGAGTCACCGCCGCCGTTGCCATTGCCGCCAACAATATACGTGAGCGGTGAGCCATATACAGTTTGTTTGTCCCAATGGAGGCAATTTAGTTCTGTTGAATTCCGCTCCCACATAGAACGCCATAAAGTGTCCAATTGGATGTCCTCAGGGTACCTATATGTGACAGTGGTATAGGAAACAGTAATAGAGTTGTTTTGGCGGTTTCGAATGTCCTCTGCGAGAGGAATTCCTGCATGAGCTGTAGGTGGTCACTAGACTGGGACAATAATTCCTACAAAATGGATGGTCGTTGGAGTTGGAAATAATTGTTATTACGTGTTATAGTGCGCAAGCTCACGCGCATTTTAATGCAGGAACGGTACTGTGCGCTGTCTGCCCGGAGAACATAAATCTTTCGAGCGGATTAATTATTTCGGTTCATGTGGTTAGAGCATAAATTGGGTGTTAAGCAACGTGAATGCAATGTAATGCCATGTGGGAATGGTGTTTGTAAATGGATTTCGAAAAATAACCCATTTTGCAGGTTTTTGAAAAACGGTTGAAGTGCGAAAAAAAAATAGCAAAACAGCTGAGTTACATGTTTTTAGACTGTGAAATTGTGGGATTGTTTACCGCAATCATGGGAGGATAAAGCTGGTAATTGAAGAAGAGATGTTATTCGGCCTGACGACGATAGAAAAATGACAGATATGAAGCCACCGGACGCGTCCTCGGGTGGCGGATAGATGGATCCTCTGCAGATATGCGAGGTAGGTGGGAAATAAAATACTACTCGAGGACCAAATATGGATAGGGGTAAGGCCCCCTATCAAAAAAAACGTCCACAGATGGCGGCGGAAGAATTCCCAAAAAGTATCCAACGGTGGCGTCTAAAGTCCCAGTTACGATTCTTACCAAGAAAACCACCTATTTGAGTTGCTCCGACATGTTCGGACAACAGGTCATCTGGGAAACTCAAGGATTTATCCAGGCCCCTCAAAGAAGGATGGTGGCGCCAGAGCTAAGGATTAAACGGCAGTTTTGATTGCTGGAGGTCCGGTGTCCTAGGAATGTCTAATAAATTGGAGCTGGACTTTCAATTTGGAGGTTTTTCTTTGAGTTTAATACCCATTCACGGAAAAAATTGTTGTTATGGAGAAACCAAAACCCTCAGAAAGGACTGATTTTATTATTGACGATCATAATAAACGAAAAATGGCCAAGGACCTTCGAATCTCTACCTGGAATGTAATAACATTAAACAGGAGAGGTGCAACCGAACAACTAGCAGATGACACATGCTGGTCAAAAGCAGAAATTATTGCCATCAAGGAAATATTATGGAATGGGCCGGTGAAAAAGAGGATGAAAAACTGCAACATCTACTACGGATCGTGCTAAAGTGAGCTGAAACAGCGATTGTAGATTTTTTAAAAGCGCCAGACTAAGGCAAGAAGTCTTTTTTTTAAAGGCATTATCGAACGCATTGCAACAATCCGCACCAAAGCCAGATTCTCCAACGTGAGCTTTATATGCGCTCACGCTCTGACGGTGCAGAACGATGATACGGCGAAATACTGTTTTTACGGGCTCCTGGACGAAATTTATGAGTGACTACAGAAGTACGAAGTTGAAATCGTGCTGGAAGATTTTATCGCAAAGGTAGGAAGAGAAGTCATCTTTAGCAGTGATATCGGAGAACATAGCCTACATGACAATACGTCTGGTAGCGGACTTAGGCTAATTGACTTCCCTACGGAACGAAATGCCACTATAGCCAGCTCACGGTTTCCTCACCTCGATATTCATACGGGGATATGGCGGTCTCCAGATCAACGAACGGTCAACCATTGTGATAGACAAGAGGCACGCATCCAGTATTTTGGATATCCGAACATTCCGAGAAGCTTACATCGACTCGGACCACTACCTTGTTGCAGCCAAAGTAAGAATGCGGATATCCAACATGCCACAACAATCCAGAAATATTGTGAAAAAAATTGATGTCGAAAGCCTGCAATCGCAAGAGACTGCCAAGACCTTCGCGAAACGCGTATCCCACAACCTCTCGATTAACACCATACCACCAGCATCGAATGGCGAAGAACAATGGCAACTATGTCAACAAGCCATTAGACCACCCGCAACTGATGTGCTAGGTCAATCGCGCCCACTAGAAAATAGACCAAGAAAAGAGCGCGATAGAGGACATAGAGATCTGCCACTCCAGGAACGATGTTCGCAAGTTTTACCAAAGCGTAAAACGTCAAAACCAGGCATACAAGGCGCGAACAGAAATCTGGTCGAGATGAACAAGGAAATATCGTAGTTGAGACACAGTCGACGCTGAGGATATGGATGAACCACTTCTGCAGATGAAGTTTCGATAGGAAAATTCTTCGAAAAACCTTCGGTTTCGTTTGCGTTGACGGGATAAGGAGACGACGATTCAACCATGAACTATACGAGCTGTACAGCGATATGCTCCTGATCAAAAAACTCCGCATTGGATTTTTAGGATGGCTAGGAGATGTAGAACGAATGGACACCAATACTCCGGCTCACAGAGTATTCGATTCCCAGCCAAACGTCGCGTCGGACGCAGTAGAGGAAGACCTCTCCTTAAGTTGTGTGCCCAAGGAGAAACCGACCTCAGTCAACAGACTTTTGGAAGAAGTGGAACAGAGAAATAAATTTAAGGCTCGCCCAGAATGCATATTTGTAGCTGATGATTTAATCTGAGTCAGAAGTTAAAAACAAGGCAACCCGTAAGCGCTGACACAATGTGTATCTTCGTGAATTTGAAGCTTGAAGTTGAATGGAAGGCAACTTTATGCAAGAAATGGATCTCTCCTATGACAGCGATACAAGATACCAGCTACAGATCGGCATTCTGGGCGGTCCCTTAGGTGTTGTCGCTTTCGGGATCGGAACCAGAGACCCTGCGCTTGGTAGTCCACCGCACTAATGACTAAACCACTGCACCCACCATCTGCCAATAGCGGGAGACTATTCGTCCGTGCATGTAATTCCCGAGGAGAGGCTTTGAGAATCGCACAGGTGTCACAACCTTGATGACTGGGAAACAAGGGAAAATCCAAATTGTCGGATTGCAGCTGAAAATAGACGTTGTTGACGTTGACAGTGAGCAAAATCACAATCCATCAGCCACTTAAGTGCTGAAGGTCGCATAGGTTTCATCCTTATTCCTATGATGCACATTTCTGAAGACAGGATTATGCGGAACCCCTGATTCCAGAATTTCTAAGTAAGGATTTTGGCAGCAAATAGAGGAGGGTGAGCAACCATGGAGGTCTAGGTGCTACTCAGACATAAATAAATGCTAGTGCTACGAACAAGCGGTATAAAGCCGGATTCGGTATTGCGCGATGGAAAATACGACCCTTCTCAAAAGTCGAGCACAGCCATTAGTGATCGCCTCTCAAATAGTACAAATAGACCTTAATCAAGTAAGACCCCCAGTGCCAGTCTTGTCTTTATAATGAATAATAATTAGATTGACAAATCTTTGACACAAGAGCCATGAATATTCGCAGTTTAAAAGGACTTAGCAGCAAGGGAGCTGGTATTATTCCGCGATCGCCCTACTGAACTTATTCTGTAAGACTGCACTATATGTTATTGTCTGGCGACAGCCCGTTAAACCTAAAAGGTTTATGTTTAGGTTTAATGGGCTGTCGGCACTCAGGTGAGTCGCCAAACTCGCAAAGGCCTACGTGGACTTATAGCGATACCCTTTGTTGGAAGATGAGTACCTGAAAAGAATGTTTAAAAATATATTTGAGTGCGATACTTATGTTGTCATCAGCGTTGTTCCATCCACTTTAAATAGATGTTTGCTCCATCGTCCGATTTGCAGCAGAAACGGACGATCTGCGCTATAGGTTCCGTTTGGTCCTCGTAGTAGAAGCTACCAAGGAGTTTGTTGCGGCTGTTACACATCGCGGGACAGTGACAGAGTAAGTGTGAGATATCCACCTCGACTTCTGCGTCGTCGCATTTCCTGCATAGTTGGTATGGTGCTTACCCAACAGTTTGTGACCTGTTATCACTCTCACCGCTATAGAAATGGAAACTCTGTGCAGATAAGCTTGTTTGAGTTGCTACCGCTTATTTCCGGCCAAAGGTCCTTGGTGTGTTTGCATGTGTTAATGTTCTGACACCTATGATTCTATTTCCCTATGCGTTTATTTTGTTATTGCATGTTTTTTAGAGGCAATTGCGGGTCTAACCCTGCTATCGCAAAAGGAAATTCAGCTGGACGATCCTAGTCTGGCTAGCTTGCTGCTTTTTCGTTTCCTGGCACCCAGATAATTTTACTTTGTTCTGGTTACATATAGCCCTTAGCTCTGAGCGGCAGCGTCCAACTACTCGCGATTTTATTGTGATGGATGCCAGAGCTTTTATGGCAGCTTGACTATCTACGTAAATGGAGATATCATCGTGTGAGTACTCTAGCCGATTCGGCAACTACGAGTATGGCTAGGATCTCTGCTTAAAACATACTGCAAGAGTTCGCCAAACGAATGGATGTGTCTAACCCGATTCTGTCGGAGTAGATCCCAGAACCGGCTCCTATTTCCATTTTATATCCATCGGTATAGATTGCTTTTTCGTTGTTGGATACCACATTGTTTGATGAAAATTCGTCTCGGTTTGGTATTCTGATTGCGTATTTAATGTCGAAATCATGATATGGGGTGGTGCAGCCAGATGCCCCAGATTCTCATATTCTACTGATTTCAATATTTTGCTGTGACCAAATGGTTTGATACATAGGTTGGCCGCTTCTTTGAGGCGTGCTGCACTTTTCGCTTTTCGATTGGTGGGAGATTTCGAAGTTTTTCCAAGGCTGCTGTGGGACTGGTACGAATAGCTTCTGTAATGAGTACACATGCTGTTCTTTGAATTTTTGTTAGCAATATCAAATGATTCTTTAGCATAGAGCTATCACTATTAAATTTCGGCAACGTTTGGTTGTTGAGCGCCTATCTAGATATCGCTCAACTTTAAGAGATGGTTAGCTTTGTCCTTTGACAGATGGTTCAAACATAACCAAAGCTCAAAGTCTCTGCAATGAAAATTGGATGCAATGGCAAATATTTGCAGATTGGCCAAAAAAAGTGGAAGAGACCTATCCCAAAACTTTTTACGCCTTTAAACATGGGCAGCACCTAAGAACTCTTAAATCTCAAAAATGCAATTACACCAACATATGACTGCCCCTGTTGACAAATCGATGTGATTTTCTTTTAGAATATTGCAAACTAGAAGAGGTCGAGTTCCCTTTCCCGTATCACAATCATAACTTTAAGGACGACATCAGTTGTTGTCTACTTAAATATGAATATATGCGGTCACGATATAAACAAATGGATACTTCCATAAGCATTACACTAATCACAGTCTTTTACAGCTTCAACACCTGCTCGATTCACACACTCAGCTGGACTTATTCAGTCCCTCTTAGCCCCCAAAACGCATCACCAAACGTATAAACAGTTCAGCGCTGGAGTTTTGCAAAAAAAAAAAAAAAACAGGTGAAATCATCAACTTGTGCACGCACGCAGGACTCGAATACCCTCTGCAAAGTATACGAGTATATAGCAGCCCCCTAACCACAGACCTGACAGACTTCCATGTATGGAAGTCAGTAGTCAGAATATGGATTCGTGGATGCACGCAACAACCTGGGGACACTCTCATGACGCTGGCTATTTGTACGTGTCACCGTGTAGTTATTAATTTCCACAGTCAAAGCCATTTCTGGACTACCTACTTGCGGCGCACAGTCAACACACAGCTCGCACCCTCGGACAAGGAGCACAGCTAAATCGATGACATTTTCAAGTTGGTGAACTTGTTTGCCAGTTGCCGCATGTCTCTCGCTCATCTGGAGGAGGAGGGCGCGCGCGCTCGCAAGCCCAGACAAAACCCAAAGTCACGCCAAAAATCTATCCTGTCAGCTCCTCGACTGGTTACATTAATTTTTAATTTATTTTAAGTGCTCGCCACGGTCTGTTCCTCATCTTAGCCTGGTCTAATTAAAATACCGTGGTGGAAGGATTTGCATTTCTGGAAGATGCTCCTTTCGGGTGGTCCCAGCTCTGGACCGCTCGTCGAATGGGAATGCGTGTTTCTTTAATTGCATAACTGGATTCGGACTGCGACGGCGGCAAGGTGGACACGAGAAGCAGTTGTATTTTATGGTCTAAGTGATCTCTAAGCTCCCGTCTAATTAGACTTACACGATGGTCACCGGCCGAGCGTATTACCAAATTTATTTAATAATCCAAGTCATCGGTGGCCGCTTCGGCAGAGGAGACCGGTGCGGTGCCGTTCGCCTTCACAGCGTTGAGTGCACCTAATGAGCAACGTCATTATGGCAGAATTTATTTAATATACGTCTGTGCCATAACGAGGTGCCCCAGACATGGGGCTTATCAATTTGGAATAAATGCGAATGTGCGACAAGCCCGCCTTTGGAGTGTTTAATGTTTTGTATAACAAATCCGAGATTAATAAGGGAACAAAGTGTCTCGGAATAATTTACGCGCACACATGTCTCCTCAGAGGCATGTGTGTGGATCGGTGGTGAATCCTTAGTGCAGGCAGACAGTGCTGGCCGGCAGCAGTTATTTGCGGATTGATTGACAGCCAGCTAGTCTGTGGCCGTCCTGTCTATGCTGCGGGTTATCCATCCTCTGGGAATTCCTTGGTTGATTAGGAGGAAATTTATTGCAATATGATAAGAATGCAGAGAAAACGATTTCAGGGCTGAAAAGAGGTCTTAGTGCGGCAGTTGCTGAAGGATCGCACAACGGAGTGTGGTCATGATATTCTCACGGAGTGCTGCATGCCAGTGGTGGATATAGGCAGAGAAAAGCTTCTTAATTGGCAGAGTAATGCATCATGTACGATTAAAGAAATTCTCAGACAGTGGGAAGAATATTATAGGGAGGGTAACCATACGGGAAGGGATTATGATACATCGATGAAAATAATTTACATCACAGGAATGATGTGGCGTTCAACATGCGTCTCCAATTAGCCCAGTTAGAAGGAAACTGCGTCCAGTTGCGTATTTCTTGTTGGTTGAGGTCTGTTTCTACTTGTGCCCGCCACTTGATACGAGGTATTCCTCTTCTGCGTCCGACGTCTGTCTGTGCCCTCCACTTAAGTCGCAGTCTTCCACTGCTGGGTCCGACGTCTGACTGATAATCGAAGACTATGTGAACCGGAGTTATGTCATCTCCTAGATGTCTTAAACGTCCAATGCGGAGTTTTTTGACTAGGGGTCGCTGTTTAGCTCGTATAGTCCTTGGTTGTATCAGAAGTCAACGCCAACCGGGATGGAATTTTTTTCAAAGAATTTTTCTCTCAAAACTACCAAGGATTTCGTCGTTCGCTTTTGATACTGTCGATGCTTCAGCGCCGTAGAGCCGGGCTGGGATGACCAGAGTCATATATAGGATCTCCTTAGTAGTTCGAGTGAGGGCATTACTACTGAATTGCCTTTGGCGAAATGCCATAGTTAATAGCGAAGCCGAGGTGGACAAAGTCCTGTACTACCTAAAAGTTATATCTGTCAATGATGACATTTTGTCCAATTTGTCGATGTTGTGCATCCTTCCGAGTTGACAGGAAGTATCTACAGCTGAACCCAATTTTGCCGTTTTCCTCCCTTTTCTTGTGGCTGCGATCTCACATAGAGTCGGACCAATGATGTTAATACCGTCGGCGTTTGATCATAGTTGCACCGATTTATGGAATATAGTGCATATGATGTCGGCACGGGAGGTTTCGCAAAATCCTCTCAAGAATTGTATTAAGGAAGACACATGGCAGTGCATAGCCTTTCCTAAATCCTCTTTTGGCATCGAATGTTTCGGTGATGTCGTTTCAAACCCTGATGGAGCAGCCAGAGTTGTCCATCGTGCTACACAGAAGGACGACTTCGGGCGACATACCAATACAAGCCATGGCTCTATATTGTTTGCCACTATAAACGCTGTCGCATGCAGCTTTGACATCGAGGAACACGTGGTGGGTATCGATTTGGACTTCTTGGATTTTTTCCAGGATCTGCCGAAGGGTCAAAATTTGATGGGTTGTGGACTTTCCTGGCCTAAAACCACTCTGATAAGGACCGATCAGCTTATCAGTAGACAGTTTCAGGCATTCTAATGTTACAGCAGATAGGTTCTTGTAGGCGATGTTGAGGACATCTATGAGAGGGTCTTCTTTTAGGTGGATCGGGCAAAAGATGGTTCCATTTCTAAGGGACACTTTCATTCGAACAAATTTTGTTTATGAGTTGGTGAATGTTACTTACTAAATGATCTCCACCGGCTTTATAAGGCTCGGATGGAAGGTCGTCATTTCATGCAGCTTTGTTAGGCTTAAGTTGGGATATGGCAATCCTCACTTCACTTAGCTCGGGTGGTTGGTAGTTTTCACTGTCGTGAAAGGTCGTCATTTTACGCAGCTTTGTTAGGCTTAAGTTGGGATATGGCAATCCTCACTTCACTTAGCTCGGGTGGTTGGTAGTTTTGACTGTCGTGAAAGGTCGTCATTTCACGCAGCTTTGTTAGGCTTAAGTTGGGATATGGCAATCCTCACTTCACTTAGCTCGGGTGGTTGGTAGTTTTCCCTGTCGTCAACAATATTGCTAATGGTGCGTTTTTCATTACAGCTGGAGATTGCTCTTCATCGGCGTTTAACCGTCAGCAAAAGTGTTTCTTCCATATTCTTATCATTAACTGTGTCTCAACTATGATCTGTCCTGGTTCATCTTGATAGGATTCTGTGCAAGCCTTGTATCATGGCTTTGACGGTTTACACTTTGGTTAAACTTGCAAACATCGTTCCTGGAGTGGCACAATTCTATGCGTTTTTTTTAGGAAAGCCAGTGTTCCTTCTTCCTTCTTTGTACATAAAGATCGATGGCAGCACTCATCTTCACCTGTAGCTTTACTTGTTAACCTTTGTTTAAGGCTGCAAGTATTTGTCGGCATTCATAGTCAAACTAGGGGTTTTTTGTTGGGAAAAATTAGCGTATTGGTTGTCGCCATTAGTTTTAGAAGTTAGGTGCTGGTGGTGTGGTAATATTCGATTCATTATGTCTACCTAGCAAAAGTGTGTGCGGTCTCCTTTTTTACAGTATTTCACCTTTGCCCTGGCTGGTTATCCATATTTTAGAAATGAAATTGCCGCGGTTTAGTGACGTTTGCCTGTTGAGTAAAAAGTTGCGCGTTTAATTCCAGCCGAAATCCATTTAACTTTTATTAAAAAAAAAAAAAAAATAAGGTCGGTTGTTATACCTACAAAAAGTATGCACCATCCTCAAATTTCTTCGAATTTAACGAACATACGAAAAAGTGAATCCCCAAAGTTAGTTCGGACACCACCCATGGAGTAAGTCTCCACTATGTACATCCGAAATCATTCCTATCTTTCTCTTTCTTCCCCCTTCTCTAACGCTCGTACTGTGGTAAAACATTTAAAGCGTATGCATAGCCCTTGAATGCGTGCAAATTATAAAACAAAATGTCTGGCATTTAAGTCCAATGAAGGTGCTCAAACCTCGCAGCTCCCTTCATTTGTATGTGCCAAGTTTTTATTTGTTTAACATTCTTACCTACAAAAAAGTTGTGTTCGAAGTCGATGTTTGCCTCTTGATATGTTTGGATGTGTGAATTATTTTAACTCTAGACCGCCAAGGCGAGGAAACCATATGATTGATATATCGCGGCATTTCATTCCACTGCGAAGTCAATTAGTCTAAGTCCGTTGCCAGAGTTGGTGTCAAGTAGTCTGTGTTTCCGCCGAAGAATGTTGTCTCTTGTTGACGAATTTGGCCTTGATGCCATTGCAGTACTGCGTTCTGTGTTGTCATATTTGGGTAAGGTGGTAGGAATCTTGTTTAATAGATGCCACGCCACTGATGCACATACGCCACTGATTTGCATACATATAACTTCTAAAGGAAAAATCGCTGTAAAAAAAATTTCTGTATTCCAAAACTGGGTGCGACGTATACGTAACATTTACGGGTGTTTTCATAAACATCTGCCCAACTAAGATCTCCGTCAGACGTGTTCATAAGGTTAGATTTTCACTCGAAAAGACCGAAATGAAATGCAGAAGGAATGTTGATAAGCGTCATAAATGTCATCAGCATCTGGCAGATTATGCACCCGTATTTGTTTGGCTGCAGAAACCGCGGGAGGGAAAGAAAATAAATTTTAAGTGCGAAAAATCTAAGTTTTATTGGCGATTTTTTCATAAATTGTTTTTTAACAAATCACATTTAACTTTTTTTAAGGGATGAAAAAGCTGCGGGATGGAATGTGGCAAAAACAAAGCTCTTAATTAAAAAAAATAATTTTGATGGAATTCAACTCTGGAAAAAAGCAAAAAAAAAAATCACTGTAGAGGACGGTGCTTTATGAAACTAAAAAAAATTATTCATTCTTCTCCCTTCATGTCCTGAATATTAAAAAAAAAAAGTTTGGGAACTTAATGACGACTTATAGGTAGGCACAGCGTGTCACCTCCCAGAAAACTTTTGTGCACATCGTAGGGGACAGAAGAAAACAGGTCACACGATGAAGAAACGTTTGTCGCTCCGTCGAAAAAACAACGGCCTTCAGGTCATCAACTTCCAAATTCTGTGTTTCAGTTTCAAGAACAAAATCCTGTGTCAGTCCGTCTCTATCAATTATAATGTTGTGCAACACACAACAAGACAACACAATATATTTAAGGTGTTGGAGTTTTATTAATGTCGACGTGTTTCAGAATGCGGTATTTTTGTTTTAACCTCCCAAACGCCTGTACATAGGACACCCTGGTAGAACTATGAACGTTGTTAAACCTCTTTTCCATAGGAGTGAGGTTGCCATTGTCACGGAAAGGAAGTATCAAGTTTTTCAACAGGGACGCTACAAAAGTTGAGCGCCAGGGACAGCAAACGACGCCATATTTCTTGCCGCTCTTTTGACATTTCTCTTCAGTAATGTTTGCCATTTCATGATGGAAAAATGTACGACCCAACAACGAGTCGAAACTATTAAAATTTACAACCGAAATTCGGAGTCAGTGGCCCCAACGTTAAGAGCGCTACGTCCAATTTATTGTCGGCATAACCGTCCTATCAGATCAACAATTGAGCGTCTAGTGGAAAAATTTGAATCCACAGGCACAATAAAAAATATTCCCGTGCCAGTGAGACAAAGAAGTGCCCGTAGTGTTGAGAATATTGCTGCCGCTGAGGCTTCAGTTGAAGAAAGCCCAAATGTGTCTCTCACACTTCGTTCTCAAGCGTCTGACATCTCTGTGACGTCGTTGTGTTTTTTGCGAAAAGATCTTGGCCTACATCCTTACAAGATTAAATTGACGCAAGAACTGAGGCCGCTTGACCACCAGAAGCGTCGTATGTTCGTGAATTGGGCTGAGCAACAACTTAAAAATGATTCGGATTTTCATCGAAAAAACATCTTCAGCGATTAGGCTCATTTCTGGCTGAATGGCTTCGTCAATGAACAAAATATGCGGTATTGGTCAGGCAGCAATCCACACGTACTCCATAAGTCATCATTGCATCCCGAAAAAATTACGGTTTGGTGTGGTTTATGGGCCGGCGGCGGCATTGGGCCGTACTTCTTCCGTGATGATCAAGACCGGCACGTTACTGTGAATGGGAATCGCTACCGTTCAATGATAACTGAATATTTTTGGCCCCAATTAGATGATATGGACTTGGAGGACATTTGGTTCCAACAGGACGGCGCCAGAAGCCACACAGCGAATGCCACAATCAATTTATTGGAAACCAAGTTTGGAGAACGTGTTATCTCACGAAATGGTCCAGTCGCTTGGCCGCCTCGGTCGTGCGATTTGACGCCGTTAGACTATTTCCTGTGAGGCTACGTCAAGTCTACGGTCTATGCCAACAAGCCAGCGACGATTGATGAACTTCGTACGAATATCGAACGTGAAATTGCAGCAGTATCGGCCGATTTATGCTTGAAAACCGTTGAAAATTGGGTTCAGCGTCTGTCCTTCTGCAAGCGTGCCCGTGGTGGCCATGCAAAAGAAATCGAGTTCCATACATAATGGCATCGAACGTACTTTCACAGGAATAAAGAATTTCATTGATATCCAAAACCATTTTTGTTTTATATAAAAAAAATCTTTTGTAGCGCTCTTGTTGAAAAACTCTTCAGAAGGTAGGTTGCAAGTGGATATGCTGAGTCCCCCAAAATCGCTCTGAGGTTCTTAAAACCTTTCACAATTTCATTTCTATTTGATGGCCATTTAATGAATTTGCTTCTTAATTGATAGAGCAAATAAATTATTTCCAAAAACAATGAAATGCTGCTTCGATGGAAATATTGAACAAATTAGACAGTTCGCTACAGCAAGATCCCTTGGCTGGTTTCCAAATGGTCAAACCTAACGCCAATTTTGTTGTTATTTTTGGTCGGCCAGCATGTTTTGCTATCCATAAATTTTTCAATTCGCTTTCAACAAACTGGAAATGGAAATGAAATGTATAACCATATTTTTATCATTGCAGAAAAAAAAACTTACATTAAATGTGGACCTCGACATGCGAAAATGGCCTGCGAAGACGGGGTCTGGATACTCCACAATTGTCTCCATAAGAAAAGGAGTTTTAAGAATTATTCCATATTTATGTTTTTTTTTATTTTATAAAATTTCTTCTTATAGCTCTTTATCCGTATATTATTTTTTGAATTGATGTTTTTTTTGTCTCTTTCATTTAATAATAATTCAAAAAAAAAATCATCACAACTTCTTTTACGGCCATTTTTGATTTTTGTGTGTCGTTTATGAACACTCAGTTACTACTTTAAAATTGTACTTGAGTAGGCCTGCAAATGTTTTGCAGAATGAGTGTGTTCATTACTACAACAAAGAAGAAAGACGATTGGACTAGCGCAGATTTCCGACGTCTATAAAAACACCCTACGTCTTAAATCAGTTTATTAATATATGACTTGCAATAAAGCGAAATAAAATTCCAATCCTTTAGACACATCAAATGATCTGCAACAACAAAAAAAACTCCTCATAAGCTTTTAAACATCTTCACTTCTCGATCAAGTCAGCTCATCTACTTCAAAACTTGACAGATGAACAATAAACAAAATCAGGCCAACTCCATTTACCAGGTCAAATGTTGGCCATCATCTGTAATGATCTGTGGGTTAAGCCCATCATAATAGTTTAAAAAAAAAACACACACCAATTCGCCTCTAAGGCAAATTGAATTTGCAGTGCAATTCGCACTGCAATTATTAATTCCAAGATAATTGCTGCACTGTAACTCAGTTGAGATAAATACATCGGTGTGTGGCAGCCGAGACGTTAATCGATTTCATCAATCTGCACAACGATGTGATGATACTTTAAGCCGAAGGCTTCGAAATACGAAATTCTCATTTTCATCACCGAATCGGTTACACTCAGATTACAGTCATTACGAGCAACGATGATGAATCTCCATTCGAATCAAGCAAAACGATGTTTGTTGACAGTTTCGTTTCACCACACAATATCCCACAGACAGCTTGTAATTATTTAAAGAAACGCGTTTAAGAAGTTGTCAGTTGGATGGGTAATACTGACATACAAGAGCGATAATTAAATTTAAATGTAGAGGGCTTAACGGAGGAGAAGAACCTTCAGGGCTTGCAAATTGTTGCTCTCACACTTTGTTGATGTGTGTCTCACAAGAAAGGGATCGGTTTGGATGGCATATTAAAAGTTTTATGAAAAGAAGCTCTTCAAAGGAAGTCAGGTTATATTAGAGAAAATAAGGAAAATTGGAGGGAGTCTTTCTAGAATAATTGCTATTACTTGCCGGTGGCCATGGCTCAGAGGAATGCGTAGTTGACTGCTAAGCCAAACGCTGCGGGTTCAAACCTTAGCTTCGGCAGCATTCCGTTTCTACAAAAATCGCCAGCTTTTCTGAGGCCACCTGTGCGATAATGTCAGACAATATAAATCTATGTCTCCTCCTCTGCCACGTAGGTTTATTTTATATGGATTTTATTCTATGTGTTGTATGAATGTCTTGCTCTGTCCTAGCCGATGGCTTCAGTCGCCAGTGCTGTTATGTGTCTGTAGTTCGTTGCATTCATGTGCGAAGTACTGTTATGTCAATGTCAATGCAATTACCAAAGTGGTAACATATATCATAGGAAATCATCATCAGCTCGATTCTTTAAGTGCCAGGACATAATGAAACTTCTGGAAAATAGAAAGGAAACTATTTTCCCTGATAGGGATCATGAAGCTATAATTCCATATCTGATACGAGGATCTAGACCATAAAAAGCATGAAAAAAACAAACATTTGCCAAAACCAAAATAGTAAGGTTATAAAATATAAACACTCCAAAGCCCTGCCGAAACAGCTAACCAAGCTAATAAAAAGCTTCTACTTCAATAGCGGTGATAGTAATAATAGGTCATATAATAGGTCTGTTGGGTAGTCACTCCAGAAAAATTATAACACCTTGGACTCACAAACTGGAGGAAATTATGCACTTATTGCGCCAATGCCCAGCGATCAGTGCCAGTCTTAGAAAACTGGGAGGAGTTCGGGATGAAGCAGGTGGAGTAGTTCAAACCAAGGTATCACTTCATTACGAAATTGGCAATTTTACTTCAAATTATAAAGATATGGGTTCATCAAAACCTAACCTAAACCAACGCTCCTAAATTGAAGCGAATAGACTTTTTACCATTGATGAAGTTAAGGGCCATGGTCGACCATCCGTACGATTTAGGCATTAATAACTATATGGTGGCTATCAAGTACTTCGCTGACTGGTGTTAACACCATAACACCAGTATCTAATGTCGAAGAATAATGGGAACGATGTCAAGAATCCATTGTATCTAATCAATCAGCAAGAAGCTCTTGAATTGGTGAGAAATGCCGACAGATGCTCAAAACCAAGAACGAGGCCTGCAAAGCTAAGCTGCAGGTGAAGATGCCATTGAGTTCTATAGGAAGCGTTAGAGGGAACCAGAGGGACATCGTTTTTCATAAACAAAAAAGAAAAATGAGCAAGAAAACTGCGCAGCCGAGGATTTAGAAAGGTGCCACCCCAGGCATGATGTTCGCAAGTTTTAGTAAAGTGTAAAACGTCTCAGCCAGGGATACAAGGCTCAGACAGAATCCTGTCTAGATGAACAAGGAAATATCGTAGTTGTAACACAGTCGATGCTGGACATTTAAGTTGGCTAGGACATATAGAGCGAATGGACATCAATACCCCCGACTCGCAGAGTAGTTGATACACAGTCGATGCTGAACCTCTCTTGCAGACTGTCAAACGGCGTTGATGAACAATCTCCCGCTGTCGGGCCTAACGAACCATTTAATATTGGAGATGACCGCGAAAACTACTAATCACCCGACCTAAGTGAAGTGAGAATAGCAATATCCGAACATAAGCTCAACAAGGCTTCCGGAAATGAAGTCCTTTTTGTCGAGCTTTATAAAGCCGGCAGAGATGATTCGGTAACATAATAAAGATAAACGTGGTAAAGTACCAACTCATAACTGATTCCTGAAGGATTGAACCTCAGCATCGTTTGCCTGAACTACAAAATAGGAGACCTACTGAGCTACGCCAACTACAGAGGTATAAGACTTCTCAACAGCGCCTACAAGATCCTATCTGCCGTAGGCGTTAACCGTTTACCAATAACCTGATAAGCAATGTGGTTTTAGGCCAGGAAAGTCCCCAACCGATAAAATTTTGTAACTTCCGCAAATCTTGGAAAGAACCCAAGAAGTTCAAATCGATACCCACCATCGTTTCATCGATTTCAAAGCCGCATATGGCAGCATTTATAGAGACGAATTATAAGAGAACCATGTCTTGTTTTGGTATACCGCTCAAACTTGTCCGTCTGTGCAGGATGGCGAATTCTCGCTGCTCCATCAGGGTTAGAAACGACCTAACCGACACATTCGATTCCAAGAAGGCAAGGCAACGCACTGTCATCATCATTCGCACTTCTTTAACATCATTCTTGAGAAGATTGTGCAAGACTCCGGAGCCTACATCAGACGCACAAACTTCCATAAATCGGAGCAACTACCAGCGTTCGCCGACGACATCCTCGTATAAGTATTTGATTTAGCAGTATAGGTATATGAGGGTAAGACGAAGTAGATTTTGTCAACAGGAAAACCCAAACATCATCGACGGTTTAGACAGAACGTCACCATTGAAAGATATAACTTTGAGGTAGTACGGGATTTTTTCTACCTCGGGTCCGCTATTAACTCTGACAACATCTCGTCAGAAATTAAACGAAAAATCACTCTTACCAACCGCCGATTCTTCGGGCTAAGACAGCAATTCAGTAGTAAAGCCCTCACATGAACTACTAAGGAGACCCAATATAAAACCCTGATCATCGCAGTCCTGCTCTAAGGGGCTGAAGCATGGACCGTTTCAAAAGCGGATGAAGAAATCTTTGGTCGATTCGAGAGAAAATTCTTCGAAAAATCTTTGGTTCCGTTTGCGTTGACGGGCTATGGAGACGAAGATTCAACTAAGAACTATACGAGCTGTACAGCGACATGCCCCTGGTCAAAGAATTCCGCATTGGAGGTTTAAGATGCCTGGGTTATGTGGAGCGAATGGACAATACTGTCGGATCGCAGAGTCTTCGATTCCCAGCCATACGTCGGACGCAGTAGAGCAAGACCTAAAAAGGTCATATTGAGTGGCTGAGAGAACTGGTCTTTTTGGAATTCCAGCGTTTATAGAGAATTTATCTGATGTAACGCTATCACCACTTCTTATAAAGATCTGTTTCTGTGAACCTTTTCCATACAGCCGCATCGAGTTTGAAGAAGTCGGTATGTCGTCATTTTGAATAGGAAATCCCTGTCAGAAAACAAACGTTTCTTCGGTATAAGAAGCCAATTTAGTCATAAAATCATATATGAATGACCAATGCGACCATTGTCTTCACAATCTGGCTCTAAGATGCTGATGCATGGGGCGTATCATAAGCGGATGAAGAAATCCTAAGTTTCGTTGGGCAAACAGTCATTCAAAAAATCTTTTATGATGGCTAGGAAATAAAGACCCAGTGAATACAAATTCCCCAGTCCACAGAGTTTATTCCAAAAATCATGGTATACACAGTAGAGAAAGACCTCGACCTAAGTGTCCCACACATGTTAAAACCGAACTCAACGAACTTTTTAAGTGCGCAGCTATCTAGGGACCGTGCTAATTGAAGAGGCGTGTTGTTTAAGACGAAATTTCACACTCACTTAATTAAGTATGAAAGGTCATACAAAACTAAAAATGTAAACGATAAGGGTCCGCCATTTATATATGCATACATACCACTTAATAACAAAACTGGTCTTCCAATTATGACCTCAATAAAATCGATGTCAGTTGTATAAACTCAGAGATTTTTTAGAGGTTCAGATATAATATGTTCACACAGTTTTATATAGCAACAATTTTTTTAGCAAATTTTCTAACATATTCCATACAAAATATAACATGCCAAGCTAAAGCTGTACCAAGTTGCCTAGTACATAACTTCGGGCCTACAGACAGACAAAGATTTACAGCGTTGATAATAATTTGTCAAGCGTGTGCCTCTTACCGAAAATTCAGATCACAAACTCGAGCCCAAAACCACATTTATCTCTGAAAATCTACAACAAACACTCAAAGCGGGAACTCTGCGCAAGCCATTTAATATCTTTTTGTCACGCAAGTAACTTTAACCCCAGATACAATGTGTACAACAGAATGTCGAACTGTGCCGTCACAAATCATACCCCAACAGCAACACAATATATCAGCTTTGTACCATCTTGGTCACTAAATCACTTTCAAATGCCCAGGTGTTCGTCGTACGTACAGGCTTGTACCCCCCAAAATGGGCAACTCAAAGCCGACATTTTTTTTTTTTGTATTTTTTTGGATTGAATTGCAGAAAGAGCTCACTGACCAGAAGCTAGCTTTTACTTCACCTCTTACATGATGTCCAACAAAACACTTTTCGATGTCCGAACTGGACCAGCTTCCGGACTCGAACTGGTCGTATACCGCGCGCCCCTCAATCCACGACATAGAATAGAAGTGTTGTATCCGAGTGGACGTGTAAATTCTTCAGCTTATCGTGAAACGTGATCTAGGAAAAGTTTTCCTGCCGATTAGGTAACACCAAACCACGAATGTCCGGCCGTCTGCGCCTAACTAATCTGGAATGCATATCTGCGACTGCAAAGTGGAGATAATACCCCCAACAAGACCAGATACGTATATCATTTTGCTGCACGTTCCACAGCGCCTCAACGCAACGGGTATCGCTTGGGGATCGGTTGATGTTTTGCATGGACGCTTGCTGACAGTTGTTCCAGTTCCAGGGCAAACCGAGAATCCACACACATAGATCCTTATCGGCGAAACGCAATGGACATGGTCGTAACGCTTTGTTATAGGCACCAGGATATATGAGTTGCATGTTAGCGCGTGTGTGCTGTTTTGTATCTTGTAGCAAGGAGGAGGACGACAAGCGAAATGTCGTGCACGGACCCGGAGGAGGAGTGTCGCATTTTACAGAGGAAGTCTCTTGTTTCGCAGTGCAACAAGCAATTTGTCAAGCCCGTATCTGTTGGATGATGTTGGCGCTGACCACAGGAGAGTTAGCTTCAATTACACCGAGGTCAGTATACTTTTGCATGTGATTGTGATATGAACTCCTATGGCGGTGACTGATGGAACTAGGTGGGAAGATGGTGTAATACATATGCGTCATGACCTATTATCTTTACACAGAACAGGAAGGATATGATTTGACCTTTTGCTTAGTTTCTTCCAAGATGTGTTTTTTGATCACCTCTGGCATGAAACAAGATCCCATTTCCGATGAGCTAGCACGTGAGCGAGCTTGCATGCTGCGATAAGTTTTCTGGGGACACCGTTGCCTTGTAGTTGCACAGATTGGCTTGTGGAGTCTTGTGGCCGTGAGTCACAAGGGTGGCAAATTCGAGGGAAGGTCAATTGGACAGAGGTCATGCACATAGATGCAGATTTCTGTTGGTGAAGCTGGGTCATATGTTCATATGTGAATCGTTGTACCTCGCACCATAACCGATGGCCCTTTTCATCGCTACACACCTCAGGGAGGTAGAAAATATTCGCGTACCGAACGCTGACATAGATTATTTTAGTCCTGTGTGATCATCTAATGCCCTCGTGGTGATCTGAAAAATCATCTAAGGAGTATCAGGTGTCAAGGAAAGCTTATCTCAAAAAGCTGTTCGGATTCGGCATTAAATAGGAGGTCCAGCAATAATGTAAGAAGTATACACGCATACATGAAAAAATTGTATTTGTATTTGATCTTCAGTCGCTTTTTCTTCTTCGCCTTAATTTTATGAGTTTGTGTAGGACCTCAGTCGATAGGCCTCAATAAACTCCGGATTTAACCAAACAAAGCCAAGTGCATCGGAATAAGAACTCCGAATTTTGAAAAAACAAAGAGAACGAACAAGAAAAGCACGCAATCGAGGACATACAAAGTTGAAGTTTTTTGTTTTTTTACTAAATGTGAAATTTAAAGCCTGGGAAAAATACCTGAACAGAATCTTTCAGGGATAAAGAAGCAAATATGTATCGGATTAAAGCAACAGTAGACGAAGGTTACATGTAACATTCACTTGTACAGTCTATTAAACGTTTCTGTTTCCCTTCCTCTCCGCAACTTCTGCATAAGTCATTGGTTATACCTCCTAGCCTTTTAGCTTGGCGAGCAACCTTTTGTTTATATCGTTGGACCACAGAACACAAATTATGGCGCAACTTCTATATGTTGTATTATTACTCCTTAGCCAATACTATCGAGACCGCCGCAAGAAATCCATTAGTGGATGGTGAAAATCGTGAACAGTTTTCCCTCCAACATCGGTAAAAAACATTAAGAACTTAACCTCATCTCCCATGTCAACGCTCATTCACAATGATATAGAGGTGGCAGCTGGCTCTATAGACAAAGTCAATCTGCTCGCTGCTCATTTTGCAGCCAGTTCAACGTTGCCAGATTGTGTCCAGTCTCCTCCTGTACTTGAGAACGTAGAAAATTCTATGGGACCAATCCACTTTCGTACTCGTACAGTCGCAATAGTATTATTAGATCTTAAAATTCATAAATCATCTGGCCCAGATACTATCTCCCACATAGTTCTGAAGAGGTGTTCTTCCATGCTGGCAAACCACTGAGAAAGCTTTTCTATCTGTCCTACTCATCAGGACTCTTACCGAGTAGGTGGGAAACAGCATTTGTCCAGCTCGTCCCTAAAAAAGGAGAATCTTCTTATCTCTCGAACTACCGACCAATTGCACTTACCTCCCTTCTTTCTAAGGAGATGGAAACGCTGATAAACCGGCAGCTTATGAGATATCATGAATCACGAAAACTCCTCAATGACCAACAATACGGTTTTCGTAGCAACAGGTCCGCTGGTGATTTGATGACATGTCTCACCGAAAAGTGGAATCAATCTATCCAACTTTGTGTCGAAAACCAAATCTTTGCACTTGATATTTCAAAGGCATTTGACAGGGTTTGGCATTGAGCCCTTTTATCGAAAATGTGTGCTTTTGAAATCGATAACACTCTTCTTCTATGGATTAGAAACAACCTCTCGAAAGGTTCAATTTAAGTTATTTTGGACGGTTTCAAGTCTGATACTCACCTAATAAATGCTGGTATTCCCCACGGCTCCGTTTTGTCTCCGACACTGTTTCTCATTTTTTATAAAAGTCCTCTCGCCTGCAACTTGTAATCCAATCCATTCCTTTGCTGATGACAGTCCCTTCAGCTTTTCATATTCATTCTCAAATCCATAACGTTCACCTTCGGATTTGGATGAAAAACGACAAGATATGTTAAGCTAATTAAATCCCGACCTCGACAGCATAATCAAATGGGGTAAATCTAATAGAGTGGAATTTAGTGCTTCCAAAGCTAAATGCTGTCTTCTGTCATCTAAGCAAAATCAAAATGTACACCCATTTTCCATGAATGGCACTAACATCGTCGAAGCTGAAAAACTACTTTCCATGCTCGCTATGTGCGTCAATGAACTTCGTTAGAACGACCATATATTCGAAACCGCTAAAAATGCAGCGAAATGTCTAGGTTTCCTCAATCGATGTAAGAAATATTTCACCCCTCCTTATCTGGCCTCAATTTATAAAGCGTATATTCGCACCGAACTTGAGTTTAACACCCACATCTGGTCAGGTGCAGCAAAAACGCCATTGCAACTACAGGTTCGGTTGCAAAAGCTTGCGATAAAACTAATGGGAGATTCAATCGTAGCGAACTCTATAATTTCGCTTGAACACCGCAGCAATATCTCCTGTGTTACACTTTTTTAACGCTTTTATAACAGAAAATGCTCAAATGAAACAGCCAGCTGCATTCCGCTCCTTTAAACATTTAACCGTAATACTCGCCATGCTATGAATGCTAATCAATACACCCATACGCCTATCTTCGGAGGTACGAAATACAGGGATTCATTCCTAAGCCGTTACAACACGAATGTGGAATGCTTTACCAAACTCTGATTTCCCCCCACATTACGATTTACAGACATTTTAAACCAACGCACATCGGTTTCTCCTCCTTTCTTCTACTAAAATTCCTGAATGCCCGCGCTGTGCTCAAACACCATACGGGTATTCATAAACTCTGCTAATTATATAAAAAAAATCGGTACGGATCAGTACAGCATCTGGCCAGTTCGTTCGAATTTTAGTTTCTCTCCAACAGACAAGTGCCTTGTGATGATTTACGATATTGAATGCCAAGAACGTGTCTTTTACGCGATTCGACACCTTGACTGTCGACCCAGTCCCATTTTCGGTAGTTTTTTTAACAGCCTAGGTCGCATATTTATCAGTCGAATGTGCATATTAAAAGGCTTCAGCTTCTGTACCCTTCACTGAATTCTTGACTTGTTTTCCTAACCGCCTAGATCACAGATTGATCAGACGAAAGTGCCTCTTAAAAGGCTTTAGCTTCTGTATCCTTCTCTGACTTCAATCCATCTATGATGATCGGCAAACTATTGATGACAGTGCTAAGTGAATCCTAGTCCCATCTCTCAGGTATGAAGACTTTAAAGATTTTCTCAATGTGATGTCTGGGTTATTCGTCATCGTAAAGTATCATGAACCCATTTTGAGCTGACTATGGTGAAGAGCCTTTTGTTGCAACGTTCTTTGTAAAAAGCTCAATTGGTTGTCGGTTTGATAGTGTTTCTAGTGTACAGAATCCTTAATTGTAACCAAAAGTAGTCCATGGTGTAGTCAGAATTTTTATAAAAAAAAAATTGGTTATCATGTCCCCCAATTGACGTTTTGGTCTTTGTGGCCGAGTGTTTTGATTTTTTGGACTACATGCATATCTCGGTACAGCTCCATTCCCCCTTCTCGCACACAGGATCAAAAATCCGCCGAAGTATTTTTCTCTCGAAGGAGCCCGATATCAGCTCTCCCTTCTTGCTTATCGTCCAGCACTCGGTGCCATAAAGGAAAACTGGCAGGATAAGGGTTTTGTGCAGCACATATTTCGTCCTTCGAGTGAGGAGTTTTAAACACAGTTGCTTCGCCAAACCGAAGTAGCCACGGTTTCCTGGGGTTATTCTTCACCGGATCTCTACGGGGGTGTCATTCATGGAGTCTATGTTTACTCCAAAGTGAACTGCTTACATACCTCAAAATTGCTGCTATCAAAAGTGACGTTTTGTCCTAGGCGGTGGACAGATGCTTGTTTGTTTGTTGATAGCATGTACTTAGTCTTGTCCTCATTTACTTCAAGGCAACGGATTTCACCTGTTCTTCAATCGCCGTGAACGCTTCTATCACGACACGCTGGGAGCGACCGATGATATCAATATCATCCGCATAGCCTAGAAGCTGGGCACCTGTTGAAAATAGTGCCTTCGGGTTTGACACCTGCCCTTCATACTATCTGCTCCAGTACGAGATTGAAGAAGTCATGTTTGGAATAGTTCGGAGGAGCTACTTCCAAACTGCGCCTTGCAGCGTGTGTTTTCCAGCGTCACGCGACACAGCTGAATCAGTTTTGCCGGGATATCGAATTCGGCCATCGCCATATAGAGCTCCTGACAATGTATGCTATCAAACGTGGTTTTCAAGTCGATGAATAGGTGGCGAATTTCGACTTGAAATTCGTTGGTCTTTTCTAGGATTGGCCTCAGTGTGAAATTTTGTTTTAAAGTCGATTTGCCGGGCCGGAAGTAATACCTAACCTGACAGTTTTATGATTTGTTAACTCCGTTTTGTGAAGGCGCTTCAAAGATGTTGATGGAGATGAATGGCAAAGAGTTCTTCGATTCCGGTTCAATAATTCAATTTCGAAATCAAAGATGCTCCACGCTTCGCAAGGCCAACTTTCGAAAAAGTCGACAAAATCATAGAACTTGTCGAGTTTGACTGTACAATTTGAATAAGGCTGGAGAAAAAACTCGATCAATGGGATGCACATAAGTTAACCGGCACCGAATTTCCATAAGCGAATCGCATCGCCACCAATGTGGTGAAAAGTGTTACGATAACCTCAAGCGAAAACGGTACCTATTGGTCGAATTGTGGTAAGCCGGTGCAAACTGTGATTAAGCCAGGATTGACGGCCAGAAAGTTATGCTGTGTGTTTGGTAGTATTGGCATTGCAACATCTACTGTGAACTACTCAGCTAAGCAATTATACGGTACGGTGAGGTTACTATAACATAAAGCGAAAACGGTACCTATTGGTCAAATTGCGGTAAGCCGGTGCAAACTGTGATTACTGGATTGACGGCCAGAAAGTTATGCTGTGTGCTTGGTGGTATTGGCATTGCAACATCTAATGTGAACTACTCAGCTAAGCAATTATTATTTCGGACCTGTACTGTCAACAATTTGACAGCCTAGAATAATTTGTATGCTAGAATAGGACACCTTTTGACAACATGAGAGGAATTGTGTTTTAACAGGACAACGCCAGTCCACACACCTCAACATTGAAGCCCAAACCTGAAACCAGGTGTTTGTTACTTCTTCCTGCCCATGGCGAACCTTTTTGTTGGTCAATAGAGTGATCTTCTCTGGGAAAAGCAAAAAGGAAAATTTCTTCAAAATGCCATCTTATATAAATAATTTATTTGTTTTTATAAATTGATCGAAACATCATGTTGAGTTTCCCCTTCATAGGATATTTCCTTTTTTTTATACCAACTCCATGGATATTTTAAGCCACTGTATGTTTTTTTAATGATTTACAACATTTTTTTGAACTCCTTTGAGGCTAAAGATCTTAACAAAATGAATTTCCCCATTCAACCACAAGTCCATAAATAATATGTCCGTCTTCGGGCATAAAACCTTGATTTTCGCACACTGCCCCGCAGAGACATAGTAATCCAATTCCATCTGTAAACCTCTTAAAAGCCTCTCGGAGCGCTATCTCTTGAGGGTGGATTTATGAGATCACTGTTCCATTTGTGGAGAGATTATGGGCAGTCAGTGGAAGATTTAATGACTAAAAGATAATTTGTCCGAGCGTGTGCCTCTGGTGAAAAGTATAAATTATCGGCTGGCGACGCACTCATACAACGATCAGACAATGCTACCGCTGTGTGCAGAGTCGAAGAAATGAGCTGTGTGTGTACTCGATATGGTGATAACCATCGAAGATCGTTATGTCTTGATTGCACGCAAACGCACTCCAAGATCTGACTCATTGTGTAGTACAATGGAGTTGCAACCGTAAATCATATTTGGCAACGGAGTTTACTTTTATTTTGGCATACGTACTACTGGCAATTGGCGAGAGTGCCTCCGTGAGGCATTAATCCGGTTCCATATGCAGGTTTAGAGAAGTCAATTTTGTTTTTTACCAAATCAACACTGGGGTGAATCACCGCTATTGTTCAATGTTGTCTTTTTGGCAATTTAAGAGAAAAATTGCATTTAGCGTAGTGATGTTAAATGAAAGTTGGGAATGTTTGATTTTGTTATTCAAGAAACAAAAATCCGCTAGCAGTAATAATATTTGTCACATATTTGTCACTTTAACCAAAAAAATATCACCGAACACACTCCTGATCCAATTTAAATGTCAAATTCAATCTAATTTCCCATCGCTACATTAAATATCTGTTCAACCACTTACCATTGACTTGCTTGCTCGTTAATTTTAATCCGATTGAAACGTGGGGAAATTGTATTTCCCAATCCCCATCACCACCTCATAACTCAGTGCTACCAAACCACACTCACTCATTTAATATATTAATCTTACCACACTCTTCAAAACAGATGAACCTTAACAACCTCTCCACCTCCCTGTATTAACCAAAGACGAACAAAATACCCACCGCTGCATTGCCGACACCACAATACCGCTGTTAGTCCATCTGTCACTTCAATGAATGCCATCGCTACGATTGGCAATAAATCCGCAAATGACTAATGCGATGTCAAAGATCGCCGACTCTCCAGTCTACACGATCGCGCAGAGATTACGCTTTTCGCGCGAAACCCCACGACATGCGATAATAAATCTCCTATTGCCGTAGGTATTCCTATTCACGTGTGTTTGGCATAGCGCTTTGCGGTTGATGACACCTGCGCGATGGATATGCAGTGTTCTCGCTGGACCAGTACATATCAAGCGAGGAAAATTCAATGGAATGTTCTTTGTAACAAGAAAGTCGTCTGGACATGTTGAGTTCCTAGAAGCGATTATGCGATTTTTTTTTTATAATTAAACATGTAAAGCATGATCGAGACTCATATGCATAGTAGGCAGTAGGGGAGCCAGATGTCAAGCAGACAGGTTTTTATTGTGATAGAAATTAAATGTCGCCGGATGAGTGTCACACATGACATTTAGCAGCATAAAGAAAGTTGTCAGCGTTATGATGCTAAGAAAATGAGATTTAACTGTACTAATCTACATTGACAGGTGCAAATGTCAAAAAACTAAATTCATTCGATTATACGTCCATTAAGATTAATTGGGTGCAATTGAAAAGTTATCGGATTACAACTTTTTCTGTGCAATTTAAAGTTTTATCTGTTAGATTTGGAAAATCATGTCAAACAGCACTTTGAATTATAAGCAGTTGGCGAACTTTCGAATGGCGGACGAGCGAGTATTTGGTAAATTTGACATATCATTCGGAGTTGGTGCATACCATTCAAGTTCATGACATGGATGGAAAATAAATTTTTAAGTGCGATGCTTGTGTGTAATTATGTATTGGAAAAAAGGCGATAAATTAGTTCAGGACAACGTCAGTGTCAAATCACAAACTGACACCTGTAGGAAAACAAACGCAATCTGTTGTTTTTTTTTAACATTTTTAAAATTGCTTGAAAATTGTGTAAAAGTGCAAAATAAGGCCATGTGTCAGATGCGTTAACTTTATCTACTGTCTAATTTTTGACAAAAGTTACTTGTTTGCTATGTCAATTGGATTAAATGGGATATTATTTTAATACTATTTTCATTATTTTCCCGCCACATGTGAACACTGATAACGAGAAATAATTCATGAGCGTGCTTTCCATCTCTGTCACCCCTCAGTAGGTACACCAAATGTCAAAAATTAGCCGCTGGATACATTTTAGCGAGTTGTTGAGCGGGTTAAAATGTAGATGTCTATTCATCATACTAATGTAAAAATTTATCCACTGGCTAAAATTTTAACGCAATTGACACGGCCTAAGAATATAACAAATTATAAAAAAAAAAATACATATATTCAGAGTTGTTGGTGTTTGTAAATACAACAGCTAACAAATCTTTACTACACGAAAATTTATCAACTTTGATTGCAATCGCATTTTAAGTCACACTTTGCAATGGCACTGGTTATCAATTTCACTCTTTTTATTTCAATTTTATAATTTAACACACTCATGGTATTGTAATTTATTTGTTACGAAATGAAACAGCACTAATAATATTTAACATCCCTGATGCAGCCAATTTCAAGTACCTACCCGAAGTGAGAGAATACGATATATTATGCTGTGTTAGGAGAAGGGAAGATTTTTGGGCAAGCAGAAAAATAGGAGCAAACATTTTTTTAAAAGTTAATTTGTGAATTTAAAAAAATGATTCCGCTGGATTTATTAAACCTTTTATTATAAATAAAAAAATGACTTTAGAGTTTTTCAAAAAATAAGCATTTTTATCTTTAATTTTTCAACGGTATTTATAATTTGTGTTTCACTTTGAATAACTTATATGTTCACATTTCAGAGAAAATAATCCAAAAATTAATACTCCCGCCATATAAAATGTCTCATTGTTTTCCTGCAAGTAATTTTGACGTTTTAATATTTGACGTCTCATGAACAACTCTGTTGGTATTTGACTCTTACTGCGGATTTCAGACACATTTCTAATAGCACAACAATAAAACGAAACTATTTATACCCTATCCAGTAGAGGTATATTAGCTTTGATACATAGTTTGAAACATAAAGAAATAAATCGCTAGCCGAGTCTTGCGAGTGATTTTGACGTCTCATGAACAACTCAAAGAATTCCAATAGCACAACAATAAAACCAAACTATTTGTACCCTATCCCATAGGGGTTTATGAGTTTTGAAACATAGAGAAATAGATCGCTAGCTGAGTCAATTAAGCCATGTCTGTCTGTCCGACCGTTCGTCCGTCTGTAGGTCACCACTTAAATTAGGCCTTAAATTTTTAGCTAGGATAATGAAATTTGGTACATAATGATCCTTGTAAGTGCTGTTCGAACAAGTGTAAAAATGTTCAAAATCCGTCTTCTGTCACGCCTACTTTTTAGAAAAACGTTATTATTGCCCAATATTTAGGAAATTTTGAAAAAGTAGCTGAACAACATACATATGTAGTCAATCTCAATATCTATATTTCGTCCATATAAAGTTTTTTTTACCACTCCCACTTTTTGAAGGCGTTTTCAGTGAAAAGGTTTTTCGGTAAAATTTTAAAATATTCGAAAAAACTCAACTGACAATTGTTCCTCCATAAGGAAATAAAATGTAATTTCCACAAGCAATTGTTTCTGTAGGCTTTATATGGCTAGTACTTGTGCGTGAAGGTTGAGCATTTTTGCTTAAGACATTATGCAGGAAAATTCAAAAAGCATAACCGAAGTTATGATAACATCTGTAAGATTGTTTTTTAAACTTCCAGAGATGTGTGTACGTTAACATACGTGGAGATGTTTCGGTAGAACTTCGCAAGATGTTAATCTGAAGCAAGATTGTATAGAGCTTACGAATGAGGAATTTAAAAAGCTAAGTTTGAAAGATCGGGAACCTACCGGAGAATGAGTCAACACGATTCAATTCTTCGTTGTACTTACTGTTCTCTCATGTTCCAGAGTACAGCCTAGTGGATAGTGTGTTTGACTTATTTTGAAAGTGCGCGTTTAAGCGGTTTCATCACGCCCTAAGCTTTCCTATATTTGAATAGTTGAGGGCTGATACAGGAAATATCGGCGGTTCCACTTATCTATACGACCGAGTCGTCGTTGCTCAGGGCGGAGGAGAGCGCCTGCAGTTCAGCAGGAATGTATTCGATTGGGACCATCGGAGTAGGTTGCAACAGGAGAGGCTGTTGTGGTGGCTAAGTTAGACAAAGATAGATAGAAAGTTAGGTAAAACAGTCAGGGTGGAATTAAAAAAATAAAAATATAAAAAAAACAAAAAAATTAATAAAAATAAGAGCTTGCTTTGGATGTCCCAGTTCTTTAAGTTATTTCTTAAGCAGTTTTGTTTAATTGTAATTTGTTTATAAGTAGTTTATTTCGGATATAAGTTTGAATATAAAAAAAGAGAGAAGACAAACTATTGAGAGTACCTGTCGAAATTATATTTAATTTAAAAAATTCGTTTCAAATTATTTGTATCCCACTCAAATAGATTGATACAAAATTTCTATCTTATTGAGGCCACAAGTTTTCATAAGGTCACCTCACAATGACACGTCAAAATGGTCGAGGTTAAGCCGCCACATTTGATTAATTCTCCTTCATTTTTTGGTGTTATATATATTTTTTTTCAATTAAAAGCAAACAAATAGTTAAGATAATAACGCCATAATTTGACAGCTAGTATTTCTTTAAATAAATTTTAGTTCTGCTTAGATTAATACGAGTTTATATTTCGAGCAAGAATCCGCCATTTCGATGGAATTCCATAATCCCCCAAGTGCTAGACGGGTGCTTTAGGCCTCCAAATCTCCATTCACTTTGCCATACACCTACCAATACATTGGTAACGTTAATTTTTAGACAGTCCAAGATCAAATACTATCCGATGCATGTATGCCTAGTGGGGCTGACAAATGCCTGAGGAGGCGTGATCTCAGTTGAAAAGGAAAATGAGCGAGATCTAAACTTTTTGATAATTGCGTGCAATTGAAGTTTTTTTTATCGTGTATTGGTGTGTGCAATATCTCTAGGTGTAGGTACATACGTCTAGGCAAAGTAAAGTCACAATCTAGGTCGATCGAGTCAAATTGCAGCTAAAGACATAAATATTCATTTTTGCGAATTTATGACAGACATTCTCGCAGTTCCATTCCTTTGTTTGGCATACGTTATACGCATGTTTAATCGAACCCACACTCGGGATACGAATCTTTGATAGCGTTTAGCATCAGAAAAGTGGTATCTGGATTTTCGATATGCGACTATACGGTTATATGCGTCACATTGGGTATCTGTCGATTGTTTAGATTGAGCCTGGGAGTGTAGGAATTGAATTAATCTGTCAATAATTGGTGCAGATATGGTGATAAATGCAAATTTCGGTAAAAGTAAGTGTCAGTGGGGTATTTGACGTTTGGTTGTGTTCGATTTAATTTGACAGGTTGGAATATGTGTAGGTTACGGGTACCGACATGTGTGCAATTGCATAGCGTATGCTTTTAATAGTTTTCAATGCTATAGATACGTGTGTGCGTGGAAGTTTGACAATTGATTGCATAGGTGTAAGGATGTCTTGAAAAGTAGCTGTAAAGACAGGGAAATATGGTTGATAGAGATCGCAATTTCATTTATTAGTTTAGTTCTGATTATATAGGGATGAAATCTGGATTTGTAAGCTAAGAAATGTTTTTGTGGCCTAAAGGTCTTAAGATCTTGACATATCCTATGTGACGTTGCTCTTGGGTAATTAAAATGTTCGGTTTGAGTAGCTATAGAATAATTGACTCCTCACCTGTCATGGATTAGGCAATCAATTATCAATTGAAGACCAGGTAATTCGGTAATTCTTGTATGGCTTGTGGCTGTTCATCACTCCAAATGCGACAGTTTTGCTTATTTACGTATCAGTAGAGCCAGAAATTAGCCACATCGCTAATAACAATTTTTCGATAAAACATGGAGCTGTTCTAGGGCCAAAAAAAAATACAAATTTTTGGGCGCAACAGCCTTGTTAGCACCCAGGGTCAGAATTCTCACAACCATTCATGTGTGCGTGTCACATATACTTCTAGCACGATGGCGGGACCTCCTGTTTTATGCCGGCTCCGAATGGAAAATTTGAGATAAGCTTTCCTTGACAATTGATTCTACTCGGATGTTTTGTCAGATCGTCACGAGAGGAGGGCCAGTGAGAAATCATTTAGGTATTGCTACGGCTGGGAATCGAACCCAGACCGTTCTGCGTGGCAGTTCATCGCACTAACCATCGCGCCACTGAGCCCGTCAAGGCCCATTCTCCTAAAATTAGACGTTGTGGTAGGTCATTCGGCTTCAGTTCTTGCACAAGTTGCATTTTATGGGCTTTCAAATCCAAATCGACACGTAAAGTTTTCCATGTGGTTGGGTTACACATGCCCAATTGCTGAGAACGGCGACGAATTGAGATTTCACGATCTTCATCAACATTGGACCTACGACTGCAATATTCTCTTCGGTATGCATTATACGCATGCGAGTCGATGTTTTAATGTCCAACAAAGTAAATTTGGTGCGGAATTCGGTGATAACAGCACGAATTGTTGATATACCAGGTCGGTAATGATGACCATAATATGGTCGTAACAAACGGTGCACATTTTTCACAGAGCACGAATTTTGATAGTAAATTTCAATAATTTGCAATCGTTGCTCGTTTGTAAGTCTTTCCATGATTAAATGGCAGAGTATACTGAAAACTTTTCAGTTTGACAAATGACGTTTGGACGTCATTACTAACCAGTGCTGCCTACCTGAAAAACGTAACTCTTAAAAAATCACCCGTTATATGGCACCATTTTTTTTTTTAAGATTTCGTTTCAACTATTGAATTCACCGTCTTTTTGGACAAAAGTCAACTTAATCACTTTCACTTTTCTGAGGAGTTACTTTATGCTTCCTCTCACAGCTAGCGTTTTCAGTACTATGCGGAACTTTGGCCAGTTTCGACAGTTACGAATCGTGGCGCGGCTACGAGACTCTCTTCCTAGCTTTTAAATTCAAAGAAACTGAAATTCTGTTGCTCTTTTGTAGAAATCCTAACAATTTTTTTCTCAGATGGCATTGTTGCGAGGAAAAGGGACATCAATACCTACAACCATTGACTTATTATATATGGACTGCTAGCGAAATGACATTTTAATGCGCTTCTGCGAGAAAATATGTTGCAAAACAGCACAGGCGCCGTTGTTTCACTGCGGATTAGCAAAGAAAACACATGCAGTCCTTCCTTAAGTAGCGATACAGTCCGGAATGAACCTGGGCCTCAACAAACATGCCTCTCCAATTAGCCCGCTCCTTAGCTAACTGCCTCCAGTTGCGCACGGTTTCTTCTTGTGCGCGCCACTTAAGGCGAGGTCTTCCTCTACTGGGTCCGACGTCTAGCTGTGAATCGAAGACTCTTCGAGCAGGAGTATTGGTGTCCATTCGTTCTACATGTCCTAGTAATCTCAAACGTTCAATGCGGAGTTTTTTGATCAGGGGCATGTCGCTGTACAGCTCGTATAGTTCTTGGTTGAATCTTCATCTCCATAGCCCGTCAACGCAAACGGGACCGAAGATTGTTCGAAGAATTTTCCTCTCAAATCGACCAAGGATTTCTTCATCCGCTTTTGAGACGGTCCATGCTTCAGCGCCGTAGAGCAGGACTGGGATGATCAGGGTCTTATATAAGATCTCCTTAATAGCTCGAGTGAGGGCTTTACTACTGAATTGCCTTCTTAGCCCGAAGAAACAGCGGCTTGCAAGAGTAATTCTTCGTTTAATTTCTGACAAGATGTTGTTGTCAGAGTTAATGGCGGAACCGAGATAGATAAAGTCCAGTACTACCTCAAAGTTATATCTGTCAATGGTGACGTTCTGTCCAATTCGTCGATGTGGTGTGTCCTTTCGTGTTGACAGCATATACTTCGTCTTGCCGTCATTAACTGCTAAGCCCATTTTTGCCGGTTCCTTCTCCATACTAGCAAACGCAGCTATGACATCACGTTGGGTCCTACCAATGCTGTCAATATCGTCGTACCGGTTTTTGGAAAATCGTGCCTGTGGTGTTGGCTCGTGAGTTTTGCACAATCCTCTCAAGAATCAAACTTAACAAGTCACATGATAGCGCATCGCCTTGCCTAAATCCTTTTTGGTATCGAATGTGTCGGTGAGGTCGTTTCCGACCCTGATGGAGCAGCGAACGTTACAACTGATTTATTGAAGTAAACAGTCGACGAGCGCATAATTTCGCGGGATGGACCTGTCAATTGGCCACCAAGATCGTTTGATTTGACACCATTGGATTGTTTTCTTTGGGGATATGTGAAGTCGCCCGTCAACGCCAAGAACCCAACAAACCAGGTACGTTATGGGATTTGTAAGCCAACATTCGTAGTGTTATTGCCGACGTTGTTACGACCCCAAATGCTTGAAAAAGTGGTTGAAAATGGCACCTCTATTCTTGGCTTTATTCGAACCAATGGCGGCGGCCACATGCCCGACATCATATTTAAACATTATTGGCATGAAATTATCCTTCCAATGAAGCTAAATTAACGGACATTTAAACGACGTTTTCGTGTTTTATTTCAATTCGAAGTTCTATGCCTCTTAAAAAAACACCCGATATCCTTGGAAGTGACTTCACAATATTTCTTAACGTTTTTTACGTGGGACGAAATGGATGGATTTACCAATTCATACCACTGAAATATAATCAGAGATGAACTAGTAACGTCTAGTACTATTAGTACTTTCTTTATCTCTGAATATAATACTGAGTTTCTGTCAAATTTCGAGGACAAAAGAGCTATCAGTGTCAAATAACAAAAAAAGAAGCAAACAATCTGCCTTTCGCTGGAATCGCTGTTTATTAAATTTTCTAATTTTGACACCACCATCTAACATTTTATCAGGAGAATACCCATTGCCTCTCATCATTACACAATCACTACCGAAAAACTTACTCACTCTTTACACCGTTCTAATTGAATCCACTCGTCCTTGAGTGCCCTTCCCATGAAATCTGATTTCAAATTTTATTCTACACATCCAGACACGTCCTTCAATTTGTTTTACGGGCACCATAAACCCCCTGACAGACACATAAATCTCATTTGACTTAATATGACAGGTGATTAGGTCATGAGTTCCTTTGCTATGGAGTCGGTAGCGGTACATATGTTTAGTGTCGTAAAGTCCTCAATGACAACTTTGTAAGCTATTGCTCTCGTATATCAACGTAACAATAAAATATTAACCAAAGCTTTCTAGTATCCCCTCCAACTATATCTCCACTTCAGTATTATTCATTAAATTCGATAAAAATGAAAAACAAAAAAAAAAACATTCCCAACTTAATCCAACCCACTCAATGCCCCAAAGTTGTGGCCATAACTCTTCGCAATGCACACTCTCCGGCTGTAGATACTCTAATTGACTCATTTTCCATTCGTGTATTTGTGGAAAACCTTGTTCCACCTGTTCGGCTCTGTATTATTTAGCCGTTAGGTAATGCGTTCACAATGTGATTGGCTGCAATTCGGCACCCAACTCCATTTTCTCCGTCCAATTACTCCGAAAACACTGACCCAGAATATGCTCCAGCTCACACACAGTGTTGAGGGGTTTACAGCAAAATAGTAAAAAAAAAAGAAAAAAAAAATGCAACACGCAGGTGGACGCAAGTGCGTTCCACTCACTCTCGACTCAGATCCCCCAATATATTTGACTCTCGGAGACACTGCAATGGTGGTCGATTCATTTGAATAATCATGTTTATTACGTTAGATGACTGTGACTATCAAGTGTGTGTTTATTTATTTATTTTTATTTTTTTTAAAGTTAAGCACATTTTTCAAAGCCCCATACAGGTATGCCAGTAACATATCAACCTGAAACAAGAGACCAGCCTTAGCCTGTGTGTAAAGGCAATGGCGGATGTTGGCCTAAAGCGACTTTTTCTGATTTCGACTTTTTTTTTTGTTTGAGTTGATGTTGTTATATGAGTACAGCTATTCTGTTAGAAATTTGATTTTAAGAGAAAAAAAAAAGTATCTGCGCTATAACGTGAATGGCGGGTAATTATAAAATATGAATATGTAAATTTTGGGTTCGTAAGAAAATAATAACAGACTTATTTTGAAGCCTTGATGGAGTAAGAAAATCTTGACATTGAGTATGGTATTTGGTATTGGAATGGATTATTAGTGTCACACAGATTAATGTTGGTGTTGTAAATGGTTATTGAGATATGAAGTTGCACTTTGAAACATAAAACGATTTTCTCATTATGGTACAGCAATCATTTTTTTATTCATATTTTTAGTTATTATTTACAAAGAGGTTATGAATTTATTCACGTTTAACAATTCAATCACACCTAATGAAAACAAAAACACCAACGAATTTAATCCTGAATTATTTATTAAACGATAGCTTTCAATATAATGTTAATCAGTCAACATTATGAAGTCTGTTCCCGTACAATAATATTTTTAACGATTCTTAATTTTAACTGCAGACATTTATTTGCATAAAAAATTACGTACGGGAAGAGTTTTAAGTAAACATTTGTAAAAATCCGTAAAAATTATTTGTACGGAAGTATATTTCCGTAAATTTTTTTTCGTAAAACTGTTCCTGTTATCGTTAACCTATTATGCAGTTAATCATTTAATACTATTGCAATCTGTTTAACGAGTTTTTGATTTTGAATGTTTGCAATTTACATTTAGATAAGATTATGTTAGGGAGTAGGCCCAACTGCGGCGAAAGTTGGGCCTATTGTGTTTTGCCCCAATTAGAGCTCACTCATGATACCAGACTTTGTGATGAATTCTAGTAAATCTTTGAGTGGGCTGTCAAATGTATCTTCTGCCTCAAGGTAGTGTTGACCTAGAGGCAGTGGCGTAGCGTATGTTGAGGCCGCTTGGGGCGAACCCAAATTATGTCGCCCTAAGTAATTTTTTCACACCCTAAAAAAAAAACTGTGTCCACGGTTTCAAAATGTTGTACTTACGCATATTCAGCCGAATTTATTAGATTTTCTTAAAATGTGTCTGAGAGGTTGTTTAGTTAATCATGCTTAAATATTTAAATTGGCTCTAAGCAACGTTGCTTAAATTCTAATCTTTAAGATTTTTCATTGCTGCTTAATTAAACGATGATTGTATCAAAATACGTAATAAAATTTGCAAATCTAGTACAGAAAAGGAAATTTTATAGAAGTTTATGTCCCATTTATCTCTCCTATTTGCTCAGACACTGTTCTTGGCGTTTTCACAAATTGCGATCTCTTTGAAGCAAATGCCTCAAAAAAACCCTCTGATCCGTTAACATGCGCAATGTCTATCCTTCCGTCATTCCGTCCGTACCAGTTTTTGGGCCTTAAATTTTGAGGCGCGTACTCGTTGTTGCTCTCGACAGAACAATTGCACTACCCCACTGGCCAAACCGTTAGAAATTTTGAAAAAGTGTCTGAACAACATTTATTCCCCAGTTTTTGGAGGCAATTTCTGTAAAAAAAAAACGATTTTCGGTTAAATTTCTTAATATTCCAAAAAAATTGTTGATGTAAAATTAAGGTTATGATAATATAAACATTTCGTCTTTATATCATTTTGGCCCACGCCCACAAAATTTAGTCGCGTTTATTGATAAAAACAATTTGTATAGCCTACCCCATAGCATATGCAGGAGACAAGTTTTGATTTTCGTCGAACCAATAACGGTTTTGATAAACTGTCCGAGCAATACCTTTTTATAATGCCACGCCCAGTTTTTTGGGATGTTTAATTTGGGGATGGAATGGGATAGGGTATTCAACGATTCTCACAGCGGACCTTAGCCTTTCTCTCAACAATTTCGCGAGAGTTAAATCACTGAAAATGATTTTGGTCAGAAATCAGAATCCACTTGTTGTAGTTCCAAAATTCATCCAACGAGCTCTCTTCCATGATTAGGATATTCTTTAGTTATTGAGTCAATTGAACTTTGTAAGCATGACGTTTCAAGTCTTTCATGAGAATTCGCTTTTGACAGCTTTTCGAAATGTCCAATTCTGACTACGGTGCCGAATTGATATTCCTGACCAATAACGGTTTTGATAAACTGTCCGAGCAATACCTTTTTATAATGCCACGCCCAGTTTTTTGGGATGTTTAATTTGTGGATGGAATGGGATAGGGTATTCAACGATTCTCACAGCGGACTTTAGCCTTTCTCTCAACAATTTCGCGAGAGTTTTATCACTGACAATGCTTTTGGTCAGAAATCAGAATCCACTTGTTGTTGTTCCAAAATTAATCCAACGAGCTCTCTTCCATGATCAGGATATTCTTTAGTTATTGAGTCAATTGAACTTTGTAAGCATGACGTTTCAAGTCTTTCATGAGAATTCGCTTTTGACAGCTTTTCGAAATGTCCAATTCTGACTACGGTGCCGAATTGATATTCCTGAACTGTCAGCAATACTCTCACAAACTGCTTCCATGTTTTCTGTTGAAAGACTTGTTAAAGGCCACGTAGAGTCTTAATTGTTCCAGACTTCCTAAATTTTTCAATTATTCTCTTCACAGTTGATGATTAATTGCATACACCTTTAACGTATGGTAAGTACCCTTTCCCAAAAAAATAAATCTGAGGAGCGTGGATGCTGGTGCTAGTTGATAAAAATATCGCCACATTCGTCGATAAATGTTCTTAAAAAGTTTTATAAATGTAGAAGCTGTGTACTGTGCCTTCTTCTGAATACAATTTTTGTTTATTTTCCAGGTGCAGCTTTAAAAAAAAATTGTAAATCAATATGTTCAAAGCTTAATCGTTTCTCCTTCGTCGTTTCGAAAAAGTATGGTCCAATAATTCTTTCCGTGGGTACCCCATATCATAACATGTGCTTTTGATATTTCTTTTAATAAAAAAATTGATTTTGGGACGCCAATATCTTGCAGTCTTATTAACTTATGTGGCAATTGGTTGCTCTGAGATGAGTCTCCCCACAACAAATTTTCTAAAACTCTTCAAACATAATTTGAAATCAAAAAGTAAAGATAGAGTATAAAATATTTTTTACTAATTAAACCATTAAGCTAACAATTCGCAATCCTGTAGATGATTTTTAGTTTGCCCTCCAAATAAAATTACATTTTTAAAGACTTTTATCTACAAAAAAAAATTGTTTTTAATTCTTCCACACTTAGGCTGTTGACATTCATAAGAGTGTAAAATGCTTCCATACCTAAACCGAAGATGGACCTAACCGGATTCAGTTGAAGGCTTCATTATGGCATGAACAAATCAGGCATATGCTTCATTTAATGGTACACGATTGGAAGCAACAACAAATAAGGTAACACACCATATTATGGATTATTTTTAAAATCGCTTAATATTAACTTAAGAAGTGAGATCAACAGCCGACATCGAATATTACATAATTCGGAACATTTTATATGAATAGCTAGCCATCCATAGAAATGATATCCACGCACTACGGTCTGCAGTTTGTAGCACAGCACAACTATATACGATTTTACGTTCCACATAAAAGTATCCACTCAAACGTGTTCAATCCACTCAAACTATGGGAAAGCGACTCGAACTCGATTCATCAATCTCAAGCAAATGTGAGTTGAATTAATTTATGTTCCACAAAGTGAACTATTTCTGCAGTGCGTAGAACTAGAAAAGTGGTGGTGGAACTTCGATCTTGTATGAAAGGAAACAACTGCAATGCCAATTGCTAATGACTTGACGATAGTGTATGCGTTACGTTTGCTTTCAATTCGCACGTAATCTTTCTGTGTTTTGTAAAAAAAAAACGTCTTGGATAGATCCTGGGGGAGAAAACGTTTCTTTTGTGATTTTTTTTTTTTACATATTCGACTGGAGTAGTGTGAGAGAATATCCAAAATCGATTAGAGTTCTTTGATAAATGTTCTTAAAAGTTTCATAAATGTAGAAGCTGTGTACTGTGCTTTCTTCTATAGGTAAATACAATTTTTGGTTGTTTTCCAGATGCAGCCTTAACCCTGTACTGCCCGGAACCATCTTTAGGAGGTCTTCTTCACTAAAATGTCCAATTGTTAAACTTAAAGCTATCATTTGTTATCGAAACCAATAGTTACATGATGGCAACACTTTACATTTTACCATGTTAAGTTACCTTTGACAAATCAACGGTATTTTTTAGTTCATTGTGAATGCAAGTTCTCCGTGCATGGAAAATCGCGCAGTTAATTATTTTGTAAAAGGTGTTGAAAATAAACAAATAAAAAAAATATTTCCTGTGATTATAGCAATTTAAAAAAAAATAATAGTGTGATGTTCTTTCAACTGAATGTGTGTGTTTTTGTCTTTCTATGTGCATGAAAAGGTAGACCGCCTTTCGGCGGGGCTGGGCATAATAAAGGGTGATCCATTTCGAGGTTCCCTACTTTTTTAAAGAAAAAAACGCAGAAAATTCAAATTTAATGGAGAATGTTTATTATCATTTGAAAGAACATTCTTTGGCATTTATTTTTTGAAGATTATGTCTATCAAATGTTGGCCGTTGCTACGTCGCAGATGGTCCATCCGTTGAGTCCAATTTTCGATCACTCGTTCGAGCATTTCGACTGGTAACTGGCGAATGACACGCGTGATGTTTTCCTCCAAGGTCTGAATCGAAGCCGGTTTGTCGGCATAAGCTTTTGACTTTACACATCCCCACAGGAAAAAGTCTAACGGTGTGATATCACACGATCTTGGTGGCCAATCGACCGGCCCAAAACGTGAAATTATGTGCTCACCGAAATGTTCTCTCAATAAGATTGATGCGATGTGTGGGAAGTGGCGCTGTCTTGCTGAAACCAAATGTCGCCGAGATCACGAGCTTCAATTTCAGGCATCAAATAGTCGGTTATCATGGCACGATAACGGCCGCCATTGACGGTTACGTTCGCACCGATATAATTTTTAAAGAAATATGGACCGATGATTCCACCGGCCCACAAACCACACCAAACCGTTGTTTTTTCTGGATGAAGTGGCAGTTCTTCAATCTCTTTAGGTTGCTCTTCGTCCCAAATGCGGCAATTTTGTTTGTTTACATACCCATTGAGCCAGAAATGGGCCTGATCGCTAAACAAAATTTGCCTCGAAAACGTCGGATCTTTTTGGAACTTTTCAAGAGCCCATAGAGCTAAGCGATGTCGCTTGGGACGGTCGAGTGGCTTCAGTTGTTGCACAAGCTGTATTTTGTACGCTTTCAATTTAAGATCTTGACGTAAAATGCGCCAAGTCGTTCCATACGTCAGTCCGAGTTGCTGCGAACGGCGCCGAATCGACTGTCCACGGTCTTCGTGTACACGCTCAGCTACGGCCGCTATATTTTCTTCGCAGCGTGCTGGACGTGGTCTATTCGGTCGAATATTATCCAATAATGAATGCTGGGTCTCAAAATGGGTGATGGGGTTGCGGATAGTACGCTCAGTAGGCCGATTATGTTGACCATAAGTTGAGCGAAGTGCACGAAACACATTCCTCACAGAACGTGAATTTTCATAATAAAGTTGAACAATTTGTAAACGTTGTTCACGCGTAAGTCTTTCCACTATGAAATGCCAAACAATACTAAACAAAAATAACATGACAGCATGACACGACTCACACGTGATCTGTCAAAAAAGGCTATTGAAAAAAGTATATCTACTTGGATCACCCGTTACTAGGCACATTGTCTGCTTCAAATTCTTCAGAAAGTTCTGACGCTGCTGTCTCTATTGCGTCATTTTCCTTGGCTCTAGAATAGAACAATAAATGGAAAACGAGCAAATTCACAAATCTGAATCGAGGATAACAACAGACAAAAAATATTATAAGTCCAACAAAACGCATATAATACAAATGCGGTTCTATACATATATATGGTTTTGTATTATGTACATGCCAGTTGCTGACTCTTTAGTAACTTCTGGGGGTGCTGTTAAGGAGCTTTCAGCGGTTATTTTTATCGACCCAGACTTTAGCCAGCGATCCATAGTACCTATTATTTTTAATCTTTTGATCTTTTCACGTCGACAGATCCACAGAGTCACATCAATCTAAAAAAAAATAATAATAAGTAAAATTCACGCACTAAAAGCAAAACATAGATTAAATACACCGCACTACGATTCGTTTTAACCTGTATAAATAGATACCGACCCAAAAGTCGGTAGCACCAAGTGCTCCGCGGAGCACAGTTTGGGAAACGCTGGTCCATACCAATGGCTCAGCGCATTTGTGTCGATGAGCAAATGCGTGGAACTAAAATGAAGACGTTCCTTCGTCAATACGTGCCTAACAAACCACATAAATGGGGTATGAAACTTTTCCGTTTTGTCTGATTCAGGAGGATTTTCATATGGTTTCGAGGTCTATTGCGGTGAAGGAGATAATATTGTACCACCAAATTCCCCAGATTTAGGCGCATCATCAAATGTTGTGGTTCGACTGAGCCAAATAATACCAGATTTTAAAAATCATATAATGTATTTCGAACTTGTGGAATCCATATCTTGGGAACTATTCGATTTAATCGGATTTCAAACTGCAAGCTACCCAAGGATTCTGAAGTGAGAAAAAAATAGCGTGGGTTCTCAATGGAGTTTGTTGGTTCTGCTTTTGGTATCGATATCAGCACTACATTATGGAAAGAAGTTCGCATGGCTTCAACATACGTAGGTACACAACGCTTCGCAGACCAAACGGATTTCAACCCAACTGTTTCGCGGTTCCTTCGTTCCGAAAAACGGTAGAAAAAATTGCTTGCCCGGATATAATCCGCGAATACACATGGGTGGTGTAGACTTGATGCTTTTGATTGATTTTTTGATTTGGATGATCAGGGTCTTATATAGGATCTCGTTAGTAGTTCTACGTAATTCTTCGTTTAATTTCTGACGAGATGTTGTTATCAGAGTTAATAGCGGAGCCGAGGTAGACAAAGTCCCGTCCTACCTCAAAGTCATATCTGTCAATGGTGACGTTCTATCCAATTCGTCGATGAAGTGTGTCCTTTCGTGTTGACAGGTTATACTTCGTCTTGCCCTCATTTACAGCTAAACCCATTTCTGCCGCTTCCTTCTCTATACTCGCAAACGTGGCTATGACATCACGTTGGGTCCTACCATGATGTCAATATCGTCGGCGTATTTGTACCGATTTTTGGAAAATTGTGCCTCTGGTGTTGGCTCGTGAGTTTTGCACAATCTCCTCAAGAATCAGATTGAAGAAGTCACATGACAGCACATCGCCTTGCCTAAATCATTTTTTGGTATCGAATGTGTCGGTGAGATCGTTTCCGACCCTGATGGAGCAGCGAGAATTCTCCATCGTCATCCTACACAAACGGATGAGTTTGGGCGGTATATCAAAACTAGACATGGCTCTGTATAGTTCGTCTCTATAAATGCTGTCGTATGCCGCTTTGAAATCGATGAATAGGTGGTGGGTATTGATTTGGACTTCTTGGGTTTTTTCCAGGATCTGCCGAAGTGTGATGATTTGATCGGTTGTGGACTTTCCTGGCCTAAAACCACACTGATAAGGGCCGATCAGGTTGTTGGTAAACGGTTTCAGGCGTTCAGATATTACGGCAGATAGAATTTTGTATGCGATGTTGAGGAGACTTATGCCTCTGTAGTTGGCGCAGTTTAGAGGTTCTCCTTTTGAATCGGGCAAACGATGCTGAGGTTCCATTCTTCAGGCACACTTTCATCCGATCAGTTTCGGCTTAGAAGTTGGTGGATGTTACGTACCAAGTCATCTCCGCTGGCTTTATAAGGCTCGGTGAAAAGGCCGTCATTTCCGACAGCCTTGGTAAGCTTGAGCTCAGATGTTGCTTCACTTAGTTCGGGTGGTTGGTAGTTTTCGCTGTCGTCGCCAATATTGAATTGTTCGTTCTGTCTGACTGCGAAATGTTGCTCGTCATCGCCGTTTAATAGTCTGCAGAGGTAGTTGTTCCATATCATCAGCATCAACTGCGTCTCAACTAAGAAGATAAGATAAGATTCTGTAGGAGCCTTTGTCGGTGATGGCCTGGCCAACGTCGTTCCCAAAAAATACAAACCGATGACGTCGCTAGCATGAAATCCACACCAAGCAGTGACTTTTTAAGAATGCATTGGACGCTCTTGGAATGGACTTTGTCCCATTCATCGCCATCGCTCAGTTTTCCGATGAAAATTAAGACCAGTTTCCAACTGCTCCAGAGCCCATTCAGTCGCTCGCAATGAAATATAAACCGAAGATGTCGCCAGCACGACATCTACACCAAACAGTGAATTTTTCGAAATGCATTGGAAGCTCTTGGATTTGTTGTGGATTACTATCATCCCGAATTCGTCTCCTTCATCCTCATCGCTCAATATGATTTTTTTTTTATGAAAATTAAGATCAGTTTCCAACTGCTCCAAAGCACACTCAGAGAACACACGTCGCGTCGTTGTCTATGGTCGTTGACCTCCAGATCGGGTCAATTGAATTGACGATGTAAAATTCGCCGAGTCGTGGCTAAAGTTCGAAAGTCGCTATTGGATGAACCTTTATAACCCAAAGCACAATTCGCAGTCTGTCGCTCATGCCTAGTGATCGGTGCCTGTCTTATGTGGAGCACCATTCATCTCTTTTGAAATCCACGTGGTGACAGTACTTTCCTACGAACATAAATCAAACATGGCATCATATTAGTTCCAAGACTTTTTGGATTTCGGCGGCAAAAGTGTGAACTAAACTTAAGCCGCCGAAATTCAAAAAGCCTTGAAACTAATATGAAATAGGTGACAGACAGTCCATAAGGAATTGATGGGGTCCACCTACGTATTTATCTGCGATTTTTGTCTAGCTGTCTAAGTTGACTAAAACTCCAAAATAAATTTCAAGAATCTGCCAAAAGATCCATGAGATAACGCGCTAAAACAGACGTTCTGCTTAAACAATTTATCTAAGCAAATTTCCCTTTTTTGTCATTTTACTAAAACGATACCTCCTTATGATTTTTATCCAAACTGAAAACACATTTTTTCCTAATGGCGATTGATCGCACAAAAAATCCACAACCACAATCCCACCACTGAATTGCTCAACTCTTCCAGAGAACTCCCATTCCGCAAATGGTTAAAATGTATCTACTTTTGCCAAACACGTCAGCAATTACATACCACCGAGGAAAATCTCCACCGCACCAAAATGACTGCACTCTGCTAGTACGATGGTGGCGATAAGCCTCAGAGACCAGCAACTCAAGACCACAGCAGGATATGTAAGTAGCCCAACATTAGATAGATGCAGAGCAGTAGTAGATATTACCGCCACGATAAGCGACAGATACAATTAACATAGCCAAGAGATTTTTGTTCGCAGATTTTCTCCCGATTACACAGGGCAGGAGCATCCGCATCTGCAGCATGCGCCGCGCATGGCCGGCGGCTACTGCAATTCCTTGTAACTTCACATCACACGACGAATGACAGGACGGTGCGAGAAATCCAAGACAGAGTATCCCCGTCGTCGACGACGCGAATCTCTGATATCCATCTATCGTTGCGGCTGCCGAGTATCTAGTGCCGACTGCAGTACCTATCCATAGCAGAAGTTTAGAGTGTTTAGATTTACGTGACACAAGAGTTGATGTATAACGTGTCGGCTAAGGAGCTCCTACCTCGGTAGCTGCATCTGTCGGTCTTTCCAGACTGTAAAGGAGTTTTTTTTTCGCTTGTTTGTCTCCTCCTCGGGAACAACTTTTCCATGTCAAAATCTGTAACAGGCATTATTACTCCCCGCTGAGTTGAATCACGGCGGTTGTTCCTTCCCCAGCCGCACAATGGGGAGCAATTCATCGGAAAATGTCCCTTTAACCGGGACGGCGACGACAAACTTTGTTGCCGCACCATGTGTGCATTGTAGGCGTATAAAGCGACGCCAATAATTGGCAATTACGAAGCAATCAACCGCATTACCTCCAGGTGCGCTTGGAACGTGACAATACGGAAACGGACACACCGCGCGCACTCCCTAATGAATTCCATCGGGGGGAAAGAGTGCACTCGCGGTAGGTATCAGCAGCCATATTTGTCGCATCGAGTGCAGCGAGACATTCCTGTAATAGAGTTATTACTAGAATCTCGATGGTCAGATTCCCTTTTCATCCGACCGCACCCAACGAACCAGTTTCCCACCCAGAGGTGGTCGTTAGTTATTAAAATCCTAGCAGGAGGTCCCCACTCGCAAAAAAAGGAAAACAACCGCACCACAGACCCGACTACATTCGTTTTATTATGTGCTATGATGTTCGCCTTTCCCGCTTGACCGCAGGATTTATGTCGCGGTACAGCAGCACGATGGTCGCGCCAAGCAAGCCAACAAACTCAGAAAAAACGCGCGCATAAGTTATAGCCTGCTTACATCACTGGAGGACAATTGGTAAGCGCGCAGGCGCGCACACACAGCACACCAGAAAACACTTTGCGGTGCGCTCGTAATGAATGGTTTTTGGGGCCATTTTCAAAATTAATTCCCGCCACGGCCCTGGGCACACGGGCCGTGGTCGTAAAGCGATCAATTCTGGCCGGCAGGGTATTAACTTCAATTGTCCAATTATTAAGTGTTTATGGAATTTTTGGGCTTTTGTGGGTTCCTAATTGCGTGCAGCGCACTCGCTTTTAATGAGATTTCGTTTAATCAACACCTCCCCAGTACAGGGATGTTAAACAATTTGAAAATGCCTTTCGCTAAATGTGGAGCGTCAACCTGTGGAATCCATTTAAACCCAATAAACATTCCTCTGGCTTTTTTTTTATGTTTTTTTTTTGTTTCGAAAAAAAAACATGTCTGCCTGTTGAACAAGCCAAAAGCGAAACACAAAAAAGTCCACGAGATAATTCCATTGTTTGTGCGGGTAAATAAATTGCGAGGGCTTGAAATTATCACCGCCTGCACGCATTAAACTTAAGGTTGTCCCATTAAATGGTATTTGACAGGCGCTTTGTGCGCCACCGTGCACGCTGACACAATAAAACCGCCCAAAAGCAATCGGCGCTGTCAGAATGGTAGATTTTATGCACACGTGCAGATGACAGCGCATGCGAGAGGGTGGATTGGTATCTGGAAGGCGAGTGTTTTACTTGTTCTGGTGTCATGCAGTTTGTCAGTCGGATATGAGCAATTAGTCCGATTAGATAATTTGTGGTTAGGGTGAGATTTTAAATCAGATGGTGATATGTAAGCCAGTTTGAGGTAGAGGGCTTGGCGGTTGGGTGTTCTATTTGGAGCAGAATAAAAGTGTTTTCGGGCCTAATGGGGGCGAGAGTAATATGTGTAAAAACTAGACTTTGAAAGAGATTCGGCTTTAAACACCATTTGATATGAGAACACTTTTTTGGGAGTCGACAAGGATTGTAAAATCTTATGACTTTCATCGAACATCGACAATATCGCCAAAAAAGAGTGATTGACGAAATAATTTATGTTTGCAATCCCGCGGTGGGAGGTGATCCAAAATGTCGAAACGTATAGCGCAAACCGATTCACTTGTTCCCAGTTCACTGCACTGTCCTCTATAATTCCCTTTTAATTTGTGTAAAATAGGCCTCGTGGGAAGGCCAAACTTAACGAGAACTCCTGTTCAAACCACCTTATAACAACCGAGTAACAAAATAGAGCCGGAAGGCCTGGTGCCAATGAAAGGACATCAGGTTGCCTTATAAGACGGCCTCGCGGAAAGGCCAAGCCTAAGTGATGGAAAAAATACAGGCAAAGCCAAGAACTCCAATGAGGCACTAGACTGGGACCACTATAAGTCTCAAAAGGAAGGAAAAGTGAGCATGCTGGAGTTCATTCTTTGGTAACATAGAAGAAACCTTCCTTGTCATTTCTCATGAATATTCAACCTGAGTGTTTTGGTTATAAGCTTATTATTCCATGTATGTTGTATACATACTTACTTACTTAAGGTGCGCTACATTCCGTAATAAACCTGGGCCTCAACCAACATATCTCTCCAAATTAGCCCGGTCCTTAGCTAACTGCCTCCAGTTGCGCACTCCAAGTTGGTTGAGGTCGGTGTCTACTTGTGCGCGCCACTTACGACGAGGTCTACCTCTACTCCGTCCGACATCAGGCTGGGAATCGAAGACTCTGTGAGCCGGAGTATTGGTGTCCATTCGATCTACATGTCCTAGCCATCTTAAACGTCGCTTGATAAGGGGCTTGTCGCTGTACAGCTCGTGTTTGGCCGGAATATCAAAACTAGGCATGGCTTTGTATAGTTCGTCTCTATAAGTGCTGTCGTATGCAGCTTTGAAATCGATGAATAGATAAATAATAGGCGGGTATCGATTTGGTGTTCTTAAGATTTTGCCAGGATCTGCCGAAGTGTAAAAATTTGGTAGGTTGCGGACTTTCCTGATCTAAACCAGCAGGCGTTCAAATATTATGGCAGATAGGATCTTGTAGGCGATGTTAAGTAGACTTATGCCTCTGTAGTTGGCGCAGTTTAGAGGGTTTTTTTGTAGATCGGGCAAACGGTGCTGAGGTTCTATTCTTCAGGTATACTTTCTTTCGACCAGATTTGGCTCATGAGTTGGTGGATGTTACTTACGAAGTCATCTCCGAAGGCTTTATAAAACTCAGCTGGAAGCCGTCATTTCTGGCAGCCATTTTCAGCTTGAGATTAGATATTGCTCCCCTCACTTCACTCTGGTCGGGTGGTTGGCAGCTTTCGCTGTCGTTGCCAATATTTATTGATTCGTTCTGTCTGACAGCGGAATGTTGTTTGTCATCGCCGTTTAACAGTCTGCAGAAGTGGTTCTTCCATATCCTCAGCAGCGACTGTGTCTCAACTACGATATTTCCTTGTTCATCTCGACAGGATTCTGTTCGAGCCTTGTTTCATTGGTTTTGACGTTTAACACTTTGGTAAGAATTGCGAACACTGGCACCTCTCCATATCCTCGATCGCGCGCTTTGCTTTCTTATGAAAAGCCGGTGTTCTTCCCTTCTTCTCTGCCTATAGAGCTCAATGGCAGCTCTCGTCTTCACCTACAGCTTAGCCTTGTAGGCCTCGTTCTTAGCTGCGAGCATCTGTCGGCATTCCTCATCAAACCAGGGGTTTCTTGCTGGTGGGCGCGAGATACCTAGCACATCAGTTGCGGCTGATAGAATGGCTTGTTGGAATCGTTGCCATTGTTCTTCGAAATTCGATGCTGGTGGTATGGTGTTAATCGAGAGGTTTAGGGATACGCGTTGCGCGAAGGTCTTGGCGGTCTCTTGCGATTGCAGTCTTTCGACGTTAAGTTTTTTCACAATATTTCTGGATTGTTGTGGTGTGGTGGATATCCACATTCTAACCTTGGCTGCAACAAGGTAGTGGTCCGAGTCGATGTTAGCTCGTCGGAAAGTTCGGACATCCAAAATACTGGATGCGTGTCTCTTGTCTATCGCTATGTGATCAATTTGGTTGACCGTTCGTTGATATGGAGTCCCCCATGTACCCTTATGGATATCGGGGTGAGGAAACCGTGTGCTGGCTATAGTGGCATTTCGTTGGCGAAGTCAATTAGCCTAAGTCCGTTACTAGACGTGTTGTCGTGTAGGCTATGTTTTCCGACAGTGCTGCTAAAGATGTCTTCCCTTCCTACCTTTGCGTTAGAAACTCCTTGCACGATTTTAGCATCGTACTTCGGTTGTCGGTCATCGGTTTTGTCAAGGAGCTCATAGAAGTAATCCGTATCTATATCATCTCTTCCCACCGTTGGGGCGTGTTCGCAAATTTGGCATTGCTGCGGATTGTAACAATGCGTTCGCTAATGTCTTGGAAACATCTTGCCTAAGTCTGGCACTTATATCAAATCCACATCCGAATAGTCGCTGTTTCTGAGGGTATTGCTTGCTTCGAAACATTAAGTTTTTTCAATTGTTGGGTAAGTTAAACCAAAACACAACCACCAAACTAGAGGACCAGTTCCAATTTATAAGATACCCCTAGGACACGGGGCCATCAGTATCCACTACGGGATTGAGCGCAGCCGTTGGTCTTTCGGTTCATCCGCCACCATCTCTGACCTGGCTGTTTATAGTGTTGCTGTTGTCGTGGTATAAACACTTGTGCTTATCGTTTAGCAAGTCAAATCCGGTTGGATAAGACCAGTACTCGATGGTTATCACTTGGAGGTTAAAAATAAGCACTTGAAGTGTAGTCAGAGTTACAACCACTGGGCATTGGCAAGCTAAAGCCAATCAGAGCCTACCCTCGTTCTACAACGCCCAACCATTAACCTTAGATTACCGCTCATGCACCCAGCATAGGTGAATGACATCATCTGAAAATGATGATGTCATTCACCTATGCTGGGTGCATGACAGAGTGACATTCCATGGAACTATACAGCTGATGGACTCGCCAGACTTGGGACTAAATTATCAGTTACAGTTGACGCGAATGCACTAGGTATTCCTATCGCTGCATGCAAAGTCTCACAAGCGCAGCATGCTAACAGTGATTTGCTGTTAGCAAGCTGTCTCAGACAGATTCCTGCGTCATGCCAAGAATCGGCAAACAAATTTGGCCGAAGTTGAATTTAAGAAGATCCATGAAACTGATTTCGCTCTCTAGACCATATAAAAGCGCCACCATAGGTGTCATCCCTGGATACAATCAAATAATAAGGCACACAGAAAGGCTAGGCCTTCACTTAAAACGATTTCTGCAGCAGCAGAGGAAGAAGAAACAATACTTCATTTGCGTTGTAATAGCCCCGCACTATCAAACAAAAGTAAACCTCATCTTGGAGCTTCATCTTGGAGCTTACTTCTTTCCTCCATTTTATTCGGAGAATACACAAGATCCACTTGGTATCAAAATGGACCAAACCTGGTCTAAGTCTGCTGGCGAATCGCTGGCAGCCATGAAAATAGGCTAACCTATCCTCGAGTAAAAATCAAATTGATGCCGTCTTGCACTCATCCCCTGTATAGAGAATCGGGAATTTCTGTTACAACTAGAGATCCCCAGGTTTCTAAAGTATTTACATGTGACTGAGCAGGAGCCCTACTACCCAAGTATCGGTGTGCACCTTACCTTGAAAATCACCTTTAGGTATTGTAGCCCTCGTTTTAGACCACTGGTATGGGAAGTCCAAATGAATTACTCATAGGGTCGTCGCTCTGCATAAACTGGTGTCACTTTTAATTTTGTTTTAGATAACTTAAGCTCTTCCATCGCAGTAAAGTGGGTGATCGTCGAAAGGCTCCACATAACTTCGCCACACTATTTTATTTCGTCTATCTATTCAGCTCAGTGGATGCATCATCGTGATTTGGATTGAATTCTTCGACGAAGTCATGTACCTATATATTCATCAGAAAACACTCTTCACATGTTTTGACAGCCACATTAAAACGTCAAAACATACAATAGGCTCAGTTTCGGTATAATATTTATCTTTACTCATTTATTTGATTTTTACTTTACTTATTGTCGTTCCCGTAAAGAACAACAAAAAGGGAGGACCTATCAGTGAGAAAAAAACGACCCCTTCACAAAAATCTGTGAAATTATTCAGGTACTGTAGAAAATTTCTTTTGGTAAAAATCAGCAAAGTGTCAGTTGGTATCTGAAAGTGACAAGGCGTCACTTTTGACATTTGTTTAGTGTCATCTATTCTTTAAAACCTACAAGAAATTATGTTTTACACAAATTTACTAAAATGCATTCCCGTACTTTTCATTGAATTTATTTATTTCTAAGAATTCATCCCACTCGAAGGAATTTACGAATTTTATCAGCCCTATCGCGAATAAACTTTCCGGGAATTTTTCTTTTGTCAGAAACATAAATCAGATTGCTAAATGGAAAAATTTATTCGCGATAGGCCTGAAGAATTCTTACTTTCAAAAGTACGGGAACATCCCAACTAAAAATAAAATTGATCCGCCAATTTAACGTCAACAATCCTCACTACGGCCAGAATACATTGTCAGCTCTCATTCAATGGGTCTTTCTTTTCTTCAGATAAAGCTATTCATTTGGTTTCACCTTTCATCACTTTTTTTGCCATATCCAAGTGCCTAACTGTATCTATATCTGAATATCTCTAATTAAGTCATTTAATTCGCCATTTAACATTTTTGAAATTGTTGTTGCTCATGACAAACCAACTTAATCGCACAAAGCACCACTAGGATTGCCGACTGACTATGGATCGTCATGTGCAAAAAAGTATCTTGTTGTCTGTCAAGCGAATCTATCGTTGGCGCGTCGTCACTCAATGCCTCAGGGATCTCACGAGTAAGTATGGTAGTTAGATAATTTGACAAGATACCTAGCACCATTACCGGGACATGTGCTGTTACGTACGTGAATTCTGTCATATGGTATAGTCGGACGGTATTTTGCATGTTCACTCGACTATTCAATTGGACACACAAAGTATCGGTGTTCATGCACGACTTTCGGTTAAAAGGGAATCGATATTTTTACATACGGCAGAGTATCTATATACTGACTCCAGGGCATTATGCAGCAACTCTGACTTCGTGACATTTTCCCTATGCAACAAGCAACCAATCAACTGCAACTGCTGCGGACCAGTAGATCAATTTAAGGCAATTAAGGTTGTGGAAAACGATGGAGATTTCTTTTTTGCGCGGTTGATGAATCTGTGAAATGATGCCATATCTGTCGATGGTTGGATACATTAGCTAATTACCAATTAATTGAAATAATTGCAAGAATCCACCGCTGTCGCTGGTAATTAGTCAATAAGCATTCGGAAAACGTATCCAGCAATCAATCCGTACCAGAGGTGGATGCGGTTAATCTCTGGCGGCGCGGAATCAATGAACTAGAATTGACGCTTTTATGGTGGACTAGTATGGTGTGGTATTTTCTTGTGCCTCTTTGAGATGAGTGTGGATCACTTGTATGAGAAAATATTGCCAAGCTATCGATTTCTGTAATAAATCGTTTACATACTTGCGTAATTTGCCTGAAGATTATGTGGCTACGAGAGACCTTGATTTTTTTAGAACATCTGTGAACACAGCTCTATATGAAGCAAGCCAGGTTGACATAGGTGTCATCGGCACTTAAACTGATTTACTGTCACACATTACACGATCATATTACTCTCGATTGCATTTAATGATCTCATTTTTGAATTAAGCAATTTCAATTAATTAAAGCGTGGTTTTAAATTTATTGTAATCAGAAAGCTGTTGAAGAATAATGTTGACATCTGATCGATGGATTGTTATTATTTATTTGAGCTGTCACTTTCGGACGTTTCGGTAGGAATGAATTACTGTCACCGGAGGGGATGGCTTCTCTGTCAAATGGTAAATCACAGCATAATAGAGTAGTGACAATTTGACAGATTTGAGAATTGAAAAAAAACGTGTTTCTTACACATTTGTAATACCGATATACTGTTCTGAGGTTAAAAAGAACCCAAACGCCAAAGTATTCACATTTCGAATAAAACCAGCCTGCTTTGGTTTGGATTTAAATTTTGTTTGTCGGGATGAGGTCGAGTTGTGTAAGGACTAAAATACATTTACAAAGTTCTGATTCCAATAATCTGTTTTCATTTGTTGTAAATATTATTTATGCGAGCTGTAAATATACTCACACTAATGCATATTTTCCATTCCAGGCGGCAGCGGAAGACCTCCCAAGAGGGGGTCATTGGCGTAAACAGTCCCAGTTAGGTTGGACAAAGTGAAAAACATTTTTTGAGCTGCTTCGACAATTTCGGATAACAGGGGTCAAATCGCGTCCTCCGTGAACGGATCGGTAATCGTACGAACACCAATAACGTGATTCGTTAAACGAACGAACGTATAGAGAATGCGTCATACGAATGCTTACGGAACGTAATTTTTTGATTTGACTTACGTCAAATAAATGTCATATAAAAGAAGCAACTCCGTTTCATATTTTAAATAAAAAAAATCAAAGTTTCCATTCTTCAAAAAGATAATTTTATACGCTGTAATAGACCCGACGTTGCTATTTTACTTTAGTTCTTCGGACTAAAGTGACAAAATGAGAACAATTTTCGCAAACAGCTAAGGGATAACAACAATCCCGAAGGTGGCCATGGCTCAGAGGGATGCGTAGTTGACTGCTAAGCCAAATGTTGCGGGTTCATGCCCCAGCTTCGGCAGCATTTGTTTTCTACGAAAATCGCCAGCTTATCTGAGGCCACCTGTGCGATAATATGAGACAATATTAATCTATGTCTCCTCCTCTATGCCACGTAGGTGTATGTTATATGTCTTTCCTTCTTTGTATCTATCTGTCTCTCTCTGTTGTATTAATGTATTGATCTGTCCCAGCCGATGGCCTCTGTCGCCAGTGCTGTTACGTGTCTGTAGTTCGTTGCATTCATGTGCGAAGTACTGTGATGTCCAAGTCCAACAACAATCCGCTTTCCTTACAAAGCATAGCGTTGGTGAAATTGAAATATATTTGTGAATTTATGTAAACGGTGTGTTTTATATCGATTTATTAAGCGGCCTCGTGTAAACAGAAAAGCATTTCATCATGTTTTTACGAAACTGAACTTCTATGCCCAAATGGTGTTCGCCTGTTGAGTGGAATGTTGCGCGTTCGATCCCAGCCAAAATCCATTTAACTTTTATTTAAAAAGAAATAAAAAAAGGTCGGCCGTTATACCTAAAAGTATGCACCATCTTGAATTTCTTCAAATTTAATGAACACAAGAAAAAAGTGACTCCCCGAAGTTAGTTCGGACACCACCCATGGAGTTAAGGTTCCACTACATCCAAAATCTTTCCTTTATCACTCTCTTTCTTCCCCGAGCGTTTGAGACTCGTACTGTGGTTACATATAAAAGGGTATTCAGAACCCCTTGATTACCTGTAGCGGAGTTGTTCGTTGATGTCTTTTATATTCTTAACCCTAATCATGCACACAAGGCATACAACAATATTTTTGATTTTTTATCCTTTTCCAGAAATGTGTGTTTGTCAAAGATAACCTCGTTTTTGTTTCTGGTTTGTTTGCATAAGCCTTGTTTATAAAAACAAAATATATCCACGGCGGTACCTCCTTTCTGCAATTTGTCCTAAAAATGTTTTTTTTTTAATGCATATTTATGAATTAACATTTAAATAGATTTATTGCTATTTAATTTGCAATTGTCTTTCTTATATCTCGCACAACATAAATTACGAACACTAAGAGCCATTCGAATGACATTGAGACTGAAGGTATACGTTTAGGCATCCCTTGAGCTAAGAGATGATGGTTAATTACGTTTATGAATATACGTTCACGTATGCGATAATGCCAAATACACATTTTACGAAAACGAGTAACTCGTTGACGGAGGTCGCGATTCCACCCCAGTTCATCTAAGAATCACAAGAGTATCTAAGTCAAAGATGGTGGCGGATGAATCGAAAAGCCAACGGAAAGCAATCGGAAGCTAATGTCAAAATTCTACGTTAAGTTTTCTTCAGTATTGTCAATTGCTTAAGTTGCCCATAATAGACTTTTGTGAATGTAAGCGATTGTCAGAGTAAAAGTCGTTCTGCAAAGAAAAAAAAAATTCGTCGCTTATCTCGCGCCCACCAGCAAGAAATCCCTGGTTTTATGAGGAATGCTGACGAATGCTCGCAGCCAAGAACGAGGCCTACAAAGCTAAGCTGCAGGTGAAGACGAGAGCTGCCGTTGAGCTCTATAGGCAGAGAAGAAGGGAAGAACACCGGCTTTTTAGAAAGAAGAAAAAAGAGCATGAAAAGCGCGCGATCGAGGACATAGAGTGATGCAACTCCAGGAACGATGTTCGCAATTTTTACCAAAGTGCAAAACGCCAAAGCCAAGTATACAAGGGTCGAACAGAATCCTGTCGAGATGAACAAGGAAATACCGTAGTTGAGACACAGTCAATGCTGATAATATGGAAGAACCACTTCTGAAGACTGTTAACGGCGATGTCGAACAATATTTCGCAGTCAGGCCGAGAAAACGATTCAATATTGGCAACGACAGCGAAAGCTGCCAACCACCCGACCTGAATGAAGTGAGGATGGGAATATCTTAACTCAATCTTTATAAGGCTGCCGGAAATGATGGATTTCCCGCCGAGCTTTATAAAGCCGGCAGAGATGACTTGGTAAGTAACATCCACCAACTCATAAGCCGAATCTGGTCGGAAGAAAGTATGCCTGAAGAGTGGAACCTCAGCATCGTTTGCCCGATCTACAAAAAAGGAGACCCTCTAAATTGCGCCAACGACAGAGGCATAAGTCTCCTCAGCATCGCCTACAAAATTCTATCTGCCGTAATATGTGAACGCCTGAAACCGTTTATCATCAACCTGATCGGCCCTTATCAGTGTGGCTTTAGACCAGGAAAGTTCACAACCGATCAAATTTTCACATTTAGGCAAATCCTGGAAAAAACCCAACATGTCCAAATCGATACCCACCACCTATTTATCGATTTCAAAGCCGCCATACGACAGCATTTATAGAGAAGAACTATACAGAGCCATTTCTAGTTTGGGTATACTTCCCGTTTGTGTAGAATGACTATGGAGAATTCTCGCTGCTCCATTACGGTCGGAAACGACCTCACCGACACATTCGATACCAGAAAAGGATTTAGGCAAGGCGATGTGCTGTCAAGTGACTTCTTCAATCTGATTCTTGAGAAGATTGTGCAAAACTCACGAGCCAACACCAGAGGCACAATTTTCCAAAAATCAGTACAAATACTAGCATACGCCGACGATATTGACGTAATTTGTAGGACTCAACGTAATGTCATAGCCACGTTTTTTAGCCCTCACTCGAACTACTAAAGAGACCCTGATCATCCCAGTCCTGCTCTACTGCACTATGGTTCAGCCTTAACGCTTAATCCCGTTGTGGATACTGATGATCCCGTGTCCCATTAAATTGGAATTGACTCTCCAGGTTGGGCGCTGTCAGGGTAAAATAATTACCACTTAAAAATTGAGAGAGACAAACGCCTCGAAAAACAGTTAGAAAACTGTTCGAAACTGCATTCGTTGCATCAGCAGATATCAAAAGAACGCGACCATCCACATCACGAAACACGCCCATCAGCAAACATGTGTTCTCATCTTATCACCCAAAATGTAATGATTTTCTCTACTCTAATAAATCTTTAAGGTGTTCGGATTCGGAAATCCGAATTTTAGCTTGCCATCAATATAAACCAGACTCTGAATATCCACGGACAATGACTTACGAGTTTGCTGCTCAAAACTTTAATCTGTCTTAGGTCGGTACAAGGCAGATATATCCGCGATTCAGGAAATACAACGGGAATGATCAGAAAAAATGCAGCTGCCAACCAAGGCTGCACATATTAGGATTTATTGTGGAAAGCCGACTTATAGGTCGATCATAATCGACTTTAAGCCGGTTAGTGATCGCCTGGCTGTGATCCGCATTGACCCTCTAGACAAAGCTAATCTGCTTGCGCTTATTTTGCATCTCGAATTGAAACTCCTTGGCCTTTCAAGGAGTTGTCAAATTTTTTTGCTGGTTGATCAGCAGGCGCAAAAGCTACACTCATACGTGCCGATACGTGCATGTTGGAGAAAGTTTTCAGAAGTTCAAAAAGTGATTTGCAGAGAATTTTTTATGTGAAATTTATTGGGGATATAGCTAGGTAGTGCGAGCAATATAAGAGACCACCATTTTTGTTAATTGTACATGAAATATTTGGCTTTACCGGCCCGTATAAGATCTCAAACCTAGCTTTTCCATTCACTGTGTATGATAAGTGATCCTTTTGCCCCAACGAAAGAAACGGTGAATTTCAGAATCTTCCCATGATATGTTCCATGTGGAGCTGATATATCATTCATCGGGCAAGCTTTTGTTGCTGCGGACTGGTTTGATGACATTCGCACTTTCAAGTCACCACCTTCCTTTGCAAAGTTCCGCTGAATGTTCTTCAACTTTTCTATGGGAATATACCAAATCTTCGTGTCACCTGTGGTCTGCAGTGTCTATAGTAACCCAGATATATAAACATAACTTTCCAAGCAAACCATGCATAAATCCGCTTCGAAGTCTATTTTATATAATCGGCGACGGACTTAAATGGCCGTCAACTATTCTTCGATAACAAGCAGACGCCCGGCAATGAGCCAATGACTGATCACCATAACTACGATCACGTTTAATCGATTTTTTCATCTTTCCTACAACAGCGACCGGTTTTTTTGTTGTTGTTGACAAAGTCATCTCATCGGTCATCTGAACGATCGTTGTCGCTCATTGATGCGACAGAGAGGAGAACATTTATGCAAATTAGAATCTGATTCCACCATCTTTGTCGGATAGATTTGAATTCCTCATCAGATGATGATGAATCTTCCCCCCAAGTCGACCAGAATCTTGTATAATTGCAGTAACAAGGCTGCAACAAAGTACGACCAGCTCTTGCAGTCTGATTAATAACTTTGCTATTGCTGGACCGATTTAATTAATCCACCGCCATTAACAGAGCTAAAAGTTGTTTACGAAGTCAAGACCGCGCAGTGAGCACATGTGTCCATCGTGAGTGTAGATCATAATCGCGATGGGATATTAAATTTGTCGTTCATGTTTTCTAAACTGATGAGCAGTCCTATCCATCTTGTTGATGTAACATCTGCAGATAACAGCGCTAAAAACGCTAAGATCATGATACCACTTCAAAGCGAACCCCCGTCAGTGGGTCACCTTTCAATTTGTCCGTCATGGATACACCGTACGGTGAGGTGAAAGTGAATTCCGCTTGACCAAAATTATGATTGCAATGACCCAAAGGCCTTCAAGGCTTCAACTCAAGAGAAGAGCCCGCCGGCTTAACCGATCAATTTATTCAAATTGCTCGAGAGTGTACTTAAGCGCGGGGGGGGTGCTTCAATTTTTTTTCTATTAGATATCATCCACTAGCCATTAGACGATTAATCGGCTCGTATCAAGATTAAAGCATTTCATGAATGCCTCACACACACACAAAACCTTGGATCGTGGGACCGTGCAATTAAATCGCGCAGACACAACATACAAACGCTGCGCAAACGCAATTAGCGCAATGGTCTTCAATTAGCGATATGAAACGACGACGCAACGACGCGCTAAAATCAATAATTTCAGGAACGCATTACATTATTGATCCGCAGCCATCCATCATCGGAGCGAGACGTGTCGAAATGTTTTCCCCAATCAACGTGGAGTCGTCGTTGTCGAAGACCGTTGCCTCAAGAAGGAGTAGATACAAATAGCATACAAAAAAAAGATCGCTTGCCTTAATGATAATTTATATCGCGACGACAGACGAACAGACGTTTCGAAAGATTTCGTTGATTTGTTATGTGCGCACGCATTCGACTCTGTTTGTCCAGATGACAGGAGTTTGTCCAGCGCTCGCGCACCACGCAGAAGAAGGAGCGCTTTATGATGAGCGCGTATACATATCCAACAAGAGAGCCGTATCCAGTTTAACGGACCCCGAGCGCAACAAATCATTTCAATTATGATACGCATTCTTGTAAGTCTGTTAGAGTGGTACGCGCGTGTATTCAGGATGCCCTGGGGCTGCGGGGTGCGCATGCGCACTGCGAACGAATAGACATGGATTGGGTGTGTGGCGGGCGGTGATAGCAGAGTGGCCTCTGTTCCAGCTCCAGGTTTGTTTTTTTTTCGTGTGTGCCCCGGCCGGCGCAGAAAACTTGTAAATCTATTCATTAAAAATGATTGTCGACATTTTTTTTGATGGGATTTGTTGGTTTTTTCTTTTATTCTGTCAGGTCTATCCTGGGGGCTTGTGGCTTGTGACTGCTGTTAGAGCAATGCGGAGTGAATTGGGATGCTTACGGCTAATTGAATGCAATGAGGTGAGTGTAATTAATTTTTGAGATTGGAAATCATGTAGCGAGGTTTTTTTTTGTATGCCCTCAGATGATTCGAGGAGGTCTGTTGTGGTTGATGGACTTATGCAGTAGGTCGGTGGATTGTTGAGAAATGTGCATACTTCCTAGATTGGCATTTAAAGCAATACCACACACGTTTTAAAATTATTCTTAGGGCCAATCAGGTTTCAGGCGTTCACATATTACCGCAGATAGGATCTTGCAGGCAATATTGACGAGACTAATGCTTCGAGCAGTTTAGAGGGACTTCCTTGTTTTATATCGGACAAACGATGATGGAGTTCACCTTCTTCAGGCATAATTTCATTACCAAATTTTGATAATGGTTGGTGAATGTTACTTACCAAAACATCTTCACCGCCTCTATCAAGTTCGGAGAGAAGGCTGTCATTTCTATCAGCCTGGAAAACTTAAGCTAAGATACTGCTATTCTCACTTCACTTAGGTCGGGTGGTTGGTAGTTTTCGCTGTCATCCACGATATTGAAGCCTGACAGCGGAAGATTGTTTATCAACGCCGTTTGCACAGTCTGCAGAAGTTTTTCTTCGTTATCCTCATCAGCATCGGCTGCGTCTCAACTCATTTAGTTTTGATTTTCCCCATTATATGATATAAAGTTGGAAATGCTTTACGAATTTTCTGCTTAAAACACTAAGAGCAACAAAATCCAACCAGCAGGCGGTAGCTTATTCGTAGACCGAGTTCTCTGCAGCTGGAATTCATGAGACCAATTCGCTTTCGTTAAACGATAAAGCGATTTCCTTGCTGGCATATTCAACAGCGTCGGAACAGTGGAGGATGTTGCGTACGAATTGGATGCAGAAATCACCACAAATGATTCCTGGCTGGAACCATTAGTGGCTGGGTTGGTGGCACCCAAAATTTGACGACCAGTCTTGACGACATTCAAACTCTCCCAAACCATTGGCACTACTGGGCCAGAGCTCATGTAACTAACCACAACAGGGAAGAATGGGCGAGCAGACAAATCGGAGTAGTGCTTCTCCAACAAGTCCTTGGTAGACCACATGAATTTCATGGCAACCAATTTAAGGCCCTTCTGTTTGAAACGCTCGATGCTCTTTCCGACGAGTCCACGTTGGACTGCCTCAAGCTTAATCATGATAAAAGTTGGCTGCCATTGCTGTCGAGAACAACGAGAAGAAAAATACGATCTGGTCCCAGCTCTGATGCTATAAAGTTTTGTAAAGCTTGTGAAGATTATTCCTGGAGTGGGACTTTGCCATTGCTGTCGAGAACAACGAGAAGAAAACTACGATCTGGTCCCAGCTCTGATGTTTTAAAGTTTTGTAAAGCTTGTGAAGATTATTCCTGGAGTGGCACCTGTCAATATCCTCTGTATAGAGGGTTTTTCTAGCTCTTTTTACTTCCAAATGAAAAGCCGGGTTCTTCCTTCATTCTTTGCCTATAGAGTTCAATGGCAGCTCTCGTCTTCACCTGCAGCTTAGCGTTGTAGGCCTGCAGGCTTCGTCTTTCCGACGAGTTCACGTTGGACTGCGTCAGGCTTGACCGTGATAAAAGTTGGCCGCCAATGCTGTCGAGAACAACGAATAGAAAACTACGACCTGTGTCCCTATCTCTGATGTCTTAAAAGTTTCTTAAGCTTGTAAATATAATTCCTGTAGTGGCACCTGTCAATATCCTCTCCAGATCGTTTTTCTTGCTCTTTTTTCTTCTTTCTGAAAAGCTGGTGTTCTTCCCTCCTTCATTGCCTATAGAGCTCAATGGCAGCTCTCGTCTTCACCTGCAGCTTAACGCTGTAGGCCTCTTTCTTGACTGCGAACTTTTGTCGGCATTTTTCATCAAACCAAGAGTTTCCTGAGAAACCTAGCACATCTGTTGCGGCTGATCTATTGGCTTGTTGACATCGTTGCCATTGTGCTTCGACATTAGATGCTGGTGGTATGGTCTTAATCGAGAGGTTGGGGGATACGCTTTCTGCGAGGCGGTCTCACGCGATCGCAGTCTTTCGAAATTAAATTTGTTCACAGGATTTCTGATTTGTTGTGGCTTTGTGGATCTGGATATCCGCATTCTTATCTTGGGTTCAAGAAGCAAATAGTTGAAGTCGATGTTAGCCCCTCGAAAATTCGAACAACCAAAATGCCGGATGCGTGCATCTTGTCTATCGTGATGATCTGGAGACTACCAATTCACCTTTTGAATATCGAGGTGAGGAAATCGTGTACTCAGATTACGATTTCGGTAGTGGCTCATAAGTTTTGTCCAGGAGCTCTTAGAGCAGTCTTTTGCTTCATTATCTTCCTCCTCTGTCGAAGCTTGAAAGCATAGAAAGTTTATGTTGGCGAATTTTGGCCTTTTTATGTTGGCAAAATTGGACTTTGGGTGCAAAATTGTTTCCCAGACTAAAGGCATCGTACATTCTAGTCGGATGCCGTCAATAGATGCACTTATACCATTGCTGTTAAACAGTAAAAATAAAAAGTAAAATGACACGGCAGTTGGATCGATTTGGGGGGGGGGGGGGGGGGGGGGGAGGCAATAAGTTATGAATCCTTCTGAACTTTGCGATTATAGACCCAACAAGTCTCCTGCCTACTTAACTACTTATTTACTTCCATGTCTCTCCAATTATCCCGTTAATGAGCTTACGGATTGTTAGAATGCATTCGCAAAAGTCTTTAAAGCATAAGACTTCTTGTTGAGTCTGACACTAATAACAAATCCGCATTCGAATATTCGCTGTTTTTGCTCACCATAACACGGTCCTTAGTAGATGTCACAGCTTTCCATCCTATTTTTGCCCGGCGCATCCCATCGTATTTCCTGGATGGCAGTAATATCTGCTTTTGTGCAGTTTACAGCTTCCGCTAATTGTTCGCCTGCACCTCTCCATGTTAACGTTCTCACATTCCAGGTGCAGATACTAACGTCCTTTTTTATTAAGCTGGGTCGTCAACAATATAATCAGTTCTTTCCGAGGCTGTTGGATGCTTCGTTACAAAGACTTTTTTTCATGGGTCTGTAGTTAACCCAAAGCACAACTCCCAACCTGCGGGCTAGTTAAAATTTATAGGATATCCCTAGGACACTGGGTCATCTGTATACACTACGGGATTTAGCGCTGCCGCTGGCCTCTCAGCTCTGCCGCCATTCCATTCATGAGGCCTGACTCTGACCATTGGGATTCATAGATGACCTGTTCTACGAATATGTCGGAGCAGCTTAACTTTTTCCATCCTACCTACATAGAACTGTAGTCGCCACCGTTGACTCTATTTTGAGAATTCTTCTGCTTCCATCTGGGGAGCTATTTTGATAGAGGATCTTACCCCTAGCTGTTTTTGGTCCAAGAGTGGTATTCTGTTTTCCTTATATCCCACCGAGAATATCTCGATCCGCCACCCAAGAACGCGTCCGATGGATAACTAGTAACGCCATAAGGAATCTCCGAAAACTTACTTGTAAAAAAAAAAAACAAGCAGGAGTAACTGCTGGCCGGCTCATGTTAATAGCAAGTATAAAAGGACTTCCAACTCAAGTCTCTCTTTTTCAAATTCATATTCCACTAGAATAAATCCAATACCTGCTCGATAGACCGGCAAAAACATGAAACACATCCACCATTCATAGAAATACCGACATCACATGCACTCTCTATGATCATCTTAAGGCCCACGTTACATGCTGATGCCATAATACAGCTTCTTGCCAGCACTTAAGTACATCCATTGACATGTTATGCGTAGGACTGATATTACACGCAACTTCAATCACCTGCAGTTCCTAGTTCAAAATCCACACCGCGACTCAAAGATGATATTTTCTATTTCGATTCCTTCTATAGATGTCCTTACCATTTGGCATGTTCAACATGCTGTCTGTGCTGTCCCACACTCCAAAGTGTCAACCCGGATAGCCCACGTTGTTGCAGCGCGCACGTTCAGCGCAATTGTATTTTATAAATTATGCAAGCGAAAAAAAAACCCTTGCACTTGCAACTACTGCGCTGCTGCAGTTCGATATCTTTGTCCGACAACGTTATCCCGGCAGAACTCTCATATAGCCGTGATAGCATAACGCCTTCGATACAGCTGAACTGCAGTGCTGCTGTTTTCGCCACTGCACTGCCGCGGCGCTGATTTACAGTCCGAATAAATTTAATTTACGAACTTGAAAGTAATTTTTCGACAGATTGTGTTGTCCGCAGTGAATACAATTCGAAATGATCGATAACATGACAAAGATGTCAGTCGAAGTTAATTAACCAACGTAAGGCTTGTTCCGCGGGAGAATGGACAAAATCGAAAGGCAGGTAGTGGTAGCCGATAGCCGGTAGCCGGTAGCCGGTAGCCAGTAGCGTGGGTATTTATATGATTAATTGAAAATTTAATATTTCCACATGTCAGTTATGATTTTGTAGGATGAGAACAGGATTGGCGATATAGCCGAAGGATGAGCTTGAAATCCACTGCGAGTGTCAATGGGAAAAATTAATGAATTGGCCGAGTATGGCGCATAAGTGTTTTGACAGATTTTGAAGGAGGAGTACACTTGTGCGACCGGTGATTATTTCTGATTAAGGTGTCGTGTACATTTAATTATTTTTTAAGAAATCGTTTATCGAAGCTGATGAGTTAGAGATTAATTAATAAATGCAGTGGCTCGCTCAAGCAGTTTATTTTTTTCTATCTGGAGTCCATGATGTGACAGTATTGATTGATAGCTGAGATTTGACAATCAAGCAACTGGTGGACATTTGCGAAAATACTTTTCGAAAACTATCAGAACTCATTATTATTTTGGGTGCAAATATTTTAACCAGACTAATGGCATTGTACATTCAAGTCGTATGCCGTCTATAGATGCACTTACATCGTCGCAGATGGTTGAGTCCAATTTTCGATCACTTGTTCAAGCATTTCGACTGGTAACTGGCGAATGACACGCGTGATGTTTTCCTCCAAGGCCTGAATCGAAGCGGGTTTGTCGGCATAAGCTTTTGACTTTACATGTCCCCACAGAAGCGTAAACTACTTGTTAAGGATACTTAGTCGCAGTCACCACTTATTCGTAGAGATAGTAGAGATACTTTTTGATCTTCCCGATCGGTTTCGCCATTAGTATCGACATCAGAATCTAACGACTCCGTCATTTCCCGTATTTCTTCCTCAGTCATAACAGAGAACCTATGGGTTATTCGACGATCCATTGCTACGAAAAAATTTTTTTTGTTTACTAACGGGTGATCCAAGTAGAGATACTTTTTTCAATAGCCTTTTTTGACAGATCAGGTGTGAGTCGTGTCATGCTGTCATGTTATTTTTGTTTAGTATTGTTTGGCATTTCATAATGGAAAGACTTACGCGTGAACAACGTTTACAAATTGTTTAACTTTATTATGAAAATTCACGTTCTGTGAGGAATATGTTTCGTGCACTTCGCTCAACGTATGGTCAACATAATCGGCCTACTGAGCGTACTATTCGCAACACCATCACCCATTTTGAGACCCAGCATTCATTATTGGATAATATTCGACGTTAGACTTTTTCTGTGGGGATATATAAAGTCAAAAGCTTATGCCGACAAACCCGCTTCGATTCAGGCCTTGGAGGAAAACATCACGCGTCTCATTCGCCAGTTACCAGTCGAAATGCTCGAACAAGTGATCGAAATTTGGTCTCAACGGATGGACCATCTGCGACGTAGCAACGGCCAACATTTGACATCAAAAAATAAATGCCAAAGAATGTTCTTTCAAATGATGACAAACATTCTCCATTAAATTTGAATTTTCTGTGTTTTTTTCTTCAAAAAAGTAGGAACCATTTATATGCTTAGCTTCGAGTATATTCCAAGTAGCCAATAAATTTCTCTGAGTCTGATTGCGAGCTCGTCCCGCTTTTTTTTTAACGTGTGGCTTCCACTTAAGCATTGCGTCTAGAGTCATTCCTAGATATTTTGCCTCATTTGCGTATGGTATTTGTGCAGAGTTAATGAAGACAGGTAAGTTATTTATCTTTTTGTACGTATATTTGACATGCGTTGACTTGGTCTCGTTTAGTGCAACTCGCTAAGTTTTTGTCCACTCACATACTTTGTTAAGAGCCCGTTGGAGTTTTCCCGTTGATGATTCGACTGACTCATCCATTGCGAGGATAGCCGTATCGTCTGCGAACGTTGCCACGATGGTCCCTTAATCTTGTGGTATATCTCTTGTGTAGAGCAAGAATAGGATTGGTCCGAGAACACTTCCCTGCGGAACACCGGCGTGGATTTCTTAGAATTCTGAGTATTCAGTCTCATGTCTAACACGAAACAGTCTGTTTTCAAGGTAGGATTCCAGTATTTTGTATAATTTTGTCGGTAGGGTTGTCCTTAATTTATACCTTAGACCTTCGTGCCATACCTTGTCGAACGCTTGTGAGACGTCGAGAAAAGCGGCAGAGCAAATCTTTTTCCATTCTAGAGTATTTTCAATTTCATTCGTTATTCGATAAACCTGATCGATTGTCGAATGTTTGACCCGGAAGCCGAATTGATGATCTGGGACCAAGCGTCTTTCTTCAATTACTGGTTGTAATCGTTTTAGCATTATTTTCTCAAAAACCTTAGATATTATCGGCAGGAGCGAAATGTGTCTATACGATTTCTTATCGTTTGGACTTTTCCCCGGTTTCGGAACCATAATGACTTCGGCGACTTTCCATTGCCTTGGTCTCAGAGAAGCATTTATAATGTAGAGCAACTTAACTAATGCTTTTTTCGGTAGCTCCTTCAGGATTTCGCCGGTGATTAAATCATATCCTGGGGATACATTTTAGGAAAAGAAAAAAATTGAAATTGAGCTGTCAAACGTCAACGAGAATAGTGCTGCCAAGCCTATACAGTTTTAGAAAACACATGCCTAGTTCCATTACTATTTGCATTAGTTAATGTTTTACTACTTTAACTTGCGTGACAGACGGCAGCACTGTTTAAAAAACGTTGTGTTGAAATTCCAGATGGTGCTGCTAACATCTCGTTAGTGTTGACAGTTGAATTTGCTGTTAATTGTTCGAAAACGTTCTGCGGTTTATTTGTTTAAAGTTGTTTATCTTCGTTCTTGTTTTTGTTTGTGAATAGTTTATGTTGTCATCTCCGAAAAGTTCGTGAAGTACTTCAAATCCATTGCGGTTGTCACAAAAGACCCTTCCTTCTGGTTGTATGTGAAAAGTTTTTCTTTTTTTACCATAAGTTTCATACCTAGTATTTGTGGAAATAGTAGGGCTGTTTGTCAATAATTTCTCTTCGGATTTGTAAGCTTTTTTTGTGGTCTTGTAAGTTCGTCTTTGGTGGTGTGGTCAGGATTGATGTAGCACCACTTTCTTTGGGTTAGCCTGAGTTCTTTCAAAGCTTTGTTGTGATGAATTTACTTTTTGTCTCTAAGGGATCAAGTTGTTTATTTCCTTTGGAAGGAAATTACATATCATCATCAAAATTGGTGTTTTGGTGGTCCAATTTGTTGTTGGTAATTTCGGTGATTGAATTGTGGATGTCCTTGCACATTGTTTTTGGAATATTAAACATAACAGCCGTATTAATAAATGCAAATAAACTGTGAATAATTGTCTATAATCAATAAATAAATGAAAAAATCTTATTAATAAACAAAATTTGAAGTTAATCGACTTCAATAAACCTAAAATTATCTAATTTAGCGAAATACGTGAATTAACCAGAAATTAAAATGAAATTTGACGCAAAGGTGATGTCAATTAAGATTTCACCTTTGTTTTTATACCCTATCCCATAGGGGTATATCAGTTTTGACATTGTTTGTAACATAGAGAAATAATTTCGATAGATATACCTCAAAGTATATGGATCGACTCAGAATCGCCAGGTGTGTCGATTGAGCCATGTCTGTCCATTCGTCCGTCCTTCTGTGTGTCACCGATTTTGGGCCTTATATTTTCAGCTAGGCTGTTGAAATTTGGTATATAGACTCTATGTATGACGAAGCAGAACTGGTGTAAACATTTCTGAAATCTGCCCACTGCCTCTTCCACTTTTTTGAAAAAGTGAAGTAAAATGAACCGATGATGCCAAAAGTCCATAAATAACGCCAAACAGTTGTTTTCGCGGGATGCATCGTTAATTCTTGTATAGCATGTGGCTTTGTCTCTAATTCCACTACTTGTTGCCTCAAATCGATTATCTTTGCATCCATCAGCTGTTTTATCACCCGTTCCCTGTCCATATAATGGCTCAACATCATTAGGCCGTCTTTGTACTTGAGCAACTCGTTGATAATATCCTCCGGACTATCATCCATCAACTGACGAGTTGCCTTCTTTCGACGAAAGTACTCGATGGTATTTCGATTAAGGAAGAACCGTTTCTTTTGTTCCAGATCCAGTTGGACCATTTTGTCATCAAGTTCCTTGCATAATGTGTCCTTGTTAATGTGTCCATCACTCCAGATGCGACAGTTTTGCTTATTTACGTATCCATTGAGCCAGAAAAGAGCCTCATCGCTGAGCACAATTTTTCGATAAAACAGCGAATTTTCATGGAGCTGTTCTAAGGTCCATTCACCAAAAATTTGACGTTGTGGTAGGTCATTCGGCTTCAATTCTTGCACAAGTTGAGTTTTATAGATTTTGAAACCCAAATCGACACGTACGAACGGCGACGAATTGACATTTTACGATCTACATTAGCATTGGAGGCTACGACTGCAAAATTCTCTTCGCTACACACTGAGCGTATGCGAGTTGATGGCTTAATGTCCAACAAAGTGAATTTTTTGCAAAATTTGGTGATAACAGCAAGAATTTTTGATTCACCAGATCGATTATGACGACCATAATATAGTCGTAACAAACGGTGGACATTTTTACCAGAGCACGAATTTCGATAACAAATTTCAATAATATGCAATCGTTGATCGTTTGTAAGTCTTTCCATGATTAAATGGCAGAATATACTGAAAATTTGTAACTTTGACAGATGACGTTTGAATGCCGTTACTAACCAGTGCTGCCAACCTGAAAAACTTAACTCTTGAAAACCCATCAAATAAGGTTTTCATCTATATAAAGTTTTCGGCCATTTTCTCACTTCTCAGGGATATTTATTTTCAGGATAAGATAGGGTGTTAAGTTATTTGCACAGCTGATTGTAGTCTTCATATATGGTTTTTCAAAGGGTATGAAGGTAATTTTCGTTGTATGTATGTTTATCTTTTTACTTTGCGAATTGTTACTTGTTTTGGTGTTTTGAAAATGAATAATTTGTGGTGGCTTTTTATGATGTTTTCTCCACAAATTGCACCTCATTATGAAGCTTTAAAATTCTGTTTTTATATTCTTTCCCATATGAGTGTATTTGTTTTGATAAATAGTTTTAACATACAGAAATAATTAAGATATATATCTCGTTAAGCATATGAATCGAAGCAGAATCGTAAACTAAGTCGATTTAAAACCGCAAAGAGATTTGAAAGTCAATTTGAACTACGTATTTGGACAATGATACTAAGAACATTTTTTTCCTAATTATGAACCAAAACTATTGTCTTCCTTTGTTCAGTCTAATAACTGTTGCTATTGATTTATGTTCATGTCTATTCCAAATGGTTAGAACTACACTTGATGTACAGGGTGTCCGCCGGGATGGTATACAACTTTGTTTTGCCGCCATTTTGGTAAACATTAGTCTTGACAGTTCATATTTGGCAGTTGTGAAGTAGACACGTGGCAAATTTATTATAGAAAAATATTCGATAAACCAACGCGATTTGATCGTTGAAACATTTTATCAAAATCAACCATCGATTACTGTGACGATGGGAAAGTTACGTGATATTTTTGGGAGAAACAACGTGCCAACAAAACGCACTAATAATTGTGTAGTGTGAATGACTTCGAAGAAAGATGGTCTGTAGGTGATAGGCCAAAGCATGGATCACAAAGTGCTGAAAGATTGGCTGAAAACATTACTGCTGCTCAAGGAAGTGTCCAAAACACTACGTCAACCTCAATTCGACGCCATGCTAAGGAGCTTGGTCTTCAAAGAACAAATTTTGCACAAGGATTTGCATTTGTTTCCATTTAAGATTCAGTTGACAAAAGAGCTTCTTCCACAAGACCATTTACGCCGTCGCCATACATATGCCAATAGGATGTTACAGCTAGCCCATGACAACCCCGATTTCCATGAAAAAATCATAATGAGTGACGAGACACAGTTTCATTTGAATGGATATGTGAATAAACAGAATAGTCGGTTTTGGGCAATGGAAAACCCTCAAATTATTCACCAGTCACCTTTGCATACATTAAAAGTTACAGTCTGGTGTGCAATTTGGTCAGGAGGAATCATTAGACCTTAGTTGCACCTAAATGAAAACGGCGTAACGGTAACTGTGAATGGGGAGCGATATCGTGATACGATTGAAAACTTTTTAACGCCACAACTGCATGCTTTGGGCTTGATTAACATGTGGTATCAACAAGACGGTGCCACATCGCATACAGCCAGGATTACAATGGAATTACTGCCAGACATTTCTTCTACAACAAGTTATTTCAAGAAATGCTGATGTTGATTGTCCTCCACGGTCACCTGATTTGACTGCTCCGTACTTCTTTTTGTGGGGATATCTGAAAAGCAAGGTTTATGCAAACAAACCAGAAACCGTTGAGCAACTCAAACAAAATATTCGGGATGAAATTAATGAAATACCACGTGATATTGTTTTCCATGCACAATTGCCGACATTATGTAAAAAAAATATCAATATCAGATCCATTCTCTTTCATATAATCAAAAATTATAAACAGATAAAGTAGTATACCTTCCCGGCGGACAGCCTGTAGATTGACTGCATTGTTGTTTGTCAGATCTATAAATTTTAGTAACTTTCTCTTACTAAGAGAAAGATGTTGGTTTCTTGAAAATTTCCGACCTTTAGAATTAGATTGATTCTACCATAACGAGTGTTTTTTCTACCAAAAAAGTGTTTTTTGGAATTCCGTCCATCGGTTCGTCGGTCTGTTTGTCCATAATGATCTCTCTACCCTAAACGACTTTACCGATTTTCTTCAAACTTCGTTTCCAGCTTTTTTCTTTGGTCATACTTCAAGGCCAATTTTTGTTTACCAAGTTTATTACCGGTACCTGTCATATAAAAATTGTACATAACCTCAATTTTGTCGAAAATGACTCCCACGATTTTGATTAAACTCGCTGTGAACGAAAAAGTTGCTTACGACCCAGTCGTGCACCCACCACTCGTTGTATATTTTACAGCCTAAAGTCTGTCGTTAAAAGCAAAAACCACTTAAGTCCAAAAATTCAATTATCCAGAGAAGCACCTTAAAACTTATTTTTAAGTCTGGAAAAAAGTGTCGACTTTACGAAACTAAAAAAGTGCAGATTCTAATAGAGGACTTCAACCGTATTTCTTTCAACAATTTTTCTTATTTTTTTATTGAATTTATAATTCTATTGCAATTTAATTAAGTTTTTTGCAATAGAATTAAAAATAATCTCATTAAAAACATTTAAAAGTTTTTTAGACATCTGTATCTATTTTCTTTCGTAAAGTCGACACTTGTTTCAGGACATAAAAATGTTTTTTGTTTTTCCAAATTTTATTAAACTCCTTGTTGCTTACTTGTGCACTTAAGCTCTTCTTGCAAACTAAAAATGTCCGTTCAAGTCTTTTTAAATTAGATAAGTTGGCTTTAACTATCTTTTTTCTTATCAACTTAAGAGATTTTTGTGTAATTAAAAGATAAAATTAAATTAAAATTGACATAAAAAAAACAGCAAATAAAAATTAATAAATAGTTCATTAAAAAAACTTAAAATTAAGAAAATAATTAAGACATCATTTTTATCTGCATCTAAAGGGTTTTTCAATAGGAGCGCTACAAAAATGTTTTTAAATAAAACAAAAACGGTTTTGGATATCAATGAAATTCTTTATTCCTGTGAAAGTACGTTCGATGCTATTTCGCATGGCCACCACGGGCACGCTTGCAGAAGTCCAGACGCTGAACCCAATTTTCGACGGTTTTCAAACATAAATCGGCCGATACTGCTGCAATTTCACGTTCGATATTCGTACGAAGTTCATCAATCGTCGCTGGCTTGTTGGCATAGACCATAGACTTGACGTAGCCCCACAAGAAATAGTCTAACGGCGTCAAATCGCACGACCGAGGCGGCCAAGCGACTGGACCGTTTCGTGAGATAACACGTTCTCCAAATTTGGTTTCCAATAAATTGATTGTGGCATTCGCTGTGTGGCTTGTGGCGCCGTCCTGTTGGAACCCTCGTCCAAGTCCATATCATCCAATTGGGTCCAAAAATATTAGGTTATCATTGAACGGTAGCGATTCCCATTCACAGTAACGTGCCGGTATTGATCATCACGGACGCCGCCGGCCCATAAACCACACCAAACCGTAATAATTTTCGGGATGCAATGATGACTCATGGAGTACGTGTGGATTGCTGTCTGACCAATACCGCATTTTTTGTTTATTGATGAAGCCATTCAGCCAGAAATGAGCCTCATCGCTGAAGATGATTTTTCGTTGAAAATCCGAATCATTTTCAAGTTGTTGCTCAGCCCAATTCACGAACATACGACGCTTCTGGTGGTCAAGCGGCCTCAGTTCTTGCGTCAATTTAATCTTGTAAGGATGTAGGCCAAGATCTTTTCGCAAAATTCGCCACAACGACGTCACAGAGATGCCCAACGCTTGAGAACGACGTGTGAGAGACACATTTGGGCTTTCTTCAACTGAAGCCTCAGCGGAAGCAATATTCTCGACACTACGGGCACTTCTTTGTCTCACTGGCACGGAAACATTTTGTACTGTGCCTGTGGATTCAAATTGTTTCCACTAGACGCTCATTTGTTGATCTGCTAGGACGATTATGACGACCATCGATTGGACGTAGCGTTCTTAACGTTGAGGCCACTGACTCCGAATTTCGGTTGTAAATTGTACCCGGCACAGCCCGCCATATATTTTTATCCCGATTCTCATATGTGCACGTGCAAACCGCCGGTCCGTACCATGAAGCTGTTGAGCAAAAGTTTCTGTTTTTTGTTCTCAATGCGTCATCTCGCCAGCATCGTTTTTAAAGAAGTACGGACCAATTATGCCACCCACAAAGCGGTGTCTCAGCAAACACTTGAGGATTATCATCAATCTTAAAACGGCAGTTTATTTTGCTTATGAAAATTGTGCTCAACGGCAATCTTGTTTTGGGCCCATTCATCGAATCAACGCCTTGCTATGTGATCCTGTCGCTTTAATTCTTGCACGAGTTGAAGTTCTTAAGCTTCCAATTACTGTGCACGATGGCGGATAGACTGATTCGGGTCTTCCTCTCAGTACGGTCTACAGCAGCAATGACTTCTTCTGTACTTACTGTATGATGTCTCTGTGGATGCGTTTTATCATTTAGAGCAAACGAGGCGTGAAAACTCTCCATACTTAATGGAATTAATCGCTCTAATGGACGATTATGTTGACTGCAAAATGGACTTAGTGCGCGATACGTATTTCGAACGGAACCATGATTTTTTAAATAAATTTTCACAATTTGGAAGCAATGTTCAGACTTCAGTCTATTCATGTTGAAATGCAAAACCAAACTTAAAATAAATCACTTCACAGCTGACAAAATGGCGGCCAGTTAAAATAATGTTGCCTACTTAAAGTTCTACCTACTATATCAGCTCCAGATTGTATTTCCGTTTGTAATTTCAATTTATAATTTAACTAGATATACCGGCAAGTATGTGGATCGACTCAGAATTGCTAGCTGAGACGATTTAGCCATGACTGTCAGTCCATTCGTCCGTACGTCACCAGTTTTGGGTCTTAAAGTTTGAGCTAGAGTTATAAAATTTGGTAAATGTGCTCTTTGTTGCTCCCAGTAAATATTTTTGAAGTCCGCCCACTGGCCACCACAATTTTGTTTTGGCCAAACAGGAGGGAATTTTGAAAAAGTGCCTGAATAACATAGTTAGACCATCTCAATATAGATATGTTTCGTCCATATAAAGCTTTTTTTGCCTTGCCTTCTCAATTGTTTTTATATGCAGTCTTGTCTTATGAGCGCCCAAGTTGACCGATATGCTTGGTTGATTTTTTTTTTTAGGTGAATTTTCTGACCTCTCAATTTGGCAATTGTATGCAAATGTGTTGTGCCGACGGCTTTTGCATTCTGCACGATCTATTTGCTGAGGGGAAATGCGATGCGTTGACTTTTTAGGACATATGATGCTGGACATATCATCTTGCGTTGCAACAATTACTGAATTTGCCTTCTTAGCCCGAAGATACAGCGTCTAGCGAGAGTATTTCTTCTTTTAATTTCTGACGAGATGTTGCTGCCAGAATTCAAAGCGAAGCCGAGATAGACAAAGTCCCGTACTACTTTAAAGTTAAACCTGCCTATGGTGACGTTCTGTCCAATTCGTCGATGTTGTGTGTCCTTTCATCTTGACAGCATAAACTTTTTCTTGCCCTCATTTACTGCTAAACCCATTTTTGAAGTTTCATTCTCTATTCTAGCAAACGTGGCTATGACATCACGTTGAGTACTAGCGATGATGTCAATATCGATTTTTTGAAAAATTGTGCCTCTGGTTTCGGCTCGGGAGTTTTGAACAATCCTCTCAACAATTAAATTCAAGAAGTCACATAACAGAGCATCGCTTTGCCTAAATTCTTCTTTGGTATCGAATGTAACGGTAAGGTAGTTTCCGATCCTGATGGAGCAGCAAGAATTCTCCATCGTCATCCTACACAAACGGACGATTTTGGGCGCTATACCAAAACTAGGCATGGCTCTCTATAGCTCGTCTCCATCAATGCTGTCGTTTGCAGCTCGGAAATCGATAAACATGTGAAGGGTTGCAGGTGGCAATGGTTCAGAGGAATGCGTAGTTGACTGCTAAGCCAAGCGCCGCGGGTTCAAGCCCCAGCTTCGGCAGCATTTGTTTTCTACGAAAATTGCCAGCTTATCTGAGGCCACCTGTGCGATAACATGAGACAATATAAATCGATGTCTCCTCCTCTGTGCCACGTAGGTTTACGTTATATGTCTTTCCTTCTATGTATCTATCCGTCTCTCTCTGTTGTATAAATGTCTTGATCTGTCCCAGCCGATGGCCTCAGTCGCCAGTGCTGTTATGTGTCTGTAGTTCGTTGCATTCATGTGCGAAGTACTGTGATGTCAATGTCAATGTCAACATGTGAAGGGTATCGATTTGATCTTCTTGGAGTTTTTTCCAGGATGTGCAAAAGTGTGAAAATTGTATCAGTTGTGGACTTTCCTGGCCTAAATCCACACTGATTAGGGCTGATCAGGTTGTCGGAAAACGGTTTCAGGCGTTTACATATTACTGAAGGTAGGATCTTGTAGACGATGTTGAGGAGGCATATGTCACTGTAGTGGTCGCAGCACCGAGGGTCTCCTTTTTTTTGTTTTACTGACCAACGATGCTGAGGTTTCATTCTTCAGGCATACTTTCTTCTGGCCAAATTTGGCTCATGAGTTGGGGGATGTTACTTACAAGTCATTTCCGCCAGCTCTATGAATCTCGGCGTTAAGGCCGACATTGCCGGCAGGCTAGCTTAGCTTAGGTTTAGATATGGCTATCCCCACTTCTCTTAGCTTTGGTTGTTGGTAGTGTTCGCTGTTGTACCCAATATTTAATGAGTCGTTCTGCCTAACACAGGAATATTGTTCGTCATCGCAGTTTAATGGTCTGCAGAAATGGTTCTTCCATATCCTCAGCATCGACTGTGTCTTGTATTTCTGACCAATTATTTAGGGCCTCAACCCAAGCTTTTCGATCTATTTGGGTGTGCGAAGTTATTCTTTTTATCACCAAGAAGAGAACCTCCTATTTACTGCCAAATCCGAAGGCAAAACTAAGAGAAGCTTCCCATGACAATATTACTCATGGATGTTGCTCGGACCTTTGCAAAAAGTGGAGCAGTTAAAAAGTGAGGTAATTTAATTTTTAGGATTTGAACCAGAGACCCAACGTTAGGCCTTCGCACCCACGTTCAGCATCAACTCTACAAAAATCAAAAGAATTCTGTTCAGGGCTTCTATCCCTGTCTTTGACGTTTTACACTTTGGTGAAATTAGGAATTAAAATTAGGAACTGCCGCGCAGAAGGTCTGGGTTCGATTCCCAGCCGTAGCAACACCTAAATGATTTTTCACTGGCCCTTCTCTCGTGATGATCTGACAAATCATCCGAGTAGTATCAATTGTCAAGTCGGCATAAAACAGGAGGTCCCACCAACGTGCAAGAGGTATTCACGCACACATGATTGGTTGTGAGAAAGCTCGGCCCTGGGTACTAATGAGCCTGTTGCGCCAAAAATTTGTTTTTTTTTTGAAATTAGGAACAATGTTCCTGGATTGAAACATTTCTTTATTCGAGCGCTTTTCTTTCCATTTTTTCTTCTTTCTGAAATGTCGGTCTTCTTCCCTCCTTCTTTGCCTGTAAAGCTCAATGTCAGCTCTTGTGTTCACCTGCTTCCTTGCATTTTTGGTTGTTGCCATACGTCGGTATTCTTCATTAAACCATGGGTTTCTTGCTGCTGGACGCGAAATTCCTTGCCCATCAGTCCCGGGTTATCTTACAGCTTGTTGAAATTGTCGCCATTGCTCTTCGACATTAGATGCCGCTGGTAGGCAACGCGGTCTCTTGCGATTGTAGTCTTGCAAAATTAAATTTTTGCACGCAGTATTTCGCTTTTGTCACGACCGCGGCGTGGTGAATATCTACATCAGTACCTTAGCTACAATAAGGTAGTAATTCGAGTCTATGTATGCCCCTCGGAATGGTCGGACATTCAAAATACGGGGTGCGTGCCTCTTGTCTATTGCAATGTATTCGACATGATTGAACGGTTGTTGATTTGGACACCGCCACGTCTCATTATCATGCTGAGGAATCCTCGTACTAACTGTAGTGATATTGTGTTCCGCAGCGATGTCAATTAACCATAGTCCGTGTCATGTATTCTGTGTTTTTCGATAAAATAACGCGCGCCGCTCAGTCTCTGCACCCGTTCTACTAAGCCCATTGATGATGGCTCTGGAAAAGTTTAAGAAATGCTTACTGACCCATGGTTCTTATGTTGGATACCTCTATGTAGACTACTAACAACCATACTGAAATCTGAGAAAAATTTATCTGAAAAAGAAGTGGTGCCCGATGACACATTCCTCTTACCCTCATTAGCATGGCTGTAGGTAATTTGAAAGTTTATTGACGATCATCGCATACGAAGTTGGTGGGACTCACATTTCCTAACTTTCGACCACTGAAACCAAGGTATACTTTCTTCTCATTTAATATTCTGAGTGACATGCATGACAAATCTCTTGGTTTAACTAATGATTTTGCCCAATCATGCACTTCGTTTCCCGATGACGCCATTTCAAATGGGTAGTACAACTAAAAGTCCCACAGAAGCCATTGGCACTTCAAACTTCGTCCAACTGATAGATCTACCACCTGTCATAAATCAGAAAGTAAAATGCCCGCTTTCAAGCCTTAAACCCGTTTAATCTCGCCATCAAAAAATTACCAATCATTTGAAAAACACATTCGAAAACGTCAGCAGGAACCATCTCAATGCCTACCTCATTCGTAAAGTAAATATTTGCGCCATGATATCCTACCACCCATCGATCTTATCGAGGTCTTCACAAAATGGTATCTACCATCCAATACAACGGTGCTAAGTGGCGTATATCTCCCCATGCAAATCTGCTTAGTACGCCTATTAAATGCTTGTTGCACTGCCCGCTGATCATACCTGCAACAAGTGGACTGATCCTCGGTTCTCCACCTTCACCATATGGGCTCGCGTATCTGTACGCCTTCATCTGGCACATCCATGGTGTTTGGAGGCATTGCACTTGTCGTCCGGTGTAGTATGGTGTACAACGAACGGTCCAACATGTCCACCTACTTTATAATCGTTTGCATACAAACAATATGTAAAGGAATACGCGCAGGCGCACGCGCACACATACCGCATCAACCTGTGGTGGCATAGTGCGTATAATCTTTCGCTAAACTTATGGCATCACGGCAACCGGTTGCCTGTTGGTTAGGCATGTTTTGCACCTGAAGAACTCTAATTTAGTTTAACTACTCTCGGCTCCTCAAGCCGGCGCGGCGCACCAGAGGGGCTATGTCTGCGATATGCTGTGTGGCGTTTTTTTCTATGACATATGATGCGTAGATAGTGATCTTGTGTTATTCGTTGGCATGAATTCGCAAGACGTACCAGACGTGCATGTGCCGGCTCACTTGCTCTCCCTAGGGAGGATGACCGACCGGACCGTCAGATAAATATCTAGCCGCGCGGATGCTGGCAGCAAAAATCAAGATTTTCAGTTCAGTTTTGCCGCTACACGAAAAACTATAAAGCAAGTGAATTTCAATCGAAAAATTTATCAGATTGTATTTCAAAGATCTCTGTTGTACGGGCAGGGTAGGGGAGGCTGAGTTCTTTATCGCTGCGCAGCAGCAGTGGACTGTTTGTACTCTCCAGCCAGGTTTACAGTGTCAAGTAATGTATTATGCAAGCTCCGTAGGGGTATAACACGTTACATGTGATCGAACAGATGCGGTTTATGAATTACCAGCGTGTTTACAAAGGAGTAGGAGCGCGGAGCTATAACAAAATGAATTACTGGGTGTTGGCCACTGGGAGAGACTACAAATGATAGCGCAGTTAGAGAATTGGAAGCACTTGTTTGTTGAGACTGTAAAAGGCCGACTGCGCAAAGAAACTGTGGAGATACATCAAGATATGATAAGATCGGGTTGAATGTAATACTACTGGCCAATCGAAGATCAGCGGGGAAGCTCTATGGTCAACATGGGTTACCTCCGAAAGGATACATTTATCTGTTGGAATTTATGGTGCAGATTTTAATCATTTTGAAGGGGCTATAGTCTGAACAAACGTTTTTATAGATGAAAATATCTGGTCTTACTTAGTTTTGGGTGATTTAGGCGATGTCTAGGATTTACTTATACAAAACATGAAAGTGTTCATTATTTTAATAGAAATTGACAAACCTATCTTAATCAGAACATTATTTTTGAATCATTGGGGTTTTTTGTCCAGGGGCATGTCGCTGTACAGCTCGTTTAGTTTATGGTTGAATCTTCGTCTCCATAGCCCGTCAACGCTGTTGGGACCGAAGATTTTTCGAAGAATTTTCCTCTCAAATTGACCAAGGATTTGCTCATCCGCTTTTGAGACGGTCCATGCTTCAGCTCCCTAGAACAGGACTCGGATGATCAGGCTCCTATATAGGATCTCCTTAGTAGTTCGAGTGAGGGCTTTACTACTGAATTGCCTTCTTAGCCCGAAGAAACAGCGGTTGGCAAGAGTAATTCTTCGTTAAATTTTTGACGAGTTGTTGTTGTCAGAGTTAATAGCGGAGCTGGGATAGACAAAGTCCCGTACTACCTTAGAGTTATATCTGTCAATGGTGGCGTTCTGTCCGATTCGTCGATGTTGTGTGTTCTTTCGTGTTGACAGCATATACTCACTCTTACCCTCATTTACTGCTCAACCAATTTGCCGCTTCCTTCTCTAGTACAGAGCCAGGGCTATGACATCACGCTGAGTCCTACCAATGGTATCAATATCGTCGACGAATGTTAGTAGTTGCATCGGTTTTTGGAAAATTGTGCCTCTGGTGTTGGCACGGAAATTTTGCACAATCTTCTCAAGAATGTAATTTAAGAAGTCACATGACTGACAGCGCATCGCCTTGCCTTAATCCTTTTTTGGTATCGAATGTGTCGGTGAGGTCGTTTTCGACCCTGTTGAAGCAGCGACAATCGTCATCCAACACAGATGGCTCTGTATAGTTCGTCTCCATAAATGCTGTCCTATGCGGCTTTGAAATCGATGAATAGGTGTTGGGTATCGATTTGGAAATCTTCGGTTTTTTCTAGGATCTGCCGAAGTGTTTAAATTTGATCGGTTGTGGACTTACCTGGCCTAAAACGACACTGATACGTTGGTAAACAGCCCTCAGGCGTTTACATATTACGGCAGTTAGGATCTTGAAGGCAATTTTGAGGAGACTTGTGCCTCTGTAGTTAGCGCAGTTCTGAGGGTCTCCTTTTTGGTGGATCGGGCAAACGGTGATGAGGTTCCATTCTTCAGACATACTTTCTTCCGACTAGATTTGGCTTATGAGTTGGTGGATGTTATTTACCAACTCATCTCCGCCGACTTTGTAAAGCTCAGCGGGAAGGCCGTCATTTCCGACCGCCTTATTTAGCTTGAGTTTAGATATTGCTATCCTCACTTCACGCTCACTATTGCTATCCTCACTTCCTCGATCGCTATTGCTATCCTCACTTCCTCGATCGCGCGCTTTTCTTGCTCGTTTTTCTGGAAAGCCAGTGTTCTTTCCTTTTTCTCTGCCTATAGAGTTGAATGGCAGCTCTTGTCTTCACCTGCAGCTTAGCGTTTTAGGATTCTTTCTTGGCTTTGAACATTTGTCGGCATTCTTCATCAAACCACGAGTTTTTTTGCTGGTGGGCACGAGAAACCTAGCACATCAGTTGCGGCTGATCTAATGGCTTGCGTATATCGTTGCCATTGTTCTTCGACATTCGCTACTGGTGGTATGGTGTTAATCGAGAGGTTAAGGTCGCAAACGATTGTATTCCTTCGACAAACAATTTTTTTTGACAGTCAGCCCTAGCGAGGTATCCGTCGGAGCGGAAAATTCTCCGACTTTGTACGAATCGGAGGATTTTAGCTTCGAGGTATTCTTCCGAAAAGCTTTTCGGAATATTTCTCCGACATTTTAAAAGGAATTACGGCGAATTGCGTTGAAGTGCAGTTAGGTGCATCTTTTGTGCAATTTTTGACAGCTAAGTGCAATTCTCTTTCCGATTTCCACCGACACAAATTCTTCGCGGAAATTATTTCGGAATTGTAGTGAAGTGATTTTTATTCCGATGACACTTACCTCGAATGGAATTTTAACCTCCGACGAAGTATGCGTTGCGGAAAATTGTCCGCTCCGACGGATACCTCGCTAGGGCAGAGTATTTCTGATTCTTTCAGACGTAGAGGATATCCGCATTCTTATCTTGGTTGCAACAAGGTAGTGATCCGAGTCGATGTTAGCCCCTCGAAATGTTCGGACTTCGAAAATACTGGATGCGTGCTTCTTCTCTATTGTAATGTTATCAATTTAACTTGATCTGTAGGCTGCTATGTCCTCTTTTTGATATCAAATTGAGGAAGCTATGTGCTGGCTATAGTGGCATTGTGCTCCGCAGGGAAGTCAATAGGCCACATCAACAATAAAATCATTCTGTTCCGAGAGTCTTAGTTGCTTAGTTATAATGTTTTTTTCGGAAAGTTAACCCAAATAACAATCCGAAACCTAAAGTGATAGGGTCCTGAGGACAGCGAGCCAGATAAAGTTCCTTCTTTCGCCTTGTTAAGAACTTAGCAAGGCTTAGCAAGTCAAATCCGGTTGGATTAGAACAGTATCCAATGGTTCCAAAAAAAATGCAAATTTTTAGCGCAACTGGCTTGTTAGTACCCAGGGCCTAACTTTCTCACAACCATTCATTTGTGCGTGTGTCCTTCTTGCACGATGGCGGGAACTCCTGTTTTATGCCGATTTCGAACGGCGAAGTTGAGTTAAGCTATTCTTGATCCGAGTAGAATAAGAATGATTTGACAGATCATCATGAAAGGAGGGCCAGTGAAAAATGAATTAAGGCTATTGCTGCGGCTGGGAATCGAGCCCTGACATTCTGCGCGGCAGTTCATCGCACTAACCATCGCGCCACTGAGCCCGTCGTGTGCCATGGAAGTAAAACAGGCAGAATTGATGTGTAGTCAAAGTTACAACGGCTTGGCATCATCAAACTAACGCCAATCAGAGTTTGTCCTCGTTCTACAACCAACCATCAGCAACTTCACTTAGATCCTCGTTAGTTGTCTTAATCCCTACCGTTGCGGTTCTTACAAGTCGGTGATGCTTGTTTGCTTAAGTTGCATCCTTTCGAAATGATTACCCGCGCATTTAACACACCGAAGCTCTTCTTTCCGATAGCCTTGCATATGGTTCAACCCCTGGCAGCGTTTGCAGTGTAGGAAATTTGGTCTGTGTTTACACAAAGGCTCAATGTAAACGACTGCATTGAGAATAGTTCCATTTTTTTTAGATTTCTTCGGTACCCGTGGTATTACCGAAACTAAGAATAAAGGCTCGATCTGTTTCTCGTTCGAGTTCTCCTCGTCTTGCAGTCTTCTAGATTGGCTTGTTGTGGCAAACGGCCGCGGCGTACCGGATTATTCCCTGGCTGAATTTCTGCACGACCGTTTTCCGCCTTGAGTAACTCAAGCTCCTTTTCTTGTAGATTTATATTGGTGAGCTCGGTTGGAAACTCACTGTTTTCCTTCTCAAGATTTTGGTATTTCGCTGAGTTCGGAGTTTCTCGACTTTCTTGGGTTCCAGAACTCTTTTCGATGTTTGTTATGTTTGTATGTCTAGATAGCGGTGATCTGCTTACCTTTAAACTTTTTTCAACGAGTTTCATAAGCGCAATAATTATTTCCATCTAGAATACGAGGAGCCGACCTCCGAAGAGTGAATTTTCCAGTGAACCTATTATAACTCCTGGGGTACTTGTATCTTTGTGTTCTATTCATTGCATGGTTGATTTTTTGGACACGCCGACTCCTCCTCCCTGACTTGGGGTGGATTTTATTCGCCTTCTACGATAGGCATACCTACCTCGAGTATATTCTGCAGCTGTACCCTCTTGGGGTAGAAGTCATTAAACCAAATGACGTTCATTTGCTAATCTCTCTACACCTTCAAGCCAATTTCAGTGCCCACTTATATTATAACCGGCAAATTATTAAGTACATCAGTCACCGCCATCTATGCTCTCAGTCCAAATTACAATTGCAAATTGGCTTAAAAGTGAACCACACTTTGACATCACACCACATGTTGAGCAACTCACACCTGATACAAATTTATGCCTCGAAGCCGCAACAGCGCCAGGTGTAAACAATCTACCAAACTTCCAAAGAACTCTCTTTGCGTCACCTTGTCGCATCATGTCACACCAGCTCGTATACGCACTTGGAGACTCACACAAACCGCTGATTCAGAGCCAAATTAAGTGCAAACGTCTGCAAGACCCCAACATATCCGATCTAAAGTTGACGCTGCGAAAACTAATCCGCATCCACGGCTGCACCATTGCACCACACCACATCAAATGTCTAAATAGAGAAGAATTATTATTTTAGATTCCATATTAGGACTCCTCGGTGCATGGACGCATGGATGTAATGATCAATCAAGTTGGTCACCCGCTTAGTGGCCAGCGGACGGACACCGGACAGAACCTTAAAAAACACTTAACTCCATCATCCGTGGAATGCTGCGCTCAGAGAAATATTGAAATATTTTATGGACCATCATGATCCGCGTTATTACGGCCAAGTCGAGCCAGCCACTGACCAAATGAAGGCGAGCGTCTCATTAAAAGCATAAAGCCAGCCTTAGCTGGGCAACGTATTTGACGGAGTGAGACGCGCGCGGCAGTGTCATCGCATATCAGACCGCGATGCGCGGACCAATGACACCATAAAATCTGAATACATTTGGGATTAGATGCCGATCCACCATGGTGGTGCATGTGGATTGCATGACTAAAAGTCAGTTGGTGGTAAATTGGAAGCCGGCTTAGAAGGACGGATTTTTGTTTGAACATTTTTTTCTTTTCCTCTTCACTTTGTCTGACTGGTAGTCTCGGCTAGGAGTACAACGTGAGAAACAACTGGTATAGCAGCAGCAGTTTGGCGAAGCATTGATGTGCCGACATATGGAACATAATTTCGTCTCAAGGGACGCAAGTCGAGTTGGCAACTTAGTTATGGTTGGTAAGGCTGCCTAGGCAATTGGACGGATGAAATTCCGAATTAAAATTGCACTGTCGGAGAAGAGTAATTTCTGAAGGTATGTGATGCGGATCCGAGTTGTCAAATGTCGTTTAAGTGAACAAGCAAATTGATGGAGCTAAGCTGGTTCTGGACGGGGAATAAGAATGGGCACCAGTTCTTACAAACGAAGTTGTGAGCTTCTAGGGTTTGCTTTCGTTTGTTTGTTTGTTGATAAGGAATACGCTGATGGTTTTTTCGATGGGTGTAGCTAAGTGGCCCTTACTTTTTAAAGGGTGACCATGATATGCTTAGTATATGCTTAAGTTTGGCAAATAATGTCAGTTTGGTCATCGATGAGTGTTTGATTCTCCGGAAAAAGGCAAAAACTCATACTCGTGGTCAATCTCATTGGTAAAAATGTAATCAAAAACTGCGAAAATTACAAAACCAGTTGCTAACAGTTTTTTGCAGAAACCTTGAACTTATTATTTGATATCTGACACCCAAATTGGGGCCACAGTTCCTGGTGTACCTCAACCTAAATACTTACATACTTAAATGCCGTTACAGTCCGGAATGAACCTAGGCCTCAACCAACATGCCTCTCCAATTAGACCGGTCATTCGATAACTGCCTTCATTTGCGCAGTCCAAGTTGATTGAGGTCGGCTTCAACTTGTGCGTGCCACTTAAGGCGAGCTCTTTCCTACTGCGTCCGACGTCTGGCTGGGAATCGAAGACTCTGCGAGCCGGAGTATTGGTGTCCATTCGTTCTACATGTCCTAGCCATCTTAAACGTCTCCATAGCCCGTCATCGCTCTTGGGACCGAAGATTTTTCGAAGAATTTTCCTCTCGAATCGAACGAAGAATTTCTTCATCTGGCTTTGAGAAGGTCCATGCTTCAGCACCGTAGTTTAGGACTGGGATGATCAGGGTGTTATATAGGATCACCTTAGTAGTTCGAGTGAGGGCTTAACTACTGAATTGCCTTCTTAGCCCGAAAAAAGCGGTTGGCTTCAGAGTTAATAGCGGAGCAGAGATAGATAAAGTCCCGTACAACCTCAAAGTTAGTCATATCTGTCAATGGTGACGTTCTGTCCAATTTGTCGATGTTTTGTGTTCTTTCGTGTTGACAGCATATACTTAGTCTTACCCTCATTTACTGCTCAACCAATTTGCCGCTTCCTTCTCTAGTACAGAGCCAGGGCTATGACATCACGCTAAGTCCTACCAATGGTGTCAATATCGTCGGCAAATGTTAGTAGTTGCACCGATTTTTGAAAAATTGTGCCTCTGGTGTTGGCTCGTGAGTTTTGCACAATCATCTCAAGAATCAAACTGAAGAAGTCACATGACAGCGCATCGCTTTGCCTAAATCCTTTTTTGGTATCGAATGTGTCGGTGAGGTCGTTTCCGACCCTGATGGAGCAGCGAGAATTCTCTATCGTCATCCTACACAAACGGACGAGTTTGGGCGGTATACCAAAATAGACATGGCTCTGTATAGTTCGTCTCTATAAAAACTGTCGTATGGCGGCTTTGAAATCGATGAATAGGTGGTGGGTATCGATTTGGACCTCTTGAGTTTTTTCAGGATCTGCCTTAGTGTGAAAATTTGATCGGTTGTGGACTTTCCTGGCCTAAAACCACACTGATAATGGCCAATCAGGTTATTGGTAAAGGGTTTCAGGCGTTCACATATTACGACAGATAAGATCTTGTAGGCGATGTTGAGGAGACTTATGCCTCTGTTGTTGGCGCAGCTTAAAGTGTCGATGCTGAGGTTCCATTCTTCAGTCATAATTTCTTCCGACCAGATTCGGCTTATGAGTTGGTGGATGCTACCTACCAAGCCATCTCCGCCGGCTTTATAAAGCTCAGCGGGAAACCGTCATTTCCGGCAGCTTATTAAGCTTGAGGTTAGACTGTCGTTGCCAATATTGAATGGTTCGTTCTGCCTGACAGCGGAATGTTGTTTGTCATCGCCGTTTAACAGCCTGCAGAAGCGGTCCTCCATATCCTCAGCATCGACTGTGTCTCAGCAATGATATTTCCTTGTTCATCTCGACAGGATTCTGTTTCATTGGTTTTGACTTTTTACACTTTGGTAAGACTTGCGAACATCGTTGCTGGAGTAACACCTCTCTATATCCTCGATCGCACGCTTTTCTTTTTTTTCTCAAAAGCCGGTGTTCTTCCCTTCTTCTCTGCCCATAGAGCTCAACGGCAACTCTCGTCTTCACCTGCAGCCTAGCCTTGTAGGCCTCTGCGAGCATTTGTCGGAATTACTCATCAAACCAGGGGATTCTTGCTGGTGGGCGCAAGAAACCTAGCACATCAGTTGCTGCTGATCTAATAGCTTTTTGGCATCGTTGCCATTGTTTTTCGACATTTGATACCGGTGGTATGATGTTAATCTAGAGGTTAAGGGATAATCGTTGCGCGAAGGGCTTGGCGGTCTCTTGCGATTGCAGTCTTTCGACATTTAATTTTTTTCGCAGTATTTTTGGATTGTTGCGGTGTGGTGGATATCCGCATTCTTACCTTGGCTGCAACAAGGTACTGGTTCGAGTCGATGTTAGCTCCTCGAAATGTTCGGACATCCAAAATACTGGATGCGTGCCTCTTGTCTATCGCAATGACCATTCGAGGTGACGAAACCTTGTATTGTCTAAAGTGGCATTTCGTTCCGTAGCAAAGTCAATTAGCCTAAGTCCATTACCAGACGTGTTGTCATATAGGCTATGTTTTCCGACAATACCGCTAAATATGTCTTCTCTTCCTACCTTTGCGTTCAAATCTCCCAGCAAGATTTTAACATTGTACTTTGGAAGTCGCTCATAGGTTTTGTCAAATAGCTCATAGAAGCAATCCTTACCTATACCATATTTTTCATCCGTTATGGCGTGAACACATATGAGGCAAATGTTGGCGAATGCGGCATTGGTGCGGATAGTTACAATGCCTTGGAAACACAAGACTTCTTGCCGAAGTTTGCCACTTATATCAAATTCACATCCGAATATTCGCTGTTTCTGCTCACTATAACATGGTCCGTAGTGGATGTCACAGTTTTTCAGTCTCTTTTTGTCCGACCCATCCAATCGTATTTCATGGATGGCAGTAATGTCTGCTTTGAAGCAGTTTAGGGCTTCCGCTAGTTGTTCGCTTGCACCTTTCCTGTTTAATGTTCTCATATTCAAGGTGCAGATATGAACGTCGTTGTCCTTTTTTTGTTTAGCCGGTCGTCAACAATAAAATCTGTCCTTTCCGAGGCTATTGGTTGCTTCGTAACAATGGATTTTTACCATGGATGGGTAGTTAACCCAAAGCACCAATGGCCTCCAACCTGGATGGCCAGTTCCAATTTATTAGATAGCCCTATGACACGGGGCCATCAGTATCCACTAAAGGGTTGGGCGCTGCCGTTGTCCTTTCGGTTCATCCGCCACCATCTCTGTTTAAGGGGCCTGACTAACCATTGTAATTTCTAGACAATCTGTTGTTCAAATATGTCGAAGCAGCTCGTCTAGGTTTGCTTGGGACAGCAGGCCGGGTATTCATTCCGGGCCATTCTGACCTGGCTGTTTTTCGTCGTGTTATCAACACTCGCGCTTATCGTTTAGCAAGTCAAGACCAGTACCCAAAGGTTACCACTTGGAGGTTAAAAATAAGCACCTGATGTGTAGTAAGAGTTACAACCACTGGGCATTGCCAAAGTAAAGCCAATCAGAGTCTACCCTCGTTCTACAACACCCAAACCATCAACAAGTATGCACTGCTGTCCTATTAATTTCGTCTAAAGAAAATAATCTGCACCCACCTTATTGGTACGCAAATGTAAAAGGATGTGATACCGAATTGAAGGATTAAAGCCCTCAAAATGTTTTCATTAAATTGTTCGAAAATAGGTGGTTGTTTACACCATCTAATCACATATCAGAGAGTCCAATTAATTTAACCCTAGGACACGAACCTAGTAATCGATTTTTTTTTTAAATGCATTTGTCTCTCGGAGCTCAGTCAGTAATAAACTTCCAGTAAATTCAGTGTCCCGCACGGAAACTAAATGTGATTTCGGAAAGTGGACTTGAATATTCCTAGCGAAAATATTTTTGTGCGAGTGCCAAATTGGGGGCTTGCACATTTTTAGATTATCAGTTTATGATAAGGTGAATCCCACGTTTGTGTAATCGCAAGTGATAATTATTACACAGCCACAATAGAAAGTCAAGGCCCTGACCTTGGAACCTTTTCCAACCTCTTCCTTTAACCAACAACTGATAAACACTAACACCACCCATGTCCCACCAAAGCAATCCAATAAATTCACTTTCGACTGACAACTTTAATAGTTATGGGGTATCATTAAAAATTCAAACAGTTTGCAACTTTCCCAAGGTTAAGAAAAGTTCCTGCCTCTACATGCCAATTTTATAACATAATTCGTAACTTGCTCATCACTAAGTGGCACTGTCGTTTGGAAAAAGGATGTTTGCAAATGAACTCCGTCGCTGTTGTGTTTATTTTTTGTAGGATTCTACGGGAAAACCTCCCCCGATACGAATTCACCTCATCCACATTGAGTAGTCACAATCGGCCTAACAATGTCATTCGAAGAGCTCCCACTGTTTCGAAACAGTTTGAAAATTTTAAAGTTTCTATCGTTGCTCCTCCAAGATGACTGGAAGCGATATTATAGCTTTGGACCGACAATTCTGCTGAATACTTGTGAATTCGTGGAACTATTCATAACAGATGCACCCTTGGATTCATTCATTCGAGATTCTTACTTTTCGGTTTTGTGGTTTAATACGCTAATACGTGGTTTTAGTCTCGTCTACAATCGTTCACGGTATGAGAAGTTCATGGACGAGTTGAGCACGGTTTATAAGGAAATTCAGGACAACGAAGGCGTGCAGTTGAATAAACTTTTGAATGAAACCATCAAGTTGGCCAAGCGTTTAGAATCCATGAACATATGTACCGGCGTTGTGTCGAGTATTGGGATCTGTTTGTATCCTTTTATCATAGGCTCAAGAGGTAAGGCTGATCAAAATTTAATAGAATTATCGTAAAAGTCTTAAAAAAACATACTTTAAGGACATCCGTTTGGGATGTACGTTCCTTTCGTTAATAAATTCGAGTCACCTTGGTATGAGATCATTTATATCTATCAGGTTATCACAACCCCAGCAGGATGTTTCATGTATATACAATTTACGAGTATCCTTATCGCGTTCTTTATGTTTGGCATTTTGATGTGCAAAGTCTTGCAGTATCACCTGAGGAATTTGAAAAACTTAAAACCGAAGGAAATTTGGGCTGAAATCGTTTGGTGTATTCATTACCAATGGACGATTAAAAGGTATTAAGAGGTATTTGTGGTATTTTGTGAATTTTATGAGTCTTTTCAGATACGTGGACGTTATCAATTCCTTGACGACGTATATTTATTTGGTTGAATTTTTATCGTTTAGCGCACTGTTGTGTGCTTTGCTGTTTTTACTTAATTTGGTAAAGGATCTCATGAAGTCTTCGATTTTAATTAATAAAATTGTTTTACCAGGTTGAGGGCATCTCACAAATTGTGATTGTGTTGATCTACATCACGTTGATATTCTCACAAGTTGCCACCGTGTATTGGTTTGCAAATGAATTATCCGATCAGGTGAGCTTAGGAGTAGACGTACCTTTCAACTTGCAGTGGATGAAATTTCTGTTTGTATTTAGAGTGCCGCTATAGCTGATGCTGCGTATGATAGCAATTGGATCGAATTTGATTTAAGGACACAAAAGGTTCTGAAACTATTTATTGCCGAAGCGCAAAAGCCTTCATCGGTAATTTTTAAAATTTTATTATTTAGCATTTTTTTTTTAGCTTATATTTATTTATGGAAGTTTACAGCACTTATGGAAACAAAATCTTTCAGATAATTGTGTTTACCGTTGACGATTATAATGCTTATATTAAGTATGGTTACGGAACGTTCAAAAAAATTCTGCCTCTTCTGCCATCCCAACTCTAATCGATAATCACAAAAACTTCAAAAACAAGTATATGAAACTGTGACTGAATTATAATACACCACCAAGTGGTTGATGATTTTAAATCAAATTCACCTTGGTGAATCACGTAATTTTCAATCAATTTTTTTTTTCTTTTAAACCAACTCATAAAAACAATAAATAGGACATAGACCCTATGCAAACTGCCACGCCCACCTGAAAAGAGCGTTGTTTTCGTTTAAACCTTAACCAAAAAGTGTCTGACCAAGATATTTAGAAATTCTGATTATCTATATTTCGTAAAAACAACATTTATGAGGGTGTTTTTAATTGATTAATTAATTAATTAAAACAACTTTCGATTAAAAATTTTTGAGAATAATTTTATGAACATTTCGTCTATGAATCCTTTTAACCCACGCAGATTTTTTGGCGGCCTTTTCCTAAAAAACTACCGCATTATGCTGCGTGCTTTTCTGCTGAATTCTTAATTATTATAAAAATTATGTCCATAAAATCGATTAAAAAATAATTCGATTTTATGAACGGTCTATTAAAAAGTTCATATAAAAATTCTGTCCATAAAATCGAATTATTCTTGAACCGATTTTATGATCGGTCTATTAAAAACTTCATATAAAAATTCTGTCCATAAAATCGAATTATTTTTGAACCAATTTTATGAACGGTCTATTAAAATGTTCATACAAATATTCTGTCCATATAATCGAATTACTTTTTAATCAATTTTATGAGCGGTATATTAAAAAGTTCATATAAAAATTCTGTCCATAAAATCGAATTATTTTTGAACCGATTTTATGAATGGTCTATTAAAAAGTTCATATAAAAATTCTGTCCATAAAATCGAATTATTTTTGAACAAATTTTATGAACGGTCTATTTAAAAGTTCATATAAAAATTCTGTCCATAAAATCGAATTACTTTTGAACCGATTCTATGAATTGTCTTTTAAAAAACTTCACATAAAAATTCTGTCCATAAAATCGAATTATTTTTGAACCGATTTTATGAACGGTCTATTAAAAAGTTTATATAAGAATTCTGTCCATAAAATCGAATTATTCTTGAACAGATTTTATTAACGGTCTATTAAAAACTTCATATAAAAATTCTGTCCATAAAATCGAATTATTTTTGAACCGATTTTATGAACGGTCTATTAAAATGTTCATACAAATATTCTGGCCATATAATCGAATTACTTTTTAATCAATTTTATGAGCGGTATATTAAAAAGTTCATATAAAAATTCTGTCCATAAAATCGAATTATTTTTGAACCGATTTTATGAACGTTCTATTAAAAAGTTCATATAAAAATTCTGTCCATAAAATCGAATTACTTTTGAACCGATTTTATGAACGGTCTATTAAAAAGTTCATATAAAAATTCTGTCCATAAAATCGAATTATTCTTGAACCGATCTTATGAACGGTCTATTCAAAAGTTCATATAAAAATTCTGTCCATAAAATCGAATTACTTTTGAACCGCTTCTATGAACGGTCTATTAAAAAGTTCATATAAAAATTCTGTCCATAAAATCGAATTACTTTTGAACCGATTTTATGAACGGTCTATTAAAAATTTCATATAAAAATTCTGTCCATAAAATCGAATTACTTTTGAACCGATTTTATGAACGGTCTATTAAGAAGTTCATATAAAAAGTCTCTCCATAAAAAAGTTCATATAAAAATTCTGTCCATAAAATCGAATTATTTTTGAACCGATTTTATGAACGGTCTATTAAAAAGTTTATATAAGAATTCCGTCCATAAAATCGAATTATTTTTGAACCGATTCTATGAACGGTCTATTAAAAAGTTCATATAAAAATTCCGTCCATAAAATCGAATTATTCTTGAACCGATCTTATGAACGGTCTATTCAAAAGTTGATATAAAAATTCTGTCCATAAAATCAAATTACTTTTGAACCGATTCTATGAACGGTCTATTAAAAAGTTCATATAAAAATTCTGTCCATAAAATCGAATTACTTTTGAACCGATTTTATGAACGGTCTATTAAAAAGTTCATATAAAAAGTCTGTCCATAAAAAAAGTTCATATAAAAATTCTGTCCATAAAATCGAATTATTTTTGAACCGATTTTATGAACGGTCTATTAAAAAGTTTATATAAGAATTCCGTCCATAAAATCGAATTAGTTTTGAACCGATTTTATGAACGTCCATAAAATCGAATTATTTTTGAACCGATCTTATGAACAGACTATTGAAAAGTTCATATAAAAATTCTGTCCATAAAAACGAATTATTTTTGAACCGATTTTATGAACAGTCTATTAAAATGTTCATACAAATATTCTGTCCATATAATCGAATTACTTTATAATCGAATTACTTTTATGAACAGTCTATTAAGATTTTCATACAAATATTCTGTCCATATAATCGAATTACTTTTTAATTAATTTTATGAACGGTATATTAAATAGTTCATATAAAAATTCTGTCCATAAAATCGAATTACTTTTGAGCCGAATTTATGAACGGTCTATTAAAAAGTTCATATAAAAATTCCGTCCATAAAATCGAATTATTTTTGAACCGATTTTATGAACGGTCTATTAAAAAATTCTGCCCATAAAATCGAATTACTTTTGAACCGATTTTATGAACGGTCTATTAAAAAGTTCATATAAAAATTCTGTCCATAAAATCGAATTATTTTTGAACCGATTTTATGAACGGTCTATTAAAAAGTTTATATAAGAATTCCGTTCATATAAAAATTCTGTCCATAAAATCGAATTACTTTTGAACCGATTTTATGAACGGTCTATTAAAAATTTCATATAAAAATTCTGTCCATAAAATCGAATTACTTTTGAACCGATCTTATGAACGGTCTATTAAGAAGTTCATATAAAAAGTCTGTCCATAAAAAAGTTCATATAAAAATTCTGTCCATTAAATCGAATTACTTTTGAACCGATTTTATGAACGGTCTATTAAAAAGTTTATATTAAAATTCCGTCCATAAAATCGAATTATTTTTGAACCGATTTTATGAACGGTCTATTAAAAAGTTCATATAAAAATTCCGTCCATAAAATCGAATTATTCTTGAACCGATCTTATGAACGGTCTATTCAAAAGTTGATATAAAAATTCTGTCCATAAAATCAAATTACTTTTGAACCGATTCTATGAACGGTCTATTAAAAAGTTCATATAAAAATTCTGTCCATAAAATCGAATTACTTTTGAACCGATTTTATGAACGGTCTATTAAAAAGTTCATATAAAAAGTCTGTCCATAAAAAAGTTCATATAAAAATTCTGTCCATAAAATCGAATTATTTTTGAACCGATTTTATGAACGGTCTATTAAAAAGTTTATATAAGAATTCCGTCCATAAAATCGAATTATTTTTGAACCGATTTTATGAACGGTCTATTAAAAAGTTCATATAAAAATTCCGTCCATAAAATCGAATTATTTTTGAACCGATTTTATGAACGGTCTATTAAAAAGTTCATATAAAAATTCTGTCCATAAAAACGAATTATTTTTGAACCGATTTTATTAACAGTCTATTAAAATGTTCATACAAATATTCTGTCCATATAATCGAATTACTTTATAATCGAATTACTTTTATGAACAGTCTTTTAAGATTTTCATACAAATATTCTGTCCATATAATCGAATTACTTTTTAATTAATTTTATGAACGGTATATTAAATAGTTCATATAAAAATTCTGTCCATAAAATCGAATTACTTTTGAGCCGAATTTATGAACGGTCTATTAAAAAGTTCATATAAAAATTCCGTCCATAAAATCGAATTATTTTTGAACCGATTTTATGAACGGTCTATTAAAAAATTCTGCCCATAAAATCGAATTACTTTTGAACCGATTTTATGAACGGTCTATTAAAAAGTTCATATAAAAATTCTGTCCATAAAATCGAATTATTTTTGAACCGATTTTATGAACGGTCTATTAAAAAGTTTATATAAGAATTCCGTTCATATAAAAATTCTGTCCATAAAATCGAATTACTTTTGAGCCGATTTTATGAACGGTCTATTAAAAATTTCATATAAAAATTCTGTCCATAAAATCGAATTACTTTTGAACCGATTTTATGAACGGTCTATTAAGAAGTTCATATAAAAAGTCTGTCCAAAAAAAAGTTCATATAAAAATTCTGTCCATTAAATCGAATTACTTTTGAACCGATTTTATGAACGGTCTATTAAAAAGTTTATATAAGAATTCCGTCCATAAAATCGAATTATTTTTGAACCGATTTTATGAACGGTCTATTAAAAAGTTCATATAAAAATTCCGTCCATAAAATCGAATTATTCTTGAACCGATCTTATGAACGGTCTATTCAAAAGTTGATATAAAAATTCTGTCCATAAAATCAAATTACTTTTGAACCGATTCTATGAACGGTCTATTAAAAAGTTCATATAAAAATTCTGTCCATAAAATCGAATTACTTTTGAACCGATTTTATGAACGGTCTATTAAAAATTTCATATAAAAATTCTGTCCATAAAATCGAATTACTTTTGAACCGATTTTATGAACGGTCTATTAAGAAGTTCATATAAAAAGTCTGTCCATAAAAAAGTTCATATAAAAATTCTGTCCAAAAAATCGAATTATTTTTGAACCGATTTTATGAACAGTCTATTAAAAAGTTTATATAAGAATTCCGTCCATAAAATCGAATTATTTTTGAACCGATTTTATGAACGGTATATTAAATAGTTCATATAAAAATTCTGTCCATAAAATCGAATTACTTTTGAACCGAATTTATGAACGGTCTATTAAAAAGTTCATATAAAAATTCCGTCCATAAAATCGAATTATTTTTGAACCGATTTTATGAACGGTCTATTAAAAAATTCTGCCCATAAAATCGAATTACTTTTGAACCGATTTTATGAACGGTCTATTAAAAAGTTCATATAAAAATTCTGTCCATAAAATCGAATTATTTTTGAACCGATTTTATGAACGGTCTATTAAAAAGTTTATATAAGAATTCCGTTCATATAAAAATTCTGTCCATAAAATCGAATTACTTTTGAACCGATTTTATGAACGGTCTATTAAAAATTTCATATAAAAATTCTGTCCATAAAATCGAATTACTTTTGAACCGATTTTATGAACGGTCTATTAAGAAGTTCATATAAAAAGTCTGTCCATAAAAAAGTTCATATAAAAATTCTGTCCATTAAATCGAATTACTTTTGAACCGATTTTATGAACGGTCTATTAAAAAGTTTATATAAGAATTCCGTCCATAAAATCGAATTATTTTTGAACCGATTTTATGAACGGTCTATTAAAAAGTTCATATAAAAATTCCGTCCATAAAATCGAATTATTCTTGAACCGATCTTATGAACGGTCTATTCAAAAGTTGATATAAAAATTCTGTCCATAAAATCAAATTACTTTTGAACCGATTCTATGAACGGTCTATTAAAAAGTTCATATAAAAATTCTGTCCATAAAATCGAATTACTTTTGAACCGATTTTATGAACGGTCTATTAAAAAGTTCATATAAAAAGTCTGTCCATAAAAAAAGTTCATATAAAAATTCTGTCCATAAAACCGAATTATTTTTGAACCGATTTTATGAACGGTCTATTAAAAAGTTTATATAAGAATTCCGTCCATAAAATCGAATTATTTTTGAACCGATTTTATGAACGTCCATAAAATCGAATTATTTTTGAACCGATCTTATGAACAGACTATTGAAAAGTTCATATAAAAATTCTGTCCATAAAAACGAATTATTTTTGAACCGATTTTATGAACAGTCTATTAAAATGTTCGTACAAATATTCTGTCCATATAATCGAATTACTTTATAATCGAATTACTTTTATGAACAGTCTATTAAGATTTTCATACAAATATTCTGTCCATATAATCGAATTACTTTTTAATTAATTTTATGAACGGTATATTAAATAGTTCATATAAAAATTCCGTCCATAAAATCGAATTACTTTTGAGCCGAATTTATGAACGGTCTATTAAAAAGTTCATATAAAAATTCCGTCCATAAAATCGAATTATTTTTGAACCGATTTTATGAACGGTCTATTAAAAAATTCTGCCCATAAAATCGAATTACTTTTGAACCGATTTTATGAACGGTCTATTAAAAAGTTCATATAAAAATTCTGTCCATAAAATCGAATTATTTTTGAACCGATTTTATGAACGGTCTATTAAAAAGTTTATATAAGAATTCCGTTCATATAAAAATTCTGTCCATAAAATCGAATTACTTTTGAACCGATTTTATGAACGGTCTATTAAAAATTTCATATAAAAATTCTGTCCATAAAATCGAATTACTTTTGAACCGATTTTATGAACGGTCTATTAAGAAGTTCATATAAAAAGTCTGTCCATAAAAAAGTTCATATAAAAATTCTGTCCATTAAATCGAATTACTTTTGAACCGATTTTATGAACGGTCTATTAAAAAGTTTATATAAGAATTCCGTCCATAAAATCGAATTATTTTTGAACCGATTTTATGAACGGTCTATTAAAAAGTTCATATAAAAATTCCGTCCATAAAATCGAATTATTCTTGAACCGATCTTATGAACGGTCTATTCAAAAGTTGATATAAAAATTCTGTCCATAAAATCAAATTACTTTTGAACCGATTCTATGAACGGTCTATTAAAAAGTTCATATAAAAATTCTGTCCATAAAATCGAATTACTTTTGAACCGATTTTATGAACGGTCTATTAAAAAGTTCATATAAAAAGTCTGTCCATAAAAAAGTTCATATAAAAATTCTGTCCATAAAATCGAATTATTTTTGAACCGATTTTATGAACGTTCTATTAAAAAGTTTATATAAGAATTCCGTCCATAAAATCGAATTATTTTTGAACCGATTTTATGAACGGTATATTAAATAGTTCATATAAAAATTCTGTCCATAAAATCGAATTACTTTTGAACCGAATTTATGAACGGTCTATTAAAAAGTTCATATAAAAATTCCGTCCATAAGATCGAATTATTTTCAAACCGATTTTATGAACGGTCTATTAAAAAATTCTGCCCATAAAATCGAATTACTTTTGAACCGATTTTATGAACGGTCTATTAAAAAGTTCATATAAAAATTCTGTCCATAAAATCGAACTATTTTTGAACCGATTTTATGAACGGTCTATTAAAAAGTTTATATAAGAATTCCGTCCACAAAATCGAATTATTTTTGAACCGATTTTATGAACGGTCTATTAAAAAGTTCATATAAAAATTCTGCCCATAAAATCGAATTACTTTTGAACCGATTTTATGAACGGTCTTTTAAAAAGTTCATATAAAAATTCTGTCCATTAAATCGAATTACTTTTGAACCGATTTTATGAACGGTCTATTAAAAAGTTCATATAAAAATTCTGTCCATAAAATCGAATTATTTTTGAACCGATTTTATGAACGGTCTATTAAAAAGTGAATTCAAAATTGTATGACGGTAATTTGAAAAGGACTGATTGAACGAGAGAGGCTGCAAGATGACGATGAAAATTGGTATTTGGTCTGATTGTTTCGGATGGGATGACGTAGTCAAATTTGCTGATGTATTCCGTTTTATTAAGGGTACTTCCGGTTAAAATTGCATTTTGAATGTTTGTGTTTCTCGAGGATAGCTTGGACGATTATTTCGAAATTCGGGACTCTTTCCGAAAGGTGTAGCGTGTAGACGGTGTGGATTATGAAACGAAAAAATAACACGAAAAATAGAGAAGCAGCGTCGGGCGCGGTTAGTACTTTGATTGATGAAAATGGGCCTAGCAACTAGCATACAACAGGTTTTGTAGGCGAGCGAGTTGAAGGTCGCTGTAAGAAATGCTTGGAAGGTTTAAACCTATTTTATGCGGTAGAACAAGTCCAAACTAATCTAAACACATGTTTTCACTATTTTATGTCTGAAAAAATGACATGTAATTCGGTACTCATACACAATTTTGTGAGACATCAATGCTTTTGCATGTAACTCTCACAAAAACCCAATAGCATGCGAATTTAGCGGAAATTACTCAAGAAGTTGTCAATAATGATGGTAATACTAAGGGTCTAGTATCAGCTATCATTATAACACAAAACATGATGGAATGGAAATTTAACTTAAGTAGTTTGTTATTAGAACCACTGGAATAGTCTGTTTCATTTGGGTGGAATGACAAACATTACTTCAGAAAAATCAATCTTGATCATTGAAAAACAAAAAGGATATTTTCTGAGAAAACTTAAATTTAAAAAAAATGTTGGATCATCATGTTCTAAAATTGTAGGCTTTGTTTTAGCACCAACTCGCCAATGTTATCACAACAAAGGGCCCAATGAGGCTTTTGAATGATAGCTATAGTTGGACTCTGATATAGTAAAATGGGGTTCATGAATACAAATTGTTCAGCCGGCATAATCCATCTCGGTTGCACTTGGAGAATGTTTTGAAACTGATTTTATGGCAGTTGAAATCATCTTGAGTGTGGAGGCCGAATTAGATGAATACACTATGGAAGGGGTAGACAGAGGCAGAGATTGAGTAGAATACAGTTTCACTTCTACCGGGTGTGAACTCAACACGATTTTTCATAGCCTATCCCACAGAGGTATATAAGATTTTATACATAGCTTGTAACAAAGAGAAATCATTTAGCTAGATAAACCTGAAAGTATATGGATCGTCTCAGAATCTATTTGCCTGTCCGTCCGTCCGTCCGGGCGCTCTACAGGAGCGAGGATAATGAGAACCATTTCTATACCCAACGCCATATCGTATGTAGCGAAAAAACGTTGTTTTTGTCGAACCATACAAAATTTTGATAAACTGTATGTTGCAACAATGTCAATTTAAATATTTCTTTGCCACGTTTTAGGGATATTATTTTAAGGATGGGATGGCATAGGTTATAAAACGATCCGCACAGTGGATTTTAGCCTTCTCATATGTTTTCAAATAAACAATATTTCAAAAACGTTTCTTAAACAATGTTACTGAATGTTTCGTGTATTGGATACACTTGAAAAAAAACACGATTTTTTGTCAGTTCCTTTCTTATAATTAAAAAAAAAATTATGGCACACTAGTCTCGTTAGTATCCAGCGCCTAATAGCTTTTCCTCACAATTGTTCCTTTGTTTGTGCTTTTCTTTACACGATGGCAGAAACTTTTGTTTTATGCCGACTCCGACGTTCTATTGGAAATTAATATTACTCGACTGATTTCCTTTCTTCCATTCTATTATAAGAAAAAACCTTTACAAAACATGGTTCTTAAAATTTTCCACAATTGGTCAATACACGTGAGTCTGTTGGGATGTCGGCAGTGTTTTGTTATAAACGGGGATCGCTTACGAGTATGCTTCGACCGGTTGAACCTCATGTTTGTTGGTGGGACGGGTGAGGAGGGTACACAGTTAAAGAAGCACTGGAGAGCAAACTTTCATCCAAAATTAAGTGGTTTCTGACTGTTGTGACATTTAAAAAAAAATGGACGGCTAATTCGGTGTATATCGAACTAAATAAAAAAACAAACAAGAATTTTAACGAAAAACATTATATGCACACAAAATAAGTTAGTAACACTTATATCACAAAAAAAAATCAACAGGTTGAACATATTGACGAATGTTTGGAAAGTAACAATAATGACTACGGTTGAAGCATACACGCGTGCGCAGGGCCATTAAAAGCTTATGGACTTTTTTTTTTAATTTATTTGAGGTTTTAGTTTGATAATGTTTCAGATGTTGCCCACGAATTACTCTAAAATGGTCCGTTTCGTGGATTTTCTATAACACTTTTAAGCATATCGGCATTCCATGATTTACAGGAGTTATGTTAGCTTCAAAGGCCTTATGGGTTATTCATATAAACGTAGAAATGGAAATCCAATGGTGCCAAATTACATGATCAAGGTGTCAATTGGCAACGATTTCCTGAGATGACGTTTTCATTGAAGGTTTTCTTTAGTAATTCGATAGCTGTGTGACTTGTAACGACCATTCAAGTCCGCTGTACCAATATCTTGAATTCTCGGCAATTAGAATGCATTGCTCTATTGCGATCTCCATTGACAGTTATGCTCCTTCCTTTCGCATTTAAAAAAAAGAAGGTCCGATGATGAATACTCTCTGTTACAGCAGCAATATTTTAATTATCGCAGGCTTAACCTACTCTGGTTGTTGGATGAACGTGGAATTGCAAAGTCTATTGAAATGTTTCTTATACCATTATAGGTTACATGTTATGCAGAATAGAAAACGCAATTTTTATAATTTTTTTCATTTTCAGATTCTTGTTGGAAACGTTTACCCCATGTCACTTCAAATGTTGCAATCCTTGATCAACAAATCATATTCCTATTTCACTTTACTAAGGAACGTCTATAAATAGTGATTTAATGACTTGGCCCTATATACTAAAAGACAAAAATATTGAATAGCTCTTATAACACTTATTGCACCACCAAATATTATTTTACATCGAAGGACACATAAACTAGGTACATGTTGTTAAAATATTTTTACTGTATAATTGACAATATTATAACTTTCAATTTAATTAAACAAATAGAAATATCATGCGAATATGTCCTCTGTATATTTACACAATCACCACATGTGTTTTATTAAAAAAATCAATCTTAACCTCGAATGTTAGCGAAAAGCTTTTAGGTTAACTCCAGCCTATTCAATCCACGCGGCGCTAAAGGATTGACCGTATCAAAAGTTGATGAATAAATCCTTGGTCGTTTGGAGAGAAAAATTCTTCGAAAAATTGTTGATCCCGTTTGCATTGACGGGCTATGACACGATGATTGAACTCATGAGCTATACAGCGGCCAGTCAAAAAAAAACTTCGCATTGGACGTTAAAAATGCGAATGGACACAAGCCAGACATCGGACGCGGGAGATAAAGACCTTGTCTTCAGTGGCTCGCATAATTAGAAACCGACCTCAACCAACTTGGAATGCGCAACGCGAGGTAGGAAGGTAAAGGTGGCGGCTGTGCAAGAACCCAAGTAGCAATAATTTTGTTGGGTGGCCGCGGTATAGTGGTAATGTGTTCGCATCGAAGGTTGCGCGTTCACTCCCAGCCAAAATCCATGTAACCGTTATATAAAGGAATACAAAAGTTTGGTTGTTACACCTAAAAGCATACACCATCTTCAAAGATCTGCGAATTAAACGAACACAAGAAACAATGACTCCCCAAAGTTAGTTCGGACACCAACCATGTAGTAATCACTCTCTTTCCCGTACTGTGGTAATGCGAAATGTTAGTCTTAGCTGTGCTCGTAGTGTGGTAATGCGAAATGTTAGTCTTAGCTTTGCCCTTTGTAAAAGCAGACGAATAAAGTTATCCTGCGCTCTTAAGTCTCGCCTCCTTCATTATTAAGATGTTTTTAAGGAAGCTAACGATTTTTAACACAAGTAATTGCGTTGATTTTTTAAAGATAGTCCCTGATGTATTGTCCTGAGTTTTACGTAATACCTTTTCAAGAAATCTACAATATTGGAGCATCTGCTTTCAAGCATCATGCATCACCTTGGTTTTGTTCTCTGGTGGTGTCGTAGTTATCAGTTGTATCCCTCCGATCTAATGGAGCAGTGAGCATTCTCTAACGTCATCCCGATAAGACGTATGAGCTTAGCAGGGACATGGAACTATGCAGTTCTTCCTTACTTAAGGCTGAACTATAGTAGAAGATGGCTCCGGACGACCACTTCCGTACGAACGTAATAGCTTTTCGCTTCGATTCGTTCACTTTTGCTCACTTTCGAAAAAGCGAAGTCATTCTTCAAGCTTCAAGCTTTCTCTTTCTATTGTTCTTTCATACAAAAATTTGACATTTCACTTCAACAGCTGTGTACAGTTAAATTTTTAATTCATAAGCAACGATTTTGTCAAAATGACATCCACTCTGACAATCGCTTCCATTCACAAAAGTCTATTATGGGCAACTGGAGTAATTGACAGTACTGAAGAAAACTTAACGTAGAATTTTGACATTAGCTTCCGATTACATCCGACTATTATAGTTCAGCCTTTCCACAGTCATAAGCTGGTTGAAATCGACGAACTGGTGATGCTTTATCAAAATATCATCGAAAAAAAAATCCTTCAGCAAGACAACTTAACCGCTCTGAATAAAGTGATGAAAAACCGGACTCTGAATTTATTCGCAGTCATACCCCAAAAACGTCTTTTCCCCAGGAAATCCATCAATGTCACCTGCCATGTACAGAAAGGCTTTTAACGCACATTTTCTTAATTTATACCAAACACCATTCCTAGGCCGATAAAACTCATCGCAATTTACACACCTCCAACACGTTCAAGCACTAACCAATTCATTAGACCTGTAATTAGTAGTCTGCATTCCGAATCGTTGTAGACATTAGCACTTTGTTAAGCCACCGCACCTTGAGTTTTCTATCTCTAAGACCACTAAGTGCGGTTGGTATCAACCTGGCAAAAAGCCTCTTCGTATCTCTTAAAAGAGCTTCAAAGCATTTAAACTTCAAATAAAAAAAAAAAAAAACGAAACTGACCACTTGTACAGATTCATGCTGCGAAAGGATGTTCCTCGTAAGTGACTGCCGACACTTTGAATCTTCGCAATATAACATTCAAAACATGCACAGGCACACTCAACCTCAACCTGCTTCGATCTCTAATTTAGATATGCAAAAGGATGTGCGCACCCATTTGTGTGCAACCATTCGAACCGATTAAATATTCAAAGTTCACCCAGAGACCTGCAATTATGGCGTGTGAATGGAGCACCTGGACAAAATCTGATTCCATAGCCTGTATATAGTAGACCAACCGAGTTGCTTCGCCATATAAAGATGGATCTGTGCGCGTATGTAAATCCACTCGCTATGGGAAAAGGAATGCGTTGGCATCTCTGTTCAAAACCTAACCTTCAGTGCAAATGCAAGCCGAACATTCGCTGATGTTTTAGCATAAGCGGACTTAATAGGATCAAGCCCACATGCAGTCTCGATATGAATGACAAAGTATATACGCACGTATAAATATGTAGGGGTCCCGATTCCGACTTAAATATTATAACTCGCCGCATAAATCATAGATGAAGAGATTCCTCAGCCAGGGCATTATTCATTCATATTCACGATCTATTCACGGTACATTGAGTCCGCCAGTCTCAAGTCAGGTTATCAGTTATTTTAATTGGAGCACTATTCGAATGAGTTAGCCCCGGAGATTGGTCGTTCTCGCGCCAATCAATTGCTATTAATCAAGCATCGGCCAGTGCAGTGCAGTTCAGGGATCCTTTTGCGGCGGAGAGTAATAAATTCTACCGATGTTTGCGGGACAATTAATCATTACGAGAGGGACATGTGAAATATACTATGTTGCGCCTGCTGATAGTATCCTTTAGACTAATTCTCTGAAGCTTGTCAGAAATTCTATGGAACTGGATCGATCATCACCAGATAGATATCACTTGATGCACTCATTTGGAAAATATAAACGACTGGACTGACGTGTCAATAAAGACGACTTTGACAGCCAAACTAGGCGGTTGGAGATTAAAAAGCCGTCCGATTGAAATACCGCATCCGGCATAATCGCCACCTTAATGGAATTCCTGAACAAATTGTTAACGACTATGTGTCGTGCACACATTTGCATCTTTAGTGGAGTCGCTCCTCCATTTCCGTTATCATGAGTACTTTTCACCATCATAACACACTTAACAACTTAACATGGTGCGCAGGCGCAGCATCCACCGTACTCACACACATGTGATGGTTTAATTTCTCCGACAGCAGTGATACGGCCAGACTCTGGGGGCCTGTCAGTGATAATTTATATCAACCGATGTTATGAGACGCAATGGGAAAGGAACCTAAACCGGGTCGTTGCGCGTACTATCTACCGACACGAGTACGAAGTACATCTCGTGTACAAGAGGAAATTTATATTTTCGTTTATTGAAATTCACGCTTATAGATCCATTAGAGCGAATGCTCCAGGTGGAACACTATACCAACCAAACTCCAAGTCCAAGTCCAAGTACAAGTCCGAGTCGAACAATAAATTTATTGCACGAGAACGCCAGAGTTTGTGTAATTATAACCGACGTCCGAGTGTCTTCCCAATAAATTATTTTTACCGACGACAGGTCAGGTGTTTTAATTGCTTTAGAACCGTGTGGACTTCTCTCGTCTCCCGATTGATGTCACCAGTTTAAGTACGATCGGTGTACGTTTAAATCGAATGTGGGCAACAACACAAAAAAAGTCTCAGGTGATCCGGGAGGAGTGTATTTAGCTAATGGCGCATGAATTACAACCAGGATCGTGCACGTGTTCGGTAAGTTTTCTAAGGCGAGAGAGATCAAAAGTTCAACATGTTCATCGGTTCATCGTTAAGCAATGCGGCAGCGAAGAAGACGATTATGCAAATTTTTTGTGGAATAATATCTATATCGACAGAACGGCGCGCCACGCCGGCGCAGTGATAATGAAACCGGTGGGCTATATTATACCCGATGCTAATGGACGTTTGTAGTTGGATTGCGGCACGACATAATGACATCTGTGTTACGTCATTTATGGGTTTTAATAGCAGGCGATGGATCTATTATCACAGCAAGTGTATAAATATTAAAACAAACCGAAGTCCAGGGGCCTACAAAGTTACGACATAGTCAGGATAAGTCAGAGAATTCCAGAAATATGAACTCCTGAACTCAGAAAGATGTATTTTTGTATGAACCAATAAAATTAAAGCTGGTCGAGGTTCTCGGTCTCCAACTTAAATATGGCGGTACAGTTTGCTGAAAACCTGAACCGCAATCAACTTGGCTTCTCAATTTGGCTGGTTCTTGATTCAATTGGTTCAATTGATCACTGGAAGTTGGTAGAGATAATTGTTCCCTTGGTCAAGAAAATTTAATGGTGGCTGCTCAAAGACAGCTTAAGCACCTGCTAATGGACTGGTAGAATCAAAATCTGAACCAAAAGGAACATGCAAAGCAGCACCGCCCTTAATAACCAAAAAAAAAAGCAACTGCCACAGGTTCTTGGTCTTCTACTTTCTTATGAAGGGCGAGCCGAAGTATTGGTGTCCATTCGTCCGACATATCCTTTCCAACTTAAACGTCTAATGCGGAGATTGGTTGACCAGGGTCATGTCGCTGTACAGCTCGTATAGTTCTTGGTTGAATCTTCATCTTAATAGCCCGTCAAATCAAACGGGATCGAAGAATTGTCCTCTCAAATCGACCAAGGATTTCTGCATCCGCTTTTGATACGGTCCATGCTTCAGCGCCATAGACTGGGATAATCAGAGTCTTATATAGGATCTCATCAGTAAAAAGTTCGAGTGAGGGCTTTACTCCTGAAATGCCTTCTTAGCCCGATGAAACAGTGGTTGGCAAGAGTGTTGTCAAAGTTAAAAGCGAAGCCGGGGTAGACAAAGTCCCGTACTACCTCAAAGTTGAATCTGTCAATTGTGACGTTCTGTCCAATTCGTCGATGTTGTGTGTCCTTTCGTGTTGACATCATATACTTCGTCTTGCCCTCATTTGTTGCTTAGCCCATTTTTGGCACTTCCTGCTCTAGCTAGCAAACTAGCAAACGTGGCTATGACATCACGTTGGGTCCTGCCAATGGTGTCAATATCGTCGGTGTATGCTAGAAATCGCACCGATTTTATTGGTATCGAATGTGTCGGTGAGGTTGTTTCCGACCCTGATGGAGCAGCGAGAATTCTCCATCGTCATCCTACACAAACGGACGAGTTTGGGCGGTATACCAAAACTAGACATGGCTCTGTATAGTTCGTCTCTATAAATACTGTCGTATGGTGACTTTGAATTCGATAAATAGGTGGTGGGTATCGATTTGGACTTCTTGAGTTCTGCGTTAGTGTGAAAATTTGATCGGGTGTGGACTTTCCTGGCCTAAAACCACACTGATAAAGGCCGATCAGGTTTTTGGTAAATGGTTTCAGGCGGACCAGATCTTGTTGGCGGTGTTAAGGAGCCTTATGCCTCTGTAGTTGGCGCAATTCATAGGTCTCCATTATGCCGATCGCGCGAAGGTTGCGGATGTTCCATTCTTCAAGCATACTTTCATCCTACCAGATTTGTTTTATGAGTTGATGGATGTTATTTACCAAGTCATCTCCGCCGGCATTATAAAGCTCAGCGGGAAGGCCGTCATATCTGGCAGCTTCATTAAGCTTGAAATATTATATTGCTATCCTCACTTCACTCAGGTCGTGTGGTGGGTAGTTTTTGCTGTCGTTGCCAATATTGAATGGCTCGTTCTCCCTGAGAGCGGAATGTTGTTGGTCATCGACGTTTAACTGTCTGCGAAAGTGGTTCTACGATATCTCCTTGTTCATTTTGACAGGTTTCTGTTCGAGCCTTGTATTCCTGGCTTTGACGTTTTACACTTTAGTAAAACTTGCGAATATTTTTCCTGGAGTGGCAACTCTCTATATCCTCGATCGCGCGCTTTTCTTGCTCTATTTTCTTCTTTCTGAAAAGCCAGTGTTGTTCACTCCTTCTCTGCCTATCAAGCTCAATGACAGCTCTCTTCTTCACCTGCCGCTTAGCCTGTAGCTTAGCCTTGTATGCCTCGTTCTTGGCTGCAAGCACATGTCGGTATTCCTCATCAAACCAGGAGTTTCTTGTTGGTGGTCGAGAGAATCCTAGCACATCAGTTGCGGCTGGTCGAATGGCTTGTAGGCATCGTCGCCATGTTCTTCGACATTCGATGCTGGGGGTATGGTGTTAATCGAGAGGTTAAAGGATACGCTGGCTATAGTGGAATTTGGTTCCACACTAGCCTAAGTCCGTTGCCAGACGTGTTGTCGTGTAGGCTATGATTTCCGACAATACTGCTAAAGATGTCTTCTCTTCCTACCTTTGCGTTTAAATCTCCCAGCATGATTATAACGTCGTACTTCGGTAGTCGCTCATAGGTTTAGTCAAGAAGCTCATAGAAGCAATCCTGAGCTATATCGTCTTTTTCCTCCGTTGGGGCGTGAGCGCATATAAGGCTTATGTTGGCGAATTTAGACTTGATGCGGATTGTTACAATACGTTCGCTAATGTCTTGGAAACATAAGACTTCTTGCCTAAAGTCTGGCACTTATAATAAATTCGCATCCGAATATTCGCTGTTTCTGCTCACTATAACACGGTCCGTAGTAGATGTCACAGTTTTCGGTCCATCTCATCGTATTTCCTGGATGGCAGTAATGTCTGCTTTGTAGCAGCTTAGGGTTTCCGCTAGTTGTTCGCCTTCACATCTCCTGTTTAATATTCTAACATTCCAGGAGCAGATACAAACGTCGTTGTCCTTTTTTTGTTAACAGGGTCATCAGCAATAAAATCAGTCCTTTCCGATGCTATTGGAGGCATAGTAACAATTGTTTTTTCCATGGGTGGGTAGTTAACCCAAAGCACAACCCCCAACCTGGAAGTCCAGTTTCAATTTATAAGATACCCCTATGACACGGGGCCATCAGTATCCACTGCAGGATCGAGCGGTGCCGTTGGCCTTTCGGTTTCTCCGCCAAAATCTCTGTTCAAGGGGACTGACGTTCATTTGATCAACACTCGCACTTATCGTTTAGCAAGTCACATCCGCCTGGATGAGTCCAATCTCCGATGGTTACCACTTGGAGGTTAAAAATAAGCACCTGATGTGTAGTCAGAGTTACAACCACTGGGCATTGCCAAGCTAAAGCCAATCAGAGTATATCAACTTTCTACAACATCCAACCACTTGTTTCGCTTTCTTTTTATTCACGAAAAGCACATCCTAAGAGTAACTCCATTTTGTTGTTTTTGCTTAACCAGCTTTTACAGGCATAAATGCCAGACAATTTCCAGCAATTATGAGTGAATCGGTAATTGAATGCTAATTAAAAAGCTGCATGTATCCTTAATTGCATTAGCAAATTCACGTTATACACTTATCAGCATTACCCTACATAATGTAGATGTAACATTACCATTAGGCCTATATCGATGCACGAACCCCATAAAGGTCCTAAGCCAATTAGGTACCCATGTTGGTGCACCATGTAAGATAAAATGCCGACACATTCCAATTTACCTTCCTCATCCTCTTTTAAAAAAAAAAAAAAATTCAGAATTTTCCCCAACATGCATTTGCCTTTGTTCGCTCCACTAACATTTGATAAGCAAAAGGATGTGCGCGCATGTGCAGTCAATCCGCACGATTAAAAATTCAATGATCACCTATAGAGCTGGTATTATGGCATGCGAGTCGGGTATATGATATATACACTCACTTGCAGAGCAGTTGCTTCTCCTAATATGGAAAGATGTAAGTTTACCCGGTCGGAATATGCCAAAGGAATGCGTGACGAAGCCTATAACATCCGTAAGTGCAGCTATAGCTTCCAGCATAACCGTGTCTATGCAAATGCAGATGTTAAGCATGAACGAATTTAATAGGATCAACCCACATTCAGTCGATATGAATGACAAACTTCGCATAAATATATGAAGCTCCACTCGTGGCCTTAGGTGCTATGACTAGTCGTATAAATCATAGATGGGGTTGCAGTTTACAGAGAGATTCCTCAGTAATGCTCAATTGATCAATGACACTTGCTGGATGCAACACTTGTCAGGTCTGGTTGAGAGATATTTTAATTGGAGATGCTCGGACATTGGTCCAGTGGGAATTTTTTTTTTGTTAATTGATGTTTGTGTTGGTATTGGTTTGTATGGAATGGGATTTGAATTGCGAGGAGGTACAGTGCGTGATGGTTGGTATGATCATGGTGGACGTTGACATTTGAAATTCGGTAATTTGACATCAAAGACTTTGTGGTTCCCTAAGAGGATGAGATTTGTTGAGCTTCTAGCATCCCCCTATACTAAACCTTCTAAAACCTTTGAAAAGAATTGTTTGTCTATGACTTTTAGCAAATAATGACATTTTAACGTCGGGTCATTAGCTTACTGCCTTCAGTTACTCGGCAATTAAGCGAGGTGTTCTTATACTGCTGCTGAGGTCTGCCTGGGAATAGAAGTTTTTGCGAGTCTGAGCATTCGTCGGCGTATGCTAGTACTTGCACCGATTTATGGAAGATCGTGCCTCTGGAATTGGCTCAGGAGTTTTTCATAATCCTTTGGCATTATTGCCCTTCATGAAACCTTTTTTGGTATCGACAGTTCCGATGGGTTCGTTTCTTACACGGATGGAGCAGCGAGAGTTCTACATCGTCCTCCTGCACAGGCGGACGAGTTTTGCCGGTATACAAAAACTAGACATGGCGCGAATAGTTCTCTATAAATGCTGTCGTACTCGGCTTTGAAATCGATGAACAGGTGGTGGGTATCGATTTCTACTGCTATTGGTTTTTCCATGATCTGTCGACACGTGACGATTTTATCAGTTGTGGACTTGCTTGCCTAAAGCCCTTATTAGTGCACCGATCAGGTTGTTGGTAAGCGGTTACGCTTTTATCTGTATATTTACGAGCTCAGTAATATATGGTATATGATCGATTCCCAGCCGTAGCAATACCTATATGATTATTCAGTGGCCCTCCTCCTTCGACATATCATCCGAGTAGAATCATTGTCTATATAAGCTTATATCAACTTAGTCGTTCGGAGTACACATAACAGAGGAGATAGCTAGGACCTGCGTACTACCTAGCCTGTATCGCGAAAAATTGTTTTATTTATTTTATCTTCTTATAATACGGCTTCTTATGTCGCAAGAGACCGCCAAGACCTTCGCGCAACACCATACCACCAGCATCGAATATCGAAGAATAATGGCAACGATGTCAACAAGCCATTAGATCAGCCGCACTTATGTGCTAGGTTTCTCTCGACCACCAACAAGAAACTTCTGGTTTGATGAGGAATGCCGACAGAAGCTCGCTGCCAAGGACGAGGTCTACAAGGCTAAGCTGCAGGTGAAAACGAGAGCTGGCATTGAGCTCTACAGGAAAAGAAGAAGGCAAGAACACCGGCTTTTCCGAAAGAAGAAGAAAGAGCAAGAAAATCACGATATCGAGGATATAAAGAGGTAACACCTCAGGAACGATGATCGCAAGTTTTACCATAGTGTAAGATGTTAAAGCCGAGGAAACAGGGCTCGAACAGAATCCTGTCGAGATGAACAAGGAAATATCGTAGTTGAGACCCAGTCGATGCTGATGATTTGGAAGAACCACTTCTGCAGACTGTTAAACGGCGATGACGAACAACATTCCGCTCTCAGGTAGAACAAACCATTCAATATTAGCAACGACAGCGAAAACTGCCAACCACCCGACCTGAGTGAATTGAGGATAGCAATATCTAAGCTCAAGCTTAAAAAGACTCCCGGAAATGATAGGCTTCCCGCAGACTTATAAGCCTGACAATTGGAACCTCAGCATCGTTTGCCCGATCCCCGAGTATCCTCAGCATCGTCTACAAGATCCCATCTGCCGTAATATGTGAACGCCCAAAACCACTTAACAACAACCTGATCGGCCCTTATCACACTTCGGCAGATCCTGCAAAAAAAAACCCAAGAAGTCCAAATCGATACCCACCACCTATTCATCGATTTCAGAGCCGCATACGACATGATTTACAGAGACGAACTATACAGAGCCATGTCTAGTTTTGGTATACCGCCCAAACTCGCCCGTGTAGGATGACGATTTAGAATTCTCGCTGCTCCATCAGGTACGGAAACGACCTCACCAACACATTCGATACAAAAAAAGGATTTAGACAAAGCGATGCGGTGTCATGTGACTTCTTCAATTTGATTTTTGAGATGATTGTGCAAAACTCACCAGCCAACACCAGAAGCACAATTTTCCAATTATCGGTGGAACTACTAGCATACGCCGACGATATTGAAATCATTTTTAGGACTCAAAGTTATGTCATAGCCACTTTTGCTAGTATAGAAAAGGAAGCAGCGAAAATGTGTTTAGCAGTCAATGATGGGCAGGACTAAATATATGCTGCCAACACGAAAGGATACACAACACCGACGAATTGGACAGAACGTCACCATTGACAGATATAACTTACATAAGCAAACCACGCACAATACCGGTGTTGAAACTCAACATTCGCACAGAAATCACTCAAATTACGCCTGAAACACTCCAGAAAGACATGGAAAGTTCCATTTTAAGAGCTCATGAGTGCATGTCTTCTAATGGTGGCCACTTACCCGGTGTGATTTTCTATATTATAATGTAAAAATGTTCCATGAAATAAACTTTCATTTGCAATTTATTTCATTATCTGGATTTCATTTTTTCGTTCAAAAGTTATTCCAGATACATATACGTAGAAAAACGTCTTTTGGTCACCCAGCGGCGGGACTGGAAACCATCCTTAACCTGCTACCGCTAGATCTTTACATGCAAGAATCTCCAGTCAAAAGTTCACTAAGAATCACTCAGCTCAACTTCTGGAAAATTAACTCAGGAGAGCATGCTTAACGGGCTCAGTGGCGCTATGGTTAGTGCTATGAACTGCCAGCCGTAGCAACACCTAAATGATTTTGCACTGGGCCTCCTCCTGTCATGATCTGAAAAACCATCCGGTTGGTACCAACTGTCAAGAACAGCTTATCTCAACTCGCCAGGTGAGAAAGCTAGGTCCTGGATACTAACGAGCCAGTTGTAACAAAAATTTGTTTTTACAATTTTTTGGACACACTTACATACAAAATAGAAACCTGGGCTCACCTATATCCGCTGGATCACATATTGTCTCACCCTCACTATCAAAGTCCATTTTCCTGCTTCTTTCCTAGTAGAGAGAAGTGTGAGAGAAACGAACTGGGAACCGAAACCATATTTATCTACACCGATGCGATGGTTCAAAAGTGGACGTTGGCGTTGGAGCTGGAGCACTTTTCGTCTCCATGAGTACAGCAGTGTCTTCCAGGCTGAGATATTGTCAGTAGCAGAGGCAGTCAAATTTACCTCAATGCTGGCGATATCACCATCTTTATTGATAGTCAAGCTGCAATTAAAGCAATCTTGTCGTGAAGAACTAAAGTAATTGGCGTCCAACATAATGTTAAGCTCTCCTGGGTCCCGGACACAATGGCATGCAGGGCAATGAAATCACTGATGAACTGATGCGAAAAAGATCTGCCATCAGCATTGATCATACAGACCAGTCTATCAAACCGCCATTATGTGACCTAAAATCACGGGTTTGACAGAAAACACTCCCCACCTGAGTAACACAAAGCACGATCAATGCTTGTGGCAGATCTTTTCTCACCACAAACTTCTTCGAAGAAGCAGGAAATCTGTTTCGATACTGTTGGGGATACTTATTGGATACTACTTACAAACTGAAAATACATTTTATAGATGATGACCCTTGTAGAGGTTGCGGTGCTGAAGAAATGTGTGAGAATAGCCCTTATTTTCGGTGCCACTGTCCAGACTTGAGTCTGATAAGAAAAATAACTTAAGGTTGTTCCACAACCTCACCGGATCTATTTGAAACCCCTCTCTCTAATCTTATAGGTTAACAACAAAATCTGGAGGGCTGGAAAGGGACTTATAATATACAATGGAAATCCACCCACGCACGAGGACCCCCAACGGGATGCCCGTTGGATCAATGGACCTATTTAAACATAAATGTGATCGGGGAACCCACCAACCTAATCTAGAGAAACCGACATTAACCTGCTTGATCAGCTGGCGAAAAAAAGTGCTAATTTGAGAGACATGTTGAATAAGGCACAGGTTTACTCCCAACTATAGCCTCACTAAAGTAGCAAAGGAATGAAGGTTAGTCTCTACTGTGTGGACCATCGGTTTATTAATCAAAGACTCTGCAGCCTAATCCATTCGGCAATTTTTCACTCACAAAAATTGATTTAAATTAATAACTCCGTAGAACTCGCAAGTATGAATACAAATGACATCCAACCTAGATCGATCCTTAAATTTCGAGGTCAAATAAATATTTTACTACACAAAATTGCATATCACCAATACCACGTTAGTCTCCCCCGTCATCAATTGAATTCCAAGCAATTAGCTACATTCAATTATGCAAAATGCGAATGCCCATTCGATTAACAAAATTGCTACCTCCATCCACCATTTCGTCAGGATTCGTCAACAAATTCCTCATATAAAAGGCCACTTCGACATGGAAACAAAATAATAAGTGTTTCCACTTCCAAGCCAATCGGTTCGAAAATGTTCGAAGAAATCCAAGTCGTCTATATGAGTGTGCGAATTTTGAGGTTTTGGTCCTTGATCTATGATCACAACTGGCGTCGGTATTTGTGTCTGTCACTGGCGACGTTTTTAAACGTCACACAACTGGCTTATATGCTTTTGACGCGAGAAGGTGTGGATGCCAAGATTCGAAATGCATATATGCTCGTCCTTTGGAGCAACACCATTTTACGGGCATATCTACTAGTATACAACAGGACGAAGTATGAGAATTTTCTGTCCGAATTGGAAGTTCTCTACAATGAAATTAAAGTGAGGTTATATCGTACATTTTGCTGACTCTTTATAAGATGAGAACTTTATAGAGAGCTGGAGATGAGTATGTCCAAAGTTTGTTGAATGAAATGAATTTACTGGGTCAACGTATGGCGTGGTTGAATCTGTTTCTGGGATTGCTGACTTGTATTGGATTTGGATCGTATCCTCTGTTCGCAAATGATAGGGGTTTTGGTTTTACTTAACAGTGATTGGAGATTTCATAAAGTTTTGGTTTTTTTTTCAGCTCTACCATTTGGAATAATTGTCCCTGGAATCGATGAGTACCAGACACCTTTCTATGAAATTTTCTATGCTTACGAGATGATTGTAACACCAATGGGGTGTTGCATGTATATTCCATTTACCAGCTTAATTGTGGCGTTCATCATGTTTGCCATTATTATGTGCAAAGTTTTGAGGCATCGGCTGAGGAATTTGAAGCAACCTGGTGATTCGAATAGTATAGTCAAGGCTAAGCTCATTTGGTGTATTAAGTATCAGAGTACGATTATAAGGTAAGGAAATTGTTTTTAACTTTGTCTTACCTTACAAAGAGAAAGGTATTGTTTTCGTAAAAATTTTCGACATCGAAATTTTTTTTGATTCTAACACAACGATGCTAGCGGAACAAAGAAATTTAGTTCTTGAAATTACGTCTCCAGCCTAAAGCACTTGACCGTTTTCGTTAAGATTTTAATAGTAAACAAAGGGCCTAGAATTGTGACCAACAAAATTCTGATATGACGTTATTGTTCAAAACTGAAGAATCCGTTATGTATAATTTGGGGCATAAATAATTACTTGGAATTGTTACAAACGGTAAAAGTAATATGGATACTAAATTTCATTCAATTTAACCAACTTGTTTGCCAGAAGTTGAAAGTTTTCCTTATATGGTACTTATATGGTCTCAATCAAAAAATCCGTGATATGGGTTCTCTCGAAAAGAACTTAGTGTGTAGTTTAATTTTTTTGGATATAAAAACTTCTGGATATAAAAAAATGGCCTATAATTGTTTGAAAAAAAAATCGGTCAATCCGTTCAGGCTGTTGCAAGGCGAACCGTCTTACCGACACGGACCGACTTACGAAATTCGAATAAAACACATTTTTTGGGCATCAGCATATCGAGGTCGGAAATTTTAACGTCCGTCTGTGTGTCACCGATCCTTGGGCATTACATTTTGAGTGTTGAAGTTTGGTATATTGACTCTCATAGAAGGTGGGCCAAAAGAAGTCATCCGATGTTGTTTGGCTGTCATTTATTTTTCTAAATGAAAAACTTCTAATCGATTTTTTTTAATTATGTTTATTTAAACCTTTAGAATTTTATTGGTCAAGTCGAGAAGATGATATCGGCCAAATGGAAGCCGTCACAATTGATTGCCATACGGGCTCGTTTAATGACATTTTTCATCACTTCGGTGAGAACTTCGGGAGACAGATTCTCGCACTCGTGTCGAATGTTGTCGTTGAGGGCTTCTAGGGTCTCGGGCTTGTTCACGTAAGCACGGGACTTCAAAAAACCCCAAAAATAAAAGTCTGGAACGGTTAAAACGGGCGATCTTGCGGGCCAGTGCAAATCGCCAAAACGAGACATGAGGCGACCCGGGAACGCCGCCTTCAGAATATCGGTTGTGGCTCGGGCAATGTGTGCCGTTGCTTCGTTCTGCTGGAACCACATGTCCTCCAGTCCTCATTCGTCCAATTGCCGATGACTCCTCCAGCGTGAACAGCACACCATGCAGTAACTTTGAACGGGTGTAACGGTTTCTCGTGCATTAGTCGTGGATTTTCGGTGTCCTAGAGCCTCATCGCTCATTATGACTTTGGTAGAAAAATCGTCCACTTCGTCCTCGAGATTGAGGATGGCTTGGGCGTAGGCTACACGCGTTTGGCGGTCAACAGGCAGCAGCTGATGCACGGACTGGACTTTGTACGGGAACATGTGCAAAACTTTGACCAAAATCCGCCTTAGGGACGACGGGATGATGGCTAATTGCGAGGCACGACGTCTGATCGATGTTTCCGGCGACAGCTCAACATCGTCGGCAACAGCGGCGATATTCTCGGCACAACGGGTGCTCCGGGGCCGATCACTTTTGGCAACGTCTCGTGTGGTCTTAAAGGTTGGTGGCCAAACGGCGCAGTGTTTGCGCAGTCGGTGTCGGACGGCCCGGGAATCGGCGACGGAATTCGCGCTGCACCAACACTACAGACGAATCGTTACGCACAAAAACAGACACGATTATTCCGCATTCTTGGGGAGTGTATCGCGCCATGGGTTGATCATTTGTATTCTAAGGCTCTCTAGTCCACAAATGTCAAAACAGATTTGATATTCAACGCCATTTGCAAAAATAAGAGCATCTTCCAATGGGGTAATCACTTGTGGCCCACCTTTTTCTCATATATAGACGAAGCAGAAAAGTGTAATATTTTTTAAAAATCCGCCCATTTTTGATTCAAACCACTTCTCGCCCAAACGATGAAGAAAAAACGGTTTAACATTCAGTGGTGAATACCGTCTTAAATAATACTGAAATACATATGCAACTTTCCTTAAGGACTTGGAACTTCCTATTTAAGTAAAATGCAAACTTCATAAGATAGGTAAAAAAATGTATTGGCTTGAATTACTATTAAAACATTTGTGAATGGAATTCTTCTTCGTTTATTTGTCCACCACGGGAACGTAAGCAGCGGTCAATACGTTTAACCCAATTCTCGATAACTCGGCCGTGCATTTTGACCGATACCGCTGCTATTTCTCGTTCAATATTAGGTCTGAGCTCCTCTAACGTCGTCGGCTTGTTAGCATAGAGCATACATTAATGATTTAAAGTAGTTTCATAAAAAAAATCTATCGGCATTATGTCACACGATCGAGCTAACACGTTCACCGAACTGGACTTCAATAACTCGATTGTTGCACCCGCAGTGTAAGCGTGGCACCGTCTTGTTGGAACCACATATCACTGAACCCAATTTTCACTGTTATCCAATTCATGCAATTGCTCAAATAAATAACGTTCCGGTATGTTTCTATAGCGAATATCACACGTGCCGGTTATTTTCATCGGCGAAAAAAACGGCCCAATGATGCCACCTGCATGAAAACCGCATCAAACTGTGACCTTTTGCGGATGAAGTGCTGTTTCAGGAAGTACATGAACCAGCACTCACCTATCCAGTAACGCATATTTAACGAAAACTGCGCATTATCGTTGAACATAATTTTCCGATGAAATTCTTCTTGAAATACGTCGCTACATATTCTGCCCTCGCGAGGTATCCGTCAGAAATTTTTCCGCGACGCATACTTCGTCGGAGGTTAAAATTCCATTCGATGTATGTGCCATCGGAACAAAAATCACTTTACTTCAATTCGTAAATAAATTCCGCGAAGAATTTGTGTCGAAGGAAATCGGCAAAAGTACTGCACTTAGCTGTCAAAAGTTGCACGAAAAATGCATCTGAACGCACTTCAGCGCAATTCGCCGGGATGCGTTAGAAAATGTCCGGCAAATATTCCGAAAAGCTTCTTGAAAGAATACCTCGAAGCTAAAATCCTCCGAATCGTACAAAAACGGAGAACTTTTCGCTTTGATGGATACCTAGCTAGGGCTGATTATCAAGCAGCTTTAGTTCATGAGTCAACTTGATCTTATTGGGCCTGCGCACACGAGTATGCTTCAAGAATAGTCATTATGGTTACTTTGAAAACACACAGGAATATGTTAATCCGGTTGAAAAATGTGAAACCAACTTTTTATATTATGTACATATGTGTACTGTCCTGGATTTTTTCCTTTTTGATTTCCGCGATCTTACAACAACACTAACAATTGAAACTGAATGGTAACGATTTATTTTGCGTGTAGAATATGTTTGCGTGAATTGTTGTTGAAATTCTGGTTTGCTTTTTTTCTTTAAGTCGATTGTCATTGGATTAGCCACGGTTTTTTTTAAATATCACAACTGTCAGAAACACATGGATGTGTTGGTAGATTTCACCTCTTGAACGATCAACCACTTAATTTTGGATAAAAAAAATTGCTCCCAAGAGGTTCTCAAGCTGTGCTCCCTCCTCACCCTTCCAAACCTTAAACATGAAGTTCAACCGGTTGATACATACTCGTGTGCGAAGGTCCATCAGTGTGTAGGCCAAGATCCTTACGCAAAATTCGCCATAAAGTTGTCTGAGAGAGGTCCACTTCTTGAGAACGCCGTGAAATTATTTTTTTTAAATATCACAACTGTCAGAAACACATGCATTTGTTCAACCACTTAATTTTGGATAAAAAAAATTGCTCCCAAGAGGTTCTCAAGCTGTGCTCCCTCCTCACCCTTCCAAACGTCAAACATGAAGTTCAACCGGTTGATACATACTCGTGTGCGAAGGCCCATTAGGGTGTAGGCCATGATCCTTACGCAAAATTCAATATAATGTTGTCTGGGAGAAGTCCACTTCTTGAGAACGCCGTGAAATAAACTGATTTTTCTCGTTTGCGCCAGATGCCTTTACGGCAGCAATATTCTCCACACTTCGGGCAAAACCTAGTCTCACTGCCACGGAAACAACAAGCAGCGAATATTCTGACCTAATGCATTACTTGTCTACTGGGGCGAGAATTATGTCCGAAAATTGGGGTTAATACTCTTAAAGCTGCGACCATCAACTCGGAATTTCGGTTGATTTAATTGTTTGTAAACATTATTCCTTCGTGTATTTAAGCTTGAAGAAAATGTTGACTGCATTGCATATTTTGACATTGACAGTTCGGTAATCGGTTTAAGGTTGCCCTCACACTGAAAGTTTAAAGTTGTCAAGCCGCTATATAAAACCCTAGAAAATTCCATTAAATTCTTACCCGGGGTATATATTTGCAACTTTCATGGTATTTTCATGTGTTAGGGTATCTGTACACGGGAGCAGAGCAGAGCTCACGTGTTACACATAAAAATACCATGAGAGTAGAATTTAATATGGACTTGCAAATCTAAAATCTAAAACTTAAAGAAATATATTTCACAATTGCAAACGAATAAAAAATATTTTTTTCAAATTGCCTGCCACAAAACGTCGCCCTAGTGACACAAAAACTTTCAATATTTGATAATTTTCGATTTTTTTGTGATTTTATGATTTTTTTACCATTTTTCATTTTTATGAGTCTTACAAACACATTCGTAAAGTGCTAAATTCTTATCTACCTCACTTAGAGACACAATTATTCCCCACAGTACAGAAATTCTATATTTTAATTAAGGTGGTATAACCAGCCCAAAATCGTAAAAAAATGTAGTTACGTTCTTGTGCCACTAGGGCGACGAATATCATTTTAATATTCATACAGTAATTTGGGCGCCAGTTAATTTTATACTCCGTACAAACAGGGCTATGCAAAGGATAAATTGTTTCATTTCTTTTTAGATATATAAAAATAGTAAACCAGCTGACAACTTATATATTTCTCTTGGAATTCATCGCATTTGGAACGTTATTGTGTGCGCTGCTATTTCTTTTGATTATTGCAAGTGCCTATGGAAGAAAACTATCCATTTAGTTCTCAAATAAGTCCACATTTTCAGGTCGATTCACTGGCTCAAGCTGTGATTGTTTGTGCTTACATAACGATGATATTTGCTCAGATTCTTGCACTTTATTGGTATGCAAATGAGCTATATCAGGAGGTATGCATATTTAACTTTTATTGTATAAAATAATTAATCAAATTTTTGATAAATCATTTCAGACGTTGGACATTGCTGCGGCTGCATATGACACAAATTGGTTTGAGTTTGAAATTCCTGTTCAAAAAACTGTAATGCTGCTTATCTTAAGAGCTCAGAAACCTTGTTCTGTAAGCAAAATATTTATGCACATGAATAAGTGTGTGATATTTTAGTGGCTATCATTTTTTCACCAGCCATATGCACTATTTATCCCAGCACGACATTGGAGATATATCGCTAATAGCACATTTTAATTAATCATGATAAATTTTAATTGAATTCCTATTTAACATTTCTTATATCATTTTAGTTGAATGTTGGAAATATACACCCTATGAGCTTGGAGATGTTTCAATCACTACTGAATGTATCGTACTCATATTTTACACTACTAAAACGTATTTATGGTTGAACATGTGTGTTTAAGTTTATTTATAGATTCGTTATGTAAACTTAAGGTATAATAAAATTAAAATTCACACTTTTAAGTGAAAACATCGTTTTAATACGCCGAACTTACGCTAGTCACACACTCCACTTGAATCCTAGTTCTTACTCTTTAAGTTGAGTTTTGTACAACTAGTGTTCCACAGGTTGCAATTATTTAGATTAACAAAGTTGTTAATTACTCATATACTTTCTTAAATGGTGCTGCAGTCCGGGATGATACTGGGCCTTAACCAACATGCCTCTCCAATAAGACCGGTATTTTTCTTCATCCGCTTTTGATACTCTGATATAACTCACACTTAACTCAGCACTGAAACATCGGGGGGATCATTCCGTAACTTTGAAAACGATTATCACCCAAACGGTAGTCGAGACCTCATGAGCAAGCATTTAATAGTCGTTTGTGATTTGACGATTACTGTTTCACATGAAGCAAATAAAGTGATATTGCTGACAGTTAAAACGACAATTGATCTTACCTGATGCAAGATGCACTGTCGAAATTTTTTCATCGAACGATAATGGCTTTACGAAATGATGGCCGGGTCTTTGGTAACCGAAAATAATGATGCAAATATTATAAACAATCAGTTAAAGTTCAACCACCCTGTATACACGAGTTTAGGGAAATGTAATTTTGGTATCACATATTTTTAGGCTGAAGAGTATGATCATTTTCTGATTCAATACAGGACACTCCTAAAAGCATGCTATATTAAATACGATTATCGACTTTTGGAAATACTTAGCGTATGCGTGTAGTATCACCTGAAAAGGCTGCCACTAGTGACTATCTGCTTACTAACTCAAGTGACGCTACAGTCCGGAATGAACCTGGGACCGGAGCTTAGCTAACTGGCTCCAGGTGCGAAGTACAAGTATTTGAGAGGTCGGTTACTAGTTAAACGCGTCACTTAAGGCGATGTCTTCCTCTACTGCGCCTGACGTCGTGACCATTCCTTCTACATGTCCTAGCCATCTTAGAAGTCCAATGCGGATGGGCATGTCGCTGTACAGCTCGTATAGTTCTTGGTTGAATCTTCGTCTCCATAGCACTTCAACGCAGACAGGACCGAAGATTTTTCAAAGAATTTTCCTCACGAATCGACCAAAGATTTCTTCATGCACTTTTGATACGGCTCATGCTTCAGAGCGGTAGAGCAGTACTGGTATGATCAGGGTCTTGTATAGAAACTCCTTAGTTGTTCGAGTGAAGGCTTTATGACCGAATTGCATTCCTGGCCCATGAAACAGCGGTTGGCAAAATTGATTCTTCGTTAAATTTCTGATGAGATGTTGTTGTTAGAGTTAACAGCGGAGCCAAGATGTCAATGTAGATCTGGCAAACGATGCTGAGGTTCCATTGGTCAGACATACTTTTATCCGACCAAATTTTGCTTATGAGTTGGTGAATGTTACTTACCAAAATTTAACCTCCGGATTGATGCAGCTCAGCGGAAAGTCAGTCATTTCCGGCAGCCATATTAAGCTTGAGTTTAGATATTGCTATCCTCACTTCACTTAGACCGGGTGGCTGGTAGTTTTCGTTGTCGTCTCCAATAGTGAATGTTGCGTTCTGCCCGACAGAGGGACATTTTCCGTCATAGCCGTTTAACAGTCTGCAGAAGTGGTTCTTCAATATCGTCAACCTCGAATGTTTCTCAACTACGATTTTTCCTTGTTCATCTCAACAGGATTCTGTTCGAGCCTTGCATCCTTGGCTTTGACGTTTTACACTTTGGTAAAACGTGCGAACATCGTTCCTGGAGTGGCACCTCTCTAAATCCTCAAACGCGCGCTTTTTTGTTTTTTCTTTATTCTGAAAAGCCGGTGTTCCTTGCTGCTTAAATTTTTTTTCCTATAGAACTCAGCGGCAGCTTTCATCTTCACCTGTAGGCCTCGTTCTTGGCTACGAGCATCTGTTGGTACTCTTCTTCAAACCAAGCGTTTCTTACTGGTGGGCGCGAGAAAATTAGCCGGTTAGTTGGACTGATCTAATGGTTTGTTGGTATCTTTGTCATTGCTCTTCGACGGTATGAATCTGGAGTTTAAGCGATAAACGTCCTGCGAAGGCCTCTTGCAATTGCAGTCTTTCGACATTATGTATAAATTTGAAGGTTAAGGATATTTGTTGGAGTGTGGTGGATATCTGTATTGGTGGATATCTGCATTGTTACTTTGGCTGTAACAAGGTAGTGGTCCGAATCGATATTAACCCCTTGGAATGTTCGGACATCCAAAATACTTAATGCTTGCCTCTTGTCTATAGCAATGTGATCAATTTGGTTGACCGTTCGTTGATCTCGAGACTGCCATGCCAACTCGTGAATGAGTGAAACCGTGGGCTGGTTAAAGCGGCATTTCGTTAAGCAGTGAAGTCAATTAGCCTAAGTGCGTTGCCAGTTGTCATGTAGGTTGTGATTTCCGACAATACTGCTACAGATGATTTCTCTCTTCGCACATTTGCGTTGAAATCAACAAGCACGATTCTAACATCGTACTGCGGTAATCGCTCATAAGTTTTCTCCAGGAAATCGTAGTAGAAGCAGTCTTTCGCTGTATCATATTTTTCCTTCTTCGGAGCGTGAGTGCGTACAAGGCGTATGTTTGCGAATTTGGCCATGATGCGAACTATTACAATGCGTTCGCTAATGTCTTGGAAACATAAGACTTCTAGCCTAAGTCTGGATCTTATAACGAATCCGCATCCGAATATTCGCTGTTTCTGCTCACTATAACACAGTCCGTAGTAAATGTCACAGTTTTTCAACTTCATTTTGCACACCCCTTCCCATCGTATTTAATGGATGGCAGTAATGTCTGCTTTGTAGCAGTTTAGGGCTTTCGCTAGTTGTTCGTCTGCACCTCTCCTGTGTTGCAGATACGAACGTCGTTGTATTTTTTTCGTTTAGCAGGGTCGTCAACAACAAAATCGGTTCTTTCCGAGGCTATTGGTTCGTTACAATAAGTTTTTACTATTGCAATACTACCCTAAATTAAGAACGTTGAATATACGATCAACCTACTACTCCATACATGTTCCCGGAGGACCTCTAAAATCTTCGAAAATCAATTTTCAAATAGAAAACCCAATTGCATGTCTCCTTAAATCTCTTTTATTTGTGTATCTTTTCATCAACGCTTAAGACATTTTGTTTTCACTTGATATACATACGTATACATATATATATATATTGGTTTTATATCATTTGTTTTCGTTCAATCATACCACACATGAATATAATTAGGAATAATAATATAATCGTATATTTAAATTAAAATTAAATCGAATGCAAAATAAAATACATTTCGTAACTCTGGGTAGAACATATTAATTACGTTACGTCACGCGTTGTATATTGTTAAACATTATAATAATTTATATTTATAAATGAAACTTTGTTTCAAATTACATTTCTCTTTCTCTTTTTCTCTCTCTCTCTCTCTCTTTAGGAATAAAATAATCAAATGGTTTACACACATCAAACGGTTAAAGAGGTTAAATAAAAGTTTATAAATAAAATAAAATGATTGTACTATTTCTCCAAAAAAAAAACAAATCAAAATCAATTGCTAAAAATGAATAAATAAAATTACATATTAATTAAGGAATCATAAATATATTAAATTGCTTTATTAGATTACACTCACGCGCACCCTCATTGAATTCTGCTTCCCTATTTCACAGTTTAGACTCTGTTTAGACATTTTTCTCGCTTTTTTATTTTTATTTGTATAATAATCATTATTAACAACAAAAAATTGCAATAAATACAATTTCTCTAATAATTTCTAATAATAATCATAAAGTTTTATGTTTAATATTAATAATTGCAACTTGAATAATTATTTTCAATTGATACTCCGTTGTTGAACTCTAACGATTTCTCTTTTGTTATACATAATACGTTATATATATATAATTTTTTTTTATGTTTTTTATTTTATTTTGGGAGGGGTTGACACTATATAATGCTTAAATAATAATTTTATTTGTTTTAATATATTAAATTTGTCTCTTAATTCTCTGATAATAATTTAATAAAATGTTTATTTGTTTAATCGTTATGTTGTTTTTTTTTTATTTATTTTTAATTCGTATATATATTTGTTATCGTTAAGTTTAATTTACAAACTATTTGAATCAACTTTCGGTACTTTTATTATTTACAAATATTTTAATTTTTTTCTGTATAAGAATTGTTGGAAAATTATTTTTACGTGTAAATGTTTTTCGAAGTTTCAACAAAATATGCACGACTTGCATAAATTGAGTTGTGGGTTTTTTTGTTTTTAAGTTTAGAAAACTCAGTTTCTAGATTAGAGATGTAAGACAGAAATAATATAAGGAGAGAACAAACTGGTTGGGGGTTTAATTTTTTGGTGAAACTGTGATCAGCTTATGCGGCGTCACTGGGGATATCTGAAAAGAGAAAACAAAGACATTGTAAGCAATTGTTGAATGGTATGGTCTTTTAAAGAATGTTTTTTCAGAGGTATATAACTTCGAATTGAAATAAAACATCGTTTTAACGTCCATCAATTTGGCTTTATTGGACGGATAATTTTATGCTATTAATGTTAAAATATGATTTCGGGCATGTGGCGCTGTGGTTCGAATAAATCCAGGTCGAGAGGTCCAATTTTCAACCACTTTTTCGAGCATTTGGGGCCGTATGTCGGCAATAACGCCACGAATGTTGGCTTCCAAGTCCCCTAACTTTTCTGGCTTGTTGGCGTAGACGAGCGACTTCACATATCCCCAAACAAAATAATCCAATGGTGTCAAATCACACGATCTTGGTGGCGAATTGACAGGTCCATTCCGCGAGATTATGCGCTCATCGAATGTTTCCTTCAATAAATCGATTGTGACAGGCGCTGTGTGGCATGTAGCGCCGTTTTGTTGGAACCACATCTCATCCATATTCATGCCATCCAATTCGGTAACAAAATAGTCGGTTATCATGGCTCTATACCGATCTCCATTAACGGTAACTGACTCTCCGGCATCGTTTCGGCAGAAGAATGGCCCAAGGACTCCACCAGCCTATAGAGGACACCAAACAGTCAGGTTTGTTTTGTAAATGTAATGGCGTCTCAAGGGTCTGATGTGTCTCACTCCAAATGCGGAAATTTTGCTTATTGACATAGCCATTCAACCAAAAATGAGCCTCATCACTGAACAGAATTCTGCGATGAAAATCAGCATCGAGATCAATCTCATTTTCGGCCCATACACCAAAATCAAGACGCATTGCATGGTCTCGCGGCTTTAATTCTTGGCCAAGCTGATCTTGTTAGGTCGTAAGCCAAGATCTTTACGCAAAATCTTGCAAAATCTTCCATAAAGTTGATGGACAAAGTTCCAATTGCTGTACACGGTGGCGAATCGAATCATTCGGGTCTTCTTCAACCTTTTGCTACAGCGGCAATTGTTTCTTCGATGCGCACTGTTCGACGTCTCTGCGGATGCGTATTACCACAAAGAGTAAACGTAGTGCGATAACGATCCATGGTTAACCGAACAATTTGCTCTGATAGACGATTATGTCGACCATAAAATGGACGAAGCTTGAGGTAAACTTCGCGAACTGAACCCTTATTTTCGAAATAAATTTTCACGATTTGCAAGCGTTGTTCATTTTTCAACATGTTCATGATGAAATGGCAAACCAAACTGACCATAAATGACATTAGAGTTGCCCGATTTGACCACGAAATGTGAGTTTTATCTCTATTCGAAAAACCAGACTCTAAAAAAAAAAAACACCCGTCATTAGCGACTTGAGAACACCAAACTTTCAGTGTGAACGCGCCCTTAAACCGAATACCAAACAAAATTTGCAGTAAAATCCAAATTTTCATCATAGTGGAGTACACAAAGGAACGACGTTTGCAAATAATTAAATTTTACTACCGAAATTCCGAGTCGTTGGTTTCAAACTTAAGACCGTTAACGCCAATTTCCGGCCGAAATTCTCGTCCTAGTAGACAAGCAATTCATAGTCGTCTATTGAATAAGTTTGAGTCAGAATATTCGCTGCTTGAGAGTACTGCTGCCATAGACGCGTCCGCGGCAAATGAACCAAATCCTTCAATTTCACGGCGGTCTTCAGATTTGGGCCTCTCCCATACTGGGGCAGTCTAAGAGGCAGTGACACCCGGGCCGGTAAAGCATTCTTACACCCCTCAAAAATTTTAACAGAAAAAAACGAACAAATATTTTCTTTAAAGCTTTTCTGGCTCGGAATGTTGATCTCCGATAAATCATAATTTATTTTAAACAGGAGAGGTGCAGGCGAACAACTAGGGGAAGCCCTAAACTTCTACAAAGCAGACATTACTGCGTCCAGGAAATACGATGCGTTGGGCCGGGGTAAAAAGAGGATGAAAAACTGTGACATCTAATACGGACTGTGTTATAGTTCAGTCAATGAAGAACTGGTTGCACCACCTAGAATAGAAGAAGTTGGCTTAGCTATAAAAAAAAATTTAAGAACAACAAGGCCGCAGGCTCTGATTTCTTACCAGCGCAGCTTTTTAAATACGGTGACGATGTTTTGGTAGGGAGCATGCACCGAATCAACCAAGTATGGGTGGAAGAAAACATGCCCGATGACTGGACTATCAGCTCCATATGCCCCCATCTACAAAAAAAGTCGATCATATGTCTTGTAAGATCTATCGAAGCATATTCCTGCTAAATGTCGCATACAAGATTCCAACGTACTGTGTGTCTAAAACCTTTCTGCAACACACTAATCGGCACGTACCAGTGCCGCTTCCGACACGGCAGATCGACTTTAGACCAAATTTTCACACAGACTTCAAAGCCGCGTATGATAGCATACATCGTCAAGAGCTCTATATGGAGATGGCTGAATTCGGAATCCCGGAAAAACTGATTCAGCTGTGTCGCGTGACGCTGGAAAACACGCGGTGCAAAGTGCAGTTTGGATGTACCTCCTCCGAACTATTCCAAGCGTGCACTGGATTTCGGCAAATAGACGTGCTATCATGTGACTTCTTAAATCTCGTACTGGAGCAGATAGTACGAATGGCAGGTGTCAACACTCAAGGCACTATTTTCAATAGGTCCGTCCAGCTCCTGGGCTATGCGGACGATATTGATGTCATCGGTCGCTCAGAGCGTGCCGTGATAGAAGCTTTCATGACGATTGAAAACAGGCGAAATCCGTTGGCCTTGAAGTAAATGAAGACAAGACTTCGTACATGCTATCGACAAAACGTCACTATTGCTAGCAGCAATTTCGAGGTAGTTATGGAGTTCACCCACCTCGGAGTAAACATAGACTCCACGAATGACACCCTAGTGGAGATCCGGCGAAGAATTACCCTAGGAAACCGTTGCCACTTCGGTTTGACGAAACAACTGGGTTCAAAACTCGAATGACGGAATGTGTGCTCTACAAAACTCTTATCCTGCCAGTTCTGCTTTATGTCGCCAAGTGCTGTACGATAAGCAAGAAGGGAGAGCTGATAATGGGCTCCTCCGAGAGAAAAATACTTCGGCGAGGAGGGCGAATGGGGGAGAGGATACAATCGCGAACTCTATGAGTTGTATCAAGATGTGGATGTAGTCCAATCAGCTAAAACAAGTCGACTACATTGGCTCGCCCACATCGAGCGAATGGACACTAATGCTCCAGCTAAGAGAATCTTCTAATCCCACAACTAGGTAGTACGGATACGCTCGAGTACTCGAGTACGTCTTGTCAGAAATAAAACGAAGAATTTCTATTGCCAACCGTTGTTTCTTCGGGCTAAGATGGCAATCAAGTAGTAAAGCCCTATCACGAAATACTAAGGAGATCCGATATAAGACCCAGTCTGTTCTACGGCACTGAAGCATGGACCGTATAAAATGTGGATAAAGTAATTCTGTGGATTTTAGAAAAAAATCTTCTGTCCCATGTGCTTTTCTAGGGAGAAGTAGTCACCCCTAGCAAAAAAAAAAAAACTTCGCATGGGACACTTAAAATGTGTAGAGCGAATGGATTTCAATACCCCGTCACGCAGTCTTCGATTGTCAGCCAGACGTTGAAAGCAGTAGAGAAAGACCGCCTTAAGTGCCGCGCACAAGTAGAGTCCGACCTCTAACAACTCGGAGTGCGCAACTAGAGGCAGTTAGCTAAGGGACATGATAATTGCAGAGGCATTTTGGTTGAGGCTCAGATTTATTCCGTACTGTAGCGTCACTTCAGTAAGTAAGTAAGATTCCCAACTAGATGCTTGACACAATATAGGTGGTGAGGATAGTGCTTACAAAAACCAATTCATTGAGTCTGTAGGCTACCATTAAAAGTAAATCACATCTTAACGCCCAATCAATAAGCACAACTCCCTACTTCGTGACCCTATAAAGCAAAAAAGGCTCCTTTGCCAATTTTAATTAAAAAAAAACTCCCACTTACCCACAACGATGGACTGCTCAAAAAGGAATCATCATCCTCAATCAAACTGTGACTCTGTTGATCGATAAATATTAGTGTGTCCTTGCTGCACGTGTTCGCCGTGTTCCGCAGCATTGACGACAGAGTATCACTGCACTCCTTCAGCTTGTAATTGGAACTGTTCGAAAATGAATGCCGCAAGTTGACACAATGACTGCTTCCGCCATTCAGACAAATGCTGCTGCCACTGCCGTTGATGCCACGATTATACTCATGTCCCAGAGAGACCATTATGCTGCTGCTATTGCTCTTCAGACTACTTGAGAGTGCCTCCTTGAAATTCGTATTACTAATGCCGTTAAACTTATGCGATTGCGACGACGATGAGGTGGATGACGCTCCCGATGTGGGTGACGATGTGGTGTGGGCAGTTGGTAGTGGTTTCACATCAATTGGCAACGAGGCCGTGGGTTTTTGTTCCAACGGGGCGGTAGATGATGTTGTTGATGCGATAACCTTCGTTTGTCGTGGCGAGACGGGGGATATCTCCGTCGAAGTGGATGCTATTGGCACTACTGGTTTGCTGCTCAAACTTGGAGACTTTTCCTTCGCACTTTCTTGCGTCTCTATCGGCTCACTGTGGCCGTTCATTTGTTTGTAGTCGACGTCGCCATTTGTCAAAGGTTCAGCGTGGGTTTCATTCAGCGATTCTGGTGAATTATCGTCAACGAATTCGATACCCTCTATGTCCACCATTTCATTTTCGTCCGTCTTCTCAATGACCACAGTGTTGGGTGGTTCTGGGGTTGGTATGACTTTGACTTTAGCACCGTCGTCCGACTTCTCGGCTTCGACTTTTTTCTCGGGCGAGCTGCTGTCCTCGAGCTTCTCCTCAATCTTGCAGGCGGCAGTTGTTGAGGCCGCACTAATGGATGGTGGTATAGCGATTTTCGACACCCAATGATCGCCAGATGTCGAACTTGATCCCGAGCACTCCACGTTGTCGGTTGATCGGCGTTGGTAGAACAACATGTAGGCTTCGTTGTTGATGATCTCCTCTTGTATAGAGTCGGACGGCACTCGTGAGACTCGCTGATCATCGAATTTGTACCACTGATGGTCGTAGGGGTTTTTACACGCCGCTGTGTAGTGACCCGTTTCGAGGGTGTCCCCTTGGTGATAGCATACCGCATACAAGTCGTAGCGAGTGTCCTTGTTCTCCTTTTCACCTCGACTACGATGCTCTCTGGTCTTTTTCCAAGGACTGCGGTGCGCAGTGGAGTAGTTAGGACCCGCACTGGTTTCGCTGTTTAGGGAATCCACAGAACTGCTACCCGTTCCACGTGCCAGATGCGGTGACATGTCGAAGGCGTTGAGGGGAAACTTAACCATCGTTGTGAGTTTAGCTGCATCGGCACCTTTGTCGTGATGCTGACGGAATCGTTTGAAGTGAACCACCAAAATGTCAGGCAATGACCACAGTCCAAGCGTCTTGACAACCGGCAGATACTGCTGACAGTGTGGGCAACGCCATGCATCTTCCGCACTGAGAGTCTCCGCTTTGGTATAATGTTCCAGACATTGTTCCAACGACAAAGCGGTGTCTGTTGTCTTACTGTCCCTCAGACGCGACACACTCTCATGCTCGACAACAGTGTCTGCCAAATCGGCAAAGAACTCCTCGGGTTGCTGCCACTCAAGCAGAAGCTTGATATGTGCCGGCCCAGCATCGCTCGACAGCACCGACAGTGCCAAATCGATCATCTCCGTGAAAAGCGGATGCTCAACCTGCTCGAGGTATGTATCGGGATCTGCTGACGGATCTTGCAGTCGTATTTGGAACATATCACTCAAGGGCGTGGTGTACGCGAATACTTCTGGTTTAAGAATCGCTGACATCTCCTTCAGCAGCTTCTTTTGCAGCTCCACGTAGGAGCAATCACGCGGCGCTTGCACGCAGAAAGGTATACCTGCAAATGGGTAATGGTTACAATGAGGATTCAAAATGAGGACTAGCTACGTTATCTTACCAAATCGTTCCACAGTTCCTTCTTTGGTCTTGCGAACATTTGCAATGAGCAGCATCAGGTCGGTCGATGACTCGCTGCTGTTGGCATCAGGAACTTCTATGCAATAGACCGAATCGAGGCCGTCCAGTGTAGACACTGGCTGAGTGTCGTAGAAGACGCGTGAGAAACCCTGACTGTTGATGTCGGCGAGTACCATTCGATTGCTCGGAATGCCTGTGTCTATGTGCAGTTGTTCGCGCAGTGCAACTATCGGCGATCCAGCTGGAACGGTTAGACCCAACTTCACTTGCCGCGGATGCTGTTTCACATAGAGAACGGTCACGAAAACCGCCTGTTGCGTCAATTGCGGCAGTTGCACTGATATACAGTGGAAAGGATCGAAGGTATTGCTTTGCTTTTTACACCGCGGGCATGTCAGCGACGAACGGAATTGTGCTTGAAAGACAGCTTGGACAAAGGAGTTGTTGCAGCGAATGTGGTTTGCTAGCGTTTCGGCGGCAATTATCTCGTCTGGCCGACCATAGTTGTTCTGCAAAGAGGAAGGAAGAATATATTAGCAAAGCAGACACCGATTATACGGGAAAGGATGGGAATTAAAATGAAAGAGGCAATTCGTTTGTCACCAGAAGAATTGGCCAATCCAACCTACTTATAGCAACACTAACCTCGAGGACCTTATGTGTTGCGGCGCCTTCATTGCGCACAACCATTAATTGATTGAATCGGATGAATGACTAAAACAATTACTCATGACGTTGTTTGCCCTTTGGCAACAAGTTGGCATTTCCGGCACAAAAAACAAAAATCCGCCGTCTCACCTCTGGATTGCCATTATTTCGACTACCTATTTATTACCGTCTCCACTCGGCCATAGTCGGCAAAACCTTGAACTTTACCTCACACGCAATCTCTCGAATTGTGCTGTTTGTCAGCAAGTGTGGTAGTAGTACCTACATTACATCAGACAAGGTGCAAGCCGTGCTCGATGACGCAATAAATGTGAAGCAGATTACTGTCCTCCTGCAATGACTCACTGCCAATGCCTTTGTAGTCATTCCCTGACCTCCAATCATACATCGACTGACCGATCCAAAGTTACTCTTTAATTCATCCAACAACGACACATGTGCATGTCATCGAGGGCATATCGGAGGCAATCTGTCCATCAATGCCATTGTTCGTCTTCACACTTTCCAAAGTACAATCCAACCCAAAAAAAAAAAAAAAACGACGCTAAAAAGTGCACAAACAACCGAATGTTCTTCAATGGGAAGTAGACATAGAGTGCCATTGAAATAAGAAGGAGCGCATCACCACCCTATGACAGCCCCATTCCACCTCTTCTGTGCGCTGCAGCAGGCTAGTTTGGGTGTTTGGCATCAATGAATGAACGTTAAATCAATTTGGTTGTAGACGACGACGACGACGACGATGACAAAGCACCACCACAACTACGAGCATATTATGATGCGGCAGACAATATGAGCGACGTCGAACGTATTTAGTGGCTTGCGATTCCTCGATGGCTCTTCATCGGCATAGTGGACTAATGTCGTGTAAGTAGACCGATTTCCTGCTCTTGGGAATTGCTCGAGGTCATATTTCGAGGAAAATCGATTTGGAGTGTGTACTCGTAATTAGGTTTTTTTTTGCTTGTTGTGACGCTTTTCTGGGTGGCAGGCAAGTTATCGGAGGAAATGCCAGTGAAGGCGTATCGTCGAGGACATGGTCGGCTATTATGGAATGCGTTTTAACTTTTAACATGCTATTGGCAATGACGTTTGATTGTCGTTACACAAAATCGACCAGAAAGGCATTTTATAACGGCGAAATGAAGGAATTGTTGAGACATTTCAAGTTCAAAGGGAATTTCCATTCATTTTGATGAGTGGGAGCTAGTAGACTTATAGTAGCCCGTCAGACAGAAAACTTAGCCACCCACAAGATTCTGGAGAGATTATTTGAAGTACAAAAACTTCTGCGTGTTGACAAAGTTACGCAACACATTCCAGCTATTCTTGACTGAAATAGTTGGTGTATATACCTTGCAATGATAGACCAAATGCGGCGCTTGTCGAGGTTATAGAGATCGGCTTTATCGACCGTGTCAATTAAATGAAAATCGAGAAACTGAACGACTTCCACTAGCCGGATGTGTTTTAAAAGAATGGACCTTCATACGATCCCAAGAGGACAACCGTTCGCCAGATTTAGATGGTCCAAAAGCGATACATGCCGAGATATGGAGAGCGACTTAATACCATGCAGCGCAGCTGAACAGCGGGAATCTTATGAACTTATACCACTCGGAGGTATGGTAGAAGAATCACATTTCGTACGATCCCAAGAGGATCATCATTCTAAAGATTCGGATGGACCAAATGCAAGGCATGTCGAGACCATGATGCGCGAATTTATCGATCGTGCCAAGCATATGAGGGTGAGGGAGTTCTACCAGTCGGTGCCATCAATAGACGTATAGAAGCCGAGCAAACAGTAAACATGGACATCTGCATAATGCTGGAGAGTTTCATTACTTACTTACTTTTCGGGCTCCCGACCCGTAAAGAGTATCTGCCTGAGACACTGCAGCCGTCCATCCTCTACGACCCCGGGCTCGCTGCTTCCAGTTGTCTAGACCAAGCAGTTCTTACAAGACATAGGATCGTTTTTTTTTTAGATGGGGCATCGGGAGTGTTTTCTTCCACCCATACTTGGTTGGTGATTCGGTGAATGCTCCCTACCAAAACATCACCAGTCAGAGCTTGCGGCCTTGTTGTCCTTAAGCTTTTTTATAGCTAGGCCAACTTCTTCTATACTAGGTGGTGGAGCTAGTTCTTCTTTAACTGGACGTTGGTTCTCTTCTTGCCTCACCACTCTCATTAGGCAGCAGCTGAAAATACTGCTTAAGCCCATCACTATTCCCTGCGCTTCGGTGACTAGGTTTACTTTGTCTCGAAGATCTTGCGTTCCGGTTTTATAGGCAGCAGCCAGTTGCTTGGCTTTTTTTTTATAAAACCTCCTGATGTTGTTACGATCGGGCGACACTTCCATCTCTTCGATCCAGTTTGATACCTCATCTCCAGTCGATGTACTAGATGTCGGCACCAGCGAGGAGGTGAGAGTAGGAGGTGAGAGTAGGAGTTGATAGTGAGAGGCTAGAGTGGGAACGCTTATGTTCTCATGTGATCGCATCACTACCCTTAAACACCGAGTTTTATTGAGGCACACAAGTTCAAGAAGATACGCGAGATAATCCGAAAAGACTACTCCGAGCTATTGTTAATTATTCTGCGAAAAAATACCCTAGAACAGTTGGTCTTTATCCGTTGCAAGGATGGGACAAATGCGACAAATCTGTTTACACCTTCATGTACTAACGGAAACAATACAATTCGCTTTAAGAAAGCAAATGGCCCGCGTATGTAACCAACCGGTACTTTGAAAGAAAAATCCGACCATTGCCAGCGCCTATGATCAAGGCACCCTGAAATTCAAATATCGTGGGATAGTCTCTAAAGAAAAGCGTTCATGGATCGATATCAAAATGTAACTTTCTGAAATTCCCGAATTAAGCTATACACGTGCAGAAACGTGGGGCTCTTAGGTAAGAATCGTGCACTGCATCTAAGCAGCTGTGAAACGTTGAGCTCTTAGGCAAGAATCGTGAGATGGATATAGGCGGCATTTGTCTGAACGCAAAGAATATGACCAGCATTACCTATTGTTAGTGGATGTGGTCAGAGCAACTCCTACGTCTGCGCTTTAAGTGATACTTTACATCTACTTAAGTCAAAGAGCGACCAACTCTGACCTACAGTTGAGGAATAATCTTCAAATGAAAGATAATTCAATGAAATGCCAACTAACAGTTGGCTTCGTCCACAAGCCACAACCAAACACAAGTTATGATTGCTCGAATAGTGGAGAGGTACAAGAGGGATACTACACATCATAAGCAAGCACGCTTTCCAACTGAATATTGCTTGCAACGATTTCTGCAGAAGATCATGAGGAGGAAACAATGGGACACTTGTCTGATGTGTTTTGCTTTTTCGCAAATCTGAAATGACAACTTATCTGAGTACTTATACGCGGTCCAAATAGAATGAGAAACCTTAACAGGAATGTTAAGAACATAAATTACCTGAGGAGTAGCTAAATGAAATCTACGTGCATCTCTTTATTAAGATCGCGCAAGCACTTTGCGCACGACCTTTGCTCCTGGTGAAGTTCTTGATGGAGTTCTTATCTAACTTTCTCTTGTAAATTTTTCAAAAAGCAACATAAACAGTGAAGCAATTTAATGCAGCAGTGGAACGTCAGTTGAACTTATTGGAAAGATGGGTAGATGGTTACTCTACTCTGGAAAGCTCACAGACTTTTTACGTAAGTGGCGTTACAGTCCGGTATGATCCTGGGGCTCAACGAACATGCCTCTCCAATTATCCCGGTCTTTAGCTAACTGTCTTCAGTTGCGCACTTCAAGGTTGACGTCGGTTTTTACTTATGCGCGGCACTTAAGGCGAGGTCTTCCTCCACTGCGTCTGACGTCTGACTGCGAGCCGAAGTATTCTTCTCCATTCGCTCTACATGTCCTAGCCATCTTAAACTCCACCAGTGTTCATGAAAGCATAAGCTTCTTGCCTTAGTCTGACGCCTATAACAAATCCGCATCGGGATATTCGCTGTTTCAAGTTACTATAACACGGTCCGTAGTAGATGCCACTATTTTTTTGTCCTCTTTTTGCCCGGCTCATCCAATTGTATTTTCTGCTTTGTAGCTTCTTAGGGCTTCGGGTAGTTGTTCACCTCTCCTGTTAGATGTTTTCACACATAGATACGGACATCGTTGTCTTTTTTTCGTTTACCAGGGTCGTCAATATTTTTTACATGGGTGGTTAGTTAACCCATACCAAACATTATAAAGTCATACAGATGAAGCACTGCATACAAGAAAAATTCTTCTATGGCGGGTCGTACTATCACAACCCGCAATATATTCGGATATTGTTTCTCATTTGTGCACGCGCATACGGCCCGCCTGTACCATGAAGCTGGCGGGCAAAAATTTCTGTTTTTTTTTTGTTCTCAATGCGTCATCTGTATGGCTTTATTAATTAATTTGGCAAGTCAAATCGGGTTGAATGAAACCATTTACAACAACTGGGCATTGCCAAGTTCAAGCCATTCAGAGTCTAACCTCGTTCTACAACACCCAACCATGATTTAGGATGACAATTCTGATGATCAAATCGAGAGGGTACACGACAGGAAATGTCTAATAGTAATGGAATTGTTTCGCGGTCTGTATGGCATTTGGCACCGTCTTGAAACCACATGTCATCTACATCAATACAATCCAATTTTGACGGGAAGAATGTCGCGATACCGAGTACCATTAGCAATAACTGTTGGACTGGTCTCATTTTCGAAGAAGCATGGTTCACTGATTTTTTGTTTCACGAAAAGTGGGACTGGTTTCTGAGCACCTAATTTCAAGATTAAGATAAAAATTAACTTCCTTGTCTAGGACTATTTTTGACAGTCAAATAGCGGTGTTTTCTGGTGCGGTGCTCTATTTTTTTCAACCTTAAACTGTCAGCTGTTAAAGTATTGTGGTTACCAACGCTTTACCACACCAATGGCGATTAATTCAAGTCTTGCGTGGATTCGGGGCACCCTTTTGTATATATTTATATAGGTGGTTCTTCCTCTCTTGCGGATAAGGGTTCAGACTTAACATTTGGACGAGGTCTTATAACACATGCCTGAGCCTACTTGAAAATCATTGCATTATCAAGACATACAAATTTTTTGCAACCCAACAATTTACTATCAAATACATTCGCTCCAATACCGGGATGTTCATTGCATGATCATCATTACCGATGCATCTACCAATAATCTGGTGATGAAATATACAGCGGTAGCATGTCCGCTCTTTTAATTGAAATACTCATGTGATTTCTCTTGCCAATCCACATTCTAAAAAGCTTTTTCGGCCGCCTAATAAATTTTTGAAGATCGATTCTTAATATGTCTACACGACTGTGGAAAAGTCTGCCTTTTTCAATATTTGCGAACGACTTTCATCTACAATGTTTCCAAATGAACGCACAGCGTTCACCTCACTCTTGTCCCACCTTCTCCAATTCCTAGCTATCATACAAACCATTTTCCTTCCGTCCATCACTGGTGTTTATAACATCAAGACTTTTTAAAAGCATTTTAAATAACCCTCCAGTTCCTGATAGCTCCACTCCAGTCGAAACTATAAAGCAAATTAATTAACTAACATCGCAAAGATAAAATAAACGTGTCCATCGTTCATTTTATCAGTTAAATATCAGACTCCAACCGTAAAGCCCTATTTACCCAATTTCTGTTTGAGTTCTTACGAAATCATAAAACCTAAACTTGAGATTTCATTTCACTGAACAACAATAAAACCGACAACTGGATTGCAACTTCTAGTTACAGGTGCCCCCAAATGAATCTCGTTGTGAGTGTACCTTACGTAATTACCTAACAGCTACCTCGGTTAAAAAAAAATCAAGATAACGCCGTTTATCAAAAAGGCATTCCTATCTATCTACGAAATAAATGCTAACAATAAACACACACGAAAAAAGATTGACCTTGTAACTGGCGTACGGCAGGGAGAAGCCAAAAATTAAAAAAAAAATCGTAGCTTGTCAAGAAATGGCTTTTACCTACCTTTACACTTTTATATCGTCTTTTGGTGGCCGTATTCAGGTCTTCGTGCACTTTGTCCAGCAGCCAAAATAAAAACTCTTGAGCATCGTGTTGCGTTGAACTGCGAAATTGGGATCCATATCGATCTACGACGGCCTGAAAAAAGATTATACGATAAGTTTAGGTGATGATTGATTAAGTCTTTGAAAGGGGTTTAACCAACCTTAAAGCTTGTACTGTGATCGCTTTCGTTTTTACACGTCCATAAGGCTTTGAGGACGTTAGCTAGTTGCTCGGTTAGTTCACCTTTGGTTCCGAATTTGCGGGAATTGATTTTATTTCGTTTTTTCAAGTCCACCTGGAATGGGGGGAATCAAGGTTATACAAGTTGTTTGGATTTTATGGTCACTAGTGGTATCATTAGGAAGCGAAGGTGGTGCTTTCTTTGCAACAGTCATTATTCTAGCTGTATTCCAATTATAAGGAAACGTAGAAGAGGCTTAGTGGCTCGGGCTCAGTTGCACGATGGTTAGTGCGATTAACTGTCGCTCAGAAAGTCTGGGTTCGAATCCCAGTCGTAGCAACACCTAAATGATTTTTCACTGGCCCTCCTGTTGTGATGATCTGACAAATCATCCGAGAACTATCAATTGTCAATAATTGCTTATCTCATGTAAACATGCACACATGAATGGTTGTGAAAAAAACTAGGCCCTGGGTAGGTACTAACGAGCCTGTCGTGCCATCATTTTTTTAAGAAGAGGTTATGTAATGTTTAACAATTTAGGTGAGTGCATTATTTGAGGCGGAATAATTCGTCGCCTTAGTGACACACAGACGTATGTCAATATTTGATAATTTTAGTTTTTCTGTGATTTTTTTACCACTTTTTATCTTTTTTTAAGTTTCATGAATACTTTTGTAAAGTGCTAACATCTATTCTAAAGGGTGATTTTTTTAAGGGTTAAGTTTTCAGGTTGACAGCACTGGTTAGCAATGGCGTTTAAGTAAAAAGTTGTCGGTATACACTGACATTTAATAATGGAAAGACTTACAAACGAGCAACGATTACGAATTATTTAAATTTATTATCAAAATTCGTGCTCTATGAAAAATGTGCACCGTTTGTTACGACCATTTTATGACGACCAGCAATGAGGCTCATTTCTGGCTCAACGGATACGTAAATAAGCAAAACTGTCGCATCTGGAGTGATGAACAGCCACATGCCATAAAAGAATTACCGATGCATCCCAAAAAAACGAAAGTTAAGTGTGGCTGGTGGCATCATCGGTCCATTTTTCTTCAAAGACGACCGTGGAAGAAACGTTACCGTCAACGCGAACGATATCGAGGCTTTTTTTTGAACTTGGATGACATGTAGTTTCATCAAGACTGTGCCACATGCCACTCAGTTAGTGAAACAATGGAAATGTTGAAGGATGAATTTGGTGAGCGTCTTATCTCTCGAAATGGCCCTGTGAGTTGGCCGCCAAGATCATGCGATTTAACGCCTCTTGATTATTTCTAGTGGGGTTATGCAAGGTCGTTAGTTTATGTGGACAAGCCGAACATGATTGAAGCCTTACATGATAACATGACACGCGTAATACGAGGAATACAGGCCGAAATGCTTGAAAAAATTGGACCTTCCAAATGGACCACTTGAAACGGAGCCGCGGCCAACATTTGCATGAAGTTTTTTTTACAACGTAAATGGCAAAGGCCTATTTAACAATTACAATTGAAAATTTGATGCAAATTTGAGTGTTTTATTTGATTTTTAAAACATCTAAGGTTAAAAAATCACCCGTTACTTCACTTAGAGGTACAATTTTTTGTCACAATATATAAATTCTATACTTTAAGTAAGGGTGACATACCGAGTGACATTGTTCATTGTACAATTTTTTGTCACAATATATAAATTCTATACTTTAAGTAAGGTGACATACCGAGTGACATTGTTCTGTCACTAAGGCGACGAATCGTTGTAAGCTCCAGGAGAATATCATCTATCGCATAGAATTTAAGGGCAAATGATTCTCATGGCGTTTTTCATTGGTCAAAAAATCGATCTTTTTTTGGTCTAGATCTATCAAAAGACCGATTTTGACAGTTGTTGTGATCTTTTGATTTCAGAACGATTTTGGAAATCTGCATTTTTCGGCAGATTTACACCTCCTTGCACTGAGAATCTTAAAAGTGATAGCTGTCAGTTTGACTAGACTGATTTTCGTTTTCATTCATTGATATTTCGGTTGTAAAAAGTATTACTAAACATTACAACTTTAGGGGTTCGATGTGAAATATTTGTTTTTTGTTTATTTATTTAGGTCTACCATTATTTCTACAATTTACAGACAAGAAATTGAATCAAAAATAGAAAAAACCTGTGTGACTCTAAACTCGACAGCTATACCGAAATTAACCTCACAGACACGAAATTACAACAAACAAAGCCAAACAAAAATCCATTTGAAATCGTGTTCCATTGGTAACAAAGTAGATCAAATTTCAGATTCAAATCCAGATTAACCAATGGAAAACGCCATTAGTAATACGATTTTATTTGTTTTTCTTTTGGCAGCCGTCAAAGTGATTAATAGTCAGAACACGTCTGCACATCTGTTTTAACTGCATTTCAACATAAGAAATTGCAATAAAATGCTGCACAAGTGTTTTAGAAACAATTTTCAATTATACTTATTTGTTGAACATTTGAAAAAAAAAAGCAACGCGCATTAATTCCTCTTTTTGTTTCAACTTTCAAGATAACAAACAAGTGTTGATTTAATTTTTACCACAAATATATTCCTCAGCATCACTGGCCTGTAGTTATACCCTTTCCCATAGGGGGATATTAGTTTTGACATTAAGTTATTAACATAGAGAAATAATTTGGACAAATATAACGTATATGGATCGACTAAGACTTAGACGGACTTAATTTTTGCGTTGAGTGTTGAAATGTGGGTATAAGGACTCTCTGTCCGACGAAGCAGAACAAGTGTAAAAAAAATTAAAATCCACCCACTGCCACGCCCACTTTTTAATGATGTTCGAAATGAACCCAAGAAGAACTTATGAGCCTTTTTTTACCACGACGCGTGTGACCTTTGTTATGATTGTTGTTGTGGATGTGATACAAGCAGTCTCTAGATCCAGCCTGTGAGGTTTAGGAAACTGATCAGATGTTGTATCCATTTACCCGAGATGTTGCTAAGGTTGTTGAAGAATGGTTGGTCTAAAGCCCGCAGTCTGGCTCTTGTTAGTGCCGGACATTTGCAGATGAAATGGGTGATGGATTTTCACAGTGAAAAACTTTTTTCGGTCACATTTTAAAAAAAAAACCATTGAATCATTGGTTATATTAATGTCATATAAAATTTCGTTCATATGTCATTTTAACCCGCGCCCATTAATTGGAGGTGTTGTCATACAAAAACCATTTGTATTCCGCACCCCAAGGCAAAAAAAAAACAATATGTTGTGACATTGCCATTTTCTATATTCCATCCACATACAGATTAATTTTGAAGGTGGAATGGAATAGGGATTGTAGCTTCTCATGTTTTTAAATAGATAAATAGATTTCTTAAAAAAAAAACTCACCTTATACTGATCCAGTACAAAATACTCTGCTAAGATGTCGGTATGACTTAGGCACTGTAGTACAGCATTCATAAAGCACGTATTACCATGATTCTTAAGCCCTGTTACACCGGGTGTTTGATCCGCTGGCCACTGATAGCCTCCAATTGGTGGTACACGGTCCGCCAATGAGCTGGACGTCGACGCATGCTTGTTTGCCTAAAAGCAATAACACAAAATAAAAAAACCGAAATAAATACATTTCTACTAATAATTTCTAAATACTTGATAATTAACATTTAATTAGGGACAAATGCTAGTTATAACTTGGTAATGAGCAAATTTTTAGTAACTTGGCAGCACCAAAAAAGTAAAAAGATTTCTGAACGCCTCCTTTTACGTTTGACATTTTCTGAAGTCTTGCTTACAATTAATTTAAAGGGGGGAAATAAAATTTGGAATAAATTAAATCAATAGGAAATCACATAATCCTTAGGTGATAACAACTATAAACATTTTATAAATAGCATCGAATTTCGGTAAATACAAGGAATTGCTACTATTTTTATAGCGTTTGCAAATCTAATTAGGAAAGATGATTACAAGAAATTTCCGTCACAATATCACAGCACAGTCATACTTTAATTAGCATGTGACTATGCCGGCTACTTTGCAGGGGTGTGTTAATAAAACATTTCGCTTACTATATGTCTACACAAACAGTGAATTGGCGAAAGCAACATGTGAAACCTTTAGCAAATAAATCAACAAAAAAACACGTTTTTGCAAAAAAAAATGTTAAAAAAAAAATCATGAATGCCAAGTGGAATTATATGAACTTGAATATTTGCAAGGTGCATTTGCACTTCTAATTGAATTATATTTGCAAGAAGAGCAGTGTCGATGAAATGCAGTGTATTGGAAATCAATATAAAATTTAAATGTCATAAAATGGATATAAACATTGTGAACAACAAAAAAACCAAACGGAAAATGGTCAGGAAAGAATAACACAGTAATTCTAAAAACTAAAAGAATTATTTTGTACTACCTCGTTCCTCCTCCAACATCCGGTGTACAGAGGCACGATACCGAAAGGCTTTGTGCTTTCGAATTGCTACGAGTTGTGAAAAAACAATGTTCGAAAAAAAGTGTATTAGAATATTGAATGATTTTTTTTATTTTAAAGTAATAGAACTAAATAAAATGTTATCTTAAAAGTAGAATCAGTTGTTTTTAAATATTTTTGTCGTCTGTAGTGGAAAAATGGTGGGTTATATGAATCACTATATGAGCATATGGTGGTTGATAATAACCCCTATCGAGGTATCCGTCAGAGCGGAAAGTTCTCCAATTTTAGCTTAGAGGTATTCTTCCGTAATGCTGTTCGGAATATTTCTCCGACATTTTGTAACACACCCCCGCGAATTGGGTTCAGGTTCATTTTTCGTGCAATTTTTGACAGCTAAGTGCAATTTTTTTCCGAATTCCTTCGACACAAATTCTTCGCGGAATTTATTTACGAATTGTAGTGAAGTGATTTTTCTTCGATGACACATACCTCGAATTTGATTTGAACCTCCGACGAAGTATGCGTTGCGAAAAATTGTCCGCATCGACGGATACCTCGCTAGGACAGAATAACCCCTATCGAGGTATCCGTTCGGAACATACATTTCTCCGATTTTTTCGATATCGGAGAATTTTATACCGAAGTATCCGTTCGGATTTGCATTTCTTGCTGATCTTCCGACGAAATCAGAATAACCCCTATCGAGGTATCCGTTCGGAACATACATTTCTCCGATTTTTTCGATATCGGAGAATTTTATACCGAAGTATCCGTTCGGATTTGCATTTCTATCTGATCTTCCGGCGAAATGCATCGCACATGATCGTGCCACGCACTATAGAGTAAATGGATGCAAAAACGAGACAAAATTATTTTTTGACTTCAGTGGGTAACGGTTATTCGATAATTTTATGATTTTTGTCTGTAAGAGTAGAGTCTGAAATGCTTTTTTCGAGCTTAATAAAGTTGCATTTTATAGCATTTTCAATCACAGTTAATCCATGTGTTTAAAGCGGGTGATTTTTTAGCGTAGTTTTAAATCGAATAAAATACTTAAATTAGAATCAAATATTCAAAAAAATTTTATTGTAATCGATTTTGGCATTTACGTTTTAATGACAACTTCATATAAATGTTGTCCGCGGCTCCGTTTCAAATGGTCCATTCGGAAGGTACAATTTTGCGTCACTTTTTCGAACATTTCGGCCTGTGTTCCACGAATTACGCGTGTTTTGTTATCCTGTAAGGCTTCAATCGTGTTCGGCTTGTCAACATAGACTAACGACTTTACATAACCCCACAAGAAATAATCAAGAGGCGTTACAACGCATGATCTTGGAAGCCAACTCACAGGGCCATTTCGAGAGCTGAGCTACTCAACTCAACCGTTGACGGTAACGTTTCATCCACGGTCGTCTTTGAAGAAAAAAATGGACCGATGATGCCACCAGCCCATAAACCACACTAAACTGTCGTTTTTTCGGGATGCATCGGTAATTCTTGTATGGCATGTGGCTGTTCATCACTCCAGATGGGACAGTTTTGTTTATTTACGTATCCGTTGAGCCAGAAATGAGCTTCATCGCTGGTCGCCATAATATGGTAGTAAAAAATTGGAACAAATGGAAAGTTTGGTAAAAAAATTCCTTCTTAATTTTGAAATTTAAAAAATTGACTTTTGACTCGTTTTTGCATGCATTTACTCCATAGTGCGACGGCTTAATGCATTAATTCAACAATTTTTGACAGCTAAGCGTTGAATTTGTTCGGAAGTTCTCCGACGAAAAATTGTTGCAGTCCATGGTATATTCAGCATTGTACTGTGACATTTATCTCCTGTAGCTATAGACACAAACGCCAGTTTGTTCAACGACGCACTGATTAATGCGTCTTACCATCCAGTGCGGTGAAAGACAGCGATGGTATCCTCTCCTGAAAGAGGTAGTGGTCTGCTACCGAGTATGAGTTAAGTGTTCGATCGATTGCCAATCAGGGTATGTTCAAGTGGGCTGTTGACAATAACATAATACCATAGACCCACTTTGGTTTCAAGACGAGCCATGACAATATTCAAGTCGGTTACCACATTTCTTTGTTAAGTGGCGCTACAGTCCGGAATGAACCTGGGCCTCAACCAACATGCCTCTCCAGCCTGGTATTTAGCTAACTGCCTCCAGTTGCGCAATCCAAGTTGGTTAAGGTCGGTTTCTACTTGTGGGCGCCAATTAAGGCGAGGTTCTTCCTCTACTGCGTCCGACGTCTGGCGGGGAATCGCAGACACTGCAAGGAGAAGTTTTGGCCTCCATTCGTTCTATTTATCCTAGCCATCTTGAACGCGCAATGCGGAGTTTTTTGACCAGGGTCATGTCGCTGTACAGCTCGTATAGTTCTTGGTTAAATCTAAGTCTCCATAGCCCGTCAACGCAAACGGGACCGAAGAATTTTCCTCTATAATCGAGCAAGGATTTCTTCATCCGCTTTAGAGACGGTCCATGCTTCGCACCGTAGAGCAGGACTGGGATGATCAGGGCCTTCTATAGGATCTCCTTAGAAGTTCGAGTGAGAGCTTTACTACTAAATTGCCTTCTTAGCCCGAAGAAACAGCGGTTGGCAAGAGTAATTCTTCGTTAAATTTCTGACGAGATGTTGTTGTCAGAGTTAATAGCGGAGCCGAGAGCCGAAAGTTCCGTACTACCTCAAAGTTATATCTGTCAATGGTGACGTTCTGTCCAAGTCGTCGCTGTTGTGTGTGCTTTCGTGTTGACAGCATATACATTGTCTTGCCCTCATTTACTGCTAAACCCATTTTTTCCGCTTCCTTCTCTATATTTTGGCTCAGGAGTTTTGCACGATCCGCTCAAGAATCAAATTGAATAAGTCACACGACAGCGCATCACCTTTTGATATCGAATGTGTCGGTAAGGTCGTTTCCAAACCTGATGGAGCAGCGAGAATTCTCCATCGTCATCCAACACAAACGGACGAGTTTGAGTGGTATATTGGGTGGTGGGTATTGATTTTGACTTCTTGCGTTTTTTCTGGTATCTGCAGCTGCGCGTTCATAAAATACGAAGATCTGCTCTAAATACTAATCAAACCCAAACCGCAGAAAGGTTTTTTTTCTCAACATATTCCCCAATAAGCCTCTTAGTTGTAAGATTTTCAAAAAACCGCCCACTTGAAAAAAAAACGTCGTTTTTGGTCACACCATAAGGAAATTTGAAAAAGTTTCGGTTTTCGCTACGTCCTGAACCATGTGCGTGAGCAATTATGCGTTTGGCTGAGCGTCTTGTGTTAACTGTGTCCACGATAGATGTAGCAAGAAGTGGTCTGTACCGTTTTTTTGTTTCGATAGTGCAACTGCTGTTACCGGTGACGCCCACAAACACCGACAAGTTAGATATGCAAGTATTGCCGTGCTTAAACAGGAAATACAGAAAGTAAAGCCTAAAAAAGCTCCGGGTTATGACCTGATTACAGGAGAACTTCTTAAAATGTTGCCTCGGAAAGCATTAACTTAACTCCTGTACAATGTAAATGCAGCAATTAGATTAGAATACATACCAAGACAGTGGAAAGTCGCGGTAGTGATTATGGTTCTCAAACCAGGAAAATCACCGAATGAAATAAAATCATGCAGACCTATTTCACTTCTTCCAATAATTTCAAAAGTTTTTGAAAGGATATTACTCGGTCGCTTACATCTCATTGTTGATCAGAAACGCCTTTTACCTGACCATCAATTTGGGTTTAGAAGTAAACTTTCGACTGTGGAACGCCAAGTTCATCGAATTACTAATGTAATTGAGAACGCTTTCGAAGTAAAGAAAATTTGCTCAGCAGTATTTTTTGACTTGTCGCAAGCTTTTGACAAAGTTTGACATAAAGGCCTTCAATGCAACCTAAGACAAGTTCTGCCTGAAAAATTATATAAAATCCTCGCCTCGTTTCTTGAGCATGAACTCTTCCGTGTGAAACTTTAAAATTAATATTCAGGGTTCAAATAAATATTGCCAGGAGTACCCCAAGGAAGCGTCCTTGGACCACTCTTGCACCTCCAATTCACAAATGATATCCCACAAACAAAATATACAATAGTTACCAAGTTTGCTAAAAATACAGCTATACTAGCAGTTGGCACAACAATAGAGGAAACAAATATGAAATTACAAAACGCTCTTAACGAGGTTATTGAATGGACAAAATCCTCGCGGATCGCACTTAACGACAGCAAATCGATTCATGTAGATTTTTCGTAAAAACGGACAAACAATTTGCCAGTATTTCTCAATACGGTTTGAGTCCCTTTTGCAAATGAAGCGAAATATCTCGGAATGACACTCGATGCAAAATTAAAATGAAGGTCGCATGTAAAAAAGAAATGCGAAGAACTTAAAAATAAATACAGAGAACTGTACTGGTTGCTTGGAAAATATTCGAAGCTAAACCTTGATAACAAGCTGCTATTATACAAGCAAGTGCTCAAGCCGGTCTGGACATATGGTATACAACTATGAGGTTGTACCAGTGAAACGAATCTAAACATTCAACAAACTTTTGAAAACGTCAATGCGCCGTGGTATAAAAGGAACGAAGATCTACGCAGAGATCTGGGTATTCCCACGGTTAGAGATGAAATGAAAAATTTTGCACGCAAACATAAAAAACGGACACGTTAACACAACGGTCTTCTAAATTCTTGACGAAACAAATTTATTGGGGCGTCTTCAAAGAACTAAGCCCTTACATTTGGCCCGATAATAACAAACCGCGCTAAAAATTGCGGAGAAAGCAGGAACTTTTAAAGGAAAGTTAAATGCCAAACATTCAATACTTGTGATAAAAAAAAATTGCTAGATAAGTGGCATACATAGTTGCAATACAAATACAAAAAGGGTGGTGGTTTTAGTGGGTTAAAGTCTCACACTACTTTGGGCACGTGCTCATCGTATCTATCGAGATTTACATCAGCTCACGGAAAAAAAACACCGACAAGTCAACGATGCGAACAATTTGGTATCAGCCGACTTTCGTTGCATCGATGTTTGGTGAAAGACCTAAAGAAGGCCGTCGGTCTATTACTCCCTACTGACAGCCAAGTGAGGTTAACTTACTCAGAAGTCATAAATTCAAACTTTTTCATACAAAATAAAAGATGAAACACGAACCATTGAATTGTGTGGATTGTACATTTAAATGTTGTTTAACTGTAAGAAACTCCATTCGATGATTGTTGAGTGTACTTCTTAAATCTACGTCAATTCAATTAATTTTTTTTAAATTCTCTTTTTAAAAATTCACAAATATCTGTCATGTTCGTCAACCGAGGGAAAAAGTGGTTGAAATCACACGTTTCGACTAGGTGGCTGTGTAATGTACTAATAATCATAATTTCTGCCATTAGCGGGCACTCTTGGCGGTTATCTGGTGATGACAGCTGCCTTTTGACATACAAACTAATGATCCAACTTTAACGTTTCATCTTCATTCGGTATCATCAAGTTAAACTGCTCATAAACCTCTCGCTTAACTTCATTCCAAAACGTATCTTTCACCTTGAATTTTGTGTATCTATTTATAATTTTTCTACGTCATAGATACACATGCGTCTTCTATTTGGTTGATCTCCATTTTACGACACCGGTGATCTAGAGGGAATTGCTAGCACACTTGACGGAAAGTTTTACGATGTGAAGTGTGTCTGGTGGCACAACATTTCTTACACCAACAATGAAAGTTTAATGAGCCCCCGGTGAGATAAAAAAATCTCATGAGGGTACTTCCGATGTACAGGGTGTCCGCCGGTAAGGTATACTACTGTGCTTGTTTATGATTTTTTATTAAATGAAAGAGAATGGATCTTATATTGATAAATGTTTTATTTAATGTAATGTCAGCAGTTCTGTATGGAATACAATATCAGGTAAATGTCCACCTCTGTTAGTCTAACAAATGCGAGCCCTTTGGAACACATTTTTCATTACATTCTAACACATTTCACGCGGTATTTCAATAATTTCATCACGAATATTTGGTCTGAGTTGCTCAAGCGTTTCTGGTTTGTTGGCTAAACCTTGCTTTTCAGATATCACCACAAAAAGAAGTCCGGAGCAGTCAAATCAGGCGACCAATCAACATCACCATTTCTTGAAATAACTTGTTGTGGAAAGAGGTCTCGCAGTAATTCCATTGTAATCCTGGCTGTATGCGATGTTGCACGGTCTTGTTGATACCACATGTTATTCAAGCCCAAAGCATGCAATTGTGGCGTTAAAAAGTTTTCAATCATATCACGATATCGCTCCCCATTCACAGTTACCGTTACGCCGTTTTCATTTTGGTCCAAGTAAGGTCCAATGATTCCTCCTGACCAAATTGCACACCAGACTGTAACTTTTAATGGATGCAAAGGTGACTGATGAATGAGAGTTTTCTTTTGCCGAGAACCGACTTTTCTGTTTATTCACATATCCATGCAAATGAAAATGTGCCTCGTATATCATCATTTTCATGAAAATTGGGGTTGTCATGGGCTAGCTGTAACATCTTATTGGCATATGTACGACGGCGTAAATTGTTTTGTGAAAGAAGCTATTGTGTCAACTGAATCTTTAATGGAAACAAATGCAAATCCTTGTGCAAAATTGTGGCCAAAGTTGTTCTTTGAAGACCAAGCTCCTGAGCACGGCGTCGAACCCTTCCTTGAGCAGCAGTAATGTTTTCAGCCGATCTTGCAGTATGTTGTGGTCCATGCTTGGGTCCACTTTCTTCGAAATCATTCACTACACGATAAATAGTGCGTTTTGTTGGCAGGTTGTTTCTCCCACAAATTTCTCCTAACTTTCTCATCGTCACAGTAATCGATGATTGATTTTGATAAATGCTTCAACGATTAAAACACGTTGGTTTATCGAATATTTTTCCATAATAAATTTTGCACGTGTCTACTTCACGACTGCCATATATGTTCTGTCAAGACTTATGTTTACGAAAATGGCGGCAAAACAAAGTAGTATACCTTCCCGGCGGACACCCTGTATTTAATATCGCGGTGGTAAGTTCCAAAGAACAAATGCCTTTAAATGACATGAATTATTTTTTTTTATAATACGATGGTTAATAATTTACCTACACTGATTCCGAAGATCATTACAATCCAATTCGGATCGAAAAGACTGTCCTTAGTGCTGATATTTAAATCAAAACTTCAAAAATCACAGCGTAATCACATTTCTCACTTCCAACCTGACGTTTGAAACCTACCAAGAATGTGTTGAATAATGTCTGTAATTTATAATCCATTCTACGAATCACACCTCAGAACAAAGTGTAACGACCACACAATTACATCATGTATACTTCCAACAGCGGCTGGGTTTCCACAACGAGTCCAAAATAAACTTGACCTACAACCCTTGCAACGACTGCGCTGCGCTGCCGAATGAGTTAATTGTCAAAAAAAAAAAAAAACGAAATAAAACTGTAAACCAAAGGGGGACAGAAAAAAATTGTGTAACAAATTGCAGTTGTACTCTGGAGAGTGGCAGTAAATTCGTGTTAACACATAATTAATTTGCCCTAAACTGTCTGACATCCATCAAGCTGATCCAGATGTCAAATGAACTTGATAAATTATGAATGACATATCGTAGTAGGAGTAGTGGCGGCGGCGAACCGAGAATACTATAAGTGTATCTACTCGTCGCAACGGTGACAGCAAGTGTGTTCACTTGTGCTAAATAGGCTACTCCACCCAAGCGAGAGTTGCTGTGTCGTCTAGTCTAGGGAGACAGGTACAGGGACAGGGACGTTTTAATTCACACACGAGACATAGGGGAAATAAGAATACAACGACCGAGACACATTGCTATGGCTCGTACCTGTAAATATGACAGTGGAATCAGACTTGGTAGTGTCGAGCCAGGAAATGCTTAACATACATCTCCATCTAATGGAACGACCTATAGATGGAGTAATACTGTAATTGGATGGAATGTGCGTACAATGTCTGATTGTGTGTTTTGTGGGGTGTTGTGTGAAATTATGCGCCAGACCGGATCGGATTACGTTTTTCTTCTTTTTTTTTCATTAACTTATTATACATATATATGCGGTCATCTGTATACAGTAATTTATGTGCTGTGGATGTATTATCAATCATAGAAATGTGCTGCTATTTTTTGATTTGTTGTTGTTGTGGCATTATATTCAAATTTGAAAATGAGAGGGAGTTGTTGTCAAATTGTTTTTCGTTTCCGTTTTGAAACAAAAATTTGGTCAAACAAATTCACATTGAAATCAAATTTTTGTGAATGTCACATTTTTTCTTACAGTTAATATGGATGTTTGTGATAATTTACACAATAGATGTCGCTAATTGGACGCTTCTTTAAACACTTGTCTTGGCAATACCAGGAAGTCATATATTTATTTTGTTTTAATGAATTTATTTCTTTACAATAAATGACGAAGTCAATTCACCGTAGCTTGCTAATGAATTGTGTTTGCGAATTGACATTTTACCTTACCGTTATTTGTTTTCGTGATAAAGTTTAATCTGGTTGCTCACAATGCCAGTCTGAAGTCGGGGACAAAAAACTGGATTAGAATTTATAAGAATAATCGTCTAACCGGTGGAATGAATTCGCACGTGGAATGATGCACACTACTTAAATTATTACATTCTCTTAAGATACCTTAACTGTCTAACAGGTGGCGCTACAACGAGGGATGAACCTTGGATCTCAAGAAAAATTTATCTCTGCAGTTACATAAATGTCTTTAGTTACCGTTTCAAATTGGTTAAAGCCAGTTTCTACTTGGACTCAAAGATTCTGCGAGCCGGATTATTGGTGTACCTATGTTCTACATCTTCTAGACAAAGTAAAAGTAAAATGCAATTCCTATATCGCTGTACCGTCGTTAAATCTTCTTCTTCAGGGCCAATTTTGTTATCCGCTATTGATATGGTCCATACTTAATAGTTGTAAAGTAGAATATGACTGATCAGGTTCTTATGCGCGATTAAATCTTTTAATGGCTACGTTAACACCATGGACAACGACCGTCACTACATCGAGCAAGAACAACATTTGTTAGGTCGGTCTACTATCCAGGGTTATAACCAAAGATTATAAATCAACAATCATGTTCTATGGCGAGTCGTGCTGCCACAGCCCGTGCACACAATGCCATTTGTTTGGATCTCGTTTCTCTTGCAACGAAGTATAAATGCCGGTAGTTCTGCACATGGTCCTGTAGGGTGTACACAGAAAAGTCTGAGACTAAAATATTTAGGGGCGGGCCAAATATAGTCCACGGTGTACACGTAGGCAATAAATTTGTAGTTTTTGTAAGGGCATTATAAAATTTAATGGTAACGGCCTTTCTTAAACTACTATAGCGAATGTGAAGTCTTTGGTTGGGCTACAAATGGAATGTGATTACATAAAAACACAAGCATATATTCAACTAGCCGATGCCTACCACCTCCAACTGTCAGCCTCCATGTGGCGTCAACTAAGCGCATATTTCCATGATGAAGTCAACTACGACGACTACAGCATAAGTAAGGCTAGACAATTTGTAAAGCCTACATGGAATGCTTTGGGAGGTCAATTAGCTATTTCGAGGTTTAGTCGCAGGCAGAATTGTTAGACAAGAACGAGAAAACCTCCTCCGTCTTATCAAAAGGCTTGGACGGTTTTCAACTGAGTAGATAGGGAAAAACCCCAAGATCCAAGTGGTAACAAAATTGAACCAAATCTGGTATAAGGGTGCCGACAAACAGCTGCCACTGCAGCCTAACCTAACCTGGAAATAAGGCCTGGGCGGGTTTCAACTGAGTAGATAAGGAAAACCCCCAAGATCCAAGTGGTAACAAAATTGAACCAAATCTGGTATAAGTGTGCCGACAAACAGCTGCCACTGCAGCATAGCCTTACATAGAAACACACACCTCGAAGAGAGATGATGACGAATTAGTCAAAAGGCCAACAGCAGGCCTTAGTTAGGTTTAGGCAATCCGATCATATGAAAACACAAGCGTGCTCCCCTAGCTGATGCCTACCTATCTTCGACTCAAAGCCTTTTCATGGAGACCAATAGGAATGGAACCCTTTATGAAGTCGCGGCGGATTTTTTCCTTCTTGTTTGACAATTCCTTTATGAAGTCGTGGCGTTAGCAGATGAGAACTATACGAACTTGTCGGTTCATTATATGATGTCATAGGTGGTGTCTACAGTCCCATTTATGTCGGATAAAGTGAAAAGTCTACATAAGCTGCACAGATATATTCGGATACCAGGTCACCTATGAATTTCAAGAGTTGGTGAGACTCCTGGAACAAAATTGGTAGTGGGTAAGACGACTTCGAAACCGTAAAGCATTCTGGAGGTGGTCTTACCTAAGTTCAAATTCATGAGGTAGCTCGTAACCAAAGAGGTCATCAAACTTAAAAGCAGACCTAGACTGTAGGTACAAGATTCTTCAATATTTACTTTCACTAGTTTCCTGGACGGGCTCAGTGACGCAATGCAACGTAGCAACACCTAACTGATTTTATCAAAGTGTCACCAACCTTGAAGAGTATGGGACAAAACGAGACGTTGCCCGTTGTGCCGAGAATAACCCCTCTGTTGCCGAGGATGTCGAGCTCTCCAAGTCATGCATCCAGTATTTTGGATTTCCGAACATTCCGAGGAGCTAAAATCGACTCAGACCACTACCGAGGTTAGAATGCGGATATCCACCACGCCACAACAATCCATAAATACTGTAAGAAATTTAATGTCGAAAGACTGCAATCGGAAGAGACCGCCGAGACCTTCGAGCAACGTGTATCCCTAAACCTCTCGATTAACACCATACCACCAGCATCGAATGTCGAAGAACTATGGCAACGATGCCAACAAGCCATTAGATCAGCCGCAACTGATGTGCTAGGTTTCTCGCGCCCACCAGCAAGAAACCCCTGGTTGGATGAGGAATGCCGACAGATGCTCGCAGCCAAGAACGAGGCCTACAAGGCTAAGCTGCAGGTGAAGACGAGAGCTGCCGTTGAGCTCTATAGGTAGAGAAGAAGGGAAGAACACCGGCTTTTAAGAAAGAAGAAAAAAGAGCAAGAAAAGCGCGCGATCGAGGATATAGAGAGGTGCCACTCCAGGAAAGATGTTCGCAAGTTTTACCAAAGTGTAAAACGTCAAAGTCAAGGATACAAGGCTCGAACAGAATGCTGTCGAGATGAACAAGGTAATATCGTAGTTGAGACACAGTCGGTAGTGGTCCGAGTCGATGTTAGCTCCTCGGAATATTCGGACGTCTAAAATACTGGATGCGTGGCGCTTGTCTATCGCTATGTGATCAATTTGATTGACCGTTCGTTGATCTGGAGACAGCCATTTCGAGGTGAGGAAACCGTGTGCTTGCTATAGTGGCATTTCGTTCCGTAGCGAAGTCAATTAGCCTAAGTCCGTTACCAGACGTGTTGTCGTGTAGGCTATGGTTTCCGACAATACTGCTAAAGATGTCTTCTCTTCCTTCCTTTGCGTTAAAATCTCCCAGCACGATTTTAACATCGTACTTCGGTAGTTGCTCATAAGTTTTGCCTAGGAGCTCATAGAAGCTGTCCTTAGCTATATCATCTTTTTCCTCCGTGGGGGCGTGAGCGCATATAAGGCTAATGTTGTGGAATTTGGCCTTGATGCGGATCGTTACAATGCGTTCGCTTATGTCTTGGAAACATATGACTTCTTGCCTAAGTCTGGAACTTATAACAAATTCGCTATAACTAACCCTTGAAATTCCTAGACAATCTGTTGTGCGAATGTGTCGAAGCAGCTTGTCTAGGTTCGCCTGGGACAGCAGCTCGGGTATTCATTCCGTGCCATTCTGACTTGGCTGTTTATAGTGTTTCTGTTTTTCGTCGTGTTATCAACACTCGCGCTTATCGTTAAGCAAGTCAAATCCGGTTGGATGAGACCAGTACCCGATGGTTACCACTTGGAGGTAAAAATAAGCACTTGATGTGTAGTCAGAGTTACAACACTGGGTATTGCCAAGTTAAAGCCAATCAGAGTCTACCCTCGTTCTACAACACCCAACCATCCGACATGGAATTTTAGCCATATAAAATTAAATTCCGGATTGGAACATTGACCGTGTTGTTGTTATGCCCGTATGACAACATACTTTGGTCACCCAACAAAATAATCACTCACGACCCACTATTCGCCTGATGTTGCTTATGCTCCGATAATGCAAGTGCACTTATGAAAAAAAAAAAACATACGGCACTTGCATTAGCTGAGTACAGACAATTGCGAGCCAGATGGAATGCTCCATTTAAACGCTCAATTTCTGCAAAGTAAAAATGTTCAAACACGCATTAAAAAATGTCGATTGTATTTTTAATTTTTGACGTTTATGAACACAAGCATTGCTTTTGATCCAGGAGTTGTTTTTTTAAACAAAATTGTACCGGAGTCTGTTACGATTGAAGTATAAATAAATAAATTAATTAAGTTGATTCAACTTAAATTATAGAAATCTTACTGAAACCCCACACCCTAACAGTGATCTTAACCCAACCAATAAAAACAAATACGATTAAGGACCGAACCCCCACCCTTTTTTTTCATTCAATTAAAACTTTTTTAATTGACAAGTTGAGCTCATTATTCAAATACCCTTAAGTGGCGTCACGTGTGCCGGCTACCCCAAGCCCTCGGTGCAAGCAACCGACCTTAATCGAACCTCGAATTACAAAGTTTATGTACTCTCGTAACTCCAAAAAAAAAAAAAAAGTAAAATTCCGAAGTTATGCAGCAACCTAGCCCTGTATACGCAGTACACATGTTTAAGTTCCGAACGTCTCCCAAATCGATGTAGACAAATGGAAAAATGATGTCAATGTGAGACTCGGTGCCAATAAACTTTTGATGTCTGTTAGTGTCAACCTGGCGTAGAGCCACCATTATATTACAAAATAAAATAAATTAAGTGTTTAATTAAAATATATTAGCCACACGGCTAGAAAGGGTGTGCCGTGTGCCCTCCTGCGAGCGGCACAAAGTATGTCACTCAATTTATCTACCGCCCATTTGCAGCGTAACATGCTCGTAGTCGTATCGAAGCCATTGACATTTGACGTGGCCATACGAATTTTGTGTTTTCGGCTCAGCATATTTTATCGGTCAGCACTTTCGCTGAATTAACAAACAAAATACACACAACAAACAGAAATTGATATCAAATAAATTTCACGCCATCGATACTCACTCCCCTCCTCACCATATTGGAATGCAGAAAAAATATTAATCTGTCTCATGGAAGGGTCGGTTCGGGACGATGAAGTACGAGAGCGGTCGCATAGTTTTGACAGTTGAGTGGACTGTTTGTGTGTGGGAAATGGTGTTCCTTGAGGGCGACATCACATGCACTTAATAAATGGATCAAGTGAAACGACCTTTGATGGCCGATGTATCAATCTTTTGTAATTTAACCGGCAAGGGAAATCGTACTTCATGGAGTTTATGATGTTGATTTGCCGTTGATGTGGGGAGTGCCCTGAAATTGGTGTTGCAAGCGAATAAACCGCCCTTTGAATCATTTTGCGAGGTGGTTTTTTTTAATGTAGGACGGCAAGGCCATGTATCAAAAATTGTGATCTCAGCAATCCTAAGAAACAACTTGCAAACTTGCACCGTCTGTTGTTCGATGTTTGTTGTTTCAAAATTGGGGAGTGTTTGCTTTGATTGTGGATAAGTGACGAGGATTTGTTATTATTTAGCGACTCGGCTTACCTACTGAAAATGGATCGTTCTCTATCTGTTACACCTGAAATTTGATGAATCGTTTATTTTCTATTTTCAGAAATATATAGAGTCAGTGGAAGTGTTTGATACAACAAATGAGTACAAAGAAAGTCAGTAATACACAAACGAAAAACATGGGGCCTTTATTACAGCTGCCACCCATGGCTGGACATAGGCATTTGGACGCGGATTCGTTGTGGGTAGCCTACTTAGGTCAAGCGTTATCAACTTTATGTCGGTCAGAGCAACATTTTGCAACATTTTGCAACATCAACCATATATGTGCACACGCTTCTGGGCGGACCCTACGTAGCCCGTCCGGAATACGATGTGAAAATCGTTCTAGGGGCCTTTAATGTGAAAATAGGTAAGGAAGACATCTTCGGTGGGTTTGTTGGAAAGCACAGCCCCCTCAACAGATAAGGGCTTGCAACTAACAGATTTCGCGGCAGCATGTACTATTGTGCGCTCAGTAGTGCGATGAACTGCCGCGCAGAAGGTCTGGGTTCGATTCCCAGCCGTAGCAACACCTAAATGATTTTTCACTTGCCCTTCTCTCGTGATCAATTGTCAAGAAAAGCTTATCTCAAATGCGCCATTGGGAGTCTGCATAAAACAGGAGGTCCTGCCAAAAATTTATATTTGTATTTGTATGTACTGTTATCTGCACAAATAACATAAATAAATCTGGCATTATGACCTAAAGCGACATAAGGCAAAATGAGCAAAGTGACATAAAGCCAAATGGAGCACACATCAAATTGTATATACCTACACGTATAAGGGTGGCAATTATAATATCGAATGTGTCATAAAGCCAAATTGGCCTTTTACCGCTTCATCAAAGTGAAGAAGAAGAATTTGGCCTTATGTCACTTCGCAAAGCGTCATTTGACCAAATTTGGCCTTATGATGCTTGGCTTTATTTAATGGCACCGATTTTTGCTCACGTCACGGCACCGGTCGAAACGCTGTACAAGTCACCACGCATCCAACATCCTGAATGTAAGAACATTCAGAGGTTCGAATGAGTCTTCTAGCCAAACAAGAAAAACCTGCGAATGGTACAAAAAAGACTTCGCGTTGGGCGCCTTTGTGGGGCGCACATTGCCAGAGTCTACAAACAAAAACCGAGTGATGATATGTATAAGGTGGGCCAAAAGAGATCACGCTATTGGAAGATGTTTTTATTTTTTGCATATTTCCGCCGATGTGAAAACTGTTTTGACATTTGTGGACTAGACAGATTTTGAATACAAGTGAACAAACCATAGAGCGATACACTACCCAACAACGCGGAATATTCGAAGCGGACGATCATTCGACCATGAGGCTCATTTCCACCTCAGCGGGTACGTGAACAAGCAAAACTATCGCTTTTGGGGCACCGAAAATCCACGAGTAATGCACGAGGAGCCATTACACCCGCTCAAAGTTGGTGAGCTGTTGACGCTAGATGAGTCATCGGGCCATTTTATTTTATTTTTTCGAGAACGCCGTTGGTCAAACGACAACAGTGGACGGTGCGCGCTATAGGGCCATGTTACCCGAGTTTTTTTTTTGCCGCAATTGGATGAATTAGGACTGGAGGACATTTGGTTCCACCAGGACGGCACAACGGCACACACTGCGCGAGCCACAACCGATATTCTGAAGGCCAAACAACATCGGATGACTTCTTTTGGTCCACCTTGTACTTGCAAGTACCAAAAAGGGACAGAAAAGGCACATACCAAGCCGATACAATGCAAAACACACACCTCATGGAATGAGCACCAAACCAGGAGTAGAGAAGAGAACAAAGTCCAGCGTAGTGAAAAAAGAGAACACACAGCCTCCCAGCTCAGGGAAATCGAAGTCTCGCGACAGGAACATCCGTAAATTCTACAAGAAAGCCAAACAACTGGCAGCTGGCTTCAAAGCAGGAACGCAGGTTTTACGAAATAACAATGGAAACCTAGTCACTGACGCGCAGGGAGTTGTAGATATATTCAGGCAGCATTTTCAGCAGCTGCTTAATGGGCATAATGTCGGTAGAGTGATAGTTTATTCGTTGACTGGAGGTCAGTCAACGAACAGATAACGCTCCCTTACAGGATTGAAGAAGTTAGTGAAGCCAAAAAAAACTGAAGAACAACAAGACAGCCGGTCCTGATGAATTTCCAGCAGAACTCTTCAAATACAGTGGTGTTGCCATAGAAGTAATCAAGTACCAAACCATCAAACAAGTCTGGATTGGTTAGAGCGTGCTACTTACTTACTTACTTAAGTCGCGCTACAGTTTGGAATGAACCTGGGCCTCAACCAACAAGCCTCTCCAACATGTCCTTAGCTGGCCTTACTCCACTGCGTCCGACGTCTGTCTGGGAATCGAAGAATCTGCGAGCCGGAGTATTAGTGTCCATTCGTTCTACATGTCCTAGCCATCTTAAACGGTCAATGCGGAGTTTTTGGACCAGGGGCATGTCGCTGTACAGCTCGAATAGTTCTTGGTTAAATCTTCACCTCCATATCCCGTCAACGCAAACGGGATCGAAGATTTTTCGAAGAATTTTCCTCTCTAATCGAGCAAGGAGTCCTTCATCCGCTTTTGAGACTGTCCAAGCTTTAGCGCCGTAGAGTAGGACTGGGATGATCAGGGTCTTCTATAGGATCTCCTTGGAAGTTCGAGTTAGAGCTTTACTACTGAATTGCCTTCTTAGCCCGAAAAAACAGCGGTTGGCAAGAGTAATTCTTCGTTTAATTTCTGAAGAGATGTTGTTGTCAGAGTTAATAGCGGAGCTGAGATAGACAAAGTCCCATACTACCTCAAATTTATATCTGTCAATGGTGACGTTCTGTCCAATTCGTCCAAGTTGTGTGTCCTTTCGTGTTGACATTTATTGCTAAACCCAATTTTGCCGCTTCCTTTTCTATACTAGCAAACGTGGCTATGACATCACGTTGGGTCCTACCAATGATGTCAATATCGTCGGCGTTATCTAGTAGTTGTGCCGGTTTTTGGAAAATTGTGCCTCTGGTGTTGACTCGTGAGTTTTGCACAATCCTCTCAAGAAGAAGTCACATAACAGCGCATCGCCTTGCCTAAATCCTTTTTTGGTATCGAATGTGTCGGTGAGGTTGTTTCTGACCCTGATGGAGCAGCGAGAATTCTCCATCGTCATCCTACACAAACGGACGAGTTGGGCGGTATCCCAAAACTAGCCATGGTTCGTCTCTATAAATGCTATCGAATGCGGCTTTGAAATCGATGGAGGTTGGTATCGATTTGGACTTCATGGGTTTTTTCCAGGATCTGCCAAAGTGTGAAAATTTGATCGGTTGTGGACTTTCCTAGCCTAAAACCATTTTGATAAGGGCCGATCAGGTTGTTGGTAAACGGTTTCAGGCGTTCACATATTACGGCAGATAGAATCTTTTAGGCGATGTTGAGGAGACTTATATCTCTGTAGTAGGCGTAGTTCAGAGGGTCTCATTTTTTTGGATCGGGCAAACGATGCTGAGGTTCCATTTTTCAGGCATACTTTTTCCGACCATATTTGGCTTATAAGTTGGTTGATGTTACTAACCAAGTTAACTCCGCTGGCTTTATAAAGCTCGGCGGGAAGGCCGTCATTTCCGGCAGCCTTATTAGGCTTGAGTTTACGTCTTGCTATCCTCACTTCACTCAGGTCGGGTGATTTAAAGTTTTCGCTGTTGTTGTCAATATTGATTCAATCGTTCTGCCTGAAAGCGGAATGTTCTTCACCGCTGAACAGTCTGCAGAAGTGGTTCTTCCATATCCTCAGCATCGACTGTGTGGGTGAGAGCATGCTCGTTCAGAGAAATATCCTCTACATGTCAAGTCTATAAAAATAGGCGATCGCATGTCTTGCACCCACTGCCGTGATCCTAAGATCGTATCCAACGTACTGTGTACTAGTGGGGATTCTTCCCCGGGAAATCGACTATAGGCCCAGTTTTCAAATTAAGGCAAATCCTGATAAGAACGATTTTCACTGCAGATTGTAGCCGTTTTTAGCAATGAATTATGGATTTTCTAATGTTGAAATATAATTGAAATCTGGTCACACTAGTCACATCCCCAGCTAACTTCTCCATCCTCGATAAACGTCAACCAAAAACCAATCCATCACTTCAATTTGAACACCCTCAAATGAATCACTGCTGTATGTTTAGTTGCAAATTAAGCCTGTCCATCTGCATTTCTATACTCCGACATGTAAACAGAGGTAAACTCTGTTGTCATTCATGACAGATTAAGATTGAATCGGGGAATAACATTACATTTGCATTATTACATTTCAAACGGAGGGCGCCAAAACGACTTTAATGAATGAAACAACATTGTTTCGCTGTTGTAAATACCAACGAGTTGTTCTATTTTTAGAACACTAGGTCATCGCAACTCCATTTCCCCTTGTTACATTCTACAGCACACAAATCAAGACCATTAACAACAAAACTCATTAATCAAAGAACGTGCTAAGAGTCGGCGGTGCCATGAAAGAAGGGAAGTATGACTCCACAAAACAGATACAAACAGACAATGCAAGTTCTATTCAAACTGTGCCAAGACAATACAAAAACCTAAAACAAAAAACCGACTATCTTGCCCAATTCTAAACGAGTTTTCATCAATTTTCCTCCCATTTTTTGAAATCTCAACAATTAGTAGAAAGAAAAAAACTAAAACATCGTTGCGACTTGAAATTACTTTTTAATTGTCCATTTACTGTTGCAACAAACACAAGAAAAAACATCACAAACAACAATAAAACAAAATGAAGAAATCATAACATAATTAGTTCACAAGAGCGTACACTTTTACACTCTCGCTGAACACTACCACTAGCTGCTCATTCGCAAAGAATGTATCTACCATTTTCACCGCCAAATACAAGTGAAAGTTCATTATTCGACATGGGGAAATGGCGAAACGGCAAAACCAACCGCCATTAGCCAGCCGTTAGCCGCATTAAAATAGACTTAAGTGCATTTAAGCGCGGTACTACTCTGTGTGATCGTTAAAACAAAACCAACCAACAAAATTGTAATGAAGACAAAAAAAAAAGAGAATGCGCCGCACCGCCAACAAAGGAAAGCCGGAAAATACAAAAAAAAAATTAAAAAATATTCAAAGCATATAATTTATCATTCACAAAACCAAAAGCAAAAAACAAAAAAAAAATCCACGCCACTGGGTGCGGTAGGCCGCCATTAAACATTGCACTTGATTATGTCGAACGCCATGTTGGTTCGCCAGAGTTCGACTGTGAATTTGACAGAATGAATTTATGTTTATGACCGTTATCGGCGTGCCAAATCAATTGGATTGTTTGGAAAATATCTTTTTGAATGTTTCTTTTATGCGCTGTAATAATTCTGTCATTTCGGAAAATTCCAAAAATGTCATTATCGAACTTAAGGAATTCAACAGCAGTGTAATATTTTGTTCGGGGCTGGGAGGACTGACGGTTGGAATGAAGGTGAGCAAAATGTATGCGAACATATGGTGAGCTTTTGCGCGAATTATTAAATTTACGGCCGATTGAAGAAAATCGAAGGAATTTCAATTATGCGTTATGTCACATTGATTTTTGATTATTCAAATTATTGCACTGAATTATTTTTTTGTGTTTTTAAATTTTTATTTACTGGTCAGGATGAAGGGATGATGTCGTCAATGTGACAGCATTTTAAAAACGAGTAAATTCGATTTTGTAAGTTCACAAAGATCGAAAAATTGTAAGTTTAGCACGACACACACAGGCGGATTTTCCTAAAAACATGGTCAAAACTTGAGAAAAAAATTAAATTTATTTTAAACTTTCTCTTATAAAGCGAATAATATTGTTTTCAACCTCAGGATTTTGATTGATTCTAACATTACGATGATAGCGGAACTCAAAAAAGTGGTTTTTGGAACTCCGTCCATCGGTTCGAATGTCCGTACAAGCCTCTCTATCCTCAACGACTCGACTGATTTTCTTCAAACATCGTATCCAGCGTTTTTTTTTTTTGTCATGATTCTAGGCCATTTTTTATACCCTATCTCATAGGGGTATATTGGTTTTGATACATAGTTTGTAACATAGAGAAATAATTGAGCTAGGTATACCTCAAAGTATATGGATCGACTCAGAATCGATAGCTGAGTCGATTTAGCCATGTCTGTCCGTCCGTCCGTACGTCACCAGGTTTTGGGCTAGGATGATGAAATTTGGTACACGTGTTTGTTGTTGCTCCCAGCAGAACAAGTGTAAAAATTTTTTAAATCCATTTACTGCCACGCCCTCTTTTTAGAAAAACATAGTTTTACACCAAACCGTTAGAGTTTATGAAAAAAAAGTCTGAACAACATATCTAGACAATCTTTATATCTATATTTCGTCTATACAAAGTTTTTTGCCACGCCTACTTTTTGGAGGCGTTTTTTCGTAAAAAAAAAATTTTTGCGGTAAAATTTTAAGCATTTCGAACAAAAATTTAATGCAAAGTAATTAATTTTGGTAATATAAACATTTCTTCTATATATCATTTTTATCCACGCCCACTTTTTTTAGGCGTTTTCATACAAAAACCCATTGTATACCCTACGCCATACCATATGCAGGAGAAAAACGTTGTTTTTGGTCGAATCGTTAGAGATTTTGAAAAAGTGTCTTTAGAACATATCTAGACAATCCTAATTTCTATATTTTGTTAATACAAAGTTTTTTGCCCCGCCCACTTTTTGGGGGCGTTTTAAGTAAACAAAAACTTTTTTTCGGTAAAATTTTAAATATTTCGAAAAAAATGTTGATGCAAAATAATTGGTTTTTGTAATATAAACCCACGCCCACTTTTTGGAGACGTTTTCATACAAAAACCATTTCAATACAGTATGTAAATATCATAACCAGGCGAAAAACGATGTTTTTTGTCGAACCATAAATGATTTTGATAAACTGTCTGAACAATATGTTCTTACAATGGCAATTTATATATTTCATCGCCAAAAAGCCGACATTTTGAGGATATTTGTTTTAAGGATGGGATGGGATAGGGCATAAAACGATCCACACAGTGGATTGTAGCCTTCCTTTATATTTTTTTTGTTGCTTTTAGCCATGTTATAACCGGTAGCTTCCATATAACGGTCATACATAACCTCAATTTTCTCGAAAACGGCTCTAACGATTTTGATTAAACTTCACAACGGGTGGTTTTTTTAGTGGTTGGTTTTTTCGAATAGAGATAGAACTGACATTTTGTGGTCAAATCGCGCAACTCTAATGTCATTTATGTTCAGTTTGGTTTGCATTTCAAACTGTAGAGCAAAGTGTTGAAGAAGACCCGAATGAATCGATTCGCCACCGCGCACAGCAATTGGAGCTTTGTCCATCAACTTTATGGAAGATTTTCCGCAAAGATCTGTGCTTACGACCTTGCAGGATCCGGCTTGTACAAGAATTAAAGCCGCGAAACCATGCAATGCGTCGTGATTTTGGTATATGGGCCGAAAATGTGATTGATCACGATGCTGATTCTCATCGCAAAATTTTGTTCAGTGATGAGGCTCACTTTTTGTTGAATGGCTACGTCAACAAGCAAAGTAGCCCCAGTTGGAGTGAAGAGAATCCATATGACACCCTTGGGACGCCATTACATCCACAAAAACTCTGACTATTTGGTGTGCTCTATGGGCTGGTGCCATCATCGGTCTATTTTTCTTCGAAGACGAAATTAGGAAGAAACTTTACCGTCAATGGCGAACGATAACGAGCCATGATACGAGACTTTCTTTGCTCCGGTTGGCTTAGTGGAACATGTGGACATGCGGTTTCATCAATACCATGCCACATGCCACACAGCTCGTGAAACAATGAAAATCTTGAAGGATGAATTTCGTGAGCAGCTTATCTCTCGAAATGGTCCTGTGAGTTGTCCGCCAAGATCAGCGATTTAAAACCTCTTGATTTTTTCTTGGGGTTATGTAAAGTCGTTAGTGTATGTGGACAAACCGAACGCGATTGAAGCCTTACAGGATAACAAAACACGCGTAATTCGTGGAATACAGGTCGAACTGCTCGAAAAAGTGACGCAAAATTGGACCTTCCGAATGGACCATTTGAAACGGAGCCGCGGCCAACATTTATATGAAGTTTTGTCTTTAAAACAAGTTTGAAGGATAAGCGTTTGTAAATCTCGGGCATTAACATGTTAACATGTTCGACAAGTGACTGTTTGCTTAATTTTTACAAAATTTTCTGTGTAAATTACAAAACTATTGTATAATAGAATCTGTTGTTCGTGGTAAGTAGAATAGTTTCTACTTACCACTAACATTTTTTAGTAAATTTTAGTTTTATGTAGGCTTTGAAAGTGTTGAAATTTTTGGAACATACTTTCATGTTTAATAATAGAAAAGCTTTAGTTTTCGGCGGACTCCTGATTTATGAATTAACTTAAAAATTTACCTTAATATTTGCTTGTTTAGAGACCACCATAAAAAGGTGCGATCTTATCAGATATCGTTGATTTTAATAACATTACAATCACAAAAATCGTGCAAAAATTTAAGCAAACCGGGTCTGAAGGAGATGTGAAAACACCAGTGAATGATGAAAATATTGCTGCTGTTCACGATATTGTGGTTGAAGAGCCGTCCACTCCTTTAACTCGTCGCCGCGCCAACAATTGCACCTCTCACGCTCGTCGTTGATGAACGTTTCGCATAAAGACTTGCATTTACACGCTTAAAAGGTGCAACTGACTGAAGAACTAAAGCCTCTTGACCATTTCAAGCGTCGTCAATGTTCGGAATGGTTTCAAGAAATGGCAACAGTGGATGACCAATTTTCGAGGAAAATCATCTTCAGTGATGAGGCACATTTTCACCTCAGTGGATTCGTCAACAAGCAGATTTGCCGTATTTGGCAATTGATAATCCAAGAGTAATTGTCGAAAATCCAATGCACCCACAAAGAGTGACTGTTTGGTGCGGTTTATGGGCCGGCGGCATCATCAGGCCGTTTTTTTTTTTTATCCAAAATGAGGCCGGTCAGGCAGTTACTGTGAATGGTGTTCGCTATCGTGAGATTATAACTAATTTTTATGGGCCGAATTGGAAGATATGGATGTGGACGATATGTGTTTTCAACAGGACTATGCCACTTGCCACACAGCTAACGAAACAATGGCTTTTTTTCGCGAAAAATTCAATGGCCGTCACGTGGTGGCGATGTCAATTGGCCGCCAAGATCATGTGATTTGACACCGTTGGACTTCTTTTTTTTGGGTTATTTGAAAGAAAAGGTGGACGTCGATAAGGCAGCAACAATACAAGAGCTAATGAGATAATTCGGCACATAAACGGCATAGAACCTTAATTATGCCTCAGGGTCATCGAAAATTTGGACCATCGGATGGAGGTGTGCCGTCGAGGTCGCGGCATCCATTTGGCGCATATTTTATTCCATATATTATTGAACCATACCAATATTATCATAATAAAAAAAGAAATGACAATAATTTCTAAATAATTTGTGTTTTATTCAAACGGCCCTTAAAATTTAACCACCCTCTATTATCTAAGGGTGCTCCTGAGGCGCTATAGGTTCGCCTCAACTGAGATAAAGTCATAAAAACAAGAATTTAGTTCGGTTTTACTTTGTTTCACGTTCCTTTTAGTCAACTTTTTCAAAAATTACCCGATGTATACAACCTACTTTACCCTTGAAAAACATTTTACCCCACGCCACTGTTAGAATTGCAAAGAGAACGAAGTCCTAAACGAATAGCAGTTCTTATTATTTTTTGGGAGCTGATGCAATTTCGACAACATTTGCTGTCCTTTGTGACCAAACTCATTACAACCCAGCTAAGTTGTTTAATGACTCCCACACACTCAACATTTCAGCAATCAGTGCTATTTCAAGTCCCATTTGCATTGTCCACTTGAACACACGCTATTTCCGCAAATCGTAAGCCGGATATACACTCATTATCAGCATTTCCGCCCGTGTCGGTGGCAAACATACAAAGTGGCAAACCTGGTTCTTCTGTTCTAGCGCTGACAATGCCAATATGCAAACATGCCTTGCTTTTGCTCATACAACAGTTATCACATCACTACTAATTATCAGGACAATTACACACATACGTGTATCGTTAATTGTGTGTGTGTGTATTGATCTAAAAATAATTATTGACATCGCTGTACGTGGATCGAAGCCATTGTCCCATTGAGCGTTCGATGTTGGCCGATAAGTGTGTCATAGTTCTGTCCTGCTACTGGCACTATCTCAACAATTAATGACAGCACGTGTGTGCGTGGTGCGGGTTTTGTTTCCTTGAAACCAATGTAACTGAAACTATTTAAATGCAAAGCGATTGCCATTGTTTTTGTAAGTGCTGCTGGAAGGGGGCGGATTCGTTTGTTTTTGTTTTATGAGATGGAGCGGTCTTTGTCGCCTGGGATCGTCTTGCGCGCTGATTGTGTGTTATAATTGCTCGTGTTTATAGGTTAGTCGTCGAGAATCGTTCTATTTTTGTAATAATCTTGTTTACATCGTATGCGTGCAGTCTCTGTTTTCTTAGTCATGACACCTACATGAGGTTTAACATCATGATTGTTCTGTCAAGTGGTGTAGATATTGCCGCCTAGGTACTTCAAGTCTTCTTCGATGTTTTTTTTTCCCCTCCCATTTCAAGTGCTCATTCGACAGAAATAAAATCTCGGGCAAGTGCAAAATCAAGACCACGCTAAGACCCTCTTACAATTCGCGCCAGTGCCAAACACAGCAATTCAGCGGAACTAGCCTGTGCATATACTAATTTATTTGCACTGCGGCAATTATCTTATCTTTCCGCTCGAATAATTAAGATAAAGGTATTAATTTATGGCAGCACGAGTTGGAACGCTCCCGCCAAGTCATCCTAGTCCTTGGTGTGGAGAGAGTGAGAGTTATGCAACGGCGTGACTCTTGCGATTGAAGTATGCTGCGCGCCTCTGTTTGATTTGTGTTATCTGAGACCTTAGTGTTTACATTTTGAAATATTTTAATGCTTCGCAGAAATGCCTTAACACCTTTGGCGATGTTTGCTATCAATATTGGTGGGCATGCTTGCAATATATATCGGATTCTGATAATCTCGTGCAAGAGATATGAGTTGAAGTCGATATTTTCGGGAGGTGTTGTAGGATTTCCTTCGTGCTAATGTACTTTCGAGGGTGGATTTACGCAGTTTGAAACACAAATACCAGGGGTTCTTAAATGATGTGGCCCTTCAGGATGGGGGCTGTGCTTTGCGATATTTACCCAATTATTTGTGTAACTCCCTGCAGTTGTCCCAAACGAACTTTGTATGCAACTATGGTGTGGAGGAAATAAGAACGGTCGTATCTGCAATTTGAATGTTCAACTTTTACAGGAATCATGTGGACTAAATACTACAGGGTGCACTATCTTTTATGTAGGTATATAAACACTGAATAACTTTGGACTCTTTTTTAAACGTTTATTCAGTAGAATCGTAAACGGATCTTCAATTGTCGAAAGCATGTGAGCATCTTCTTGAACAAATTACAGAAGACGGTTTTTAGGTGATTAAGTATATTTCCACTAAAGCGGGTTCGTCGACGAACAGTGGATTCATGTCAACCGTCCAAAAAGCATGGCCAAAAGCCAAAGTCTGGGCAAAAATTGGGTATATTACGAGCTGCTATTTTATTAATGGTCATGACCATCGTCATGGCCAAACACGTCCGTCTGTGCATGGTGACAATGAAGAATACTCACTGCTCCATTAGGGCCGGAAGCGATCTCACCGACACCTTCGATACCAAAAAATAATTTAGGCAAGGCGATGCACTGTCATGTGACTTATTCAACCTAATTCTTCGGTGGATTGTCCAAACTACAAAGCCAACACCAAAGGTACAATCTTCCATTTGCAGAAGTCAGTGCAACTACTAGCATACGCGGACGATATCAGTAGTCATACTCAACGTAGTGTCGTAGCCAAGTTTGTAGTAAAGAGAAGGAAGCGGCAAAAATGGGTTCAGCAGTAAATGAGGGTAAGACCATGTATATGTATATTCAACATCGGCAGATTGGACAAAACGTCACCATTGTCAGATATTACTTTGAGGTATAACGGGACTTTGTCTACCCCGGATCCGCTTTCAACACTGAAAACATCTCGTCAAAATTAAAACGAAGAAATACTCTTGCTAACAGCTGATTCTTCGGACTAAGAAGGCAATTCAGTAGTAAAGCTTTCACTCACTCGAACTGCTAAGGAGATCCTATAAAAGACCCTGATCATCCCAGTCTTGATCAACAATGCTGAAGCATGGACCGTATCACAAATGGATGAAGAAATCCTTGGTCATTTCGAGAGGTCGAAAAATCGTTGGTCCTGTTTTGTTTACGGGTTATTGAGACGAAGATTTAACCAAGAACTAACTATAACAGCTGCACGTCGACATGCCCCTAGTCAAAAAAAAAAAAAAAAAACTCCGCATTGGACGTTTAAGATGTCTAGGACATGTAAAGCGAATGGACGCCAATACTCCGGTTCGCAGTCTTCGAATCCAAGGCACCCGTCGAACGCAGTAGAGGAAGACCTCGCCTTAAGTGGCGCACACAAGTAGAAATCGACCTCAACCAATTGCACAACGGGAGGCAGTTAGCTAAGAATCGCGCAAACTGGAGAGCCATATTGGTGGAGGCCCAGGTTCATTACGGATTGTAGCACAAACCTTTCAACCTTTGTAACAAACCAATCAAGGTACATAGGAATTCCATGAATTTGAGTGCGAGACTACCTACTATTAATTTCCTGCAGAATTGGTCCAGATGACAACTGATCAGTGCTTCCGAAAGTACTGCAATAGTAGTATTGTACTGCCCAAAGGAAAATTATACTGTTCAGTCGAAAAATCCGCTGCCAACAATTAAACTGCCAAATCCAATTCCGATTCATGTGCAATGCTTTCTTTTTTTAGTTTTATAAATATCACGCTACGGCGTATCTGGTTAAGTATCGTTGCAAATGTCTAAAAGCGAATCATTGTCTTACCATACAGGGTGGACCATCTAGTCGTTTCTTTTTAAGTCGTAGGTTGTTTCAACACTGACATCTGTTTCCCGCTCGAAATCTAGACAGAAAGTCATTATCATATCTGCGCGGAACGATATGAGTCGATTTAAGACTGTCGGAAACAATCGGAAGCAAATGTCAAAATTATACGTTAAGTTTTCTCAGTTAAGTACTGTCAGTTACTTAAGTTTCCCATAACAGACTTTTGTGAATGGAAGCGATTGACAGAGTGGAAGTCGTTTTGCCAAAAAAAAATCGTTGCTTATGAACTTCAAAATTTAAATGTACACAGCTGTTGCAGTGAAATGACAAATTTTTGTATGAAAGAACAAAAGAAAGAGAAAGATCGAATGAATTCGCTTTTTCGCAAGTGAGCAAAAGCGAACGAAAACTGAACGAATCGAAGGGAAATCTGATTATGGTCGTACAATACAAATTGCAAGTGTTTGCACAGTTACGGAAGTAGTCATTCGCAACCATCCTCTATTATAGTTCAGCCCTAAGGATTGAATAACGTTGGGAAATATTGAAAACTTATTTCCAAATTGAGTGCTGTGCAGCCCAAACAGTGCGTTTTTTGAAAACAAATTTGGCCGAAACGAAGCACCTGTACAGTATTTTGTGCAAAAAGTTAATGGGACTGGTATGCTAGTGGACAACACTCATGATCTATGTCGTCGTACGGTGTGCACAGACGAGAATGTGGCTGATGCAGCCGAAAGTGTGAGATTCCATTAGTGAACATCAATTCGCCATCGATCTCAACAGGTCACGCCTTTAGCTGGAGGAGAATTCTGCACAAAAATCTTGAATTGTTCGTCTACAAGGTGCAGTGGACTGAGCAACTGAAGGCGGCTTGCACTTTGGGCCTTAGAGCAACTTTAATTGGACAACGATATTGGGCGATAAATCATCTTTTCTCAAGAGGAGCATTTTTATCTCGGCGGCTACGTTAACAAACAAAATTGCCTGGTGCTCAGAATACTCGGATGTTATTTTCGAAGCCGATGCTACCACAGAGAGTGACAGTTTGTTGCGGATTGTAGAGTAATGGGATCATTGAACCATTTTTCTTCGAAAATGAGGCTGGGAACAACGATAGGCATTACAGAGCCAAGTTAACCGACTTTTTATTACTGAAATTGAGGACATGAATTTGGACGACTACTGGTTCATGCAGAAAGCCGCACCATGCCATGCAACAATCGAACTTTTACATGAATTTAGACGACCTGTGGTTCATGCAGAATGCCGCACCATGCCATGCCACAATCGAACAATCGAACATGAATTAAGACGACATGTGGTTCATGCATATTGCCGTGCCATGCAATGCCACGATCGAACGTTTCTGCACCAAATTCACAAATTCGTCAGCCGTCTTGGCTTTATCAATTGGCCGCCTCGGAGCTGTGATTTGACCCCTTCTGACTGTTTTTTTTACTGGGGAACCTATGTTATGCCAACAATCCGGAAACGATTCAAGAATTTAAGGCCAATATCATCCAAGCATGAGCTACAACCCGAAACCATCAAAATTGTTTTGAAAAGTTGGAGCGACAGAATGCGAATTATACTGCCGAAGATATTTGAGGAAAGGCAGCACCTAATGGCGGCCCACTTGTAGATCACTGATAGACCTTGGTAATAGCTCTTAATGATAGATATAACGGGTGATTTTTTAAGCGTAGTTTTTTTTTAAATCGAATACAACACTCAAATTCGCATCAAATATTCAAAAATTTTATTGTAATCGATAAATAGGCCTTTGCATTTTTCAAGACAACTTCATGTAAATGTTGTCCGCGGCTCCGTTTCAAATGGTCCATTCGGAAGGTCCAATTTTGCGTCACTTTTCGAGCATTTCGGGTTGTATTTCACGAATTACGTGTGTTATGTTATGTTGTAAGGCTTCAATCGTGTTCGGCTTGTCCACATAGACTAACGACTTTACGTAACCCCACTAGAAATAATCAAGAGGTGTTAAATCGCATGATCTTGGCGGCCAATTAACAGGGCCATTTCGAGAGATAAGCTGCTCACCAAATTCATCCTTCAACATTTCTATTGTTTCACGAGCAGTGTGACATGTGGCACCGTCTTGATGAAACCACATGTCAACTAAGTTGAACTCAGCCAACTGGGGCAAAAAAAAGTCACGTATCATGGCTCGATATCGTTCGCCGTTGACGGTAACATTTCTTCCACGGTCGTCTTTGAAGAAAAATGGACCGATGATGCCACCAGCCCATAAACCACACCAAACTGTCGTTTTTTCAGGATGCATCGGTAATTCTTGTATGGCATGTGGCTGTTCATCACTCTAGATGCGAAAGTTTTGCTGATTTACGTATCCGTTGAGCCAGAAATGAGCCTCATCGCTGAACAGAATTTTCCGATAAAATAGCGGATTTTCATGGAGCTGTTCTAAGGCCCGTTCACCAAAAATTAGACGTTGCGGTAGGTCATTCGGATTCAATTCTTGCACAAGTTGAATTTTATAGGCTTTCAAACCCAAGTCGACACGTCGTATAGTTTTCCATGTGGTTGAGTAACACATGCCCAATTGTTGAGAACGACGACGAATTGACATATCACGATCTTCATTAACATTGGACGCTACGACTGCAATATTTTTTTCGGTACGCATGCGAGTCGATGGTTTAATGTCCAACGAACTAAATTTAGTGCGAAATTTGGTGATAACAGCACGAATTGTTGATTCACCAGGTCAATTATGTGACGACCATAATATGGTTGTAACAAACGGTGCACATTTTTCACAGATCACGAATTTTGATAATAAATTTCAATAATTTTCAATCGCTGCTCGTTTGTAAGCCTCTCCATGATTAAATGGCAGAGTATTCTGAAAATGGTTTACTTTGACAGATGACGTTTGGACGCCATTACTAACCAGTACTGCCAAATTGAAAAATGTAACTCTTAAAAAATCACCCATTAGTAACGTAAGCAACAAGTTTTTCATCAGATTCCACGGCCCCCATTACTTGTGCCAAAATTTGTGGAACTAATTGTCCACGTGAACAGCGGATGTGATAACATCCTAACGTATCAACAACATGTAGCCGTGAGAACATGTATGTAACGTGTTAATTGATTTCAATGTATTTAAACAGCATCCACAGGGTTAGGTATGGTCCATCCATTTACACTTGCCACGTACTTATGGCAGCTACTCGTGCTCTTGTACATAAGTAGGTGGTTGATGCAAAGCATGAAAAACTAAATGCGTTTTATTTTTACAACAACAAGCGCGTTCCATTCAACGTCTGCTGCCGAGTTATCGGCAGCCTCGAAGTATAGCACTTACGTGTTTTTTTTTTTTTTGTAACTCAGATCAGTCAAATGAATTAAAGAAAAGCCTTAGGTAAGCATCCTGAATGGATGCAAATTAATCAAAACAAAGGAGAAATCCGAAATGCTAATCCTCCTAGAACTCTCTCTAAAAATTCTAAAAGTAACGATTGCCAGCAATCTGAGTCGCCCCCCAAAATTTATTCATAAGAATATTGATTTTGCGAGTACATAAATCCACCCAGATAGAAGCGGGACAAAATGCAGATTCAGTGCGACATTTCTGTTTGAATCAATGATGGCAACGTAGCGAACTCCAATGAAACTCTCTACTAGATTCCAATTGAATATCATCATCAACATGGAAAGAAGAAGAAAAGAATACCTCCCTCCGTCCCCAGCTCCAGCGAAACCATAATAAAATTTCAAATTCTAATATCGTCATCGGAAGTTATTGAACTAATCCCACGCTCAACAAATCGAAAAGCTCTTGCCGCCAACACATTGTTGTTCCTGTTGTTGTTGGTCCGCTTTGCCGTGCAACTCTGTATCTAGATATTCTTAATTTATCTCAGTAGGAAATGAAAAAAATACTTTTTTTGTTGTTGTTTCAGATTAGCATATGAGATGAGTGTATGTTCGGTTAACTGCTAAGGCTGCAAACAAACCGACAAATAGATGTTTTCCAAGATCAAACTAAAGCTAGTTTGCACATCAACTACAATGGCATAGACATCCCCGCCGACATACATACAGATTCGCAGCAGGCTGACTGAATAGACACACATCACTGAAATTAGGAAGGAAAATCGTTTTTTTTTTTCGAAACGCCAACGGGTGATATATTAATGACGACATTAGCACGCCAGAGCTTACTAGCCCAGAGTTTGTGATAGAGACGTGTGCTCACGTTTGACTATGTACTCGGTGCTTGGATTCGGAGCTCTGCCTCTGATCTGCGGCGTGTTGTGTGCAAATTGAGAAAATTCATCTCAAGGTAAAATCAATTTAGACCAATTGAACGGAGAGACTTTGGTAATACACTGGCTGACGTCGATGGTGATGGTGCTGATGATGATTTGGATGGGGACGCGGGAGTAGATGTCAATTAGTTTGAATAGCAACAACAATCCAAAAGTAAACGTTTTTGTATACAATGAAATGCTGTAGTCGAACTGGAGATTAGAATGATTAGAACGGCGAAAAATGGCCAACAATTGATGAATGGTAGGATGGATTTGAATGGAAAGTGGGATCTAAGACCTGAGAGGTGGCTAGTGGGACGACGAATGTTATTTACGAGTGGAGGTGTGTTTTGGTTTGTGGGGCCTTTGTTGGTTGATGACTATAGACATCCATCTCAGAGTCATTCGACTGAGGAAAAGCTATTCGTACTGCTTCACAGATTTTGTTCTTCGCGATCGTTTGGGGAAAAATGGCGACCAAGACATTATTCATATAGATAGAGCATGACAACATAGCGCTTATGATTGATTAGGAGGCTTTAGAATGGTTCAAAATATCATGAGCCATAATACAACGTTATGAAATACCTTTGGACGGCTAAAGAAATGAACTGAGGGTCCTTCAAATACCAGACTCCTCCACCTTTAGTACAAGCAATGATTATAACAGGAGGCCAAAAACGACCACCCTATTGGAAGATGCTCTTATTTTTGCAATGGCCCCCAATGTCAAATCTGTTTTGACATTTGTGGACTAGACAGATGTAAAGCGAACAAGCCATGGCGCGATAACCGCGGAATAATCGTGTCTATTTTTTTGCGTAACAATTTGTCTGTAGTGTTGGCGCAGCGTGAATTCCGTCGCCGATTCTTCGGCCACCCGACACCGACTGCGCAAAGACTGTGCCGTTTGGCCACCAACCCTGAAGAGTATGGAACCATACGAGACGTTGCCAAGAGTGGCCGGCCCCGGAGCACCCGTTGTGCCGAGAATATCGCCACTCTTGCCGAAGATGTCGGGCTGTCGCCGGAAACATAGACCAGACGCCGTGCCTCTGAATTAGCCATCAGCCGGTCGTTCCTAAGACGAATTTTGGTCAAAGACTTGCGCATGTTCCCGTACAAAGTCAAGTCTGTGCATCAGCTGCTGCCATTTAGAAAAAAATGACAGCCAAACAACATTGAATGACTTCTTTTGGCCCACCTTGTAGAAATACACAGAGTGCGCATCTTATACAACGAAAATTTTCTATTTGGGGTTCTGATATTGACAATCCAGATTTCACATTGCTACCCCAGCATGCTACAACAGCATAGCCAAAGCATACGATCGACAAAATTTCCACTACGCACTTACCGCCCGCGTCTGAGACGGCTACAAGATTTTTAGCTGTGATGCGTACTCTATGTCGTTCTATACTCTTTGGTACAAGTATTATGATAGCAGATATTCAAAAAAAACTTAGCAAAATCATTCATAGACTTGTCATCTACAAGACACAAGTTACAGCACATATCCAGACAGTCCAACTACTAAGACATGAATAACACATACAAAAACACTTTTTGTTACAGGATAAGCAAGCAATGGAACGATTTTTCCGGAGTCTTATTCCTACTAATATACAGTCTAAGGCAGGTTTCTTCGAAAAGGCAAAGATGACAGAAAGCCATACAGATGACACATTGAGAACAAAAACAGAAACATTTGCTCACCAGCTTCTTTGCCAGTACGACCAGGCAAAGAACAATTTTTCTTCTATGCAGTGCTTCATCTGTATGGCTTGACATTGACATTGACATCACAGTAATTCGCACATGAATGCATCGAACTACAGACACATAACAGCACTGGCGACTGAGTCCATCGGCTGTATGGCTTTATAAGACCTCATCGAAACATTTGAGACCAAAAAATGGATTTAGGCTAGGTGATGCATTTGACAAAGTGAAGTGATTTATACAAGGTGCGGTGCGATCAACCGCTGAGAAAAAGACTGCGGTCGATTCCTAATCGTTGCAATGACCAAATAATTTGCACCGGCACTGCCCATTTTTTGACTCAGCTGCTTGGATTAAAAACTGGAGATTCTGCTTTTGTTCAAGACGTTAACATGCACACAGAAATGGTTGCAAGATCTGCCTATGCCTTGGTCCTAACGAAACTGTTGCGCCTATTTGTTTTTATGCAAAAAAAAATGCAAAATTGTGCAAAACTCCGGAGCCAGCACCAGGTTCACAATCTTCAATATACCTGTGCATGTACTAGGTAGGATAAGCATAGGCCGACGATATTGAGAGCATATGTCGAATCATACTGTATGACATCGCTGCATTTGCGAGTGTAGTGACAGAAGCGTCTTAAGTGCGTTAAGCAGCATGCGAAGGCATGACCAACAAGACGCAAAAAATTAGTCTAACTTACAAATCACATATAAGGTACTGATTTAAGGTCGTAATGAGGTATTGGTGGTCGACTAACACAAAGTAAACTACCAGAATCTTCAAACTTTTTTCATGGTTCTAAAACTGAAAATGTGCAGAAGAGATAAGTGGATTCATCCCCCCAAATTAACAAGAAACGCAGTTGCAGCACTTAGGTACAAAACTTTTAGGTAGTAATGGGCTTTGTCTGACTTCGCTCCGCTATTAACTCAAACAACGACATCTTATCAGAAATCGGGCGTTGATTACTCTTATCAGCTGATGTTTCTTTGGGTTAAAAAAAGTAAAAAAGCCCTCACTTGCAGGTAATGAGGTAACCACTCGAACGAGTCAGGAGATTTTTTTATAGGGCTCACATCGTTCTAGCCCTGCTCAACGGCACTGAAACACGGATCCTATCAAAAGTGAGTTAAGAAATTCCTTTTCGTTTTATTAGACAAATTCCTAAGGAAATCTTCAATCAAGTTTGCGGGGATAAGGTAATAAGACAAAATTGACAACCACCAACTTTCAAGCCACATGTTTAAAAAAAAACTCAGCATTCGAAGTATTAAAATGATTACGGCATGTAGAGCGAATGGGCACCAATATACTCCGGCTCGCAGAGTCTTCGATTCCCCGCCAGACTCTGACGCAGTAGAGAGAGCCCACGCTCTAAGTGGCGCGCACAAGTAGAAACGGAGCTCAACCTAATTGAAATGCACAACTGGAGGAAGTTTGTTAAGGACTGGGTTAATTGGAGAGGCATATTGGTTTAGGCTCAGTTCAACACTGGAGTGGTGTGCTAATTAAGGAAGTAATGGGTGTTTTTTTAGAGGTTGGTTTTTCGAATAGAGATAAAGCTGACATTTTGTGGTCAAATCGGGCAACTCTAATGTCACTTATGTTCAGTTTGGTTTGGCATTCCATCATGAACAGGTTGACAAACGAATACAGCTTGCAAATCGTGCAAATTTATTTTGATAATAATGGTTCAGTTCGCGAAGTTTACCGCAAGCTTCGTCCATTTTATGGTCGACATAATCGTCCATCAGAGCAAATTATTCGGTTAACCTTGGATCGTTATTTCACTACGTTTATTCTTTGTGGTAATACGCATCCGCGGAGATGTCGAACAGTGCGCACCGAAGAAACAATTGCCGCAAAGTGTTGAAGAGGACCCGAATGAATGGATTCTCCACCGTGCACAGCAATTGGAGCTTTGTCCATCTACTTTATGGAAGATTTTGCGCAAAAATCTTGGCTTACGACCTTACAAGATCCAGCTTGTGCAAGAATTAAAGCCGCGAGACCTACAATGCGTCGTGATTTCGGTGTATGGGCCGAAAATTAGATTTGATCTCGATGCTGATTTTCATCGCAAACTTATGTTCAGTGATGAGGCTCATTTTTGGTTGAATGGCTACGTCAACAAGCAAAATTGCCGCATTCGGAGTGAAGGGAATCCACACGAGACCCTTGAGACGCCATCACATCTACAAAAACTAACTGTTTGGTGTGCTCTATGGGCTTGTGGAGTCATTGGGCCTTACTTCCTCCGAAATTATGCTGGAGAGTTACCGTTAATGGAGACCGGTATACAGCCATGATAACCGACTATGAGGATGAGATGTGGTTCCAACAAGACGGCGCTACATGCCACACAGTGCACGTCACAATCGATTTATTGGAAACATTCGATGAGCGCACAATTTTGTGGAATGGAACTGTCAATTGACCACTAAGATCGTGTGATCTGACACCATTGGAATATTTTCTTTGGGGATATGTGAAGTCGCTCGTCTAGGCCAAAAAACCAGAAACGTAAGGGGAATTGGAAGCCAACATTCGTGGCGTTATTGCCGACGGCCTCAAATGCTCGAAAAAGTGGTTGAAAATTGGACCTCCAGGCTTGGCTTTATTCAAACCAGACGCGGCGGTCACATGCCCGGAATCATATTTAAACATTACAAATTTTTGTCGCAAAATGCCGACTCCAAACGGCGAAATTAAGAGAAGCTTGTCTTGACAATTGACACTACTCGGATGACATGCCAGATCATCACGAGAGCAGGCCCAGTTGCTACGGCTGGGAGTTGAACCCAAACCTTTTACGGCAGTTCAACGCACTAACCATCGCGCCACTATGTCCGTCATTTAAGCATTTATTGCATTTATTTAGCGGTGACGGCATCTCTAGACTTATGCCGAATCCGAAACAGCTTAGTTGAGATAGGCTATTCTTGACAGTTGATATTATTGATGGGAGCGCTAGTGAAAAAGATTTTGGTGTTGCTACGGATAGGAATTAAGCCCAGACCTTCTGCTTGACACTGAGCCCTTCAAAATATACAATCTTCAGGAACTCAAAGAGCATCTGCAGGCATCATCTCTGGGAACCCTTTAAGCGAGAACTGAATAAAATAGAAGTAGAACTGAAAATACGGTATTGAGCGAATAAGATGCGGAAGAGTACCAGTCGCCAAAGTGTAATATGTACTTCGATACACTGGTGGCATAGCTACCATGGCATTGGTAATATCTTGGGTGGTGAGGGTGACACACGCTTCATGGAATTATTAGTTGAGAAATGGCAAAACAAAATTTTGTTCTTCAAATTACTACTTAGGAAGAATGGCGCTGTGATGGACAGAAATCACTGACAGTGAAAATGAAGCTATTAACCCACACAAATACCATGCTGCTCGAGTACCATGAGTGTGGTATTTCCTGAGATATATGTGGTACATCCGTGATACCACCAGTGTGTCGAATGAATAATATTTCGTTACTCTAAATTGTTCATCCGATTAGAAGTCAGAACGAATCCTGTTTGCTTATATTACTCACGCGCAACTGAATTCTATTGTTGGGTGCAGTGGAAATTACTAAACGTCGAGGACCTGTAATTGCATTTTTTCACTGCCCACCTATTGTGGAAGTTGGACAAACCTCCTTCTCTAATTTGGCGTTCGGAATCGGCGATCAACTGTGGGTTCCATTCGTTGTGAAATAACTTCGTACGCACTGATTAATGGAGGAGCTAACTTTAAGTCAGAAAGGGAAGCTGATGTGGACTATATTTATTCTTAGGGGCTTTCTTCCTGACTTTTACAATGTTTTATCAATACACTTCTCGGTCTTTCGTGCCTGTCATTGACCTGTGGCGACTTTGACTTGACAGACAAGGTGTTTCGACCCAATGAAGCCCTCTTCTGAAAATGAAAAGATATGCTAGAACGCCACAGAGAGATATTTTCATATTAATCTGAGACTTAAACCGAGGGTAGGCATTGACAGCTAGGCAGTGACAACAATGAGCCCTTCCAGATGGTCGGGAAGCAAACCGTTTTTGCAACACAAAGCCCGTTTAGTCGCCGTGTTTGAGCACAAGGCCTGATAGTACTTTGGGGTGTCAATTGACCGACAATCCAATTGAATTATTTACAAACATTCTAGCGAGAAGTCTAACAGTTTAGAAGTTGTCACCGATCATAAACGTCAGCATCTTCTAAAGCTGGCATTTGTTCCCAAACTTGGCGAGATCCTCACAAGCCCAAGCTAAGAATCATCACAATGCATCAACGCAATGGGAGCTGTGTTAGGTGTTCCACGTGCTTCGACCATTTTACGGTCGCCAAAATCGTCTCAACGAGAGGAGTGTTCGCAGTGTGGTGGATAAATTTGAGTCCACTGATTCATTAAACAATAAGCCAACGACCGTTAGTCGACATAACGCAAGATCTGTCGAAAACATCGTCTCTGCCCGTGAGAGTGTGCAAGAGAATCCGAGGCAGTCGATTTCACGTCGCTCTCAAGAACTCGGCCTTTTGCAGTCCGCAAATTGGCGTATTTTGCTAAGTGACTTGAGCCTGCACCTATACAAAATTTAACTGACCCAGGAAAAGAAGGAAAATAGAAACCCTTAGACAACGAGGTGTTCGCTGAATGGGCTCTGGAGCAGTTGGAAGCTGAATCTAATTTTCATCGAAACATCATGCGGCACCATCGGTCCTTAAATATTTAAGAACCATGTTGGCCAAGGCATCTACGTCAACGACGAGCGCTATAAGTCAATGATCACCAACTTCTTTTGGATTGAATAGGATGATACGAACGGCATGTCGTTTCAACAGGACGGTGCTACGTGTCACACAGCTTACGCCACATTGGAAAGTCGGGCTTAGTCAGCTCTCGTAGAGGTAACATGAACTGACCACCGAGATCGTACGATTTTAGTTCGTTAGACTTTTTTCCCAGTCCTGCTCGAATCAAAAGCGGATGAAGAAATCTTTGGTCGATTCGAGAGGGAAATTCTTCGAAATCTCAACGTTTGAGACGAGATGAAGAATTAACCGACGTCGGACGCAGTAGAGGAAGACCTCGCCTTAAGTGGCGCGAACGAGTAGAAACCAACCTCAAACAGTTTGGAGTGCGCAACTGTAGGCAGTTAGGTCAAGACCGGGCTAATTGAAGAGACATGTTGGTTGAGGCCTAGGTTCATTCCGGACTGTATCGCCACTTAAGTAAGGTAAGAAAGACTTTTTTTGTGGGGTTTTCTGAAGTCGGTGGTCTATGTTAATAAGCCACAAACTACAATATCCCTCAAAGTTAACAAAACTTACGCCATCGGTCAAATTCGGAGCGATTTATGCGTCAACGATGTTATGTTCCATACATAAAGGCATTGAAAAGGTGATTCACACGAATGAAAAAAAAATCGATGATAGCTCACACACACTTTGTTTTATTTAAATTTAAAGATAGGAAGCGCTTACTGAAAGTCATATTCGATTCAAAATCGACCCACTCGACCTTATACCTCAACAAACACCTATTAGAGCAACCATTTTACAACAGCAAGGATACGTCACATAAGGAATATTAAGTTAACACGACACCATAAAGCCGAGGCAATTTGTTCTAAAGGGTGCTGCTCTTGCAAAAGAGCTCCCACCATCTACTGATTCCAAGAAAGGATGTCGTCATAGCATATCTATCGAAAAAGATTCAGAGCAAGATTTCCTCTTAATGAATTCACAGAAACTAGTGGCATTGAAATGTTATGGCTGTAATGAGTTTAGAATGAGGGAAGGGGACTGCCATTTGTCAAACATCAAGCAAAGATAACTTTTCCAAGAGATACACAATGGCAAACATGGATATGAACTCATTAGCATCCAATTTACGACAAGTTGCAAATAAATTAAGACCACACGCTGAATGACTGATCATTACGCTAGACTACCTGCTTACTGGTTTTTAAGTAAGACGGAACGCTAAATCCATGACCATTACGCATGACGTCAGTTTCTTAGTGAGCCATTTCAGAAAATTAATGACTGTCTGTGCTCCTCTGTCATGGTTTAAGACGATTCTGAAAGGGACGAGCAAGAGCTAGTGCATAGATTTGGCACTTCAAGATCTAGATTGCAGTTCGAACAATCGACTGGACTCTCATCACCTCCTTACCCCAGTCACACGTTTGTTCTTATCCTACAATTATCCATAAAACCGCAACCATAATATTTACATCCTGCCCACAACACAAACACACACACATACCCTACAATAGAATTCTCAACAAATCAATCATATCCCGTGACACATTTTGAAATAATTCGCACTTACCCCAATACTGCTCACCGAGGACACATGCTGAGCGATACGATTTAGAAACTTCCGAAACGATGATCGCCTAAAAACTCGATTCTGCTGCTGAGAATTATTTCCACTTTTGTTTTGGTCCAGTTGGCATGGTTGTGTTGTGCCCTCCCTTCCAGCGATGCAATCCAACGTCTTGCTCTTCTCTTTGACGATGATATTCCTTGTTCCCGAATCGCGTCTCGCACCCCTTACCCCTTTCGCAGTTTCGGTGTCATTGCCACCGCTGCATGAACTAACACTATTCCGACCGCTCGCGGCTATGCCGACCGAATTGTTGTTATTATTGTTGGTCTTGAATTTTCGCGACCATCGAAACGGATTGCGAGGCATTGAGAATGCACGACGAATTTTCTTGCCCGCAGTTGTGAGACTCAGCGATTGTTTGCCGTTCGATGACTGGGACGACGATGTTGTTGGTGGTGGTGGTGATGCTAATGCCTGTGGCGGCGGTGGTGACGAATCTTTGTTGCTTTGGCACACTTCGACTTTTTGGACGTTGTTTTCGGTAACTGCAGCGGCGTCATTGATTTTACAATTTTCCGACGACGATTTACTACACGAATTACTACCGCCGGCTGGATTGTCGGTATCGGGGATGGTCGTAGTATTTGTGGTGGTGGTGGTGGTGGGCGATGCGCGGCTATTGTTGGCCAAAACTTTTATTGGCTCGTTTGAGCCCATTTTAATGGACGATAGATTATAACGACCGACAGTAGACCGTTAACACTTGATTAGAAAAAAAAAACTTTACACGTAATACAGACGAGGCGGAGACCGTGAAAAATCGGTTGCACTTTTGGGCTTTTTTGTCAGATTTTTTTTCTCGCAGAAGCAGCCAGCGAACTCATTAAACGTACGCCATGTTGACTTCTTTCTCACTTTTTGACTTGTGACTGTGAAGTTGGATCTGATTGGCATGGTAGGTTTTTGGGAGTTGTCAAAATGTTGACAGCTAAGTGCTGGAGGTGAATTTTTGTTTGTATTTTGTAAGGGCGTGTGAGAAATGTTAATGTGGTGCGTAGATAAGGAAGTGTTGTGTATTCGTTTGATTTACGATATTTACGAGATATTTCGTTTTGGTAGGAAGTTTATGTAAAATAATCAATGCCACATAGTAAAACCGTGTGCTTTTTCTATGGATTTATGAACTGAAATATAATTACAACAATTTCTCTGAAACACGAAATTTGTGTTTTATGTTACGATTTCATTTGATCAAATTCAGCTGATTTAGCTTATTTCCTATCAGTTAACTAAAATACGGCTTACCATATGTTTTATACAGAATCACACAACCTTATAAGATATTTCGGACTAAATTAGTAGGAAATGTGACAAAAAAATAAATTGATTGAACAGCTTCTCAGTTAAACAATTCAAGTTGGTTGAGGTCAGTTTCTGCTTGTGTGACACAATAGCCGGGTTTCGGACTTCAGATTCATCGGAGTATAAATGTAATATGCTGTGAAAAGCCATCGAAACGTAGCTTTGTATGGCGTTGCGCTTCAGCCATAGGACGTGTGTCAATTGCGTTAAAATTTTAGTCAGTGGATAATTTTTGACATTAGTATGGTGCAGAAAAGTCAAAAATTTAACAGTGGATAAAACTTAACCCTCTTTTTAACGCAATTAACACACGGCCTTAAAATGAAAAAGAAGTTAATTTTTAACGTAACGGTGTTGTAGAGCATCGTGCGTCAAAGCGAAATGTGTAAATCGTCAAAATGTGTTTGCAATTGTTTCCTAGGTAATTAACTGAGAGGGTTGTGAACCATGATCTCTTTAAGCGAAGACTTTTAATCTGTTTAGCAGTTGAAACCTCCGATCTGAGTAAAGGTCCGCCCAGAAGTTAGAAGTTAAAAACAAGCCAAGCGGTAAGCGCTAACACAATGTGTATCTTCTTGAATCTGTAGCTAAATACTTTTCTGGTTTCTAACGTTTCGGTGAGGTTGTTTGCGACTAAGAAATCTCCATCGTCATCCTGCACAGGAGGACAAGTTTGGGCAGTATACCAAACCAATCGATGGATATGTGTTTCTTTTCAAGATCTGCCAAAGTGTAGATTATATCAATTGTGAACTTTCTTAACCAGAAACAAGGCTTTATGCGTTCACATATTACGGCAGATACGGCCTTGAAGGCGATGTTGAGGAGACTTATGGCTCTGTAGTTGGCGCAACGACTGTGTCTCAACTATGATCTTAGCATATCCATCTCGACGGGATTCTGTTTGGGCTTTCTATCCTTGGCTTTGATGTATTTTACTTTTGTATAACTTATGAACATCATTCCTGGAGTCTCATTGATTGCTTACTTTTCTATTTTCTTCTTTCTGGGAAGCCAGTGTTCCTCTCTACTTCTTTGTCTATAAGGTTCTCTGTTTCTCCTGAAACTTTACCTCGTTTTTGCTAACATTTCGCATTTATTGTGCTGTGGTGGTGGCCAATACAACAACTATGTAATATTAAAAAAAAATGTCTCTCTTCCATTCTGACCAATATACACTATTAATAGGCGTGTTGCACTTACGAGTCCCTCCGATATCTCAAGGTAGTGTTTCAAATCGATGTCAGGCCCTCGGATCCCAAATACTAGATGTATCTTGTTTATTGCAATGTGATCAATTTGATCTGGGAACTCCATATCCGCTTATTGGTATCGAGGTGAGAAAACCATACGCTGGTTACACAAAGATATTTCTATTAGCCTAGGTCCGTTGCAAGTAGTTATGTCGTGTAGGCTCTGTTTTCCTATAATACTTTGAAAGATGTCTTAGAAAGTACCTTTGAAGTAAAACCTTCCGATACTATTTCAACATCGTACTTCGGTAGTCAGTCATAAGCTCTGTCTAGAAGGTCGTAGAAACAATCCTTGACAATATCATATTTTCCTTTTTCGGAGCATGAGCACATATAAGACCTATGTTGTCGAATTTGCCTTTTTTTGCAGATTGTTACCATGAGTTCGCTACTGGCTTTTGAAGCATAAGACTTCTTGCTGAAGTCTCGTCGCTTCTAACAAATCGACATCCGAATAGGACTACTTGATTTCATTCTCCTTTTACCCGGTCAATAGCATCGTATTTCCTGAAAGGGAGTAAAATCTGTAGCAAAAGCAGTTAAAGCCTGCTGCTTGTTGTTCCTCTTTACCCAGAACTGGAAGGACAGGTCCATGTGTTCACCTGAAATTCGTATGGCAAGGAATCAGGCATTCAGATCAGGATGTAGCTGTTATTCAGTGTGGTTCACATTTGCACTTATAAGTGTAGCAACTCATATCCGATTGGATGGGTACCAGTATCTGATTACCACAACGAAGTAAAAGAGTCACAATTCATGTGTGTTGCAACTACGGAGAGTTTCAGTAGTTACCGACGCTCGGTGTCAACCCTTGTTTAACACCTCAGCATCACACTGGTTACTCTAAGTTTTCTTTTAAACAGATATATAGAATAAATTGATTTCACATATGTGCTTACAGACAGATTACCATATTTAGCGATTTTAGGAATATTAAAATGCAAATATGAAAAACTGTTACAATTTGATCATGGGCATCTATTCGTAATTGGCTAACACCATCATTCATTCATTTTTATCATTAATATCGCTATTTGTATGGGGGATGTCACGTGTTACCCGTTCCCGGAAGAGATTCTTTGATACGAACATGTTTCTACGAATTAATGTACAATTATTTAAAGTGACTATAGATGTGCAAATAGAATATTGGTATTCATTATCTTTGCTTGAATAAACGTCGCAGTGCTCTCTATGTGTATCAACTTGAGACCGTCGACGTAAACATTTCTTGTCTAAAAATAGATTAATTCAACCGATTAGAGGTATGAATATCACTAAACTTTTATTTATTTTATTTATTAAATATAACTACGATGTAATATTAAAATAAATTTATTTCTTCCATTCTGACCAATATAACCAGTTAATAGGCGTGTTCCACTTACGATTCTCCCCGATATCTCTGAGATTCTCGTAAGTCGACTATGATTCCTCAGTTGGCAAAACGAAGATTTACTGCTGAGAATTTTGTTGTTTATTATTTTGTATGTGTCATTTGGGGTAATCATTACCACTTTAAGTTGCGAAATAAGGAAACCGTTTTTTTTAACAGAATAAGTTCCAGTTTGCTAACTTTTTTTCACTGAATTAAAAATCATTTAAAATCTCAGCTGAGGAATCGGGGGGATCCGTAAGTGGAACACGCCTAATGTCAATCGCAACAAGTGAACTTCTGAATCCACTAAAAACATCGAAGGGTGTAATTTTAATTTTAATAAAGAAATCACAGACAAAGAGATAAAAATGTTAATGACTTCACTTATGAATATTAAGAAATAATCTACATGTTGACATTTTAACCTGAAAATAAAGTCGATCTTAAAATTAAACTTGAAACAAAAACCCCATTCTAAAAAGTCCCCTACAGATTTGTATTTCAATGTTTTTTAAGAAACAATATTAGAAACCAAATTTATATTTAAAAAAAAAATCAAAATACTTTTTAATGAACATTTGAAGGATGTTTTCATGCTTTTTCTTGTCAAAACAGCTTCTGCAAATGCAGGGCCTGAATCTTCCTTTCTGTCAGTCTATTGAAAAGCTTTGTGTTAGCATATTTTTACGGGTGCTGATATGCTGCATCTTCAGAATAACTAGACATGAAATTGTTGAACATGGGTCAAATTTGAAGGGACAGCCGATCATTAGTACCCAGGCTTAGCATATTCTCACAACCATTCATGTGTGCGTGTGTACTTTTTGCACGATGGCAATCCTGCTTTTTGCTGACATAGACTCTTCCGCGTGAAACTCGGAAACGAATATTCAGAATTCAAAGAAATAATGGCGGTAGTACGCTAAGGGAGCGTCCTTGGACCTCTCTTGTACCTATTCACACGTGATATCCCACAAACAAACGATACAATTTTTGCCACGTTTGCTGACGATACTGTCATATTAGCAGTTGGCACCACAATAAAGGAAACAAATATAAAATAAAAAAATGCTGTCAACAAGGTTAATGAATGGACAAAATCTTGGTGGATTGCACTTAACGAGAGCAAATCGATGCATGTAGATTTTTCGTATAAACGGACAAACAATTTGAGTGTATTTCTCAGTACGGAATGATTCTCGGAATGACGCTCGACTCTAAACTGCGCCAACGACAGAATCATAAGTCTCCTCAACATCACCTACAAGATCCTATCTGACATAATATATGAACGCCTGAAACCGTTTACCAACAACCTGATTGACCCTTATCAATGTGCTTTTAGGCCAGGAAAGTCTACAACCGATCAAATTTTCACAATTCGGTAGATCCTGGGAAAAACCCAAGAAGTCCAAATCGATACCCACCACCTATTCATGGATTTCAAAGCGACAGTATTTATAGAGACGAACTATACATAGCCATGTCTAGTTTTGGTATTCCGCCCAAACTCATCCGTTTGTGTAGGATGACAATGGAGAGTTCTCGCTGTTCCATCAGGGTCGGAAACGATCCTGGATTTTGATAAAGCGATGCGTTGCCATGTGACTTCTTCAATTTGATTCTTGAAAGGATTGTGCAAAACTCACGAGCGAACACCAGAGGCCAACACGGTACAACTACTAGCATACGCCGACGATAATGACATCATTGGTAGGACCCAACGTGATGTCATAGTCACGTTTGCCAGTATAGAAAAGGAAGCGACAAAAATGGGTTAAGCAATAAATGTCAACACGAAAGCACACACAACATGGACGAATAGGACAGAACGTCACCATTGACAGGTATAACTTTGAGGTAGTACGGGACTTTTTCTATCTCGGCTCCACTATTAACTCTGACAACAACATCTCGTCAGAAATTAAACGAAGAATTACTCTTGCCAACCACTGTTTCTTCAGGCTATGAAGGCAATTCAGTAGTAAAGCCCTCACTCGAACTACTAAGGAGATCTTATATAAGACCTTGATCATCCCAGTCCTGCTCTACGGCGCTGAAGCATGGACCGTCTCAAAAGCGGATGAAGAAATCCTTGGTCGATTTGAGAAGAAAATTGTTCGGTCCCGTTTGCGTAGACGGGCTATGGAGACAAAGAATCAACCAAGAACTATATTAGCTGTACAGCAACATGCATCTGGTCAAAAAACTCCTCATTGGACTCTTGAGATGGCTAGGATATATAGAACGATTGGACACCAATACTCCGGCTCGCAGTGTCTTCGATTCGCAGCCAGACTTCGGACGCAGTAGGGGAAGAACCCACATTAAGTGGCGCGCGCAAGTAGAAAGCGACCTCAACCAACTTGCAGTGCGCAACTGGAGGCAGTTAGCTAAGGACCGGGCTAATTGGAGAGGCATGGTGGTTGAGGCTCAGGTTCATTTCGGACTGTAGAACCATTTAAGTAAATAAGTAATTAGACACTCGACGCATTAAATTAAAATGGAAGTCGCGTCTGAAAATGTAAATATTTTACAAACTTCTGAAAACAAAATGTTAAGATCATTCGTCAATGTGCCGTTGAGATCTGGGTATTAAATCATACGGTTATAGATTATACGAAAAATTTTGCACGAAAAAATAAAAAAAACATTTATTGGGACACGTTAACACAACGGTCCTCCAAATTCTTGACGAAACAAATTTATTGCGGTGTCTTCAAGATCTAAGCTCATGGATTTGGCCCGATAAAAACAAACCGCGCTACAAATTGCGGAAAAAGCAGGAACTTTCAAAGGAAAGTTACCTGTCAAACATTCATTACTCGTGATAAATAAATATGAAGATTTCCACCAGCCTTCGGAAAAACAAAAAAAAATTCACCTAATTTAAAAAATATGTTGATAAGCCTTTTCCCATTAGTCGCCCTTCACGATAAGCACTTATTCATCGGCGGGCAGTAGTATCCTTAGCCCATCCTTTCCTTCAAAAACTACTTTCGTAGTATCGTATTTTAAACAAAACCTTTATACTGGTTACATGCACGTTATTTCCCTACCTTCCCTTATATAACGTATTTATCTATTTAATCTTAGCCTCATTGTAAACCAAACCCTTACAAACGTGCGCTCTAAATTGCAGCACCATGCAATCAAACAAAAGCAAACATCTTTTAAGAACTCTAACTCATCTCACATTTCCGTAGACCAGACTATAAGCCCAATAATAAGATTATCACCATACACACTCTCAGGGCGGGTACGTAGCTAGATTCTGTACACTGTGGCATGTAGCTCGGTGGATTTTCGATTTCAATAAAGCCCCACGAATTTATCAAAATCACTTCAGAACAATTTTGATTAGCACATGTGAGAGACCGCGCTCTGTCTGTCTATTCGTCTATTAAAGTGACGAAGTGGAATTTACTTTATTTTAATCAGAATATTTGTTTATTAAGAGACAAAATTTGTTTACATTTGATGTACATACAACCTTGTGAAAAGTGTTTTAGTGACCTTTTAATAAAAAAAAAAACAATATTTGCTTACAAGTGCGGCTGAAAATAGTTATTCCAATTGAGTGCTCCTAAATTCTGTGGTAAGTCTTAAAAGCATTGTTTACTTTGTACAATGATTTATCACAATTGTTCCTAGGTGTAAGCTTATTTTTATAAGATACCCCTCTTATCGGTCTTAGCGTTTAATTGCTAAGATAAGTGATTATTGTGTGCTTACTTAAACCTTTACAATTTACGTAAACCACTAGATCGGTGCATGTTTAAAATTCAAATGTCATGCAAATTGACAGTTAGTAGGTAGCTATAGATAATAAATTCAGAAACAGAGAGTGAAGTGAGGTCTTTAGTATTTGACATTGATGCCCTGATTAATACCACCTTAGGACACGACACTTAATCTATTTTAAGTCCCTTACAGAATATATAAATTCTGAGTACCTATACAATAACCTTCCTCGAGAAAAATGAACGATAAGTCTGGCCTTACTAAGCCCGATGTATTACAATGTGTAAGACCTAGACCTTATCAATTTATTAAAAGTTAACCAAGGTAGGGAGGCAAGAGAATAAATTTTCGAATAGTTGAATCGAGAGATGAATAGACTAAATAGAAGGTTCACTTGGGCGTATGAGTATTGTTTTATTTTTTAGAAACTCAAAGTTGCTGCCTATATTTAAGCTATTCACAAATTTAACGCATAAATAGCTTTGTTTAATGAAAACGAACATAGAACAGAACTGTCAGAACATAGAAGCACAGATCCTGGACAAGGTGAAATGTTTCTATATTCAAGTATGTCAAAACCTATATGCCATATGCATAATTTGTAGTTTTTATGGTAGTGCATGGTCTAAAAAAATGCTATATTACATCAGTTCTACTAATTTCATTTTATTCACAAGCAGCGTAATATATATTGTTTTTTCCGTGGGCTGGTGGAAATCTTCATAGACACGATGAGCACGTGCCCAAAGTAGTGTGGGACTTCAACCCACTAAAACCACCACTCTTTTTGTGTTTGTATTGCAACTTAGTATACGACTTATCTAGCAATTTTTTTTATCACGAGTAATGAATATTTGGGAGGTAAATGCTTTTTCCGCAATTTATAGCGCGGTTTGTTATTGTCGGGCCAAATCAATAAATAAATTTGTTTCGTCATGAATTTCGAGGACCGTTGTGTTAACGTGTCCGTTTTTTATGTTTGCGTGCAAAATTTTTCATTTCATCTCTAACCGTGGGAATACCCAGATCTCTGCGTAGATCTTCGTTCCTTTTATACCACGGCGCATTGACGTTTTCAAAAGTTTGTTGAATGTTTAGATTAGTTTCACTGGTACAACCCCATAGTTGTATGCCATATGTCCAGACCGGCTTTTGCACTTGCTTGTATAATAGCAGCTTGTTATCAAGGTTAATCTTCGAATATTTTCCGAGTAAACAGTACAGTTGTCTGTATTTATTTTTAAGTTCTTCGCATTCCTTTTTTAACTTCCATTTTAATTTTGCATCGAGTGTCATTCAGAGATATTTAGCTTCATTTGAGGTGTAAAAGATAACAACTCTCCCACCTGAATGCAATAGTTCTGCCCGACATGTAGGGTTGGCTGTCTTTTTTTTCGATATTTCGTTTTTAAGACACTGAAATGGTGATCTCTAGACATGTCAACCTTAATTTCAGTGATCCGAAAAGAATTAACATCCCAATATGGGTGAATTCTATATATCGCTATGTCACGAACTTCCAGTTCGAACTGGTAACACACGATGACAGTAGGTAAAGGTACTTTTCAGTGAAGTAAAATTAAAAATGTCAAATCTCCAATATCGCAATAGAATTCACCCGTTTTAACGAAAAGTACTAGTACGCTGTTACATAGAAAACTGATAACGTCAAAGTTCCAATATTATGAATGACATTACAAACAAAATGTTTCCCTCAATAATAATATGTTACCTATAAAACTTACGAAGGTTATTTTTACGAATTCAAATATTAAGATAAATCTACAAAACATACGTTTTGTGAACCACGAAGTTGATTGATGAAAAAGAAGTGCTTGGAAAGCTATTTGTCAAAGTAGATATAATTCAATGATTTTGCTGAAATATACACAATAGCATGTGCATTGGTGACATAAAGGCCTCGCCTTCGTAACACCTTACTTAAAATATAGAATTTACATTTTAGAGGTATTCGTGCAACGTCGAAAAGTCGTCGTAAACTTTGTAAACGTGATAAATTTACGACGTCTTAAATAAACTGTCAAAATTTGTATGGGAAAACTTTTCCAACAACATCGCAATTTTCTCACAGGAATTTGGTGTGTAAACTGAGATGGTAAACATTATATACTTTTGAAATGCTATTTTGACGTTTAATCAGTCACTTTCACACATCAAACGTATTCGCTTGAGTAAAAAAAATTATGTAGAACGGAAAGTCAAAATAGGAACAAAATTCCATCAATAAATATTCATAAAAATGCATATAAGTAAAATTCAGAGGGTTACCGCGTTGTTTAGTGGTGCAGTTTTAGGGTCGTTCATGAAAAGTCGTCGTAAAATTACTTTGTATCACTAAGGCGACGAATGAATCTCCAACACAACAAAAATATGTTAAATGGCTATGCTGATCATACTCAACATATAGAAATTATATATGTTTCCACCACAAATTAAATTCCAACCAAAACCAAGAGTCATTACATTCGTCATCGCCAAAATTGATGATCGTAAAACTGTTCGAAAACGGTTTTCCAAATCTGCTTCTTCTGTAAGCTGTTTTATTTTTATTTTTATGACCTGCGCCCTTAGCTGCTTCGCGCTTAACCTAATTCCAGACAAACAAGTCTTGAAAACCGCTTTAAACCAATCTAACAGATTGATTGTGGTGAATAATTTGTATCAGTAAAGCTACACAAGCCTCTGTCAGCGGCTTATACCAGGAAAATACATTATAACTAAATTATGGTGTGCAATGAAAGTGACTTTGTGTAGTCGGTTTATCAACAAATAAGGTCAAGCTGACAGCCTCTTTGTGTATTATAGGAGTTCAATTAATTATGAGAGTCCATCTGGAAACCGGTTAATACTGCCTATAGAGGCGGTTTAAAGTTCTTATCAGTATTGGACTTGCTGTTTTCAATAAAAAAAAATAAAAAAAAAATAAAAGAATTTTTTTTATTTAACCATATGTTATGGCGAATTCATTCTTGAATAATTATTTGATAACTTTTGAAAACAAGAATATTCTGGGTAATGGAAATTTATTTTTCGATTAAATTTTGTTGTTTTTTTTTCAATTAGAGATGAACCTTTGACATTATTCCGGCTTTAGATTTTGGAGGCTTGTTTTTTTTTTGTTTGGTTAATGATAGGATGTTTTCATTGGATGTTTATATAAATAGGGATTGTTCGTAAAGCTTGACTGACTTTAGTTAAAACTACATTATCTATAACCTAGCTTTGGCATAATGATTTATTTTTATATTTCATATTTATCATTAAGGTATGAGTGTGAGTAAGAATAATAAATTTCGTTAAAATAATGGCATATATGATCACGTGGTCATAGATCATACTTACGTAGAAGCAAGTCATATTCATGTAATGGTCCTCTAAAAGATTCAGGAATTGCGATGGATAGACACGACGTTCTTCATCAGATAATCAAAAAATACGTTGCTTCTTATATGTCGGTAAAATCGTTTTCAGCGCATCCCTTAATTGAAAACTTGCATGGAGCTACTCTACATTTTGACAGACTTATTCATAGAATTCGCAAAAACACTACTAAAAGTTGGTAGAGTTATACACTGCACAGGTATTTATGTAACCATTATTAAAATCCCGTGAAACCTAAGTTTTTTCACTGCTCCTACTCCGGCAATAGTCTAACAAATATCCAAGTGTTGCACAGTCACGAGAATCTTCTCAAACTTGCTGTTTGAATTCGGCGTTAAAAATTGAACAGGCAAATCCAATCATTGGCGAGTTGATGTCAAAACAAAGGTTATGAATTTAAGAACATTCTCTAAAAAAATGTTCTCATTCGAGTAGTGCTATTTATTAACCAATTTAGGATACATTTATCGCTCTGTATTTTCGGCTATTATTTCGTTCAGAAACTTATCGCAGTATTCCATTATAATGTCGGCAGGGTCGACAGAATCCGCTTCCTCTGTTTTTCCCGACGAATATTTCAGTTGATATGATTTGCCATTTTTAGCCTCTTTTTAGCAACAAGAGAATCATCTGTTCTGACATAATTTATCGTATTAAGTTGACCACAAATTAAGTTATTTAAATACACTTCAAAGGATTTGGAATTATTGTATTTTACATAGGATTATCATTTGTTTGTTTACAATATAAATGTCAGCTATAAACTGTAGCAGGAAATTCAGAAATATAGCAATTTGTCAAACGTAATTCGAAAACTTAGTGAGAATACCTCTTTTTGGTGAATTTGGAAACGTATTCATTTCAGCTCCATTGAGAACGTAGTATAAGATGGATCATTAATCCAAATCGTACAACAATAATTTTGTTACCGATAACAATAAATACTTATGGATGTTTGATGATCTCTCTGAAATCTTTTCGGTATTTTTTTTATACAAGAAAATATAAATAAATATAAAATAAAATATAAAAAAAATATAAATACAAAGAAATTTTGCTTTAATTCTTTTTGGAAATCATTGAAAATAGTATTGAAATAAAATCCCATATAATCCCACACAGCAAAAAGCTGAAAATTAGCATACCACTGTTTTGTATGGCATGTACGGTTGACAATTGAAATAAATTGTTCTTTGTTTTGTACCTACCAACCAGAAAACACGTTTTTTTATTCTTCTTGGTATATTTTTATCACAAGAAATTATAAAAAAAGGAATTTTGTTACAATTCTTTTGGGAAATTATTAAAATAAAATCCCATTTAATCCAATTGACACAACAAAAAGACAATTTTTTGTTTACCTTTGCATAAATGTTAAAAATTAGCCAGTGAATACAATCACTCGCATTTTAACGCAATTGACACAATTGATTATCAATTTATTTTTGTTTTGTAAAAACGCTACCTGGCAATGCCTAAAGAAACAAAAAGCACGTAAATTCACTGCATGATGGCGTAGTGGATCGCAATTTTTGACAGTTGGCATAAATTCATAATAAGAAACAGGAACGTACGTAGTAGAATAGGAAGGAAACCATTTTTGTTTACTAATTTATTTTAAAATATGAATTTAAACAATTTGCTCTAAAAATGAATTCGCAACACATATATTTATTGGCATGCTGGGTAAATTTACTCAAATGAAATCAACTTGCCACGCGCAAGATGGTCTTGCACAATACCATCTGCAAACGAATTGATAAAATACTCTGCAACATTAATTTAAATAAATAAAATGACGTCAAATTAAAATCGTGTGTTTTTCTTTACAGCCTGCAAAACACGCATTATATGAAATTTAATTCACAACAATGGATAACCAATTAGATGTAAATATACCCAACGGAGGATGGGGCTGGATGGTCGTCGCTGCTGTTGCATTCATCAATGTAAGTCTATTATTTTAATAAATGCGTAAGATTTCCTCATTAACATCCATTTGCTTTTATTTTTAGATGACAAACCAATCCATCCCCTCAGTCTTTGGTCTCCTCTTCGGTGGACAATTGTTGGCTATGAAACAAGACACATCGACAGCTGCACTCATTACAAATCTTAACAGTCTTACTCTGAATCTATCCGGGCTATTCATTGGACCGGCGATAAAGTACTTGTCGCCCCGAAAGGTGGCTACTGTCGGTTGTTTGTTTACAACATGTGGCCTACTTTTGTGTGCATTCTCATCGCATGTATGGCAGTTTATTGCCGGCTATAGTCTACTTGTATGTACATAGATTGCAATTTGTGGAGGCGTTTGGTTTATAAATAATTTTTATTTGTATCAGTGCGGAATTGGTCAGGGATTGATTGCGCCTTCGACGTTCATGGCAATTAATTCTTATTTTACAACAAAACGCGGTCGTGCAGTTGGCGTGTCATTAGCCGGTGCCGGTCTGGGGCAGAGTTTGATACCACACATTGTGAGGGTGTTCCTCGATAACTATGGATTTCGTAGCGCTGTTTTAGCTATGGCTGCATTTTCTTTCAATGGGGTGAGTTACTCTCAAAAAGTTTTATCAAAGAACTTTAAGTAACAAATTTTTAATCTCAACAGCTAATTGGAGCAGCTATGTTACGACCACTTACCAAACCAGCTCAGCCAAAGTACAACAATCGCAGGGATATTAATTTACTCCTACAACCGGAAAAGAACGAGAAATCTCTTTCTGAAGTGCAGATTATTCAGAACGAATCTCTGTCAGTGGAACCAATAAAACATGAGTCCAAAGCTAAGAAACTCTGCAATAAGATTTTCCAACGTCTCATCCAAGCTATGGATTTAGAACTGCTCAAAGATCCAGTCTTTTGGAGCATCATTGTCGGTCTGGCGTTAGTTTACACGTCAACCACCAACTTTACCATGTTGTTCCCGTATTTCCTTCAGAAATCCATCAATCTAACAAGCTCCGACACGGCTTTCTGTATGTCTGTTCTTGCTGTAGCGGATATCTGCTGTCGTCTACTTATCCCCTTCATCACAGACAAACTAAAGGTCTCCTATAGAGTCGTCTTTCTGCTTGGAACCGTCGGATTGCTTATTAGTCGGGCTGCGCTGGCTGAGTCCAACACAATGACCACAATAATCATAATGTCAGCTCTCATTGGAATGTCAAAATCGGCTACAGTTGTCAATAACAATCTGACTGTGTCGAGCTATTGTCGACCTGAAAAACTCGCAGGTGGTCTAGGACTCAGTATGATTTCTAAAGGTGTTCTCGTAATAACAGTTGGTCAACTTCTGGGCTGGATTCGTGATTACACTGGAAGCTATGTGATGTGCTTGCACTCACAAAATTTGGTTCTGACACTGGTGATTGCTGTTTGGACGCCAGAGATTCTTTATAAATATTGGAAAAAGCAAAAGGCTGCAAAGATAAATGATGATGTCGAGGAGGGGCAGCAGGAGCATGCCAAATTGAATGAGAAAAATACCCGCTAACAGAACTGTGATTGAGTATTTCAGCGCCGCGCCAAAGAAGTTTTCTTTTTACACATTGTGATACTAGTTGTAAGGCTTAAGATTGATTGTGACTTCATTAACTTAATTAGATCGTAGGCTGTATGTTTCTATCTAACATTAACCGTAAGGATGCATTTTTTATTTATAAACAACTTTTTTTATAAAATATATATCTCATCGGATATAAGTGATCGAAGAAACGTTTATTTTATTTAAAAATCTGTGCAAACCAGCCAACGCCTTAAAGAAAGCAAAGCAAAGCCGTGGTAGCCACAAATTAAGCATTTATTTCAAAATATGTTTAATACATGCCGTCGACGGAACGAATCTAGTCGAAGTACGTGGATATAAATGCTCTCCGGCAAGTTGCTGGATTGTGAGACAAATGATGAATCTCAGGTGATGATACATTGTTAACATCGCTACCAATATCCAGAAAATCATCTACGAATAAATCGAAATATTTGATATAAATGACCAATCTTTTGTTGTTTTATACTAAGGAAAATGTTGTACCGAGTGCATCGTTGTATTCAACAGCCAAGACGACCAGAGCTACACCTGTAGCTTTCACCTCCTTGAGCGAACCTCTTATTCCAGTTGGCAAAATCCTGAATCCAGACTTCCAAACATCAAAATTCGCTCAATAGAATTGCGAGTGGCGATGTGGGCTATATTGTAGCTTTCTTCCGATGAGTTTGCTGGAAGAACTGGAGTGAAAAAACAATTTTTGAATGCATATTCGCCATCTGATAGATGGGTGTTGTAAAACGAGGGTATACTCAGACTGTCTTTATCTTGGCATTGCCCATTGGTTGTAACTCGGACTCCAAGTGGTTACCATTGGGTACTGGTCCCATCCAACCCGATTTGACTTACTAAACGATAAGCGCGAGTGTTGATACCACGACGAAAAACAGCAACACTATTAACAGCCAAGTCAAAATGGCACGGAATGAATACCAGGCCTGCTGTACCAGGCGAACCTAGACAAGCTGCTTGGACATATTCGGACAACAGGTTGTCTATGAATTTCGAGGGTAATTCAGGCTCCTTGAACAGAGATGGTGCGGATGAACCGAAAACCCAACGGTAGCGCTCATTCCCGTAGTCGATACTAGTGGTCCCATGTCCATATCTAATAAATTGGAACTGGCCTTCCAGGTTGGGGGCCCAACCATGAAAAAAATCCACTAGTTTCGATGCAACCAATAGCCTCGGAAAGGACTGAATTTATTGTTGACGACCCGGCTAAACGAAAAAAGGACAACGACGTTCGTCTCTGAGCCTGGAATGTAAGAGCATTTAACAGGAGAGGTGCAAGTGAACAACTAGCCGGAAGCTCTAAGCAGACATTACTGCCATCCAGGAAATAGGATGGGATGGGATCTATTACGCATCGTGTCAAAGTGATCAGAAACAGCGACTATTCGGGTGCGGATTTGTTATAAGTGCCAGATTTAGGCAAGAAGTCTTATGTTTCCAAAACACTAGCAAACTTATTGTAACAATGCACAGCAAGGCCAAATTCGCTCACGCCCAAACGGAGGAAAAAGATGATATAGCTAAGGATTGCTTTACGAGCTCCTCGACCAAACCTATGAGCGACTACCAAAGTACGATGTTGAAATCGTGCTGGGAGATTTTAACGCGAAGGTAGGAAGAGAAGACATCTTTAGCAGTATTGTCGGAAAACATAGTCTACACGACAACACGTCTGGTAACGGACTTAGGCTAATTGACTTCGCTACGGAACGGAATTCCGCTATAGCCAGCACAAGGTTTCCTCACCTCGATATCCCTAAGGGGATCAACGAACGGTCAACCAAATTGATCACATTGCGATAGACAACATTCCGAGGAGCTAACATCGACCACTACCTTGTTGCAGCCAAGGTAAGAATGCCGAAATACTTTGAAAAAATTTAATGTCGAAAAACTGCAACCACAAGGGTGAAGAGACCTTCGTGCAACGCGTATCCCTTAACCTTTCAAATCACACCATACCACCAGAATCGAATGTCGAAGAACAATGGTAACGATGCCAACAAGCCATTAGATCAGCCGCAACTGATTTGCTTGTTTTCTCGCGCCCACCAACAAGAAACCGCTGGTTTGATGCCGAGATGCCGAGATGCCGACATATGCTCGCAGCCAAGAACGAGGACTACATGCATAAGCTGCAGGAGAAGACGAGAGCTGCCGTTGTGCTCTATAAGTAGAGAAGAAGGGAAGAACACCGGCTTTTCAGAAAGAAGAAAAAGAGCAAAAAAAGCGAATGATCGAGGATTTACAGAGGTGCCACTCCAGGAAGTGTAAAACGTCAAAGCCAATGTACAGAGCCTTGTCTAGTTTTGGTAACCAGGCCAATCTCGCCCGTCTGTGCAGGAATTCTCCCTGCTCAATCAGGGTCGGAAACGACCTCACCGACACATTCGAAAGGATGGCGATGCGCTGTCATGTGACTTATTTAAAATCGTTCTTGAGAGGGTTGTGCAAAACTCCCGGGCCAACACCAGAGCCACAATCTTCCACAAATCGATGCAGCTACTGGCATAGTCTGACGATATGGATAACATTGGTCGGAATCAACGTGATGTCATAGCCACATTTGCTAGTATAGGGAAGGAATGGAAGGCCCTAAGGGTCCTAATGGCCCACTTATAGCTATCATTGTAAACCCTCATTGGAAAATTTCTTTTACTTCTTGCGGTTTCTTTTATAAATTCAATTATCGTTTAGTTGGTGTCAAGACAAAGCTTATGAATTCTAGAACATGATTATCCAAAATCATGAAAATCACTTCTTATTTTTCACTGGTCAAGATTTATTTTTGTGAAGTTATAACTGGACCCTTACTGGGGTCCAACTTTTCGAAGGCAAGTATTTTTCTGTTAATGAAAAAATGTTTTTGGTTTCAATTAAAAACTAGGAATGGCATCACTCTTCTGATGTTCTTGTAGGTGCACCAAAACAGAATTGGAACACCACTGCAACTGTCAAAACATGTTTTGATACTCATAACCTCAATAAAATTTCATTCGACAAATTGTACTGCTGCATTTCTACGATAATTCGTGTCTCAAAATATGGCCAATATTGCCTTAAGTGAAGCTGAAAAAACGTTCATATTACATGGAGTTGAGGTGAGAATGTCAACTAAAGTTATACCGTACTTCCATTTTAATTTCTGCTGAAATTTCAGGAAGATTTCCGATGTGATGGTCGTTCCCGTCGTGACTACCGTCCCATGGAATTGGAAACCGATGTAGTTAGCAATGCTGGTGGTTCTGCCCGTTTAAGATTAGCCAACACCGATATTCTTGTAGGGATCAAAACAGAAATTGACGTCCCATCGGCAAGAACGCCTGATAAGGGAAAAATTGAATTTTTTGTTGACTGGTAAGGATCGTAGAAACAAAAGGTGTGAACTTTTTTATTCATTTCGATCATCTGTAGCTCAGCAAATGCAACACCAGAATTTGAGGGACGTGGGGGTGAGGACTTAGCTCTTGAATTGGCATATACCCTTGCTAATGCATACGAATCACCGTGGGCATTTGATTTGAAAGCTCTTTGCATACTGCCGGGTCAACAGTGCTGGAAACTTTACGTAGATATACTGGTAATGGAATTTGTTTCTTCGCTCTTATAGCAATTTGTTCAAATGCCTTCATTAGATTTTAGAGTGTGGAGGTAACCTCTTTGATGCTGTTTCACTGGCTGCCAAAGCAGCTCTATACAATACGAAAATTCCTCGTGTAACTGCTGCTCTTATGGACGCTGGTCAAGCGGATCTTATCCTCTCAGATGATCCCTATGATTGCACAAGAATTGATATAGCGAGCATTCCTTTACTTGTAACTGTATGCAAAATTGGCGACTCCTGCATTGTTGATCCATCGGCTGAGGAAGAGGAATGCAGCTCAGCGAGTGTTGTAGTCGGTGTGTCAACACGTGACGGTAGAAGTATGTTTTTACAAGTTCCTTGTTTGAACGAATAGATCTTTAAAGCGTCGATTTCAGGTTACATGTCCAATATTCATACCGTTGGTAATGGATCACTGCACAAGGATACTATGTTTAAATGCATACAGTTGGGTCTATCTGCTTCTGCTAGCCTAAACAATGAACTTATGAAGACTCTAAAATTGGAAGAGGAGCGATGTGGCAGCGGACGAAAGGAGATTATTGGTTTTTTGAAATAAACAAGTGTTGGTTAATGTTTGTCTATGCTTTTTCTTTTTTCCTGACCTTGGGCCAAGCATTGCGGCATTGTTCAATAGAGTTAACACGGTAGACGAAGCCCTGTTGAATGGAAAAAAAATAAACTTGTTCCGTGACCATTTTTAGAAAGTCAGTCATCACATTGGTTCCGATTTCCTCTCTAATATAGCTTAAGCTAGTGCACTAACGCCACTCAATTACATTTTATCTAGATGCTTCAATTGTTTGAAAACGATCAGCATCAACGCTTTAGTGTCTTAGGACACCCATGCAACGTTTATAGAAAAAAAATTTAGAAATATCACAAAGCTCACAGATGTACTAGCAAACATAAAAGGTCGAGCAACCGGTTGATGTCTCTGAAGATGCTAACATGTCGCAATGTGTAAAGCATATTACGGTGGCGTCTACAGTACTATAGCAAAGCAACTAAGACCCTCGGAAATGACTGATTTTATTGTTGAAGACCATGCTAAATGAAAAAAAGGACAAAGACGTTTGCATCTTCACCAAATGGCTTCTTCAAATTGATTCTTGAGAGAATTGTGCGAAACTCCCAAGCCAACACCAGAGGCACAATCTAAACCGGTGCAACTACTATCATACGCCAACGATATTGACATCATTGCTCTGACTCAATGTGATGTCATACCCACTTTTGCTATGTTTAGAGAAGGAAGCGGCAAAAATGGGTTTAGTAGTAAATGAGGATAAGACCAAGTATATGGTGACAACTCGAAATGACGCTCGACAGATATAACTTTGAGGTAGTACTGGACTCTGACAACAACTTCTCGTCAGAAGTTAAACGAAGAATTACTCTTGGCAATCGCTGTTTTATAGGGCGTGCGTCGGCTACCACCTTGGTTGCTCAGTGGCGCGACTGCCACTCATCAGTGCGATGAATTGCCGCGCAGTAGGTGTGGGTTCGATTCCCACCTGTAGCAAAACTTAAAATGATTTTTCACTGGCCCTCCTCTCGTGATGATTTGAGTAGTATTAACTGTCAAGAAAATCTTATCTCAAATTCGCCGTTCGGAGTCATCCCCATCGTGCAAGCAGTGCACACGCACACATGAGTGGTTGTGAGAAAGCTCGGCCCTGGGTACTAACGAGCCTGTTGCGGCAACAATTTATTGTTTTGTTTTTTTGTCCCCATCGACAGATATAACTTTGAGGTAGTACTAGACTGTAGACAAAGTCCACAAAGTCTTGGCTCCGCTATTAACTCTGACAACAACATCTCGTCAGAAATTAACAAAGAACTACTCTTGCCAACCGCTGTTTTTAGGGCGCCGTCTACAACCTTGTAGAGGTGTTCTTTCAAGGTTCGATTAAATCGTTCCACCATTCCGTAGAAAATTCAGAAGTAAAGCCCTCACTCGAACTACTTAGGAGATCCGATATAAGACTCTGATCTTGTAAAGAATCTTCTTCAGCCCTACGGTCTTTTTGGAAGAAAAACTCTTCGAAAAATCTTCAATCCGGCTTGCATTGACGCGCTATGAGACGAAGATTTTACCAAGAACTATACTAGCTGTAAAGCGAGATGCCTCTAGTCAAAAAATTCCGCATTGGACCTTTAAGATGGCTAGGACATGTAAAGCGAGTTGACACCATTACTCCGGCTCGCAGAATCTTCGATTCCCAGATAATCAAACGCAGTAGAGTGAGACCTCGCCTTAAGTGGCGCGCACAAGCAGAAACCGATCTCAACTAACTTGAAGTGCGCACTAGACCGGGCTAATTGGTTTTGGACCAGGTTCATTTCGGATTGAAGCGCAACTCAAGTAAGTAAGTCTCACGGATCCTGTCTTACGAATTTCCCGAAGCGCAGTAATGTCTGCCCTTTACCGCGAGAGAACAGATTTAAGTTTTTGAGTACCACCCGGGATGTACAGCATTTAGCTAAGGACCGGGCTCATTGGTTGAGGACCAGGTTTATTTCGGACTTAAGCGCGACTAAAGTAATTAAGTCTCTGCCGTTTACCGCAAGAGGACATATTCAAGTTTTTTAGGAACACCCGGGATGTACCGCCAGCAGCGTACATATCAGGTGCAGATTCGTAAGCCATTGTCCTTCCTTGTCTGGTTTTATATTCGTTTGCTCTATTATTATGTCAAATGTAAAATAGTAGTATCGCTAGAAAAGGTGGCAATTATTGCGTTGTTTATTGGTGGAATGAAGGTTCCTCGAGGTAAACCTGTCATTACTTTTTTGAAAGAAAGAACCTATTCTCAACATATGATATAGGAGTAAATAATTATTTGTTCAAGCAGAACTTGTCTAAATTTGTATTTAAGGCCTTTTTGCCACATCTTGTCAAAAGATAGCTAGACATTAAGAAATATGACCGATCGTCTTGACTTACCTTATTTTGTGACACAACTTTTGTTCGCTTTTTTATGATTCTTATTGCTTTCCTAAGGTACTAATTTGCATCTTGTCAATCTGTTAGGCTTTCCATATAAATTTCGACTGCTTGGACTTTAAAATGTTTAATCGACTTTTATAGCAAGTTATTGCATTGATTTTTGTTTTGTAAGGGAAATCTTAAGGTGAAGACGTCTTAGTTCCCAGAATTCCAATGTTTTTAAGTCTTAAATTTGCTGTTCGTCTTCCGTTTGCTACGACCATAAATAAGGCGCAATGAGGGCCTTTGGAAGTCTGCAGCATTCATTTAAGCTATCCAGTCACATAGACAGCTCTATGTTGTATGCTCACGAGTGGAAAAACCACTGGCATGGTTCATTGATTACAGAAAAGGGCGTCTCTGTTGTTCTGATGGTTGCCCTTGTTAGATTCTGTCGTCCTATAACAGTGTACTTGATGTATGTAGCAAAACAACAATTTTTTTTAATTTTTTTATTTTATTTTGCATTTGAAATAAGAAAACGGAAAGAAAAAACAATCGTTTGTTATTTCAGAGGTAAATATTGTTGATTCATCGTAAATCATGCGATGCACAGTTATATATATTTTGTTTTGTATAGTTTTTGTGTGTTTTGTTGTGTTATAATTATAGGTAGGTAGGTAGACGCTGAATAGCTCCACATTTGGAAGTTTCAAAACGGAAACGGAATAGAAAACATTTTTCTACTTCGGTTCACATGTACACTTTTTCTCTTATCAAATTTATTTCGTTTCAACTCGTAATCTAAGCAAATTGCAAAATAAAATCCGTATATCACAATATCAAAAGAAAGATAATAAAAAAAAAAAACGTTTAACTTTATAATAATTAATCAGAAAATACTGCAATGACACTTGGTAAGCCACTTTGACGGTGTTTTTTTTTTTGTTTGTTTCTTGGTTATCATCAGATCAGTTGGTGTGCCATGAGTACCTCTTTGGATTGCATAAAAGAGGAATGCAGCTAAACATCGTATATCCGAATATATTTACATGTATATTTTTGTGTATTTAGAAATTTTAATTCTAATTTTTGTATACTGGATGGTCAGTTAAATGTTTTTTTTTTTAATTTGGATAGCTTGGATTGTATGGCGATTGTTTTTCATATGCAGCGGGATTTGGACCGACTGCACTGTCGTATGATGGTGGATTCATTCCAGGACCAGCCATCGGATAAGGTGGCATCATTTGTGGATTCATTCTAGAATTAAAAGAATATTTTAGCATGTGGACTTGTGTTGATGTTTGGCTGATGTGCTTACCCGACGGGGTTAGGTTGCATTTGATGCTGCATCTGAGGCATTGGCATTGTTGATGATGCGCTAAAACAAACATTTATGATTAATAAATTTGCGAAAGTGTACCACAAACTAAAATACAAGATTGATTTAATTTAAATACAAGCCGGATCAGCCTATTGCTAAGGTGTATGAGAAAACTACACTATGCTGTGCGAATTGTTAAATACCTTATCCAATCTCATCTTTTGAATTAGCATCCCAAAAATGATATTTTAAGGATGCAACTCGCTTTATATTTAATTTTTATTATTCTCATAAGTTTTCTTTAAAAAAAAAACACGAACAAATGAATGGGTGTAGTGGTCCAAGATTTATAGTCCGATTAGGCCTCCGCATATGAACATTTTGGTATGAAAGCAGTTTTGCGGGTGAGGTAAACGGAGAGAATATGTTTGAAATTCTTCAACCGAGTTTTTGCGGTACAACAAGGTTAAAACCAACACAAATACATTTTTCACTATTTTAGGTCTGAAAATTTGTTTATGTCGTTATAGTGCTTTCACACCGAACCATTAACTGAGTTTTCGCAAAAATACTTGAAAACTTCATTGAAAATCGAAAACGAGTTTTCCCATACATTTGCAGTTTTCACAAACTAGTAGGTTACGCAGTAACCGTCTCGAAAACACTTCGCAGACGTCATCTCGTTGAGGGTTCTTGGAACGAAAACAACTTTTCATACGTTCTATATGTGTTCCACAAGTCCCACAAAACAGCTGATGAACTCGCTGTCAAAACAAATGTATTTTTTCATTTCAACTATGGCTCTGTAAAACTATAACATAATGGAAATTGCAAAAAAAACGAAAAGAAGAAGATTTGGTGTGTGGAAGACGAGGAGTACCTGGTCTACCTGTTTGCAGACTAAAATGATGAACTCCGAGTATTTTATTCAATTAATATAATTTCACACACAAATTTTGCAGCTAGTATAACAACTGAGCTGATTGAAACGTCAAACGAAACCTGGTCAAAGTTCGATCTAAAAGCACTAGGGGTTTTCGAAAACTTAGTTTTTAACTTCTTGTGAGCCAAACAGCGACAGCATCAATGTAGCTGCCATTAACTTATTATAGCAGTTTTTTTTTTTTCTCTTTACCTAAAAATACAACAACACCTAAGACTATATATGTTTCGCGAAGCCAGGATAAATATCCAGTCTTCACCCTTAGGTATAGTTCTTTTCCAGCGAACCGAAATGGGTCATTTCATTACCGAAATTCGACATTTGAAAATAGTGTACCCACCAAAAAAAATCGCATTTCAACTGTCAAAAAAACAAATTTCATTGTTTTTTCTTACATTTTTTGTTTGGTTTTGACCTAGTATCTAACCTAGAGAAATAATTTTTTTCAAATTAGAGGAGTCTTCTTTATCGGGGAAAGTAGTAATTTTGTAGTTGACTGTAAATAACGTTTCAGCCAAACTCAGCATTCTGGAATGCGAAATGTATAGCATTTCGGCTGAAATCACGAATTTCGGCTCGGTGGAAACGTACTACAAGCATGGATAGAAAATGTGCTACTAAACCAATTTTTTTCAATTGTTATCGAAAAAGGTTGTCAAAATGCCATCTGTTGGCGTTTATTTGTTTCAGTTTCAGTGGTGCCAGATCACCGATTAGCGGTTTTTTCTTATCTCAATGGCGTTTAATAAAAAAAAAATCGATCTTTTTTTTGCTTTTTTTTTATCTAAGATCAATTTTGCAGATCTGGATTTTTCGGCAGATTTACCCTTCTTTGCACCAACACTACCACAAATGATAGCTGTCAGGTTTACTAGTTATTTTCATTTTGATTATTTTGTTTGTGAAAAACTAATATTTACTATTTAAACTGTAGCAGTACGATGTGATATATAAATCAAATCAAAAACTAACAACCCGTGTTACTGGAATCTTGACATCTGAACCGACACTAACTTCAGACACACGAAATTACAACAATGCTACCAACAGAAAAAAATCAATCTGAAATCGTGTTCCATTGGTAACAAAAAAGATAAAATTTCAGATCAAAATCCAAATTTACCAATGGAAAACGCCATTAAAGTCACTGATTTTTATCGATTAGTGATGGTGCACAGGGAAATATGTGTAAGAGTAGGGGAATGAAAAAACACTCCACATTCCAAAATTTAGATTTATTCGGTAAGTATCTGTGACGTTCTCTTTTGTGGTCCTATTCAATTGTTCCGGATAAGTCAAATTTATTCCATTTATTTTTGAGCATCACACGCTTGGATCTGCAAGAAAATTTAATTTCCGCCATTTCCTCTTTGTCGTAGACACTCGATATCGTGGGATAATTCAGTTTTCGCCATTTTTGAATAAGGGAAGAGCAAAGAGAAATGAAAATACGCAGAGTAATGTTAATTACGTGCGAACACCCAATGTTCCTCTCGTGTGATCTGCGACAAACAGAATATAGATTAAGGGCCCAGTTATAGCTATCATTGAACAACTTCATTGGAACACAACACATGATGGAAAATATGTTCAAAACCAGTACATACTCCGTTGTTTCACTGCGGATTAGCAAAAAAACACATGCCGTTGTCAAGCTTAAGTTTCCATTGTACCATGCTAACAAAAGAGCGAAATCTTGAGCCAAGAGATTTATTTCCGACATGTAGCGTCTTCTATTCAAAAGTTTGAAAACTACAAAGAGTGATTTCAAATAAATTCTGCAATAACAATACATTTCTTTACTTATTGACCTGCAAACTGAACAAGTTTTGTAAATTTATTTCATACTTATGTTTTATGATCATTTACATAAATTTTTTTTGGCGATTTGATGAAGCAAACGATTTTTTTGCTTACCTAGATTTCCGCAGTAAAACAGTGGCGTGTGTGTACTTTTGGAACATACGTGAAGTTGGCTACTAGCAGTCCATATATACTAAGTCAAATGTTCAACTTGTTTCGTCACTCGTTTCCCTCTAATTTCACGTGACTAAAATGGTCGATTGGCCAATGAGACAAGTGCATCGGCAAAGTTAACTTGGTATAACGAAAACCCGGAAAACGGCCAGTGACAAGTCGTTTGTTTTGACATGTTTTTTATGTCATCTTTAAAAACCACACGAAATGAATGATTTTAATGCAAATTACTAAAAAGCAGTTCAGTAAAATTGTCTCATTCTGAGAGAATTTACAGATACTGTAAGGAATTTAAGAATGAACTAATTTTTACTGTAAAAGTACAAGAGCAGACCTAATTTTATGAATTCAAATATTTTAATAATTCTTAAAAAAAAACTACATATTTTCGGGTATATTCTGAATAAAGAAAATGCTAATCTTGTTAGTTTCTAACTAAACTGTTGACCTGTCATCTTTTGACAGTTTTCTGCGTGAACAAAATAGTAAAAAGAAAATAAACGAAACATAATTATTTTTCCTTCGTTCTTTTTTTTACAACTTTCTCAGTTAGGTACGCAAAAAGTTTTGCGAAGCTTATTCAAATTTACGCCTGAGTACGGGAACGGACCTTTTATATATTAACTGTCACAGCTCGAAGTCGTTAGCTTGAAGACTTCTCAAATTAAATCATTGAAATTTATACATACCCAGTGACTGGATAAGGTGCTTGCTGTGGGTAGATTACCCCTTGTTGCTGATAGGCCGAAGGAGGATAAACAGGAACTGTTTGCATTCCAGTTGGATATCCACCGGGTGCAGTGTGTGTTGCTGATGTCACCACGACAGGCGCTAAAAAAAAATGCAAATATAAAATTAACTAATTGGAAAACATATTTTTTTTTATTATTTTTAAATACCAGTAGTTAAAACAATTGCCTTACTCCTACTCCTCTTACAGTATACTAGATAAAACCAACAATATGCAAGGGAAAATACCATTATTCCTATGAATACACTCACAAATATCAACCACGTCATAGCTATATTCATTGTGCATCCGTTCACTTCTCACCGATTACTAATGTTGCTAAAACAAATATAAATCACTCTTGTTATGAAGAGTTACAAGACACTAAAAGATGATATTAAATTGATTAAATTTATGAATCAGAGGACACTGATAAGATTTTCTCAACGAGTTTGAAAGGAAATTTCATAAGACATGAACTCACCAATGTTTTTCACACTCATTCGTCTTTTGAGGAAATTTTGTATGCAAGTTATACCGATTGCACACAAACAAATCACAAAATAAACGAACACACTTTTTCTAGATTTGGGGAACATTTTTAAACGTTTTTAACAGAATATATGACTTTTGTGTATGAGAAAAGTCAATTACTAAGTCAATAATTACTAAGTTATACGATGGATATCAAGATAATTTATTGCGAAGCTTTTATGAAATTAAAGACTGCATAGACATATGCACCTTAATATGGTAATTTGGACAAAATTATAGTTATGGGTGTTATAACAACTATCGAAAATAACCTTGTGGCCTATATGTGAACACTTAGCCATAATGAGCTAGCAGAGTTTGACAGAACGCTGAAACGCAAGTCTCGTACAAGATGAAATGTCAATGCAACTAATGTGATTAAAACCGATTATCTGCATTGCTCCAACTTTTGCATAACAAATTCCAATTTATAACATTATTACACTATTTTGCTACCGTTAGCTTTGCTCATATTGCGTATATGAATTTGACCCTGTTCAAATTGTGAGCCAATGATTAAACGAACAGATTTATAAAGACAAGCGTCTTTTTTATCTGTTTCGAAAAAGATAAGAAGCCAAACACGAAAAGGCTGTCAAAAAACGCAACCTGTCATTGCATGCGTTCATTAATAGTTATTGCGCTGGCTCGATATCAAAGGAATTTGCAATGAATGATTTTTAGGTCAGCGACCTTTTTTGAGGAATGTCTGCTTTCGTTAAGAAAAACGTGGGAAAAAAATCATATATGGAAATCCAATTATGGACCACACATAAGGAGGCTTCAATGCGGTATTATATCGTATACCATTCTATCATGTTGAAATGAACACAATGATCTTGTGAATTCATGGTCTTCAGACATTTTTGTCGAATTTGTTATTACATTTTCCAAGACCGGAAATTCGCTAATTAAAACAAAAACTATGTGCGTATTCAAGCTTAAAGTTGAAGGCTTGAAATCTGAAATTGAGCAGAAACAGCGACTATTCGGGTGCGGATTTGTTATAAGTGCCAGACTTAGGCACGAAATCTTATGTTTCCAAGACATTGGCGAACGCATTGTAACAATCCGCATCAAGGCCAAATTCGCCAGAACAAGCTTTATATGCGCTCACGCCCCAATCTATCGCCCTATTGATCACAATGCGATAGACAAGAGGCACGCATCCAGTATTTTGGATGTCCGAACATTCCGAGGAACTAACATCGACTCGGACCACTACCTTGTTGCAGCCAAGGTAAGAATGTGGATATACAACACACCACAACAATCCAGAAATACTGTGAAAAAACTTAATCTCGAAAGACTGCAATCGCAAGAGACCGCTAAAACCTTCGCGCAACGCGTATCCCTTAACCTCACGAATAACACCATACCACCAGCATCGAATATTGAAAAACAATGGCAACGATGCCAACAAGCCATTAGATCAGCCGCAATTGATGTGCATGGTTTCTCGAGGAATGTTTACAGCCAAGAACGAGGCCTACAAGGCTAAGCTCCAGGTGAAGACAAGAGCTGCCAGAGAAGAAGGGAACAACACCGGCTTTTCAGAAAGAAGAAAATAGAGCAAGAAAAGCGAGCGAAAGTGGATATAGAAAGGTGCCACTCCAGGAACGATGTTCGCAAGTTTTACCAAAGTGTAAAGCGTCAAAGCCAAGGATACAAGGCTCGAACAGAATGCTGTCGAGATGAACAAGGAAAAATCGTAGTTGAGACGCAGTCGATGCTGAGGATATCGATGAACGACTTCTGCAGATGGCGAACAACATTCAGCTGTCAGGCAGAACGAACCATTCAATATGGCAACGACAGCGAAAACTGCCAACCATCCGACCTAAGTGAAGTGAGGATAGCAATATCTAAACTGAAGCTTAATAAGGCTGCCGGAAATGACGGCCTTCCCACCGAGCTTTATAAAGCCGGCGGAGATGACTTGGTAAGTAACATCCACCAACTCATAAGCCGAATCTGGTCGGAAGAAAGTATGCCTGAAGAATAGAACCTCAGCATCGTTTGCCCGATCCACAAAAAAGGAGACGCTCTAAGCTGCGCCAACTACAAAGGCATAAGTCTCCTCAAGATCCTATCTACCTTAATATGTGAACGCCTGAAACCGTTTACAAATTGCTGGGATTGCTGGAAACACCTGAAACCTATAACATCTATGGGAGAAGACATCCAAGCTACGCCCTACCAGCAATAATGAATGTACTACCAGCAAACTTAAAAAACATTTTAAACTTTAAAAAACGCAAAAAAGATGTAAAAAAGTATCTTTTAAACATACATCATGTATATTAACTCCATATGAACATTTGTGAATGACTAAATTTATTGAAAATTGTAAATTAATTATAAATACCTACTCTTTCAAATTTCCACAACCGATAAACTGTGAAATATTATCAATATAGAATATGCAACCACCTGCAGATAAGCAATAAGCTTCGCGGGTAAATGAATTATTATAACGTTTTAAAGAAAGAATAAAGAAAGAAAAAAAAAAAAAACATACAAACAACCTGATCAGCCCTTATTAGTGTCGTTTTAGGCCATGAAAGGCCACAGCCGATTAAATTTTCACACTTCGGCAGATCCTGGAAAAATCCCAAGAAGTCCAAATCGATACCCACCACCTATCGATTTCAAAGCCGCATACGACAGCATTTATAGAGACAAACTATACAGAGCCATGTCAAGTTTTGGTATACCGCCCAAACTCGTCCGTTTGTGTAGGATGACGATGGAGAATTCTCGCTGTTCCATCAGGGTCAGAAAGACCTCACCGACACATTCGCATGTGACTTCTTCAATTTGATTCTAAAGAGGATTGTGCAAAACTCACGAGCCAACACCAGGGGCACAATTTTCCAAAAATCGGTACAACGCCGACGATATTGACATCATTGGTAGGACCAAACGTGATGTCAGAGTTACGTTTTCTAGTATAGAGAAGGAAGCGGCAAAAAACCGGTTTAACAACAAATGTCAACACGAAAGGACACACAACATCGACTAATTGGACAGAACGTCACCATTGACAGATATAACTTTTAGCTAGTACGGGACTTTGTCTCCGCTATTAACTCTGACAACAACTTTTCTTCAGAAATTAAACGGAGTATTATTCTTGCCAACCGCTGTTTTATGGCAATTTAGTAGTAAAACCCTCACTCGAACTAACAAGGAGATCCTATATAAGCCCCTGATCATCCCAGTCCTGCTCTACGGCTCTGATGCATTGACAGTCTCAAAAGCGGGTGAAGAAATCCTTGCTCGATTATAGAGCAAAGGTCTTTGAAAAATCTTCGGTCCCGTTTGCGAAGACGGGCTATGGAGACAAAGATTCAACCAAGAACTATATGAGCTGTACAGCGACATGCCCCTGGTCAAAAAAAACTCCGCATTGGACGTTTAAGATGGCTAGGACATGTATAACGAATGGACACCAATACTCCGGCTCGCATCCCAGCCAGACGTCGGACGCAGTAGAGGAAGATCTCGCCTTAAGTGGCGTGCACAAGTAGAAACCGACCTCAACCAACTTGGAGTGCGCAACTGGAGGCAGTTAAGGACCGGGCTAATTGGAGAGGCATGTTAGTTGAGGCCCAGGTTTATTCCGGACTGTAGCGCCACTTAATTAATTAAGAGCAATAATTTAGAACATGTTTTTCTGCACAATTTTTTAATTGGTAGTAGGTACACAGTTTGAAATGCCAATTTAATCGTTTTAGTAGGTGCAACCCGCAACCTGTCGATTAACACCATACCACAAGCATGGTGCTCGCCATTGTCGAAGAACAATGGCAGCGATGTCAGCCGCAACTGATGTGGTATATTTCTTGCTGCCACCAGCAAGCCGAAAAATCCTCGTTGCCAAATTATTTGTTTTTTATTTTCATATAAGTTATTTACAAAAAAAAACTATGTCCACCATAAATCCCTTTCCTGGTACAAATATATTGACAGAACTGAAGGCAACCTAATGCAATACTAACCACTAGCAGACCGTGCAGCGCGAACCTGACGAATTCTCTTAATAGACAAAACACAAAATGTTATGCTGATAAGTATTCCAATTGAACCACAGACAATCGAAATAATGGCCAACATTATTATGCGGAAAGGATAACACTAAACTGTCAACTCGATAATTTTGTACGACACTTTTACGAGTATTTCCTATGTGTAGAAACACGTTTGCTTAACTAATATAAATACAAAGCTTTCGAAAGATTTTAGTACTCGTGAGTAACACAGTTAGAAATCGATTCCGAAAATCGCTGATAAGATTATTATTCTGGATAGAATAAAAAAATAAATAAAATCAAACGTCAACGATATTTTTACAAACGTAACTAAGTCGAAAAATGTTCATTGACCACATCAATTGGAAAGTTTGTAGTTACACAAACCATACTAACAGAACAAATCCAGAGGATAACGCTTTGAACGGCATATTATATATATACAGCCCGCTGTAGAAACTAATATGAAAATGCAAAAGAAAATTGTTGAACAAATAGCAAACACGTCCATTGTTTGCACTGTATTGACTACGATATGAATTATGGAGTTAATATTTTGACTGTCAAACATATTAAAATTGACAGATAAGATAAGGCCGTTTACGCTGCGTGATAAGACATAATGAAATGTTTCTAACAGCCGACTAGGATATAGTCCCAAACCCTGTAGGAGAGTGTCATTTATTTTAGAAATGCCGTATTGAATGCACGAATAAGCTTTGAGTGTTTGTGTAAAATGAATCAGCGACAAGCTTTTGCTGTAGAGTATCGATCATAAAAAGTCGGTTGTATCAGAAAGTAGGCTTTATAAATTAAGTTCCTAATTTGTAATTCCCGTAGAAGCATACCACAACGGATAAACCATGTAAAAAGCTGTTGATATCGTACCATCATGAGACCCTCGAAACTGTTATCATAGTCATTCGCTAAAATATCTTTGTGTGAGGAAGCAATTTGTTAGGACAAAGTGTCAATGGTGTAAAAGTTAAAGACAGCTTAGCCCAAGTACAAATAGAGATAAAACTGGCATTTTGTGGTCGATTCGGGCAACTCTAATGTCATTTATGTTCAGTTTGGTTTGCCATTTAATCATGAACAGGTTGACAAATGAACAACGCTTGCAAATCGTGCAAATTTATTTTGAAAATAATGGTTCAGTTCGCGAAGTTCACCGCAAGCTCCGTTCATTTTATGGTCGACATAGTCGTCCATTAGAGCAATTAATTCGGTTAACCATGGATCGTTTTCGCACCACTTTTACTCTATGTGACAATACGCATCCGCAGAGACGTCGAGCAGTGCGCACCGAAGAAACAATTGCCGCTGTAGAGCTAAGTTTTGAAGACGACCCGAATGAATCGATTCGCCATCGCCACCGTGCACAGCAATTGGAGCTTTGTTGTCCATCAACTTTATGGAAGATTTTGCGCAAAGATTTTGGCTTACGACCTTACAAGATCCAGCTTGTGCAAGAATTAAAGCCGCGAGACCATGCCGTGATTTTGGTGTATGAGATTGATCTCGATGCTGATTTTCATCGCAAACTTCTGTTCAGTGATGAGGCTTATTTTTGGTTGAATGGCTACGTTAACAAGCAAAATTGCTTAGAGTGAAGAGAATCCACATGAGACCCTTGAGACGCCGTCACATCCACAAAAACTGACTGTTTGGTGTGCTCTATGGGCTGTTGGAGTCATTGGGCCATACTTCTTACGAAATGATGCTGAAGAGTCAGTAACCGTTAATTGAGACTGGTATAGAGCCATGATAACCGACTATTTTATTACCGAATTGGATGGCATGAATGTGGATGAGATGTGGTTCCAACAAAACGGCGCTACATGCCACACAGCGCCTGTCACAATCGATTTATTGAAGGAAACATTCGATGAGCGCATAATTTCGCGAAATGTACCTGACAATTGGCCACCAAGATTGTGTAATTTGACACCATTGGATTATTTCCTTTGGGGATATGTGAAGTCGCTCGTCTGCGCCAACAAACTAGAAAAGTTAGGGGACTTGGAAGCCAACATTCGTGGCGTTCCTGCCGACATACGGCCCCAAATGCTCGAAAAAGTGGTTCAAAATTGGACCTGTAGACTTGGTTTTATTCCAACCAGCCGCGGTGGCCACATGCCCGAAGTCATATTTAAACATTAATGGCATACAATTATCCTTCAAATAAAAGATTTTATTGTGTTTTATTTCAATTCCAAATTCTAAACATCTAAAAAAAAAACACCCGACATTTACAATTAGGGTGGATACGCATGTTGCAGGTATGTCAACGTTGCACAAATACAAAGATAGACAAGTAAGATCTGCTGCTATGCAAACCTTAACCTTGACTGGTCAACTCAAACCTCTTGCAAATTTGCTTGCTGTTTTGGATATCGTTGTGAATCAGGGGGTTTGGGCGTATGCCGGCAATTGAAAGCGCTATGTGATAGTTTATGCTGAATGCACCCGTAAACTTTATATGAATTCTTCAGCTTTATGAGTGAATTTTTTTTGTTAGGTATTTCAATAAGCATTTGTCATGACGCAAGATACAACTAAACGTTTTTATCTTTGTGCATCCACGTCATCGACGCTCATGGCACATACGCAAAGCCATTATGTCTTTGAAGATATTTTGTATGTTAGTGCTTTAAACTGAAATCTGGAAACGATGCATAATTTCACCATTGAAATTGTATAGCTTTGTTCCATCATAGAACTTTTAGTACTGTCATATGTGCACACAATACAAAATCAGGCATGAATTGTTGTTAGAAAAATAGACCATCACGAGTTTCACTAGCGTAATTGAGAATAATAAACAAATCATTAATGAGTCACTTGCTTAACTTTCGAATAAAGCAATATTAAGGTCATTTGTCATTGTTTGTAGAATTTGTGTGATAAATGGTTATTGACACCAAACAAACGCATTTCTGCATGAAGTATATGAGATATACAACGACATGCCACTGGTCGGAAAACTCCGCATTGGACGTTTAAGATGGTTAATACGAGTAGAACGAATGGACACCAATACTCAGGTTCGCAGAGTCTTCGATTCCCAGCCCGACGTCGGATGCAGTAGAGGAAGACCTCTCCTTAAGTAGCGCGCACAAGTAGAAACCGACCTCAACCAACTTGGAGTGCGCAACTGGAGGCATTTAGCTAAGGACCGGGCTAATTGGAGAGGTTGAGGCCCAGGTCCATTCCGGACAGTAGCGCCACTTAAGTCAGTAAGTAAGTATGACAAACACTCAACACGACATACTCTTAACTTGCATGCGCAATCACTATTCGGAGCATGCAGACATGTGTAATGTGTAGACCCTATTAGCATGTCATTTGACAGTTTGTTGGTTTTTCTTTTTGATAAGCGATTTTCACTTTAGGATTAAATCTTAATAATCACAAAACTATTAACAAAACATAATAAATATTCACTTGACATAAATAAACAAAATTTGCACCCACTAATTCATCTTTATAATTCGATAAAAATATTTCCCAAACGTGAATTGAAATAACAATTTTAAACGATAACTTCAGAAAGCTGCCAATTGAGTTGGTGTTGGTGTATGTGAGTGTTAGTCTCAATTTATATAAGATCAACTTATTTTCACAACAAGAAAAAAAAGTGATCCGGATAAAATCTTGATCGAAAAAGATACATTTGTTGTCCCATTCGAAAAAGCTATAAGATATTTGTCAGATGTGACTCTTTTGTTACTTATTTGACAACTAAATTCTGATAATCATTTGTATAACAACCACCTTACACAGAAAGCCATTGTTGATTGCAACTTATCACTTATCACGATTCCACCAAAGGAGAGTTGGTAACCATAGGTATATCGTTATACATGAATAATATTTCAGATTTTGCAAACAATACAAGAACAGAACAACCATAAAACCAGACACTAGGCAGACAGACCTGTGTCTGTATTTCTAACAACGATTCTGAAAATAAAATATTTATGACAATACTAACTGTTTTGGTAAATTATCACGCGATTCATTCGAGCGCGTCGCACTATGCAAACGAATATTATTATGACAACCGAAATAAATATCGCACTGAAAATGACACCACAAATCACGGCGGTTTCTTCGAAACCCATTTTAAAGGATAACAAAATTTGAAGTTTGATTAATTAGAAATAACATATGTAACATTCGAAATTACATATATGCACTTGCAAAATTGATATTTCGTGTTCTTTCTGTAACCATATTCTAATTTAGTCTAAATGCAAACATAGTTTGAAAATCGCACAAGGAATTTTTACTATTATTATTATTAGAAGTATCTACGTGATTTGAATGTATTTATGTGAAAACTGATCAACCGGCGACATCTGAAGTGTTACTAAAGTTGAACTGTCATACAGAAATTGGCGAAAGCTTTTCCCCAAAATGTTGAACGATAAGATTAAAAAGCAATTATATACTGTACGTTTGATATCATGTCTCTATGTAATAATAGAATCGATAAATTAAGTCAATCATATGTTGTGAATTGTTCTGATTTAAGTCGTATTAGTCAAACGGAAATTTCTGTAGAAATATTTGCACCTAATTTATTGCGCACCGTGCTAGAAAATTCTTAATTTCTATCAAATGAATCACGCGGAAGACATTGTCACGTCTGACAGTGGTATTATATTTGTTTTATCGATTGATTTTTGCTAGTATAATCAGTGTATATTGTTTTTTTTTCCGCAACGTAAGTCCAACTGACTGTTTGCAATTTGGTACAAAGTATTCAACATGACACAATACTCGTCTCCGGATTGAATAATTTCATCAAAATCTGTTTCACTACCTCTTAAAACTGTGGGAACACTTCTTCATCAATCACACCCACTTTTGCCAACACCTTTACGTATGTTGTTGTAACTACCATCAGCGTCGATAATGTAGATGAGACAAAAATAAAAACGCGCAGAAGATATCTTTATCGTTGTATCATGGATAAGTATTGTGTAAATGGACAGCTTTGAAAAACGACTTAAGAACATTCGAATTTAGCCAAATGAAACAGTATTAACAGCGTTTACAGGTGACATGCATTTCAAATGCATAAATGTTTAGGAAAATGTAGCGTAACACCGACAACTGAGCTTTCGTCAAAAAGATTTCGAAAGCTGCTCGATGCTTTCACGCCGAACATTAAACAGGTTTTAAAAAAAAAAAATAATGCACTCCGTTTATATACAAAAATCCTGTTTTGAGGGATAAGCATTGAACCCTGTTATTACTTTAATTGTTATCATTGAAGCAAAATTTCATACACACTAGCTTTGTTCAATGAAGATGAACAGAGTACCACCACGCAGTAAGAACTGTCAAAAAAAATTACAAAGAGTGGGCTAGAGTCTAAACATTGATTTAAAATGTTTGTGTTCGTACTCAAAAGAATGTGCAGAATAACGTGTTCAAGATTTTTCAGTTCAGACAAAAACTAGACCACTTTTCTGTGCAGCACATTTCGAAGAACAGAAAGTAATTTCAAGTAAGATTTTCAAACCGAACAATCCTATCAACTATACTTCAACACAAATCGTTGAAAATGATGGCTGCTGATAGTCATGTCAAAATGTTTTACACCAGTTTTATGAAGCTAAAAGGTCCCCTTGCCTACTCTTGTGCAAGAGTAAATTTCAAAAAAACTTGAGTGTGAAATTTCACAGAACCGTATGCGTACCGAAAAAAATTTTGGAAGATGATGTTTGTTAGTGTGAGAATAAAAACTGTCAAAGGATGGGCTGTCAGATTGACAGACACCAATAAAAAAAAGTTTTTGTATGAAAACGAATCCGTAAGTGGAGCAATATGGTGAAACTTTCTATTACTTTTTGGATACTTCCCCTCCTGGTTATTTGATATGTATCATCAAGGAGTTTATCATTTATAAGCTATGGAAGTTGAATTGACAGAAAAAGATCCCTTTGCTAGGACTGACCGAGTAGAATCATCTGATATAAGGTCGTTTTGAACGCAGAACTGTCCCTTAATAGTCAGGTAAACGTCGTACTATACCATATACCAACCCTTATGTTGCAAGTTAACTTTTTGTGTCAACCAACCCGGAATCAACTAATCCTGGATTAAAAATATTCATGAAGAAGTTTTTCAGTGCACTGTTGATTTATCGAGTTTGCTGTCAATGAGTTATCAAAATCTACAACAGCTTAGTTGTCAGCTGTTAGGTTTCCTTTCCCCAAACAAATGGCACAAGAAAGCCTTTTTCTTTTTAAAATAGTTAAAGTCAATTTTTTAAACAATTTCGAGACATCTGAATTTGTACAAGGTGGGCGAAAAGCAAATCACCTTATTGAAAGACTCTCTTATTTTTGCAAATGGACGGCAATGTCAATTCTGTTTTGACATTTGTGGACTAGACAGATGTAAAATACAAGTGAACAAGCCATGGAGCGATACACTCCCCAAGAACGCGGAATGTGTCTATTTTTTTGCGTTACAGTTCGTCTGTAGTGTTGGCGCAGCGCGAATTCCGTCGCCGATTCCTCGGCCATCCGACACCGACTGCGCAAAGACTGCGCCGTTTGGCCACCAACCTTCAAGAGTATGGGACCACACGAGACATTGCCAAGAGTACCTCGAAATTAGCCATCTGCCGGTCGTCCATAAGGTGAATTTTGGCGCATGTTCCCGTACAAAGTCCAGTTCATGCATCAGCTGCTGGCTGTTGACCGCCAAACGCGTGTAACCTACGCCCAAGCCATCCCCATCTAGAGGACGAAGTGGACGATTTTTCGACCAAAATCATAATGAGCGATGAGGCTCATTTCCACCTCAGCGGATATGTGAACCAGTAAAACTACCGCTTCTGGGGCACCGAAAATCCACGAGTAATGCACGAGGAGCCATAACACCCGCTTAAAGTTACTGCATGGTGCGCTGTTCACGAAGGAGGCGTCATCGGGCCATTTTTTTGCCGCTGGTCAAACGACAACAGTGGAAGGTGCGCGCTATAGGGCCATGTTAACCGATTTTTTTCTGCCGCAATTGGATGAATTAGTACTGAAGGACATGTGGTTCCAACAGGATGGAGCAACGGCACACACTGCGCGAGCCCGAAATCGGATAAAAATGAGTGCCAAACAACATCGGATGACTTCTTTTGGCCCATCTAGTATACATTAACATAAATAGAAATGAACATTAAATTCTCCTTGCTATTTCATCATCTGTCAAAAATCTGATTATTTAATCCAGGGTTAACTCGAATTTAACGCTGGATTAAAATTGACAGAAAAGTTTCTGTAGTTAGGTGGAGTTTAATCCCAAAAACATGGATGATCTTGCACTGATTAACCTGCCCATATACCTAATAAATAACCTTCAACAGAGAAGTGAAAAACAACTAAAAAAAATTCTGATATCGGTTATTTTACTGATATCGAAAACACTTTGATGACTGGTCGAAAACAAAATCAGCGGATTTACTATTCTTATCTGATAACTCATATATTTTCCCCTTAAAGACTTTATTGTTCGATTGACAAATGAGAGCAGAGCTGCATTTCCGATATGTTTTTGAACCATCAATTCACTGGAATTTTAACCATGAATCACTGCAGTACACCGACACAAAGCGCCGAAATAGTCCAATGTTCATTCAGTTGTGTTTACTCAACGTGCACATCCTCGATGATTTCGAGGCCAACAAGCAAAGTCTGACAACTCACTAGGAGAATTGAACTATCCTATTCTGTGACATTCTTGAATATTCTTATTCAGTATGCTATCGAACTCAAAACTACTTTCTTTTAACTGAAAAAACGATTTCTGAATGTTAACCAAAATCGAATACTATGCCTACAACCCACAGTACACCAGGGACCCATTCATCAAGCGCCACGATTTAAGACTACACGCATATCTCTAAAAACAAATCACCGAAAATAAACGTTATCTGTTATTTTCTTCTTCTTCTTTTAAATTAAACGAACAAGTGACAGAAAATTCAGTTCATCGCATATATATTTAGAAGCAGATTTTATATTCAAATGTTGTGAATTCTAAATTCGTTAAGTTAATTTCGAGTATCCGTCAATATATAAATATTGTAATAATTTCACTTTATATTGCTAATAACCCAGCGCACACTTCGATTCACACCATTTTATTATTGTGATAAGAAAACTAGTACAGTTGTAACTCCTGTCACTTTGACATTCGAAATATGTATTAAAAAAAAAATTCACACCTTCGAAGACACGTCCTTGGCCCCGCTTTGCTCTTCGGCGACGCACAATGCATGTAACTATAGCCATTATAAAAAATATGCTAAATGCAATGCTGAGTCCAATAATATAACCGTCCGACATTTTAACAAGTAGTCTCAAGTTGACAGCAAATAAAACTGAGGTAGTAATCTAGTTGAAGCCAATATCGCATAAACAGTGCTAGCGCAAAACAATATCTCAGAACTGATAAATACTATCTCAAGTGGATTTCTAATTGATAAAAGCGCAAGTAATAATTATTTGTCGCTCTAAGATGGTTAATTTTTTTTCTATTTAACTATGCGGTTAAAAAGTGTTTGTTTTCTTATGAGTAATTTATGACTAATGACCGAGCTGGTTGAATATTTTTTTTAGCGTATACAAAAAAAGCTCCATGACAATCACGTTTTGGATGTTCTCTTTGTCGATTGCTTTGCGCACGCTTTGACGTATTGACTTGCTCAGCGGTTTCAACTTCTGCTTCAAAATGGCCGAAATGATTAAAATACCCGCAATAACATTATATACTTCACAACCATCTCAGAAAAAAACCCAGAAAACAACAACAAATATTTTGACACTTCACGCTTTTTGCAACCTCCGTTTCGACCCACGGCGGTTTACAGCAAGAGCAACGCCACTTGACGTATTTTTGTTTTTCTATGTATGCCCAGCATGCAGTGCGGCAAGCAAGACACACGAGTATAATTTTCGTTTGACATACATTATGTACATGCAGTGCAATGACTCCTGTCATAACATTCAGCTTACTGTTGTGGAATTTGCAGATATTTATTTAACCATTTCAAACAAACAATGCCCGTGTTCTGGGTTTTAGATTTTCCAAGTTAACTTTGCCGATGCACTGTTCTCATTGGTCAATCGACCATGTCACGTGATTAAAAATCTTCGATTGACCAATGAGAATAGTGCATCGGCAAAGTTAACTTCGTAAAACTATATACATCTGCCGTAATATATGATCGCCTAAAACCGTTTACCAACAACCTGATTGGCCCTTATCAGTGTGGTTTTAGGCCAGGAAAGTCAACAACAGATCAAATTTTTACACTTCGGCAGATCCTGGAAAAAACCCAAGAAGTCCAAATCGATACCTACCACCTATTCATCGATTTCAAAGCCACCTACGAAAGTATTTATAGAGACGAACTATACAGAGCCATGTCTAGTTTTGGTCCGTTTGTGTAGAATGACGATGAAGAATTCTCGCTGCTCCATCAGGGTTGGAAACGACACATTTAGTACCAGATCTGATCTTCAATCTGATTCTTGAGAGGATTGTGCAAAACTCACGAGTCAACACCGGTACAACTACTAGCATACGCCGACGATATTGACATCATTGGTCGGACCCAACGTGATGTCATAGCCACGTTTGCTTTTAAAGACAAGGAAGCCGCAAAAATGTGTTTAGCAGTAAATGAGAGCAAGACGAAGTATATGCTGTCAACACGAAAGCACACACAACATCAACGAATTGGACAGAACGTCACCATTGACAGATATAACTTTGAGGTAGTACGGACTTTGTCTATCTCGGCTCCGCTATTAACTCTGACAACAACATCTCGTCAAAAATTAAACGAAGAATTACTCTTGCCAACCGCTGTTTCTTCGTGCTAAGAAGGCAATTTAGTTGTAAGGCCCCTCACTTAAACTACTAAGGAGATCCTATATAAGACCCTGATCATCCCAGTCTGTCTTAAAAGCGGATGAAGAAATCCTTGGTCGGTTTGAGAGAGAAAATTCTTCGAAAAATGTTCGGTCCCGTTTTCGTTGACGGGCTATGGAGTCGAAGATTCAACCAAGAACTATACGAGCTGTACGTCCACTTGCCCCTGATCAAAAACTCCGCATTGGACGTTCAAGATTGCTGGGATATGTAGAACGAATGGACACCAATACTCCGGCTCGCAGAGTCTTCGATTCCCGGCCAAACGTCGGACGCAGTAGAGGAAGATCTCGCCTTAACTTGCGCGCAAAAGTAGAAACCGACCTCAACCAACTTGGAGTGCGCAACTGGAGGCAGTTAGCTAAGGACCGGGCTAATTGGAGAGGCATGTTGGTTGAGTCCCAGGTTCATTCCGGACTGTAGCGACACTTAAGTAAGTAAAAAGGTAAGTACTTCAACTGTGGCTCTGGCTTGTAAAACTATAATACAATGGAAATCGCAAAAAAAAAGAAGATTTGGTGTGTGAAAGACGAGGAGTATCCTTTCCTTTCCAGTTTCAAATGCTAATATTATTTGCCAAATATTTGAATTCATTTTATTCAATTAAAACAATTTCACACACAAATTTTGCAGCTAGTAGCATAGCTGATTGAAATGTCAAACGAAACCTGGTCAGCGTTCGGTCTGAATGCACAAGTTGAAATGTCAAACGAAACCTGGTCAGGGTTCGGTCTGAATGCGCAAGTGGTATTCGAAAATTTTTTGCCGAGCACTAATTTTTCGGTTCGGTGTGAAAGCACTATTAGATGTAACGCTGTGTATAATAAATAACAACCTATAAACTAACGCTAGTCTGTTATGCAAATTAATTTATCAGTAGTGTGCAGATTATCGTTTAATTTGTTGCTAAAACTAATTATTAGTAACTTTGATTAACAAGAAGTGGAGTTAGGCATAAATATAAACATAATAAGTAAGTAAAATTATATTATTCATGTTTTACCATTTGGATATATAACTGGATGCATTTTTCGAGACCGACAAATAACGCAAGTAATTACAACTATAATTATTACTACGAATAGAGAACTAAAAACAATGCCGCAAATCATACCGACATTTGCGTTATGTTGAAAACTGTTATCAAAGTCCATTTTGGTTTAATAAAACAAAATCCACTATGTTTGCCACTATCAGCTACCGAACGCACACAATTTAAAAAATAACTGCTCAAGTCGCAACATTAGAATTGTTACTAAACTTAAATAAGAGCTTTACCTGATTTTTTATATATAAAAAAAATAGCAAATTGATAAGATTAATTTATTTTGGATATATACGATTGTGCTTACGAGAACATGCCAAAGATTGTTGTTATCGATTTCAGTTAAACGAAAAAAAATTAAACTGATATAACTGCAAACATTGTAATCGAATGCCATCTTTGGAGGCAGATCTTAGCTGCAAAATATTTGAACTCGTAAAGTTGGTATTTCACCATATAAATAAATGATTTTTACTATCTCGTGCTTCTATTGATAGAACTTTAGTCACAGTTTAGTGAGTCACTATAGCGACTTTAAAAAAAAATAATAAAGAGATTTGGGCATGTGCTTTTGTTTTGATAACAATCAAATAATGAGCACAGATAATATAGTTTATATAGATATCGCACACCGAAGCAAACTGTCTTGTCTATATGATATTTGTATTCAGTATGACATTTCATCATGAATAGACTACGCCACACAGTGGGGCAAAGGTGGAAAAAAGTTGATTTTTCCGAAAGTGCTGATTCATGTTTCTAACAGTAGATTAGACAACGAATCTGGGTACAAAAAACTTCGACCAAAACTTAAATTTTTGAATTTGATTTAACTTTTATAGGGTGTTACGTCAATTCGGGATGAACTAAAATGTGATGTGATTGTTTTTTTTTTTTGTTTATTTAGGATGTGTTGTGAGTGAGCCACATAGGCATCTTCATTGGAGGTGAGGAGGGCATGGCACCCTTGTGGTTGCTCAGCTAAACTCGAAACACGCCACCTGGTCGACAAACACTTTGTTCGTGCCAAAAAAAAATCAAAAAAGAATAGGAAGAAGGAGAAAGCTACGTTACTTTGACTGCGGACGGACCTTTATAGATGACCGATGCCACCATTGATGAGAAATTTAGGAACACTTCGCGTGGCCAAAGGCAAGTGAAATTTAATTAATTTGAGTAACTTTATAAAAAAATTTAAGAATTTTGTTTTCTCTTTAGTTTTAAGTAAATTTAGTTTAGTTTTGAAGTAATTATTGGATTTAAGTTTTAAGTGCGCGTATAGTCCAGGGTTGTGGAACATCCTCAAGGTGTCTTCCTTCAGTGCTGCCCGCAGAACTTCGGGGGACACGAGAAAGGATATGTGAGTTAAAGTTTTTAAGATTATATGAAATTTTAAGAATATAATTCCCTTTCATTTATATAATAGTTTTTCGTTCTCTTTTTAAATCAACAAATAATGTATACCGATTATAATTGGTTATGCTGCTAAAAGTTTATTTGCGAAATGCGTAAATAATTCACAAATCGTTGGTGGTGTGTGGATGGTAGTTCGGGCCGTCTTTTGGTGACAATGGTGACAATGACTTTACATGACAAATAACAAACGACGACAGGACTTGACATTGATTTAGTATTTCTGATTTTTTAGGACATTATGACTGGGAGGTGTATAAGGGGCTATCTCTCATTGACGTGGACAGAGAGATAGCCATTGGAAGTCTTTCGGGACTTGAAGGGTGGGGAGGCCAGTCTTTACCAATAACATCCGGCATGTTTTGGAGTGGTTGGTTGTTATAGAACGAGGGTAGACTCTGATTGGCTTTAACCTGGAAATCCCCCAGTGGTTGTAACACTGACTACACATCAAGTGCTTATTTTTAATCTCTAAGTGGTAACCATCGGGTACTGGTCTCATCCAACCGGATTTAAGCAATAAGTGCGAGTTGATAACACGACGAAAAACAGCAACACTATAAACAGCCAGGTCAGAATGACACGGATTGAATACCCGGCCTGCTGTCCCAGGCGAACCTAGACAAGCTGCTTGGACATATTCGGACAACAGGTTGTCTATAAATTTCCACATCCACCAACTTATAAGCCGAATCTGGTCGGAAGAAAGTATGCCTGAAGAATGGAACCTCAGCATCGTTTGCCCGATCCACAAAAAAAGAGGCCACTCTGCGCCAACTACAGAGACATAAGACTCGCCTACATGATCCTATCTGCCGTAATATGTGAACGCCTGAAACCGTTTACCAACAACCTGATCGGTCCTTATCAGTGTGGTTTTAGGGTAGGAAAGTCCACAACCGATCAAATCTTCACGCTACGGCGGATCCTAGAAAAAACCCAAGAAGCCCAAATCGATACCCACCACCTATTCATCGATTTTAAAGCCGCATACGACAGCATTTATAGAGACGAACTAAACAGAACTCGGCCATTTGTGTAGGATGACGATGGAGAATTCTCGCTGCTCCATCAGGGTCGGAAACGACCTCACCGAAACATTCGATACCAAAAGAGGATTTAGACAAGGCGATGCGCTATCATGTGATTTCTTCAATCTGATTCTTGAGAGGATTGTGCAAAACTCACGAGCCAACACCAGAGGCACAATTTTCCAAAAATCTGTACAACTACTAGCATACACCGACGATATTGACATCATTGGTAGGACCCAACGTGATGTCATAGCCACGTTTGCTGGTATAGAGAAGGAGCCGGTAAAATTGAGTTTAGCAGTAAATGAGGGCAAGACGAATTATATGCTGTCAGCAGGAAAATACACACAACATCGACGAATTGGACAGAACGTCACCATTGACAGGTATAACTTTGAGGTAGTACGGGACTTTTTCTATCTCGGCGCCGCTATTAACTCTGACAACAACATCTCGTCAGAAATTAAACAGAGAATAACTCTTGCCAACCGGTGTTTCTTCGGGCTAAGAAGCAATTCAGTAGTAAAGCCCTCACTCGAACTACTAAGGAGATCCTATATAAGACCCCGATCATCCCTGATCATCCTGCTCTACGGCGCTGAAGCATGGACCGTCTCAAAAGCGGATGAAGAAATCATTCGTCGATTTGAGAGGAAAATTCTTCGAAAAATCTTCGGTCCCATTTGCGTTGACGGGCTATGGAGACGAAGATTCAACCACAAGCAATACGAGCTGTACAACGACATGCCCATAGTCAGAAAACTCGGCTTTCATCGTTAAAAATGACTATGACATGTTGAACATGTATACCAATACTCTGGCAGAGTCTTCGAATCCCAGGAGGACGTCGGACGCAGTAGAGAAAGACCTCGCCTTAAGTGTCGAGCTGAAAACGACCTCAAGAAACTTGGAGTCCACAACTGGAGGCAGTAAGCTATGCACCGGTGGGTGGCCGCGGTGTAGTGGTAATGTGTTCGTCTGTTGAGTGGAAGGTTGCGCGTTCAATCCCAACCAAAAATCCATTTCACTTTTATTTAAAAGAAATAAAAGGTCGGTGTAATACCTAAAAGTATGCACACCATCTTGAATTTCTTCAAATTTAACGAACACAAGAAAAAGTGACTCCCCGAAGCTAGTTCGGACACCACCCATGGAGTTTAAGTCTCCACTACATCCAAAATCTTTCCTATCCTCTCTTTCTTCCCCTTCTCTAACGCTCGTACTATGGTAACATATAAAAGGGTATTCATAACCCCTTGAGTACGTGTAAATTTAAAAAAAAAAAAAAAATTGGAGAGGCATTTTGGCTGAGGTTCAGGTTATGGGCCTTTAATTTTTTTATGTCCCAGACATTAACAATAAGTGGAGTTATGCATAAATGTAAACATATTTTCCAAAAAAAAAAAACATAATATTCACGTTTTACCATTTGGATAAACAACTGGTCGCATTTTTCGAGCCCGACGAATTCCGCAAGTCAATATAGCTATAGTTGTTATTAAGAATATTGAACCAAAAACAATACCGCAAATCAAAGTGACATTTGAGTTATGGTGAGCACTGTGATCAAATTGGTTGTTCATTGTGATTTTATAAAATAAATCCACGATATTTAGGACTATCAGCTACCGTTAGCACACAATTTGAAATACAACTGCTCAAGTCGCAACATTACTAAACTCAAATAAAAGCTTTACCTGATATTTTATAAAAAACACATATTTTCATCAAATCGATCGATAAGATTAATTTATTTTGGATATGTTTGTGCCTACGAGAACATGCCAAAGATTTTCGTTATCGATTTCCGATAAAAAAAATAAATAAACTGATAAAATCGCAAACATTGTAATCAAATGCCATCGGTGGAGACAGGTCTTAGCTGCACAATATTTGAACTCGTGAATTTGGTATGTCGAAAATTATTTAGTTATGTTTACTATCTTGTGTTTCTAATGAAAAAACTTTTAACCATAATCCACTTTTTTGTAGTTTAGTGAGTCACTGTAGTGACTTTAGAAAAACAAATCGATGGGGGCATGCGCTTTTATTTCGTTAACAATCTAATAATGTTATAGGTGAATGCTATGGACAAGATTATATAGCTATTAGAGTAGTACTTGATAAGGACTTTTTTGCACAAGGTCCTTCCATGGTCGGTAGTTGAATTGTATGCAATGTCAAAATTAAATTTTTGGAAATGTCCGCTTTATAATTAACTGAGATCACTTCCACCAGCAAATACAGCGGCATAGGTCTCCTCAACATTCCATCTGCTTTAATATGTGAACACTTAAAGAAAAAAGCAAGAATCCAAATCGATACCCACCAACTTAACAATTTCAAAGCCACATACAGTATTTATACAGCCAAACTCATCTGCCTGTGCAAAGGGACGGTGAAGAATTTCCGCTGATCTATCAGGGTCGGCAGCGACCTAACCGAAAAGTTGGTAAGGCCATCCATCACCATCAAAAGATACAACTTATTAGTGCTTTTACACCGAACCGAAAACTGAGTTTTCACAAAAATACCTGAAACCTTCACCAAAACCAAGAGTTTTCCCATACATTTGCAGTTTTTAAAAACTAGTAGGTTACACCGTAACCTTCTCGAAAACAATTTGCAGGCGTCATCTCATTGAAGGTTGTTGGAACGACACACCTTTTCATACGTTCTACATGTGTTCAACACATCTCACAAAACAGCTGATAAACTCGCTGTCAAAATAAATGCATTTTTTTCATTTCATTTATATTTTTAATGGGAATTGCAAAAAAAATGAAGATTTGGTGTGTGGAAGACGAGGAGTACCTGGAGCTAGGGGCAGACAAAAATGACGAACTCATTGATTTAAAAAAAAAAGGTTGTTGAAGCGAAAACACCTCTTCACACATTCCACAGGTGTATTCCACAGGTGTATTCCACACGTCAAACAGAATATCTGACTATCTACTAGCTATCAAAACAAATTCATTTTTTTAAGGAAACATTTCGGTTTTGCGTTCATAGTTGCAACAAAATTAACTACAAAATAATTTTGTTGAAACGTCATTAAGGTTTAAAAGTGATTTAAATAAATTAGATGTGTGCATTAAACTTTGTGAACGGATTGCATTATTATTTTTTTTTACATGTCAAAGAAACCTGGTTGATGTTCGGTGTGAAAGCGTAGAATTAGAATATAGTTTTCTAAAACTTTTGACAAAAACCTATTTTTTGGTTCTTCTCAACGGACTTTATTTACCTACCTCGGTACTGATATTTATTCTGACAACCATATCTAAGGGTTATTTTTTAAGAGATTAGTTTTTTTTTTAGGTTGGCAGCACTGGTAAGTAATGGCGTCCAAACGTAAAATGTCAAAGTGAAAAATTTTCAGTATACTCTGCCATTTAGTCATGGAAAGACTAACAAACGAGCAACGATTCAAATTATTGAAATTTATTATCGAAATTCGTGATCTGTGAAAAATGTGCACCGTTTCACAGTTCGTGCTGTCATCATCAAATTTAGCACCAAATTTACTTTGTTGGACATTAAATCATCGACTCGCATGCGTATAGTGCGTACCGAAGAGAATATTGCAGTCGTAGCGTCCAATGTTAATGAAGATCGTGAAATGACAACTCGTTGCCGTTCTCAGCAAATGGACATGGAAAAAATTGTACGTGTCGATTTGGGTTTGAAAGCCTATAAAATTCAACTTTTGCAAGAATTGAAGCCAAATGACCTACCAACCACAACGTCTAATTTTTGGTGAATGGGCCTTAGAACAGCTCCGTGAAAAATCCGCTGTTTTATCGAAAAATTATGTTCAGCGAAGAGGCTCATTTCTGACTCAACGGATACGTAAATAAGCAAAACTGTCGCATCTGGAGTGAGAACAGCCACATGCCATACAAGAATTAAAAATACATCCCGAAAAAACGACAGTTGGGTGTGATTTATGGGATGTTGGCATCATCGGTCCATTTTTCTTTCAAGACGACCGTGAAAGAAACGCGACTGATACGCGACTTTTTTTTTTGCCCCAGTTGGCTAAGTTGAACTTTGTTGAAATGTGATTTCATCACGGTGCCACATGCCACACTGCTCGTGAAACAATGGAAATGTTGAAGGATGAATTTGGTAAGCAGCTTATCTCTCGAAATGGCCCTGTGAGTTGGCCGCCAAAATCATGCGATTTAACGCCTCTTGACTGTTTCTTGCGGGGTTATACAAAGTCGTTAGTCTATGTGGACAATCCGAACACGATTGAAGCTTTATCAGGATAACATAACATGGGTAATTCGTGGAATACAGGCCGAAATGCTTGAAAAAATGACGCAAAATTGGACCTTCGGAATGGACTATTTGAAACGGAACCGCGGACAACATTCCCATGAAGTTGTCTTCAAAACGTAAATGCAAAAGGCCTATTTATCGATTACAATCAATTTTTTCCAATATTTGATGCAAATTTGAGTGTTTTATTCGATTTAAAAAAAAACTACGATATGCTAGGGAAACTAAGATTTAATTGCATGAACTTTACGAGATGTACTGGCTGGCTGATAAAAGTCGCTACCAAAAAAATTTAATACATTTTTTTCTGTTTAATTTATTTTTTTTTTTTTGCAGATTGATTTTTAGATTTAACAAAACTGGATAACAGGGACACTGAAACAAGAATTTAGGTTTTCCGCCGATATCACGCACTGGAGTCCGTAATTTACGTTCGAAGAGAGTATAGGCGCATGTTTGGCGGCAATCCTCCGGGCAGAGATGGATCATAATGAGACTTTTTAACAATTTTTCCGAGCATGGGACAGTCGAAGGAAAACCTTACCATCGAAACCCTGCAGTGCGGATGGAGGAAACAATCGCTGCTGCCATACAAAACAATCCAAGAGTTTCGACAAGATGCTTATCTGCTCAAATGGGTATAAGCAGACAGTCATTGCAGTCAATTATGCACACTGATTTGAACTTATTTCCATATAAAATTTAAATGGCCAGCAAACTGAACGCAACAGACTTGGAATTTTGCCAGAAGATGCTTCAAATGGTGGAAGAGAAACATGTTGAACTGTCATTTTATGTCTGAAGAGGCACATTTCGATTTAAACGGCAACAAAAAGAAACAAAAATTGTCGGATATGGAGTGCCTCTAACCCACAGATACTCCATGAGACAGAATTGCATCCATTTCGTGTCACAGTGTAGTGTGCAGTTTCATCACGCTGCATTGCCGGGCCCGTTACACCGTTACGGTTACTAGAGACCGTTACTTGGGCATGTTGAGAGAGTTTTTCTATCCTGGATTTAGCCGAATAAGAATTTTTTCAACTCTGTGAAATTTTAGCAATATAGTGCAACTCCTCACATAGCCCGACCTGTTATGACAGAATTGCGACGAAAATGTTCCAATAAGCTGATATCCAGGAACTCCACATTCCGTTGGCACCCCAGGTCGCCTGACAGAAAGTCTACAAAGCCAAACCAACAAACTTTGAATGAACTATAGCAATCCATTTGAGAAACAATTGCGGCTATTCCTGTCTCGAGTCTCCAAGCAGTAATGAACAACTTTTTGGTAAGATACCGCACATGCATCAACGAGCATAGGGGGAATTTAAATTCCGTTATTTTTCAAACTAATTAAGCTTTATGTAATAAAATTGAATGAGCTTTACCATGAATAAAAGAAAAATGAATTCCATACACTGAAAAAAAAGTTATTTGAGTTTCTTAATGTAGAAATATTCATCAGCCAAAATGTATGTTGGTTGAGGGCCATGTTCACCACAATGGTAAATTTTAGTTTAGTAAAAATATTTAAACGGCCACAAGAAAGTGGGGGTGGGCATGAGTTATATATCAATTAAATGTTTTCTTTTCCTTGGATATTGGTTCGACTTTCTTTACCCCACAGTCACTAGTACTATTCACTAACACTGATCCCCCCACACACTTGTATTCATGATTGTTTTGCAGATGTCTTGACTGTTGACTGTTTGTAAGCGTCACGTTTAATGGATATGAAAAAACCTTTTTATTAGATAAGAGGTATTATCACAAGATTACAGGCATAACCAGACGTAAATAATAAAACAAAACAAAATTCTTAAATTAGTTTGTATATGTACTGACCATTTGAATAATTAGTAGCTGCACGCCTTTTTCGCACCCGGCGGATTGCACACGTTATTAAAACTAAGAATATTATTAAGAAAAGACAACCAAAAACAATACCGCAAATTAAAGCGGCATTTTCGTTCGGTTGTGAATTATTATTACAATTCTTTGACATTTTAAATAACCAGACAGCCCACGGTCTTAACACTGTTAGCTACCGTCTGCACACAAAATAAATGGCCACTGATCAAGTAGCGACCGTAGAATTGTTATTTAACTTCAAAACAAAATTCTTACCTGTAATAAACTATCGTTGTCAGCGTAATGATAAGATTACTTTCTATTTAATAATAAATGTGGCAAAGGGAATTATTTATATTGAAGTTAGACGAAAATAAAAGAGCCGATAAAAGTGTAAAAACCAGCCATTCTAGTTTGATTTTCAAATCATTGGTGTGCGGATTATATGAAAGGTTAGAGGACCTACGAAACTTCTCAGAAATTAACCTCTCTTGACAGTTTTATAATCTTGAGAATTTGTCGGAACTATGAGGTATTAAACAAAATGTCAAGTGTTACTGGAATGATTTAAAGCATAGAAACATCAGACGGTAATCGAACGCACTAAAAATGACCATAATTGGTCGATAGTGGATGAAGAACGAAGGAATCAACGGTGGCGCCAACAGTCCCAGTAAGAATGCACAAAGTTAACCATCTACTTATTCGGACATTTAGTCAGTCTCTTTCGGGCATTTAGTCAGTCCCTTTGAATAGAGAAGCTATAGTGGAAGAGTCAAAAGGCCAAAGGCAAGATTCACTCACGTAGTGGATACTGATGGTCACCAAATACGTCCTAGGGGTACCTAATAAATTGGAGCTGGCGTTCCAGGTTGGGCTGGAATCAGGGATATATCACCTTTTTTTTTAATTTAACCAAAAGAATCGAAATCTGCTTAAACTATTGACGACCTTACTTTGGTATTCCTGGTTCATATTCCAGGAATATGAGATCATTTAACAAAAGAAGACATTACTCCCATTTAGGAAATACAATATGATTGGCCCAGCAAAGGGCCGATGAAAAACTGTGACATCTACTACGGTCCGTGTTATATGAAGCAGAAACAGCGTTCTTTCTAATGATGATTTGTTATAAGAAACAGCCTTAGGCGTGAAGTCGAATGCCTCGAAGACATAATCGAACGTATCGTAACAATCCGCATCAAGGTCAAATTAGCCAATAAAAGCCGGCCAAGGAAAAAGATGACATTGCGAAGGATTGTTTTCACTAGCTCATTGACAAACCTTATGCGCGACTACTGATGAACGATGTTAACATCCTGGTGGGAGATTTTAACTCAATGGTAGGAAAAAGTGAACTTAAGCAGTATTGTAGGAAAACACGTTTATACGACAACAATTCTGGCAACGAACTTAGAATTATTGACTACGCTGCGGAACGAAACCCCATTTTAGTCAGCACATGGTTTCTCTACCTCAATATCCAAAAGATGGCTGTCACCAGATCAACGTCAATCGAATTGATCACATTGCGAAAGACAAGAGGCAAGCATCCAATATTTTCGATGTCCGAACAGGGCAAGCTAAGTATGTGAATATCCACCATGCCAAAACAATTGCGAAATTCTATGAAAAAGTGTAAAGCATAAAGGCTGGAACCGCCAAGTCCTTCGCAGAAGGCGTTTCCCTTATATACCAACACCAACAGACCCAGTAGCGCGATGGATAGTGCGATGAATTGCCGCGCTGTAGGTCTGGGTTCGATTCCCAGCCGTAGCAACACCTAAAACGATTTTTCACTGCCCCTCCTCTCATGACCTGACAAATCATCCGAGTAGTATCAATTGTCAAGAATAGCTTAACTCAACTTCGCGTGCGTAGTCGGCAGGATGTCCCGCCATCGTGCAAGAAGTACAAACACACACATGAATGGTTGTGAGAAAGCTAGGCCCTGGGTACGCCTGGGTAACAAATATTATAGATGACGCACTGCATACCAGAAAAATTGTCCTATGGCGGGTCGTACTGGCACAGCCCGCCATATATTTTTATCTCGTTTCTCATGTGTGCAAGTGCATACCGCCCGCCTGTACCATAAAGCTGGTGAGCAAAAGTTTCTGTTTTCCTTCTCAATGCGTCATTTGTGGTACTAACGAACCTGTAGCGCTAAAATTTTTATTTTTTAACAGCATCCAATGCAGAAGAACAGGGCAATGTTGTCAACAAGCCATTAGATCAGCCGCAGTTGAAGTTCTAGGTTTCTCGAGCGCACAAGCAAGAACTTCGTGTTTTGAGAAAGAATACCAACAGATGCCACGATCATCTTAGGGCGCTCTTGGAGTGTTATAGGTTCACTTCACTTGAAAAAATGTTTAGGTACAAGTCCAAGCTGCAGGTAAAGTTGAGAGCTTTATAGGCAAAGATGAAGGAAAGAACACCGGCTTTTCAGAAAGAAGAAACAAAAAAAGCAAGAAGAGCATGCGATCAAGGATATCGAGAGGTGTCACTCCAAAGATGTTCAAAAGTTTCAAAGTGTAAAACGTCAAACCCAGTGATACAAGGCCCGAACAGAATCCTATCTAAAAAAATGGAAGAACCACTTCTTCAGATTGTTAATCGCCAACGACGATCAGTTTCCTGTTGTCTAGTAGAAAGAACCATTGGCGATGACAGCGACCAACCACCCGCCCTTAGTGAAGTGAGGATAGCAATAGAAAAACTTAAGCTTAAAGGCTGAGCTATAATAGAAGATGGTTGCGGACGACCACTTCCGTAACTGCTCGAACACATGCAATTTGTATTGTACGACCATAATGGCTTTTCGCTTCGATTCGTTCAGTTTTCGTTCACTTTTGCTTACTTGCGAAAAAGCGAATTCATTCGCTCTTTCTCTTTCTTTTGCTCTTTCATACAAACATTTGAAATTTCACTTCACATTTAAATTTGTAAGTTCATAACAGTTCATGGACAGATCTTCCATTCAAAGAGGTCTATTATGGGCAACTTGATGAATCGACAGTGCTGAAGAGAGCTTAACGTAGAAATTTGACATTAGCTTCTGATTGCTTCCAATTATTATAGTTCAGCCTTAAGAAGGCTTCCGGAAGTGATTACCTACCTGACGAACTTTACAAAGCTTGTGGAGATGATGCAAAATTTGGTCGGATGAAGGTATGCCTAAAGTTTGCCCGATCAACAAAAAAGGAGATCCTCTGAGCTGCGCCAACTACATAGGCATAAAGCAACTTAACGTCGCCTACAAGATAATATCTGCTGTAATATGTGAACAGCAGACCGTTTACCAACTACCTGATTTGCGTGGTTTTGTGCCATGAAGTGGCAAACTGATTAAATCTTCACAGATCGTCAGATCCAGAAAAAAAAACACAAGAAGTTCAAATCAATACCCACCATAAATTCAAAGATTTTGAAGCCGCAGACAACAACATTTATAGAGAGGAACTATACACAGCCTTGTGTAGTTTTGGCATAATCCCCTAACTCGTCCGTGATGGATGATGATGAAGAGTTTTCGCTGATTGATCAAGGTATTAAGGCATGGTTACGCACTGTCGTGTGTCTTCTTAACAATAATTCTAGAAAGAATTGTGCAAAGATTCAGAGATAATACTAGGGACACAATCATCCATTAGTCTGTGCAACAACTAGCAATCGCCGACGGCATTGACACCAACTTTTGGCAGTAAAGAGGAGGAAGCGCCAACAATAGCTTTTTTGTGCAGAAAAAGGAGGGTAAGACCAAATATTTGCTGTCAACACGAAAGAGCACACAACATCAACGAGTTGAAATGATTTTTGTATTGCAGTGCTCGCTTTTCAAATGTGTATCTGGGAAGTAAATACACAAATGCTCACTTTTACCTTAGACACATTGGTGGTATCAATACTATAGTATACGGATGTGACAACTGTGTCATGAAATAACATGCTAATGCTAAGTATTTGCGTGGCTTAGTTCTAGCATGTTTGACGTGACATACATACAGCCTTACCGAGGTATCCGTCGGAGCGGAAAATTCTCCGATTTTGTACGATTGAGAGGATTTTAGCTTCGAGGTATTCTTCCGAAGAGCTTTTCGGAATATTTCTCCGACATTTTGCAACACATCCCGGCGAATTGCGTTGAAGTGCATTCCGGTGCATTTTTCGTGCAATTTTTGACAGCTAAGTGCAATTCTTCTTCCGATTTCCTCCGACACAAATTATTCGCGGAATTTATCTACGAATCGTAGTGGAGTGATTTTTGTTGCGATGATACCTCCGACGAAGTATGCGTTGCGGAAAATTGTCCGCTCCGACGGATACCTCGTTAGGGCAGCTAGAATTCTACCAATCGCAGCGCCATTCTTCCAAAGTAGTACGTTTAAGGACTATATTTTCCAATTGTCATTTCTCAACACATACTACATCAAGCGCGTGTCACCAGTTCACAACCAATACAATAGTATCAATGCCATAGTATTTAAGCCACCAGTTTGTCAAAGGTATTATTGACTGGATTTAATTTTTAACTAGCAATCGATACAGCAGCAAGCCATGTATCTCTACGAGCACCAGATTCACATTCTAGTCAGTAAGTCCTTACCTGGGGCTTCGATTGACGAGTACGCAAAATATCTCTTCTTATATTTATATGTATCAGTGCATCTGTACAATTGTACTCAGAGGTCTTACTTCCTAGCTGAATGTTGGAAGAAATTTGCCAGCTAGTGGCTTGACAACTGCGGTGAATGTGAATTTGATTTTGGGCATGTTTTATCTTGTGCATTCTGCGATTATCGTATATTTGTTAGAGCTATAGCAAACCGTACGTATTCGTTGCTGAGAAACGGGTATTCGATACGACTCGAAGTACCGAATCATTACTGGCAAAAGGCTGAACTATAACAATCGCAAGCAATCGGAAGAAAATGTCAAAATTCTACGTTAAGTTTTCTTCGGTACTATCAATTACTCAAGTTAACCATAATAGACTTTCGTGAATGGAATGGAAGTCGTCGTTTTGCAAAAAAAAAAAATCTCGTTGCTTATCAACCTACAAATTTAAATGTACACAGTTCTTGAAGTGGTCAATTTTTTGTATGAAAGAACAAAAGAAAGAGAAAGAGCTAATGAAGTTAGCAGAAGTGAACGAAAACTGAACGAATCGAAGCGAAAAGCTATTATTTCTATGGTCGTACAATACACATTGCATGTGTTCGCACAATTACGGAAGTGGTCGTCCGCAACCATCTTCCATTATAGTTCAGCCTTAAGTTTCGTTACTTTCACATGTTTCGTTAATCGCATCAAATTCGTTATTCGTATGTTTTGATTTCGTTACTCGCACTATTTCACATGTTTGCATGGTTCGGTTCGTAGAAGTACGAGAAAGATTTGTTTTAATTCAACCCTTGTATGTGTGACAGCGTGTACGCAGTACAACAGATTTTTCAGATGAGTGACTCAACCATTGAGAACGTGTGAGTGATTTGTATCGAACATACGAAAGCAGTGAAAGTAACAAATTCTTTGTAACGAGAAGTCAGTGAAAAAGTACCGAATCAATGCGGGTATTCATTTTGTCGTTACTCTTACATCTCTAATACTTGTCACTTTTTAGTGAATTACCGCCGTGATATTTGTTATATTTGAATTGTTTAGTAGTAAATTTCATGCTAGCAGTTAGCACCAAACACCGCCTAAAAGTTGCACATACACTCACAAAACTAACACCAGCAAAGAAATTATAAAATTAGTAATCGTCAATCTTAACCCCGGGTTAAGTAAAATATAGCGCACAAATAATTTAAATTAAATAAAAAGCTTCGATGATTACACGGAAGAGTCTTTCAAATTGTCAAAAGTCTTCGATAGCAAGCATTTGTTTTTCTAAGGTTTTTTTGGAATGTTGTTAGAACTCGTGGCTTTTACTTATTAAAACGGATTTCACTGTCAAAATGTTTTGCAGTCAGTGTTAAATGAGTCAATTAAAAAAATAGATTAGTTCTGTTTGACTCGACATTTTATTAGTTATAACCAATTCAACATTTTTCTTACACAATGTGTCTTCACGTGATTCGCGAATATAACTTCTTAATACACAAAATAACAAAACAAAAAACGCAATTGATGTTGCAATTAGAAAACAAGTATCGAAATCCATTTTGAAATAAAGGCAATCCACTCCCGTTGTATAAATTTTAACTAAATTGTCTATCTACACGTAATTGTCAGATTTGTCGGCTGTATCGATGTTGTAATATAATTTACATGTTTTATAACTACACTAACTGAAAGTCTATAAATAGCATCATCTATCTTTTTAACCGGCGATGCATTCGTCGCTCCTCTCTCCTTTGTCGACGACCATTTATGTCTAATGGCCCTGCGCACACGAGTATGCTTCAACCGTAGTCGTCATAGTTACTTTCCAAACAGACTGGAATACGTTCAACCGGTTGTACTGTAACAAGCTTTATTTATGTGTGTGTACTGTCCTAGTTTTTTTCTTTTTAATATAAGTTCTATATAAAATATAAAAATGAATGTTTGTATGTCCTTTATAGAATCGTAAACTATTTATTTGATCATGTGATGATCTTTAGCAAAGTTGTTGTGCATGAGCCCACGAAGGTTTCTGAGTTGGTACAACCAATTTTCGACAAATGCCACTGTCATTCCAATGAATTGCCTTGACAGTACGTCATTAAGCAACGTTGATTAGAAGTCGTTGAATTTAAGCACGGTCGATTGCGTTTTGAGGTTGTTTAGAGCCATTTAAACATGAATTTTGACAGATCAGAGAATTTCCATTTTAATATTTTTTTAAATTATTTTGAGTTTTTGTGTTAAAAACTTAAAGCAAATTAATATAAATGGACTCAATCTGCATTTCTTTTGTAAATAATTTAAATGCAGTGAATGTGATAAATACAAACACACCAACAGCTACAGCCGAGAATTAACACAATGGAACTTCAAGACAAAATATTTTCGGCAAAAGTATAGATTTTCTAAGCCCAATATGGAAAAGCTTATCAACCTTGCGATTCTATACTGAAGCTTAATAAGGCTGCCGGAAGTGACGGAAGATGACTTGGTTAGTAACATCCACCAACTGATAACCCAAATCTGGTCGGAAGAAAGTATGCCTCAAGAATGGAACCTAAGCATCGTTTGCCCGATTCACAAAAAAAGAGACCCTCTGCGCCAACTACAGAGCCATAAGTCTCCCCAACATCGCCTGCAAGACCCTATCTGCCGTAATGTGTGAACGCCTTAAACCGTTTAGCAACAACCTGATCGGCCGTTATTAGTGTGGTTTTAGGCCAGGAAAGTCCACAACCGATCAAATTTTCACACGTCAGCAGATCCGGGAAACACTCAAGAAGTCCAAATCGATACCCACCACCTATTCATCAATTTCAAAGCCGCATACGATAGCATTTATAGAGACGAACTATACAGAGCCGTGTCTAGTTTTGGTATACCTCCCAAACTCTCCCATTTGTGTAGGATGACGATTGAGGATTCTCGCTGCTCCATCATGGTCGGAAATGATACCAAAAATGCGCTGTCATGTGACTTCTTATATCTGTTTCTTGAGAGGATTGTGCAAAACTCCCGAGCGAAAACCAAAGGCACCATTTTCCAAAAATCTGTACAACTACTAGCATACGCGACGATATTGACATCATTGGTAGGACCCAACGTGATGTCATAGCCACGTTTGCTAGTATAGAGAAGGAAGCGTCAAAAATGGGTTTAGCAGTAAATGAGGTAAAGACGAAGTATATCAACACGAAAGGACACACAACATCAACGATAGGGCAGAACGTCACTATTGACAGATTTTAAGGTAGTACGCGACTTTGTCTATCTCGGCTCCGCAATTAATTATAAAAACAACATCTCATCAGAATTGCTCTTGCCAACCGCTGTTTCTTCGGGCTTAGAAGGCAATTCAGTAGTAAAGCCCTGACTCGAACTACTAAGGAGATCCTAAATAAGACCCTGACCAACCCAGTCCTGATCTACGGCGCTGAAGCATGGGCCGTCTCAAAAGCGGATGTAAGTAGGTAGCCGAAATACTTACATTGCCGCAATATAGCTTACAATAGCCATTGCATGTGCTAAATGTTTAAATAAATATTAAACAAACACCACCACAGTAAGCTGAATGTTATGACAGGAGCCACTTCACGGCATGAATGTATGTCAAACAAAAATTCTGCACATGTGTCTTGCTTGCCGCACTGCATCCAGACCCACTGCACATGTGTTTCGGGCATTATGAATAATTTTTCTTAACTTTATTCCCGCAGTTGTTACTCCCAAACAAATTTTGGATTTGAATCCGTTTAAAGTTCTGAATGCTTTTTACTTATAAATATAATTATAATTATAATTATAAATACAATTAATAATGTTACACGCTTTAAAAATTATATAACTTTACTAACTTGGAGTTATTATAATGGCTTGAGATTTCCTAGCCTTTTTTGCTTCTTTTCTTAGCCGACGTCGATCTCGTCTCTCTTCACGACTTGTTAGACGTCCAAAAAGACGGATTACGAACATTTTAAAAAAGGAACTTCACTGAAATGTATGTTGCGTATTCGACAGCAATGTACTTTATGAAATTGCCAAACAACTAAATAAAATGTTTAACCTAAAACATTGTTTTAATTTGCTATTATTAAATTTGCAAGGTTCTGATAAGATAAGAGATATATAAATGAAGTTTGAGCAGAGCTTAACGATGATTAATCATCGCGTGAATTGTCAGTTTTTATGAAAACATTACTTTTATAGGCATATCCATAAAACGGAAATGTTAATGGAGTGACTATTTGAAGAGAATACTTATACAGGGTGATGCAAACTCAACTACCCAGAGAGCTTTTTTGTCAAAGTTTATAAACTTCTTATTTGTAAAATTTTAGAGCGACATTTTACATTAATTCCGCTTGTTGGTCTTGTTGGCACTACTTATGATTACAAAAAAAAAAATAGAGACGTCAATTTAGTTCACATTTCGACGACATAATGCAGTTTATGCGTTGTGAAGTTGTCAATCCATGCACTCAAAAAGAAACCTAAAAAACGGATTCATTCATGCTTCATCCTTAAAAAAAACAATTTCGGTACTATACCAACAATACCAAGGGTATTTATGCTTGATAATGCTCAACACATCAAACATCAATACCATCATCGGTATCCTTACAGGACACTGTCCCCCGAGGCCTACATGCAACTACGCCAATGGCGTTTGCAGATGCTGCTAAGACATGGAGGAGGAGTGTATTCTTGCTCTGATCTTGTCCAGCTCTCTCTAACAAAAGAAAACTCCCTCAAGGAGACCAATTTCTTTTAATTTACACGCGCTAAGTGTTTATGAATATCCTTATAGTAGTTGAGCACTGCGCGGGCGTTTAAGAAATTGAGGAAAAGAAAAGAGGAGATACCGATGTGGGTTGGTTTTCATGAATCTCTATATTTCAAAGTACGAACGAAGATAGGCTTGAGGATATATTGATTTGAGTTCATGGCATGGCAAATATTACGGTAGAATCGAAGAATATGCGAGCCGGAGTATTGGTGTCCATTGTTCTACATGTCCCAGCCATCTGAAACGTCCAATGCTGAGTTTTTTTTGACCAGGGGCAAAACTATGGGAGCTGTACAGCTTCTTCGTCTCCATAGCCCATCAACGCAAACTTCACCGAAGATTTTTCGAAGAATTTTCCTCTCGAAACGACCAAGGATTTATTCATCCGCTTTTGAGATCGGTTTGGTTCTTATTCTTATATCGGATCTCCTTAATAGTTCGAGTGAGGGCTTTACTACTGAATTGCTTTCTTAGCCCAAAGAAACAGCGATTGGGAGGAGTAATTCTTCGTTTAATTTCTGAGTTAATAGCGGAGCCGAGATAGACAAAGTCCGTAATACCTCAAAGTTATATCTGTCAATGGTGACGTTCTGTCCGATTCGTCGATGTTGTTTGTTCTTTCGTGTTGACAGCATATACTTAGTCTAGCCCTCATTTACTGCTAAGCTCATTTTTGCCGCTTCATTCTCTATATTAGCAAACGTGGCTATGACATCACGTTGAGTCCTACCAAATATGTCAATACCTTCGGCGTATGCTAGTAGTTGCACTGATTTTTGGAAAATTTTGCCTCTGGTGTTGGCTCGGGAGTTTTGCACAATCATCTCAAGTATCAAAGTATCATGACAGCGCATCGCCATGCCTAAATCCTTTTTTGGTATCGAATGTGTCGGTGATGTCGTTTTCGACCCTGCTAGGCCAGCGAGAATTCTCCATCGTCATCCTACACAAACGGACGAGTTTGGGCGGTATACCAACACTAGACATGGCTCTGTATAATTCGTCTCTTTAATTGCTGTCGTATGCGGATCTAAAATCGTTGAACAGGTGGTGGGTATCGATTTGGGCTTCTTGGGTTTTTTTTCCATGATCCGCCGGAGTGTGAACATTTTATCGGTTGTGGACTTTCCTGGCCTAAAAACACATATTACGGCAGATAGGATCTTGTAGGCGATGTTGAGGAGACTTATGTGCCTCTGTAGTTGGTGCAGTTAAAAGGGTCTCCTTTTTGTGGAATGATAGCCAGGAGATATTTCTTAAATGTCCAAGCGAGAAAATAGAATTCGCAGTGCTTGAATCTTCTATCAGTTTTATCGCACGCTTTTATATTCTGTTGTACTTGTCTAGATGTGGGCTTTGAACTCAAGTTTGGGGCGTATATACGATTCTAGATCAGAAGTTGTGGAATATTTCTTACATCGATTGAGGAAACCTACGTTTTTAGAGACTTCGAATATGTGGTCGTTCCAAAGAAAGTCATTACTAACACACCTACGAGCAATGAAGTTTTTCTGTTTCGACTAATGGCTGTAAATGTTGGTTTCACTTATATGACAGAAGGCAGCATTGGGTTTTGGCAGCACTAAATTCCACTCTATTAGACTTACCCCAGCATTTCAATTAAAGAAAATTTAATATGGCACCACTTAGCAGTATTTTTAGAATGGAAAATCTGCACATTGGATGAAGACGTATTTTTTTTTAAAGCTGTCATTGCTGAAATTGTTTAACCTTTTTAACAAGAAAACAAGTTATTATTATTAACAAGCTATTAGAAGTTTGTGTTTTGCTGTCGAGGTCGGATTTCAATGAACTTAACATATTTTGTCGTTTTTGTTAAAGATTCAAAGGTAAAGGGCCTAAATTCGAGAACGAATATGAAAAGCTGAGCTCACTGTCATCAGCAAAGGATTGAATTGTACTATAAATTGCAGACAAGAGGTCATTAAAACAAATGAGAAAGAGTATCGGAGAAAAAACTGAGCCTTGGGGAACACCAACATTTATTTGGTGAGCAGCAGACTTAAGACTTGACGGGCTCGGTGGCTAGTGCGTGTTTTGTGCGATGAACAGCCGCACAGATGGTCTGGGCTCGATTCCCAGCCGTAGCAACACCTAAATGATTTTTTACTGGCCCTCCTCTCATGATGATCTGACAAATCAACCGAGTAGTATCGATTGCCAAGAAAAACTTATCTCAAATTCGCTATTTCGAGTCGGCATAAGACTGGAGGAACCGCCATCGTGCAAGTGTACTTCTTGCACACATGCACACGCACACATGAATGGTTGTGAAAAAGCTCGGCCCTGGTTACTAACGAGCCTGTTGCGGCAAAAAAATTATATTAAGCAGACTTGAGTAGTCCAAAAACTCGAATTTTCGACGAAAGGGCTTGATGCCAAACCCTATCAAATGCCTTGAAAATATCAAGTGAAACGATGCGGTTTTCCTCACCAAGATAAATCGATTGGTTCCACTTTTCGGTTAGGTATGCCATCAGATCACAAGTGAACCTGTTTTCTACAAAAAGGTTTCGTGAGAAGGTTTCGTGATTCAAGACATTTCATAAGCTTACGGTTTATCAGCGTTTCCATGGCCTTAGAAAAAAGGCAGGTAAGTGCAATTATTTAGTAGTTGTTGATAAAAGATTCACCTTTTTAGGGACGGGCTGGGCAAATACGCAGTGGTTTTGCTAGCGTGGAAGAACACCTCTCCAGAATTCTGGAGGAGATACCATTTAGACAAGGCGATTTGTGAATGTTTAGATAAAAAAAAACATCTTGGGACTGTACGAGTACGAAAGTGGATTGTTCCCATCGAATGCTTTACGTTCTGAAGTATAAAAGGAGACTGGGCACAATCTGGCAACTTGGAATTGGCTGCAAAATGAGCAGCAAGCAGATTGACTTTGTCAAGACAGATAAGGAAGATAAGGCCAAGTTCTTATTCAGGGCTATCGAAAAAAAAATTTCCCGGGAAACAGTTCCCATTCAGCTATCTGATTTACATTGCTTACAAGGGAGAAATTCAAGCATTACAGTCGTTTTGGCTCGTTGGAACTTTAGTCGGTTATCTTCAGTAGGGTTGGTCTTATATGACCGACCTAACAGCTTCTTTGCAGCTCGATCCATACCACCTGTTAGGGCGAACCTAATGCAGGTATGATACTCTCTACCAGATGAGAGAATAACATTTTCATACCCAGGAGAATGGTGTTCGTTATCGCATCAGCAGTAGCATCCACGTCAATATAGAAGATGCACAGTGACCAGGTTCACAGTTGGTTTTCTCGTATCGTCATACGGTTCTTTTAGGCTTTTTTTTTACTTCGTGGTTGGATTACGAGATACAATACAGTGGTCTGACGATCCCAAAGTTGATAATTCACTGATAGTGCATTTATTAGGATGTGAGGTCAGAAACAACTCCAGAGTGTTAGCGGCTTGACTGTGATGGTCCGGAATTCATGTTGGCTCATTTAGAAAGCAAATTGTTTCAGATCTAAAAGAGTCAAAATGAGTAAATAGAGTGCGATAGCTATTACACTAAAAAAAAACAACCGAGATAATGTTTGCAGAATGCAGATTCCCCATTCGGATCTTTGGGGAGGACTATTCCAGGGCAAAACTTGTGAAAGAATTCAGCCACATTCGGGGTATATAATGTCAATGTCAACTGCACACACCAACATATTCAAAGAGAAAGACCACACAATCTGGTGCTAACATCGTGGAACGATAACAAACTTCTGGTCACCAGGATGGTGTTAATATGGCTTTAGTGCTGAAAGTTCAGCTGAGTATCAGGTTACAACTCCGTCAAGTCTATGTCGCAATTGTTATAAAAGTTAGGAAGGGCAATTATACGATAAGTTATGATTTGGAAAAGCGTCGGGGGAATAACCGTCTAATCTTAATCTAAATATCAGTAGATAATGGATTGGTAATAAATTGCCTTATAAGTGATTCATTGTCGAATTTTTTTTAAATAAATGTTTGGATTATCGAACAGATACGTTGTTTTAAAATGCAGTAAAGATTTGTTTTTTGTCAATGCCGGGGGCAGGTTAAGTTCAGTAAGCTCAAATTGATGTGTAGACATATTTTTGGGATTGCTATTAGTGATTTGATAGATATCCTCTTCACTAAATTGGGTTGTTCCAGGAAACGAATTCAGAATAAATGATTGCAAAACTTCAATTAGTATATATTATGGAAAAAAACATCTCCCAGGTGTTACGAAGCAACTAAGAGCCCCGGAAAGGACTGATTATATTGTTGACGACCATGCTTAACGAAGAAAGGACAACGACGTTAGTTGCAGGATTTGGAATGTGAGAATATTAAACAGGAAAAGTGCAGCCGAACAACTAGCGAAAGCCCTAAGCTGCTACCAAGCAGATATTACTGCCATACAGGAAATACGATGGGAGCGATCGTGCTTAAAAGAGGGTGAAACCCTGTGATATCTACTACGGAACGTGTTATAGTGAGAAGAAACAGCGACTATTCAGATGTTGATTTGTTATATGTGCCAGACTCAAGCAAGAAGTCTTATGTTTTCAAGACATTAGCGAATGCATTGTAATAATCCGCACCAAGTTCAAATTTTCCAACATAAGCTTTAAATGCGCTCGCTCTGCGACGACGGAAAAAATATGATATTGGACAAATTGGATCCTGGACAAAACTTATGAGCGACTGCTAAGACACGATGTTGAAATCCTGCTTGAAGAGTTTAACACAAAGATAGGAAAAGAGGATATCTATAGCAATATTATCGTGAAACACAGACACGGGCGATGGAATTAGGACAATTGACTTAGCTATCACTGACGAAATGCCATATAAGGGTGCATGGCGATCTCCAGATAAACGGACGTTCAATCAAATTGATCACATTGCGATAGAAAAAAGGCACGCATATTGTATTTTAGATGTCCGATCATTCTGAAATGCTTACATCATCTAATGTCGAGAAACAATGGTATTGATGCCAACAAGCCAAAAAATTAGCTAGGTTCCTTGAGCCTACATTCAAGATCCGAGGGGCTTATGCAAGAAACGTTTGGTTCGATGAGAAATACCGACAGACTTAAGGTAGAGAGAGTTGGCATTGAGCTCTATAGGCAGAGAAAAGGGGAAGAACAACGGTTTTTCAGAAAGAAGAAAAAAAGTGCAAGAAAAGCGAGCCATCGAGGATATACAGAAATGCCACACCAGGAAAAATTTTCGCAAGTTTTAACAAAGTGTAATGAAACAAAAAGGAGACCCTCTGAACTTTGCAAACTACAGAGGCATAAGTTCCAACATAATCGTCTACAATTTAACGACTAAAACCGTTTAGCAACAACTAGACCTGCCGTTATCAATGATGTTTTAGATAAATCGCTTGGTTTCACTTTTCGGTTAATTATGTCATCAAATCACCAGCGGACCTGTTTTCTACGAAAACTGTGTTGTTGGTCATTGAGGAGTTTTCGTGATTCAATATATTTCATAAGCTTACGGTTTATCAGCGTTTCCATGACCTTAGGAAGTAGGGAGGTAAGTGCAATTATTTAGTAGCTGTTGATGGAAGATTCACCTTTTTTTAGAGACGGGCTTGGCAAATGATGTTTTCCGTCTACAAGGAAGAGTCCTGATGAATAAGATAAATTGAAAAGCATACGCAATGGTTTTGTCAGCGTGGAAGAACACCTCTTCAGAATTATTAGGGGAGATACCATTTAGGACAGGAAAGTCCACAGCTGATCCCAAAGCGATACCCTCCGCAGACAACAACATTTATAGATACGAACCGCACAAACACGACCGTCTGTGTAGGGTAACGACGGATAATTTTCGCTGCTCCATCAAGGATGGTTTCGTCCTCACCGACACATTGACACCAAAAAAGCATTAAAGCAAGGCGACACACTGTCATGTGACTTCTTTAATCTCATTCTTGAGAGGATTGACCAAAGCTATTGAGCCAACACCGGGTGCACAATCTTTCATATATCAGTACAACCACGCTGATGTCACAGGCACGCTTGCTAGTACAGAGAAGGAAGCGGCAAAAATAGATTTTGCTGTAAATGAGGGTAAGACCAAGTACATATATGATGTCAGCACGTAAGCACACACGATATGGACAAATTGAATAGAACGTCACAATTGGCAAATATACCTTTGAGGATTTTGGCAGATTTACCTTTGATGGATTTTATTTTTGTGTACCTCGGCAGATCTCGTCAGAAATAAAACAAAGAATTACTCTTGCCAATCGCAGTTACTCTGAGCTTTGTGGGCAATTTAGTAGAAAAGCCCTCACTCGAACTACCCAAGGAGATCCTACACAAGATTCTGATCATTGTTGTCCTGCTCTACGTCGCTGAAGCATGGACCGTATAAAAAGTGGATGAAGAAATCATTGGTCGATTTGATAGAAACATTATTCGGAAAATTCTCGGTCCGTTTGCGTTGACGTACTATGGAGACGAGGATTCAACCACAAACAATACGAACTGTATAGAGACATACACCCAGTCAAAAAACTCCATACTGGACGATTAAGATGGCTAGGACATGTAGAGGGAATGGACGGCTGGCAGAGTCTTCAAGGCATATTGGTTACGGCCCAGGTTTATTCCGGCCTGTAGCTCCACTTAAACAAGTTAAGGGTTTTCTTTATTTCTTCAGTTGTTTAACGTCACTGTTAGAAGAATCAAAACAAATGCTTCCGTTTTTTTTTGAGGAATAGAAACTCATAAGCGATTAATCATTTCAATACTAACTTGTCACCTGGACGGGATTCTTTTGGAGTCTCCTTAATCGTTTTATTCGAATCATAAATTTGATTATCACAATTAAAATAAATACAAGAGTTAAGGTCAATACGATGGATTCAATAATGTCCACAACTGGAAAATACATTTTCTGAACAAATTTGCACAAACCCAAGCTAAGAACAACTTCGACGGATCGAATGAGCCACTGAAATGCAAAATTCAAAGGCAACGATGATGTGCTTAGACCAGTATGTATAGACATGATAAGATAGTCGTCTTTATCTTGACTAATTATGGTCTTATGTGGAATTTGAGTTATGGATTCTCTTTGGGTTATAGATACTATTAGTACACACGCAATTATGGTATTCAAAATTTTTGTTTCTTTCCATTGCTTGACCAAGATTGTAACTCATGGTTTGGGAGGTAACAGAATCTTAAGCCTAGCTTCTGGTTGCTTTGCGAATGATATGTCTGAATAGGAGCATCAATTCAACACCGATTTCCCACACCAAATTAGAGAGGTAGTTTAGAATTATCAGATTTTTGAAAGACTTTCGCAGGAAGGACTGTTAGGAAGCCATGGGGCTATTTTTTTTTTTAAATTGTCGGTCACAATTATTTTAAAAGTTATAAAACAATAAAAATTCCGAAAATCCCTATGGAGATCAAACAACTTTTGACAGTCCACACATAGCTGAGAGATAAATGAGAAGAAAAAAATTGCAATGCAGCATTGCCAGACAAAAAATTATGTACGTACTACATATTTCCCAAAATGGAAAAAAAAAGGAAAAAGAATGTAAAATAAAAATTAAAGGATTACTCTTTCTGGGGGCAATCCACCCTAACGCAACTTCGTTGCTCCGCTCAGAGTATGTAAGGCATGCGCATAAGTTAACTCTGGTAGGCCCGCTCCGCGGGAACAAAAGCTTTTAACTCTCTTTCTGGGGGCAGTCCACGCTCACGCAACTTCGTTGCTCCGCTCAGGGTATGTAAAGTCGTCAGGCAAAGATCTTGGCTTACGACCTTACAAGATCCGGCTTGTGCAAAAATTAAAGCCACGAGACCATGCAATACGTCGTGATTTTGGTGTATGGGCCGAAAAATCGCAAAATTTTGTTCAGTGATGAGGCTCATTTTTGGATGAATGGCTACGTCAATAAGCAAACTTGCCGCGTTTGGAGTGAAGAGAATCCACATGAGACCTTTGAGACGCCATTACTTCTACAAAAACTGTCTGTGTGGTGTCGTCTATGGGCTGGTGGAGTCATTGGGCCATGCTTTTTCCGAAATGATGCTGGAGAGTCAGTTAACGTTAATGGAAACAGATATAGAGCCATGATAACGCGACTATTGTGTTCCCAAATTGGATGGCATTAATGTAGGTGAGATGTGGTTCCAACAAGACCGCGCTACATGCCACACAACGCACGGCACAATCGATTTATTGAAGGAAACATTCGATGAGCGCGTAAATTCTCGGAATGGAAATATCACTTTGCCACCAAGATCGTATGATTTGACACCATTGGATTATTTTCTTTGAGGATATGTGAAGTCGCTCGTATACGCTAGCAACCAAAAACGTTAGGGAACTTGGGAGCCAAAATTCGTGGCGTTTTTGCCGACATACGGCCCCAAATGCTCGAAAAAGTCGTTGAAAATTGGACCTCTATACTTGTCTTTATTCGAACCAGCCGCGGCGCCACATGCCCGAAATCATGAATGGCATAAAATTATTCTCCAATTGGTGTATATTAAGACCATTTCTTGTGTTTTATTTCAATTCGAAGTTTTATACCTCTAAAAAAAAGACACACATTAGTAGTAGTATCAATTGTCAATAGCTTATCTCAACTTCGCCGTTCAGAGTCGACATAAAACGGGAGGTCCCGCCATCGTGCAACGAACTACACACTTTCACATGAATGGTTGTGAGCAAGCTAGGCGCTGGGTACTAACGAGCCTGTCGGCCAAACAATTTGTATTTTGTACGCACTTAGGCTAACTGACTTGTCTGCGGAACGAAATGTTACTATAGCCAGCACACGGTTTCCTCACTTCGATATCCATAAGGGGGCATGGTCGTCCCCAGATCAACGAACGGTCAATCAAATTATCAACTTGCGATAGACAAGAGGCGGTAATTTGGATATCAGACAATTACGAGAGGCTAACATCGTCTCGGACTACTACCATGTTGCAGCCAAGGTAAAAATGGCGGATATCCAACACGCCACAACAAATCAAAAAATACTGTTCAATCGCAAGAGCCCACCAAGGCCTTCGCAGAACGCGTATCTCTTAACCTCTCGATTAACACCAGAATACCAGTATCTAATTTGTTTCTTGAGAGGATTGTGCAAAACTCCCGCGCCAACACCAGAGGCATAATGTTCCAAAAAACGGTTCAACTACTAGCATACGCCGACGATATTGACATGATTGGTAGGACTCAACATGATGTCAAAGCCACACTTTGTATAGAGGAGGAAGCGGCAAAAATGGGTTTACTAAATTAGTGTAAGACTAAGTATATGCTGTCAACACGAAAGGACACACAACATCGGGGAATTGGAAAGAACGTCACCATTGACAGATATAACTTTGGGACAGTACGGGAATTTGGCTACCTCCGCTCTACTATCAACTCTGACAACATCTCGTCGGAAATTAATCGAAGAATTACTCTTGCCAACCGTAAAGCCCTCACTCGAACTACTTAGGAGATCTTATATAAGACCCTGATCATCCCAGTCCTGCTCTACGGCGCTGAAACATGTACCGTATCAAAAATTGATGAAGAAATGCTTGATCGATTCAGGAGGCAAATTCTTCGAAAATTCTTCGGTCCCATTTGCGTTGACGGGCTATGGAGCCGTTGATTTAACCAAGAACTATACGAGCTGTACAGCGATATATCCCTAGTCGAAAAACTCTGCATTGGACGTTTAAAATGGCTTGAGCATGTAGAGCAAATGAGCACCAATTCTCTGACTCGCAAAGATTTCGATTCTCAGCCAGACCTCGTACGCAGTAGTGGAACCCCTTGCCTTAAGTGGCGCGCACACGTAGAAACCGACCGAAAGTTAGCTCAGGACCGCTCTAATTGAAGAGACATGTTAGTTATGGTTCATTCCGGACTGTAGCAAATCGCTTTTTTGGAAGAATAGAATCTTATAAGCGATTAATTATTTCAACACTTACTTGTCAACTGGACGGGATTCCTTTGGCTTCGTCTTTTTCGAATAATAATAATTTTGATTATTATAAGTAAAATAATTACACAAGTTAAAATCACAGAGAGAGATACAATAATGTCCACAAATTGATAATACATTTTTTTTAACAAATTTGCACAAAGTCAAGCTAAGAACAACTTCGCGGGTCGAATGAGCCACTGAAATGCAAAAAGACATGATAAGATAGTCGTCTTTATCTTGACTAAATATGGTCTTATGTGGAATTTGAGTAATGGATTCCCTTTGGGTTATAGATACCATTAGTACACACGCAATTATGGTATTCAACATATTTGTTTCTTTCCATAGCTTGACCAAAATTGTAGCCCATGGTTTGAGAGGTGACAGAATCTTAAGCCAAGATTCTGGTTGGTGTGCGGATGGTATGTTTGAATAGGAGTATTAATTCAACACCGACTTCCAAAATCAAATTAGAGAGGTAGTTTAACATTATCAGATGTTTGAAGGACTTTCGCAGGAGTGGAGTTTAAGGACGCCGCGGGGCTTCTGTACCTGTTCAGAGTTAAACGACAAATCTGTTGTACGTATATAAATAATTTTGTAAAGCTGTCGAATGCTTGTCAGACTTCCGCAATAAAAACAACTAAAATGACTCTCCAGCCAGCCCTAGATAACTGCCTTCAGTTTCGCACACCAAGTTGTTTGAGGTAACTCTCCACTTGTTGGCGCCACCTGAGGTAGGATCTTCCTATGCTGCATTGTCCCTCCAGGGTGGGCTTAAAGAATCGACGAGCTGGGGCGCTGGTGTCCATACGCTCAAAGCTTTTTGACCATATCGACGTCACTGTAAAGCCCGTAGAGTTCTTCATTAAATCTTTTTCTCTACACTCCATCTATACAAACTGAACGGAATAACACGCAAAGAATCCTCTTTTCAAAACAACCGAGGAAATTTCCATCTGCTTTTGTCGATATCCATGCTTCTGCACCATATAGCAGGACTGGGATGATGAGGGTTTTATATAAAGTCTCCTTAGTTTTATGAAAGAGGGTTTTACTTATTAGGTGCCTTCTTAGCCCAATGAAACAGTAAGAAATAATCCCTTGGAGTGTTTTTACTTCCGGGATTTGAACCCGAAATCCTTGCTTAGGACAAAAGTCATTTTGACTTCAAACCGATAAGTGATCGCCTTGCTGTGATTCGCATCAAAGCTACGTTCCAAAATTTAAACCTTATATGGGTAAGATATAATCCCTTCGGCACACGCCACTACTGACAAGGCTTAAGATCCCATCAAGGAAGAGTTTTATGACATCCTAGATGGAGCCTACGGAGCCTGTCCGGAGTGTGATGTAAAAGTCGTACTCGGGGATTTCAATGCTTAAGTCGAAAGGGAAAACATCTTTGGCGGTTTAGTTGGTGAGCACAGAATCCAGGAAACGACAAAAGCTACCGACTAATCGATTTTGCAGCAGCTCGTAATACATTGATAAGTAGCACTAGGTTCCCAAGGCAAAGGATCCACACAGCCACCTGGCGCTCTCGAAACGAAAACCAAATCGACCATGTGCTTGCTAATCGATGCACGATGCACGCATCCAACATCCTCGATGTGCTCACATTCCGAGAGGCAAACGTCGAATCTGACCGTTTTCTTCTCGCGGCTAAATTCAGATCTCGACTATCCAACGAAAAAAATCGAACATTTTTGATAGCTATGCGTCGAATTTCTTTCGAAGTTGTCCGACGAAGAATTGCTGCGCAATCAAACGAACGCGATTGGATGCATTTTGTTCCGTAACGGATACGTTGAAAGCAAATTGAGTTCCGATTGGATCTGATTTAAGTTTCGGAGATTGTTCCGAACGGATACCTCGATAGGGGCGACAGTGTCTGGTAGGATTTTAATTTGGTGGTATCGGATTTTTCAACAGGGACGCTACAAAAGTTGAGCGACAGGGATAGCAAATGACGCCATATTTCTTGCCGCTCTTTTGACATTTCTCTTCAGTAAGGTTTGCCATTTCATGATGGAAAGATATACGATCCAACAACTAGTCGAAATTATTAAAATTTACAACCGAAATTCGGAGTCAGTGGCCTCAACGTTAAGAGCGCTACGTCCAATTTATGGTCGTCATAATCGTCCTAGCAGATCAACAATTGAGCGTCTAGTGGACAAATTTGAATCAACAGGCACAGTACAAAATGTTCCCGTGCCAGTGAGACAAAGAAGTGCCCGTAGTGTCGAGAATATTGCTGCCGCTGAGGCTTCAGTTGAAGAAAGCCCAAATGTGTCTCTCACACGTGGTTCTCAAGCGTTGGGCATCTCTGTAACGTCGTTGTGGCGAATTTTGAGAAAAGATCTTGGCCTACATCCTTACAAGATTAAATTGACGCAAGAACTGAGGCCGCTTGACCACCAGAAGCGCCGTATGTTCGTGAATTGGTCTGAGCAACAACTTGAAAATGATTCGGATTTTCAACGAAAAATCATCTTCAGCGATGAGGCTCATTTCTGGCTGAATGGCTTCGTCAATAAACAAAATATGCGGTATTGGTCAGGCAGCAATCCACACGTACTCCATGGATCGTCATTACATCCCGAAAAATTACGGTCTTCCATGATGATCAAGACCGGCACGTTACTGTGAATTTGAATCGCTACCGTTCAATGATAACCGAATATTTTTGGCCCCAATTGGATGGTATGGACTTGGAGGACATGTGGTTCCAACAGGACGGCGCCACAAGCCACACAGCGAATGCCACAATCAATTTATTGGAAACCAAGTTTGGAAAACGTGTTATCTCACGAAATGGTCCAGTCGCTTGGCCGCCTCGGTCGTGCGATTTGACGCCGTTAGACTATTCCCTGTGGTGATACGTCAAGTCTATGGTCTATGCCAACAAGCCAGCGACGATTGATGAACTTCGTACGAATATCGAACGTGAAATTGCAGCAGTATCGGCCGATTTATGCTTGAAAACCGTCGAAAATTGGGTTCAGCGTCTGGACTTCTGCAAGCGTGCCCCTTGTGGCCATGCAAAAAAAATCGAGTTTCATACATAATGGCATCGAACGTACTTTCACAGGAATAAAGAATTTCATTGATATCCAAAACCGGTTTTGTTTTAATTAAAAAAAACTTTTGAAGCCTAAACATGAAGCAATTTCGTTGCCTCTCCTGGTAGCATGACCTTCATGCCACACATAGCTAGTAGGTTATCCGCTATCAATGTCAAGCCCTTGAGAGCAATTAAATTCTTTCAAATTATAAAATAAGTAAAAACACAAAGGACTTAAGACCACTTACGACCTTACGTATGGTTTGGTTTTTTGGGCTGTTGACGATCAAGTGAGTCTCGAAAAACTCGCATAAGTTTAAGTGGGTCCATAGCGATACCCTTTGTTGAGGAGTTTTGCATTAAATGAGGGTAAGACTGTGCCCAAAAGGACACAAAATTGACTGTGGGGTAGTACGGGACTTTGTCTACCTCAGCTCGGCTTTTAACTCTTACAACAACATCTCGTCAGAAATTTTACGAAGATTACTCTTGCCAACCGCTGACGGGCTCAGTGGCGCGATGGTTAGTGTGATGAACTGCCACGCAGAAGTTCTGGGTTCGATGCCCAGACTTAGCAACAGCTAAAGTATGTTGCACTGACCCTCTTCTCGTGATGATCTGATATTTTATCCGACTAGTATCAGTTGTCAAGAAAAGCTTATCTCATTTGACGTAGGGTGTCGGCATAAAACAGAATGTCCCGCCATCGTACAAGAAGTACACACGCACACACGAATGGTTGTGAGTTCGCTTGTCTCTAGGTATTATCGAGGTATTATTATGTTGCGCCAAAAAAATGGAAATTGTAACCGCTGTTTCTTCGGGATAAGAAGCACTCGAAATACAATGGAGATCCTATATAAGACCCTGATCATCCCAGTCCTGCCTTACGGCGCTGAAGATTACTATACAAGCTGCACAGCGACATGCTCCTTATTATTAGAAATATGAAACGAGTATCGGAAAGGGTATCCGTTTTTTTTTCAATTTTGTTGAGTGGGATAGGTAGCACACAAACAGGTGGAATATGCAGACGATGTTAATATCAGAAGTGACACTTAAATATTTACATACATTTTAATCACAATTGTTTAAGTAGCCTCATTAGGTTATTTGGATGCTAACTTCCTGTTTCGATACGAATATGCTGAGCAGCTTCTATTTACTCTGTTCAGACTCATTAATAAAAGATTTATCATTCATTGCCTTCGGGCAAATATTGCTAGTTATCTATAAATAGGTACAACTACACTGCAGAAACCATGGAATCATAACGTGAATAAAAGAAATAGAGGTAGAGGCTCCAAATTCCAATGAAATAATAGCTCCAACATGGTAAATAGCTGTAGGCACTACCAATTCCATTTCAAATAGAGCAAACGTTGGAATACGAGTTCCAGTGACTAATAATTAATTTATCTTACCGAGTGCTGCAATCTGCAAAACTACAAGCAGCATCCCATACTCATACATAAGACGTAAAACCCCACAAGCACTTCATATCTATGATTCATTTTAGCCTTTCAATTGTCAGAAGATAAACTGACCAGGAGCACGTATGTAAATACAAAAATTAAAACAAACCATTCATTTACGTTTTGTTTGGACCATAATTAATTCATAAGACTAGCTACCTAAAATATGTGTACTCATGTTTATCTTCTGTGACGTCTATTGTTTGCGGAAGCGATACAATTCTTATTGCAAAAATAAAAAAAACAACAAAAAAGGGTCCCCCACTTACTTGAAAATATTACACCCTTCTTTTTGGATCTACAACAGAACCCGCATAAGCTAAATACTATAAAAAGTATTATAAACAATGTCAGTGCAGAATAAAAATCCATTTCTGTAAATAAGTTTTATTTATTAGCAAAACATAAAATTCTAAAAAAAAGTTTACATACTTATTCAGGTGTTTTGTTTCTCCTTGAGGGCTTTATAACCCTTTTCCGTTTCTAAACACTGTTCCAACACAGAAATGTGATGATGACTGGCTGGGGCACTTTAATTAACTTGTGTGTTATTAATTTATAGTATCGGCTTCTTATCAATTTAAAGCACTTTAACTAAAATACAAACTGTAGCAACAATTCTTTGTTTTCGATTTCACGGGAATGCGTCAATTCGCAAACGTAAAATTGTCACTTTGGTCGTAAGAATTCGTGACGTGAGAAACACGTTAAAGCAAAACGTAACGTAAAATTAAAATGAAAATTGAAGTGTGTTCAGAAAGTCTGATTAAAATTTAATTGGTTTGATAAGGAGTGTTAAATTTATGATTTTAAACTGGTCAATCGAAAGCATTTGTTATAGCAACAAAATTTAAATGAGGTCCGTAGAGTCCGTAGACTACATCTCAGTAAAAGTTTATTGACATAACAAGATCTAATAAGAGTTCTGAAAGGAGAGTATTGCTGCAGGATGCCTCTACGTTTCTTATATCCTGCAAAAAAAACGGAAAACTACAGAAAAATCTGTCACATTTTTTTTTTTTTTTTTAAATTACAATACCGCCTCATTAAACCCTTTTTTTTGTTTTATCTAAATTAAAATAAAATTTGCCTTTCATTTTATGTTATGTTAAAACGTTTATAAATAAATATAGGTAACTACGTACGCTTCTTGTTAAACTTTAATTTTAGCTAAATTAGAAAAATCGTAGTTGAGACACAGTCAATGCTTAGGATATGGAAAAACCACTTCTGCAGACTGTTAAACGGCGATGTAACACTCCGCTGTCAGGCAGAACGTACCATTCAATGTTGTCAACAACAGCAAAAACTGCCAACCACCCGAACTGAGTGAAGTGAGGATACCAATATCTAATTTCAAGCTTCATAAGGCTGCCGGAAATGACGGCCTTCCCGCCGAGCTTTATAAAGCCGGCAGAGATGAGTTGGTAAGTAACATCCACCAACTCATAAGCCAAATCTGGTCGGAAGAAAGTATGCCTGAAGAATGGAACCTCAGCATCGTTTGCCCGATCCACAAAACAGGAGACCCTCTTAACTGCGCCTTACGTATGGTTTGCGTCTCCCCAACATCGCCCATATGATCCTATCTGCCGTAATATATAAACGCCAGGAAAGTCCATAACCGATCAAATTTTCACACTTCTTCAGATCCTGGAAAAAACCCAAAAGTCCAAATCGATACCCACCACCTATTCATCGATTTCAAAGCCGCATACGACAGCATTTATAGAGACGAACTATACAGAGCCATGTCTAGTTTGGTATGACGATGAAGAATTCTCGCTGCTCCATCAGGGTCAGAAAGGACCTCACCGACACATTCGATACCAAAAAAGGATTTAGGCAAGGCGATGCGCTGTCATGTGACTTCTTCAATTTGATTCTGGAAAGGATTGTGCAAAACTCCCGAGCCAACAACAGACGCACAATTTTCCAAAAATCGGTACAACTACAAGCACAAGCCGACGATATTGACATCATTGGTAGGACTCAACGTGATGTCATAGCCACATTTGCGTATAGAGAAGGAAGCGGCAAAAACGGGTTTAGCAGTAAATGAAGGCAAGACTAGGTATATGCTATCAACACGAAAGGAGACACAACATCGACGAATTGGACAGAACGTCACCATTGGCAGATATAACTTTGAGGTAGTCCGGGACTTTGTCTATCTCGGCTCCGCTATTAACTCTGTCAACAACTTCTCGTCAGTAATTAAACCAAGAATTACTCTTACCAACCGTTGTTTCTTCGGGCTACGAACTACTAAGGAGATCCTTTATAAGACCCTGATCATCCCAGTCCTGCTCTACGGAGCTTAAGCATGGACCATCTCAAAAACGGATGAAGAAATCCTTGGCCGATTTGAGAAGAAAATTCTTCGAAAAATGTTCGGTTCTGTTTTCGTTTACAGGAGACGAAGATTCAAGATTATGAGCTGTACAGCTACATGCCCCTGGTCAAAAAACTCCGCATTTGACGTTTAAGATTGCTAGGACATGTAGAACGAATGGAAACCAATAATCCGGCGCGCAGAGTCTTAGATTCCCAGCCAAACGTCGGACGCAGTAGAGGAAGATCTCGCCTTAAGTGGCGCGCACAAGTAAAACCGACCTCAACCAACTTGAAGTGCGCAACTGGAGGCAGTTAGCTAAGGACCGGGCTAATTGGAGGGGCATGTTCGTTGAGGCTCAGGTTCGTGCTGGACTGTAGCGCAACTTAAGTAAGTAACCTTACCTGAACATAATGTATATGTTACCCAATACCAGAAGTCCCAGGTAAATATTGAAGAGGCTTTAGAATCCTAAGGTAACTTAGTAATTAGGCAGCACAAGGCATAAACCCAACAAGATAGCTGTGAAAATTATTTCTGCTTTCGTCGAAAGACGTGTTGTGTAACGCATTAACACAACACGTTGAGTTTAGTAGTAGTGAAAGTTGCGACTATACAAGCGCAAGTAAACTTAAGCTCTGTTTAAAGAAGCGTTTAAAGAAGCAGAGTCGTTTGATTGCCGATTTCTAATAGAGGCCAGCTCAAGCAATAGTGGGGCAAATAGTAAGGCGAAAAAAGAATTTGCCGCTAAAAATCAACAAAGCTATACGGCTTAAGGGTGTTTCCTCCAACATCTTATATACGGTGCCCATATCTGAACTGCACCCTCAGTTAAGTATCAAGTATTCCCTTGCAATAATTGTTGTCAAAGATATGTTAAGTGCGAATGACACACTTGATGTTAAGATATCGTAAATCAAATTCGGTGTCCATTCATCTTTACTGTAAGCTCCTCGCATACCTATCCGTTTTTCTTGGTTCATTTGTTGAATTAACCGCAAACATCGACAGCGGAATACATAAAACAAAGAATTCGTTTGAAATGTTCTTCAAGATAGATAGGTGTAGTAGTGAAGTACCCGCAAATTGTTTCAATTGTTTGCCCTTTCAACAAGAAACCCCCAAACAATACAGCTTCCCTGTAGCCCATCATATTATTGAATATAGACACCAAAGAGCACATCAAAATCATAGTTCCCGATTCTAACATATATTCCAGAAATATCTCAAAGTTTTACATACAAAAGGTTAATAAACGTTAATTTCCAGCGATGACAGGGTTGCCATCTTCAGTGTTAAAGAAGACACTCCTTTCAATGCCAGACTCTGTGATGACTCCAATGCGCACTACACCACCAGAGCTACCATCATGATAAACCGCGTGCTTAACGGCTGCAAAACAACAAATAATTTCCTCTTCAAATGATTACTTTCTACACAACATCCGCCAACATACCCTTCTTAACGAATTCCACACAATCTGCCTTAGTCATGTTAGGTCTATAGAACTCCCGAACGAATCCGTAGATGTAACTACTACCAGATCCACCAATAGTTACACCCTGACGCACTAACATGCCACCTAATGGAATCGAATACACTTGACCACCATTCTTTTTGTCCCATCCGGCAACAATGATTCCAGCTACTAGCGAATCTTTGTAGTTGTAGCAATAATTGCGGAACTCTGAAGCAGCCTCAGATACAAGTGGTTCCTCACCAGTTTGATTCCTTCACGAAAAACATCATGACAGACCAACTCAAATGGGTGAAATTTGCAACTTACTCGTGATAATTTAGGGAATATGCCACAATATCAGCAATTGCCTGAGTATCGGCAGCAGATCCACTGCGACAGCAGTAAATTTTATCCGAGATCCTGGTCAATTTGTCGGTAACCCTGTTGGCTACATATACGCCGGTACTGGTACGGGAATCGGCACCAATTACCACTCCACCATCAAATTCGACCGCCATGATAGTGGTCTACAAAGAATTGTAATTGGAAATCGGGAACAGGCCAACTTTAGGGGAATACTTACACCGGTGCTGTGAGGAGCATCCATCCAATCGTTTCCGAAAACCATTTTTATTTATTCAATATTAAACAAAGAGAAAAGTTAGTGCGGCAGAAATTTGCAAATTCTTTCTGAAATGACTCGATGCTTTTTGAAATGTCAAATCAGTTGTCATTTAGCAGGGTCGGCAACAAAGCAAGTAATTTGCAAGGTGTTAAGAAAATGGCTTTTAATTTGATTTAAGGTAAGGTTACATTGGGTAATAATGAGAATTGACTTTTGCGAGTTTTTAGTTTATCAATCATAAAGATAAGTGATGGAGTAAAAGTTTTGGCCGTGTGTCAATTGCGTTAAAATGGCTAATTAAACAAATAAGTGGCTTTTTTCTGTGTCAAGTGGATGAAATGAAATTTGGAGGAAAAAAAAAGAGATATTTTATATGGTTGATGATACTTCTCCCTCACACGTGAGTTGTCTCCTTCATTAAAATGTCAATATCACTTAGAGGAAAACAATAAGGGTATTCATTGCAACGTGGTAATTTTACTACGTGCGAAAGATTGTAAATTAACGACGTTTCATGAACGACCCTTAAACTGCAACACTAAATGATGCGGTAATCCTCTGAATTCAATCTCAATTCAGTAATTTATTGTCGATAGAATTTTGTACTTGTTGTCCTCCTTCCGATCTACATAATTTTTTTTCATTTAGCAAATACGTTTGATGTATAAAAGAAACTGATTAAATGTCATAATAGCATTTCAAAAGTTTACAACGTTTACCATCTCAGTTTACACACCCGATTCCTGTGAGAAAATTCCGATATTGTTGGAAAAGATTCCAAATACAAATTTTGACAGTTCATTATCGTCGTAATTTTATCACATTTACAACTTTTACGACGACTTTCCGACGTTGCGTGCATACCCCTATCGTTATATTTTTTTTTAAAGCGAGAATGCTTTTTTATTGGGTTTTCCGAATTCTCCATTGGATTTACTATGTGTTCCTTGACACAGGAGTTTGTTGGCATTTTAGGCTGTGTTTCGATTGCGTTAAAATTTTAGCCAGTGGATAAATTTTGACATTAGTATGGTGACTATACTCCAAAATTTTAATCTGCTCAACAGCCGGCTGAAATGAATCCAGTGGCTAATTTTTGACATTTGATATACCTACTGAGAAGTGACAGAGATGGAAAACATCCTTAGAAATGTCAAAAATTAGCTAATGGATAAAGTTTAACCCACATTTTAACGCAATTAACACACGGCCTTAATGTATTAAAACTGAAAATATTGCCCGCAGAACACACTATTCTTTGAAATTTCAATTTATATTTTTTTCTGTTTTGTTCCGACACTGCACTTCACATGGAAGGGTCAACGTTTGTTTTCATACAGATGATGTCAGTTTGTCATTTGACAGTTTGGCACTGAAGTTGTCCTGAACTTTCAAACGTCATATCGAAATTTTGATTTACTAACAACGGCCTGTACTTTCATAGGGCTTTGTTTGAACCTTAACATATCAGTCATCGATAAGATTAGCTTGTCGAGATGATGAGGTAGATTGGCCGTGTTCCGGGTTTTAGATTACCCAAGTTAACTTAGCCGATGCACTGTTCTCATTGGTCAATCGACCATGTCGAGTGACTAATAATGCTCGATAGAACAATGAGAATTGTGATTCAGCAAAGTTAACTTCGTAAAACTAACTTCGTAAATCTAAGTCAGATTGGATGATGTATTCAGTTGTATAACGGTACTTTTGGTGAAGATTGGTTTTTGAATGCTTCTGTTTCTCGAGAATAGCTATGACGGTTTCATCAAAATTTGGGACTCTTTCGGAAAGGTGGAGCTTTGGTTGGATTTTCTGAGTTGTTTACAATAATATTGGAGTCCTTACAGAAGGGACTAATGGCGATATTTGTGTGATTGTATTTTTGGTTTGAATTAGAATTAATGAAACGAAAAAGGAATATTCGCTTTATCTCTCTCTTTTGTTTTGTGTGGCCGTAACTAATACCATACTTAGCACGAAAATGATGCGATTCTCGGTTCGAAATTGTGCACTCTTCATTTCTATGCAGTTATTCTAAAGGAAAATTGACCTACCAGTCACAGTTCCACAGACTTTTTTTAAAGCATATTTATTTGTTTGTATGTACTTTTGTTTGTCGGCCGGTTTGTAAATGATTGGCTGAGAGTGAGTAGGGTTTTGGTAGATGATGTGGCAGCGGTCTCGTTGTCCTCATCTCGTCGCAAATGTGCCTTTTCTCTACTACACGCCGTTCTTTTTTAAACATTTATTTTTTTTCGTTTCGAGATTTCATCTAATTTTCGAGATAATTTAAACAGTCTTCCGCCGTTCTTCTGCCCGTGTAATTTTTGTCTAATCGAAGCACAAGACCCGTAGCATTTGACTCCTCTAAAATATTAAAAAAAAACGTTTACCTTATCTTTTGTTGAGCAGTCGGCGCACTACCGTTTTTGAGCGAAGTCAACTTTATGTTCCTTCACCCTCAGGGACTAATGTCCTTTCATAATTAAGAAACATCGTGTACACCAGCCCGACCAAGTTGTTTGAAGCAGTGTGTACTGAAACTAGGACAAACGGTTTTTTTCAAAATGAAAACGGTTAAGCAAAATGAAAACCGTTCCGACTCGGAGATGTTGATCGGTCGAACGGATATGACAAAATGTCCCCTAATGTGGTGTATAAATGTGTATAAAAAAATACAGAAATTCGGTGTTTTATAATTTTATTGTGGTGACGCTTTAAAAATTTTACTACATCAAACGTAGAAACAAAAAAAAATGTTTACATTGAAAATAATTTTCCATTAAATGTTTAAAAACAAATTCCAATACCTAAGCAATTAAATTACCAATCTTGACTATTCAGTTTCGCTTTTTGGTTTGTTTCGAGGTGGTAACCTTCTTATCCTTATCGGATTGTTTAGAGCCACCGTTGAATAGTGACGTAATCACTTCACTGATTTCGGGCATGTCACCAGTCATCTGAAAATAAAAAAAATGTTTTCAGAGGGAAGAAATACGAGGTATTTTGAACAGAGAAATGATAAAGATAAAGACAGCTTAATGATAAAGATTACACCTTACTTTAGCCACTTTCCAAGTCATAGAACGAACTTACAATATATAAACTAACAGACAAAATACTTAAAGCGTTAACCGAAACAGTTAATTATATCCATGATACAAATACAAATCTTTGGCGCGGCAGGTTCGTTAGTAGCCAGGGACTAGCTCTCTCTTGCACGATGGCGAGAACTCCTGTTTTATTCCGACTAACGTCGAGTTTGAGATAAGCTTTTCTTGACAGTTGATGCTACTTGGATGATTTCTCAGGTCATCACGAGAGGAGGGCCAGTGAAAAATCGTTTTAGGTGTTGCTACGGCATGAAATCGAACCCACCGGTAGTTCATCGCACTAACCATCGCGCCACTGAACCTGTCCATGTTCATGATATGATCTAAAAAAAACTCAATTCCACTAGCCAATGCCTAAAAAAATGCACTAACTCAATGCAGTAACTTTAATTCTGTTGTCTCGATTCGCCACAACGACGTGGTGATCAGAGAAGTGCTATCCAGCGATCAACGAGATCACAGAAAAGTTTCTAAATGCTATCAGCGAGTGGACTCACTGGCGCTCGGGTGTTAATATTTACAAAACTGATATTTATCTCGACAAACAAATGATAGATCTAAGGAATCCTTGGATTCCATGCATCCTCTAGACATCTATACGATGGATGCGTCATGGCTACAACATGTAGGTAACCTCTAATTCCAAATCCCCCGGTTGGCTAAGCAAAGGCATCTTTTTTTTTTCATCTAAACGACCTTACCGACATATTCGATACCAAGAAAGGATTTAGGCAAGGCGATGCGTTGTCATGTGACTTCTCATATTTGATTCTTGAGAGGGTGTGTAGTCACATATGGATACCATGGCTGTCTTTGCAGTGAGGGCACGCGAGGGTTGGCACTAGCCTATATGGGGTTTTTGTACCATCGCATCGGTGCTAATCAGAAGTGTTACACATGGACGTACACCATCAACTTAAAGGTGACGAGCATTGAACATAATTTTAGGCATCCCATCATTTTAAGGGGACGTGGGCATTTGTTGCGAGATTATCTCAATCTCGCCGTTCGTATTTTTGTATTTTGGCGTTTGTAGCATTAGCCTGGAAGCGATTTCTGCCTACGTCAGCCTATGTATTTTTGTTTTTTGGTTTTATTTTCCAGTAGGCGACTTATTGGGCTCAGTCGTAATGCCTTGAGCGGCAGTGGTTTTCAAAGATTAAATTCGTAAGTTCATTTGAATAGTTCAGTGGAGATGTTGGTTCTAATCGAGGGATCCGGGAGTCGTCAACCAGGTGGTAGAGTAGAATACTCTTCCGCCAGCACAGCTCATAGCATAAATAATGCTACTACCCCTGTCGTTGGATTTTAGGCATACATTAACTTCAGGCTGTTCCCACTACGTATTTGCTTGGTGCGAAAAAAACCAAGCAACTGGCTGCTGGCTACAAAACCGGAACGCAGGCTCTTCGAGACAGCGAAGGAAACCTGTCACCGAAGCGCAGGGGATGGATATTAGATGTGTTTAAGCAGCATTTTCACTTCCAGCGTGACGTGATAGAAGGGTTGTCGGCGATTGAAGAACGGGCGAAATCCGTTGGCCTTGAAGTAAATGACGACAAGACTAAGTACATGCTATCAACAAACAAACAAACATCTGTCCACCGCCTAGGACAAAACGTCACTATTGATAGCAGCAATTTCGAGGTAGTTAAGGAGTTCACCTACCTCAGAGTAAACATAGACCATAGGAAACCGTTGCTACTTCGGTTTTCCGAAACAACTGGGTTCAAGACTCCTAACTCGAAGGACGAAATGTGTGCTCTACAAAATCCTTATCCTGCCAGTTCTGCTTTATGACGCCAAGTGCTGGACGATAAGCTAGAAGGGAGAGCTGATATTGGGCTTCTTTAAGAGAAAAATACTTTAGCGGATTTTTGGTCCTGTGTGTGAGGAGGGCGAATGAAGGAGAAGATACAATCGCGAACTCTATGAGCCGTACCAAGATGTGGTTGTAGTCCAAAAAGCCAAAACACCTCGACTACATTGGCTCGGCCACATCGAGCGAATGGACAATAATGCTACAGCTAAGAGGATCTTCGAATCCCAGCCCCCAGGTTCGAGAAGGCAAAGAAGACCGAACCTCCGTTTCAAAGATCAAGCCATCGCGGATGCTAGAGCGCTTGGTCTATACAAACATATCCAGAGCAACAATTCTACATTCACCGATATGTTGAACTCTGAGGTTCCGTTTTTCGCTAAGGAAGACCATAAATAAGACCATCGGTGGAACTTTGGTATCGAAAACTATAGTGACGGATATGAAGGATTGAAAATTTTTTTCCTTATAAGTCATGAGGTGATAACTGACTGTATTGTCCATGACCTTAGAGTTATGGGTCGGTAATTTGAAAATGAAGTCTTATCTTATTTTCGATTTGACCGAACATGAGTAAGTTTTTACTGATACGGAAATATACCTGCAGAGTATGATAGGTGGAAGAGTTTGCGTAGAACAAGCTATGTTTCATATGAGCTCTATCGACTTGAAAAATGTCGTTCGGAAAAATATCGGTCCTAATGAAGCGATGGACTGTTAATGAGGACCAACCTGTTATTCGTTTAACTAAGGCCCAGAAGTCTTCCTGCCTTTAGGAGCAACTATTTGGTTACGCAAGAATTTATCACTCGTCTTAATATAATTTTACAGTCGTTTCTAGCCCGCCATTAGAGACTACCAATTTCCTCAAAAGGTGTTTGTTACTAGAGGGTAAAAGTTACTTTCATTCTTCGGAGGTAAATCGCAGTGTTGGATTAAACCGCATTGGTTGAGTTCGGTTCTACTTGTGCGCGCTACTTAAAGCTAGGTCTTCCGTTACTGCGTCCGACATTTGCCTGGGAACCGAAGACTGTGCCCTAGCCCTAGCGTATAATGCAAAGATTTTGTCCAGGTCTATGTCGCGGTATAGGTTGTACAAGTTGTATATCGTCCAATTGCGGAAGAAAAAAACTGGGTTAACATGCATGGCCCTATAGCTCGCACCGTCCACTGTTGTCGCTAGACCAGCGACGATTTCGAAAAAAAAATTGCCAATGACTCCTCCAGCGTGAACAGCGCACCTTGCAGTAACTTTGAGAGGGTGTGCTCCTCGTGCATTACTCGTGGTTTTTCGGTGCCCTAGAAGCAATAGTTTTGCTTGTTCACGTACCCGCTGAGGTGGAAATGAGCCTCATCGCTCATTATGATTTTGAAAAATCGTCCTCGAGATTGAGGATGGCTTGGGAGTATGGTACACGCGTTCGGCAGACAGCAGCTGATGCACGGACTTGACTTTGTGCGGGAACATGCGCAAGTCTTTGACCAAAATTCGCCTTAAGGACGACCGGCTGATGACTAATTGCGAGGCACGGCGTCTGGTCGATGTTTCCGGTGACAGCTCGACATCCTCGGCAACAGCGGCGATATTCTCGACACAACAGGCGCTCCGGGGCCGGCCACTCTTGGCAACGTCTCGTGTGGTCCCATACTCTTCAAGGTTGGTGGCCAAACGGCGCAGTGTTTGCGCAGTCGGTGTCGGACGGCCGGGGAGTCAGCGACGGAACTCGCGCTGCGCCAACACTACAGACGAATTGTTATGCAAAAAAATAGACACGGTTATTCCGCGTTCTTCGGGAGTGTATCATTCCATGGCTTGTTCACTTGTTTTCTCCATCTGTCTAGTCCACAAATGTCAAAACAGATTTGACACTGGAGGCCATTTGCAAAAATAAGAGCATCTTCCAATAGGGTGATCTGATTTGGCCCACCTTAAATCATCGCCTTCATAGGCTAGCCAACGCAAAAGAGACCGAAGATCTTTCTCCATAACTTAATGGAATCTAATCAGATTCCTAATGGACGAATCTTATTTCAGACCTTGAACCATTAGTTCATTCATCAAAGGCGATTGGGCTTTCAAGAAATTTAAGTTTGTTGAATGCCCAATTGCTCCTTACAAATAATCCTACAACACATTACCTTTGGGAAATTCATGTTTTCCATTTCCTTCTTGGCTTCAGGATCGCTCATCATCTTTGGTAGAATCAACATCAACAAAAGTGGCAGCAACATCATCAGAACCATAGGGCTGAATAGGAAATCTGTAATCTATAAGGAAGCACAATGAGTATCGTACACACAAATGAAGCGTCAATTCCAGAAATTATTTTATCAATTGGCATACCTTCCACTGTTCTCTTGTTTGGAAATACTTGAAACGGGTAAGCGCCTTTAACTTCAATGGATATGGCACTTGAATAATCTGTGATGGCTGGACGTAGTTAACTTTTCTCGCACGGAATTTTCCCTTTGGATTAATTTCAACCCGAACCTAGAAATATTTAATTGCCCGTTGGTTTAACGAAAAATAAATCAATGCCATGCAACCTACTGGTTCATAGAAATAGTCAGGGTTATGGATCTCCAAAACATAACTACCCGATGGAACACTGCTAATGACGAACGCACCATCTTCTCGCAGGTAGCCCTTATACTCGCCACCGTTTATTGAAAGTGTAGTTTCTCGTTGCCAGTTCGAGTCGGAAGCATATAATTCCGGGGAATATACTTTTCCCTCGATTGTGTAGAGTCCACTCACTTCATCTTCATCACTACCAATTAGCACTTCACTTGCACACACTGCAGCGGAGATTACCAAAACTAACGCAGCAAATTGCGTACTTTTAATCATTATGCAAAATTTATAAAAATCTGTTTCTAATTAAAAATCATTAATTTTTTTCTTTTCACTGTCGTGGTTCTTGCGTGAAAAAAATGGATGATTGGATTTTTTTTTCTTTAACCGTCAGGAGATTGGGACAAAATGTCAAATGGTGGTTTGCTTACGGGTGATGTTTTGCAGTCGTTGGGTGGGACATGTTCATAAAACAGAATGGTGCATTAAGGAGCTCACGAACCAGTATAGCTCACGTGGTATAGCGGTACGAATTCTTATTTCGGTGAAATTAGAAGAGAGAGTGTGCACTTGTCGCGATAAAACTTTGTACCGCAGCATCAACTGTTTCTTTTCGCTTTTCGCTTCGATTCGTTCAGTTTTCGTTCACTTTTGCGCACTTGCAAAAATACGAATTCATTCGCTCTTTCTCTTTCTTCTGTTATTTCATGCAAAAATTTGACATTTCACTTCAACAGCTGTGTACATTTAAATTTTGAGTGCTTGGTTACACGAGCGCAAAAAAGAATTAATTCACGAAAGGGAACGGATGATTTTGAGAAAGAAGGAAAGGGATGGAAAAAAATGCCAAGTTTCGTCATTTTCATCATCTTTAGATAATGAGCTTTGCGTTGAATATCATATTTCTTTCTTAAAACGTTCTCCTTTTGACAGAAATTTTCATTTCTTTTTGTTGGCGAAGGAGAATGTTTTTGTTTTGAGTTCTGTAAGTTAGTACCTGAATATCCAACGAAGTTTCTAGAATTTTAATTTCCGACTGTTCCTCTACTGTCAAATTTTCTTGCATGCCCACTTAATTTCTTTTCTATCCACAAAAGTAATTCTTTTTTGCGCTCGCGTAACCAAGCGCTAAGTTCATAAGTAACGAAAATTTGTTTGGCAAAACGACTTCCACTCTGACAACTTGAGTAATTGACAGTACTGAACAAAACCTAACGTAGAATTTTGACATTAGCTTCCGATTGCTTCCGACTATAATAGTTCAGCCTTAAACGTTCAAAAAAAAAATTCATTTAGAAATAACACCCATACCGCAAATTTGTTGGCAAAGAAGAGAAAAAATTAAATAAAATTATTTCTATTATCATGCAAAATTATACCATTCTACATGTCCTAGCCATCTTAAACGTCCAACGCGGAGTTTTTTTTGCCCAGTGGCATGTCGCTGTACAGCTCGTATAGTTCTTGGTTGAATCTTCGTCTCCATAGCCCGTCAACGCAAACGGAACCGAAGATTTTTCGAAGAATTTTACTCTCAAATCGACCACGGATTTCTTCATCCGCTTTTGAGACGGTCCATGCTTCAGCGCCGTAGAGCAGGACTGGGATGAACAGATTCTTATATAAGATCTCCTTAGTAGTTCGAGTGAGGGCCTTACTACTGAATTGCCTTCTTAGCCCGAAGAAACAGGGGCTTGGCAGTATTCAGTATCATCTGCAGCAATTAACGAGTAATAGGGTTTATCAAGACAGTTAAAAAGAAACTGTTTATATTGCTGTCAATATCAAATTTGTATCCTTCCATCCTCGGTCAGATTTATCATGACCATCACCACGCAATGGTATTTATATATAGAGTATCTCTATTTTGACATCAATACAAGATACCAGCTACAGATACGTATTCTGGGCGGCCACTTAATATTTTTCTCGTCTGCTATAAAACTAGAAAGAAAATTCCCTTCGGTGAACTGTATATTTGTTTAACGCCATCAACACAAATAGCCATTTTGTGACAATCAACGTTCCATTTCACGAACACCCCGCCGTTGTGACATTTCCCACTCAGTTTGGCTCCACTTAAAACTGAATTTGAGATTTATTAGCACATGCCATTTGAGTGGAGTTGTTTTGTTGACATTCCTTGTTGTAAATTGCATTTTCTTTTTTCGTTCGATTATCTTCCTCCAAAATTATCCGAAAAAATAAGATTCCCATTGCATTCGCCAGAATATTTGTTCATTAAATTAATTTAAATCCAAGTGAACTAACTAATATGAGTGATGACGACAGAGATATTGATATCGAAAGTGACGTAAGTTGGAGGGGATACAACACGGAGAATAATTTGTTTCAATGCATTGATTGGTAAATTATTGCGAAAATTGTTCATATTCTAGGATGATAATGACTCGGATAGTGGGCGAATGCAACAAAGGCATGCTGGTGCTCAGCAATTCACACAGGTATAAAAAAATAAACAAAATGCTACCCTCCGACTGCAATTTGTGTAATTTTCAGGCAGAGAAACGCGCTCATCACAATGCCCTGGAACGCAAGAGACGGGATCACATAAAGGACAGCTTCACATCCCTGCGCGAGGCCGTACCATCGTTGCAAGGCGAAAAAGTAGTCAGCCAATAAGAAAACTATTCAAACCTACCGACCAGTGATTAAAGATTGAAATGTTCTTTGTTATAGGCCAGCAGGGCGCAGATTCTGAAGAAGACTGCCGAGTGCATTCAGATGATGAGGAGAAAAATACAATCCCACCAAAAAGATGTTGAGGACATTAAAAAGCAAAATGCAATACTAGAAGCGCAAAGTAAGTAAGAATAATGATTTCGATTTTTGTGCGTGCTTATTTGAGATGGCATTTGTTTACAGTACGCGTGCTAGAAAACGCCAGAGATGGTAGTGGCTATCCCGCTTCGAATACATCAAAAACTCACATAAAACAGGAACAGTGCTCGGATAGTTCCGATGGCGACGAACATGACTTTAGGCGCCGAAATAAGAAGCTAAAGACATCCTATCAGGCATAAACTATATGCAAACTAATCTTAGTTTTATCTCCTGAAGACAAACGTATCGATTTATTCACTAGAGTAGCAAACATTTATTTTGTATAAATAGGTTTAGAGGGATATGAGGGCAATGAAAACACTGATGCGTAACAGGAAGACATCTTTTATTATTTAAAAAAAAAATCGTCAGCATAAACCTGACGGTATTTCTTCATTGACTGGAAAGTTTTGGATTGCGCCGTAAAGATTGTTTCTTTAGGTTAGTTGAATGGGAACGGAATTACGCTGGTTTTGGTGGAAAGGAGTTTCGGGATACGTCAGATCACTTAAATGAGGTGAACTATCGAAAACAATAACTAACTTAACCGAGCAACTCCAAAATATGTCCAAAAAGGGACTTTCCAGTAGCCGGATGGCATCGTAAAAAAATTCTAAAAGATTTCTGAAGTGTTGCCTACAGTACCAGTTAGGCCGAACTACTTGGTGAACTTTTGGAATAGTTCGTTGTTCTCTTCATCATATGCCAACAAGGCTGGGTTAACACAGTTCTTTTATCCTAGGGTTCCCGGTATTTCAGATTGGAGTTTGTGAATTGTGTTAAACATGTGTCAAACTTAAAATATGACAGAATAAGGCATTTTTACGATATTACTCGACAAAACTTACGAGCGACTGCACACGTACCACGGTAAATTTGTGCTGTGTGATTTTGTGGACGAAATAGACAAATCCTTAGTAGCATCGACGAACAACACTTCACAAGACGTCGTCTTGAAACGGACTTAGGATAGTGAAAGAAGAAATGTGACAAGTCCATTCTCGAAAGCCTATATTTGCGAAATCATACCTTTCCAAAAGCATTTCCCTTTAATCTTTTCAAAGCCACATTAGAATGTTGAAGGACAATGGTCGGCAATTCATCAGAAAAGTCGAACCTGATGTTCTAGGTTCCTTCCGCAAACAAACCTGAAATCGCTGTTTCAATACATCAAATCCCTGTTTCGATGAGGAATCTCGATAAATTCTCAGATGAAAAAAGGGTGCAATCTGTATGTTGTCTCAATGTTTGCTTCTTTTTGGCAACCTTGGCATCAACCAACATGCCTGTCCAATTAGCCCAGTCCTTAGCTAACTGCCTCCAGTTACGTACTCCAAGTTGGTTGGGGTCGGTTTCTACTTGTGCGCGCCATTTAAGGCGAGGTCTTCCTCTACTGCGTCCGACGTCTGGCTGAGAATCGAAGACTGTGAGCCGGAGTATTGGTGTCCACTCGTTTTACATGTCCTAGTCATCTTAAACGTCCAATGCGGAATTTTTTGACCAGGGGCATGTCGCTGTACAGGTCGTATAGTTCATGGTTGAATCTTCGTCTCCATAGCTCGTCAACGCAAACGGAACCTACGATTTTTCGAAGAATTTTCTTCTCAAATCGACCAAGGATTTCTTCATTTGCTTTTAAGACGGTCCATGCTTCAGCGCCGTAGAGCAGGCGTATGCTAGTAGTTGTACAGATTTTCGGAAAATTGTGCCTCTGGTGTTGGCTCGTGAGTTTTGCACAATCCTCTCAAGAATCAGATTGAAGAAGTCACATGACAGCGCCTCGCTTTGCCTAAATCCTTAATTGGTTTCGAATGTGTCGGTGAGGTCGTTTCCGACCCTAATGGAGCAGCGAGAATTCTCTATCGTCATCATACACAAACGGACGAGTTTAGGCGGTATACCAAAACTACACATGGCTCTGTATAGCTCGTCTCTATAAATGCTGTCGTATGCGGCTTTAAAATCGATGGGGTGGGTATCGATTTGGACCTCTTGGTTTTTTTTCCAGGATCTGCCGAAGTGTGAAAATTTAATCGGTTGTGGACTTTTCTGGACTAAAACCACACAGATAAGGGCAGATCAGGTTGTTGGTAACGGTTTCAGGTTCACATATAACGGAAGATAGGATCTTGTAGGCGATGTTGAGGAGACTTATGCCCCTGAAGTTGGTGCAGTTTAGAGGGTCTCCTTTTTTGTGGATCGGGCAAATGATGCTGAGGTTCCATTCTTCTGGCATATTTTCTTCCGACCGGATGAGCTGGTGGATGTTACTTACCAAGTCATCTCCGTCGGCCTTATAAAGCTTGGCGGGAAGGCCGTCACTTAAGGCAGCCTTATTAAGCTTCAGTTTAGATATTGCTATCCTCATTTCACTATGGTCGGGTGGTTGGGAGTTTTCGCTGTCGTTGCCAATATTGAACGGTTCGTTCTGTCTGACAGCGGAATGTCGTTCGTCATCGCCGTTTAACAGTCTGCTGAAGTGGTTCTTCCATATCCTCAGCATCGACTGTGTCTGAACTACGATATTTCCTTGTTCATCTTGACAGGATTCTGTTCGAGGCTTGTATCCTTAACTTTGACGTTTTACACTTTAGTAAAACTTGCGAATATCGTTCCTGGAGTGGCACCTCTCTATATCCTCGATCACGCGCTTTTCTTGCTCTTTTTCTTCTTTCTGAAAAGCCGGTGTTCTTCCCTTCTTCTCTGGCAGCTCTCGTCTTCACCTGCAGCTTAGCCTTGTAGGCTTCGTTCTTGGCTGCGAGCATCTGTCGGCATTCCTCATCAAACCAGGAGTTTCTTGCTGGTGGGTGCGAGAAACCTTGCACATCAATTGCGGCTGATCTAAGGGCTTGTTGGCATCGTTGCCATTGTTCTTCGACATTCGATGCTGGTGGTATGGTCGAGAGGTTTAGGGATACGCGTTGGGCGAAGGTCTTGGCGGTTTCTTGCGATTGCAGTCTTTCGACATTAAATTTTTTCACAGTATTACTGGATTGTTGTGCCGTGGTGGATATCCGCACTATTACCTTTTCTGCAACAAGGTAGTGGTCCGAGTCGATGTTAACTCCTCGGAATGTTCGGAAATCAAAAATACTGGATGCTAGCCTCTTGCCTATCGCAATGTGATAAATTTGGTTGACCGTTCGATGATCTGGAGACCGCCATGTCCCCTTATTGATGTCGAGGTAAAGAAACCATAAGCTGGCTATAGTGGCATATAGTGGCAGCGAAGTCAATTAGCATAAGTCCGTTACCAGACGTTTTGTCGTGTAGCCTATAGAAGCAGTCCTTAACTTCTTTTTAATAACCGGGATAACATACAGCACAAATAATTATAACTGTTGATACAGATTTAATTTGTGTGTGAACATGATTTCTCACCGTGTGGAATGATTGAAAGTCTTCTCCTATATTTGTCTAGTTATAGCTATCGTTGAACAACTGTCAAATGGATACCAAATATACTTCATACTCTTTATAACACTTCCGAAGCGCTGGCAGGTTGTCCTCCAATAGAAAAAAGATCGTACTTGGTCAAGCTCATCTAGGATCCATTTAGCTGTGTCAATTTAGTTCTGGCATTATTGGGCTGAATGGAATGACCCATAAAATTCCTATTTGTGCTCTTTACTTGAACTATAGTGCACTCCATTCAACGTCCTCGTCTCAGTTCGTAGAGGTGTTTGGTAAGCAGTAAGTGGTAAGTTTTTTTTTAAACAAAATGAAGGTCCGTACTCTAACTGTTGAATCTCCAATATTCAGAGAGAACTTACCCAACGAAAAAAAAACTCGTGCGCTTATTTATGAAAAAAAAAATATTTCTACGCATCATGTGAATAAGGAATATTAATGTTGGTTTATCAAGCCCATAGCTGTCATCCTTTGTGACTGGCCACATATTTTTACTTACTTACTTAAGTGGCGCTACAGAACGAACCTGGACCTCAACCAACATGCCTCTCAGATTAGCCCGGTCTTTAGCTAAACTGCCTCCAGTTGCGCCCTCCACGTTGGTTGGGGTCGGTTTCTACTTGTGCGCGCTATTTAAGGCGAGGTCTTCCTCTACTGCGTCCGACGTCTGGCTGGGAATCGAAGACTCTGCGAGCCGGAGTATTGGTGTCCACTCGTTTTACATGTCCTAGCCATTAAACGTCCTCTCGTTGTGGTCCGTTGGGCAAACAAATAGCTTTTTTTATATCAGCTGAATTATGCACATCCGGATTTTTCGGCAGATTTACCCCTACTTGCACTAACACAAATACAAGTAATAGCTGTCATTTTGACTAGAGTAATTTTCGTTTTTAGTTAATGTTAAGGGTATTCATGCAACGTAGTAACTTTGCTACGTGCGAAAGATTGTAATTTTACGACGACGTTTCATGAACGACAATAAAACTGTACCACTAAAAAATGCGGTAACCCACTGAATTGAATCTTAATTTAGTTATTTATTTACCAATAGAATTTTGTTCATATTGTTCTCTTTCCGTTCTACATAATTTTTTTCAGTTTAGCGAACACGTTTAATGTGTGAAAGTGACTGATTAAATGTCCAAATAGCATTTACAACGTTTACCATCTCAGTTCACACACCCAATTCCTGTAAGAAAATTCCGATATTGTTGGAAAAGATTTCCCATACAAATTTTTGACGGTTCATTTTTCACGTCGCAGTTTTATCAAGTTTATGACGGATTTCCGACGATGCATGAAAAACTGTTATTAACCATTAAAACTGTAGAAGTTCCATGTGAAATATAAATTATATCAAAAACAAACAACCTGTGTTACTGGAAACTTGACAGCTACACTAACATTAACTTTACAAATACAACAATACAAAGACAAAAAAATCAATCCGAAATCGTGTTCCATTGATGACAACAATGGAAACAACAATCAAATTTCAAAATCCAAATTTACCAATGGAAAAAGCCGTTATTCTTGCATATGGGTACGAACAGACCTTACATCTCGATGTGAACAAAGTCTAACCCCTTGTGTATTGACCTTCATTCGCCAGGCAACCGCTGTACCACTAGCCAAAATTGACATTTGACCAACTAACACGGTTTTTCTTTTTCTTGTGTTGTGCCAGCTTTGAATGTAAATAATTTATAAACCTAAACAATCGCTTTTCAAAAATGTACTTATTGTTAAACGTTTCAAGAAATCAAACCCTCAAGCGATGAAAGCCAGGAAAAAAGTACGAAAATCCACTCCAAAACAACCCACATCACGTCGAAAGCTCGCCAACAAAGTGAACAGAAGTCTACAAATCATTAGAAAAATATCAAAAAGAAGTCAGAAAAAATTCCAAAAAAAGAAAAAAATCAAACGTGCCGTCAGAATGATAAACAACCAACTAACCGTCAATAATGCAACAAATGAGGTATAAAACTTATATTCTTCTAATTTGTATCGTTAGGCAAACCAAAACATTTCCCTATTCCGGTATAAAAGTTTACACTAAGCGCGCTCTGTCATGTGCAATAGCGACGCATGTAAAAACGTGACAAACCACCATCGCCCACAACAACAATACAAGGGGGTTGTTTTCAACTTTGACACATATTTCACAGTTCAGTCGGTGGTGGTACAAAATCAATTCAGTTCTTGAAATTTTATAATTTTTTTTGTCACACACAAGAGTGCAAGAGTTCTTAAATTTTGGGTAATCCTAAGTTTCTGAATAAAAGTTCAATCATCAGTTCGAGAGGAACTACTTAACTCTAAGACACACAGCAATGGAAGAAATCTGGATGAATGCCTGCCGAAATGTGGAGATATCCGATGAAATAGCACGCCCATGGTATGAGAGAATTCGTCAGAAAATGGTTCAAGGTTCGGGTCGGTCCTATCACAACTGGGATGAACTTTTATTGAGAAAACAGGATTACCTACGCGAAGTCAGTTCTAGTATAGTGTTTGCGGTATTCTTTCAATATTACGAATTCGATGGCAAACGGAATTGTGTTGAAAAAAATTGCCAAGCGTTTGAGGAGTTTTGCTCCGATGCGGGGTTGAAGGACGTAAGTATATACATAATTATGTGGCATGACTGTAAAGATTAAACGAATGCGCTTTTTTGCAGGAGAAGATTGTTAAACTTGTGAAGAAACTGCTGGGAGATGAATCGATTGACGAAGTCGCGGAATGTGAGGCTGAAGTGAACCTGCTGCAAGATTTGGATCTGCTAGTTTTAGGGTTGGTTTAAGATTGATTGTTTTCTTGTTCTATGCTGTAACTAACTTTTGGAGTACAGTTCTCCCCAGGAGGAGTACAAATGTTACCAAGAGCTTCTGCGAAAGGAGTACTCGCATTTAGACGACACCAGCTACAAACAAATGCGATTAAAGGTTGAACCATTGAATTTTTCTTGAGAAGCTGCTTATATCTCTTTCTTAGGTTCTCCAGACATTTCTTATGATTCCGACGATTTTCGCCACACAGGAGTTCCGAACTAAATTCGAAGAGACTGCGCGTACAAACGTTAAGAGGGAAATCGACGACTTGAAGAATTAAACTGATGACGAAGATGTGTGTTCTAGTTCAGTATTTTTTAGGAATATCCTTGAAGAGCTCGGTTTCCAATTTATCTGTGTATGGGATGTCTTGCTGGCTACTTATTATATCGCACATTATGGATGTTTTATAAAAAATCGTAACATACCTAGTTTGGCTTTGATTTAAGTGGTTACCGTTGTTTGTCCTTGTTTTTGCTTGTATTATTGTAAACCAAAAAGAATAAATAAAATGTATAGACCAGACAAAAACTATAGTTTTCCAACAAAGTAAACCCAATCGTAAACACTCACACATCAAAGAAATGAAGATAAAGTTAGAAATACGCATTTTCGAGCTCTATTAGAACGGTTGATCTTTAGCCAAAAGTCTAACGATACACACGGTAGTTTGATGTGCAAAAGTAGAATTGTATGCGTATTCTAACTTTATTTTGGTTTCGAACGGTAAGTACATTTCTTTCCAAACTATAACCCACCTTACCCTTCACGGTGAAATCACTTTTTCTAACGCGTGTTTCATTTTCCAAAAAAAAAACTCAATTAAGAATGACGCACAACAACCATCGACAAGTGGACAATCTACCAGCAGAAATAATCGTCCCAACAAGCCATTCGTTAAATTCAGAGACGATAAGGTTAGGCATTATCCTGATAAGCACTTCTTTGTCAAGGTAAGTACTCAAGTCTGCATGCACGTCAATTATCACATTTAATCGGACGAATTTCAGAAGTACAAAGCAAACAAAAGGCCACTACAACCACTGTCACGTTTTCCAATCACCAACGCGCCTAGCCCTAGCCAACTGTTCTCGAGAAAAATTTTGCGTACAATCAGGAAAAGGCGGCTTCCACTTGGTGAGCATATACCGAACAAAATTCCAACAACGGATACAGCAGGAGAAATTCACAAAGACTTTCAAAAAATCCCCCGAACAACTGAAATCGCAGAGATTGACGATGATTGTGTATGCATAGAGCCTCTACCTGAAGTCATTCTTATTGATGATGAAGTCATAAGTCCAATTGTTGGCACACAAGAAGACAACGATACGAACGAGCAAAAGTTAAAGCCATACGAACCAATCGGAAGCATTCGATCGGGTGGATGGCCCTCGTCATCAATGGAAATGCTAACATCTACGCCGAAATTTAATGGTTTCCCGTTTAAGGGGGGCCCTCTTGGGGATTTCGCGTCTCCATCTCTGTCGCGGATTGAAGACTGTGCCCTGCGGGAGAAGGAGGATAATGGCTCGGCCGTTATTGTGATTGATGATACGGTTGTGCCGAGCATCAACAGAAGTAATGGTCGTAGGAAACAGCGACACGACACAGATGATTCTGTAATCTTTGTTTGTGAAAATGTTGCAAGTGATAGCTACCAGCCGACAAGAGCACAACCTACTTATGCTAAAGTTGTGAGTGAGGACTGCCAAGCATCAGAATTTATACCACTGGTCACACCAGCGGATGAGGTAAGAATTTATTGAAATCGGGTTCTGTAGGGAATTTGCTGTATATAATGGGCTGAGTCAGTTGGGTTTGATATGAGGCGGGGTGTCGCTCTATGCTGGTTATTAGAGGTCTACGGTTTTATATAGCTGACAGTCATCCAATAGTATAAAACTTTCATTAAGAGGTTTTCAGTTTTTACAGTTCCCTTTCGGAGTCGGTGGTGAACAGGAAGATCCCATTCTTTGTCAAAAAAATTAACCTTTGCAAACATAAATCAGTTGAGAAGCTAGGTTTGAGCAGTTTTATGGGCAAGATATGAACGGAATGAAACTCGCCCTCATGACTCTCTAATTAGGACTTTCCTCAGGTAACTGCATGCAGTTGCACACTTCAAGTTGGTTGAGGTCGGTTTCTAGTTGCTCGCGCCACTTAAGACGATATCTTTTTCTTCTGCGTCCGACGTCTGGCTGGGAACTGAAGACTCTGCGAGTGGGAGTATTGGTGTCAATTCGTCATTGGTGTCAATGTCCTACCCATCTTAAACGTCTCATGTGAAGTTTTCGTTTGACCAGGTCTATGTCGCTGAACAGCTTGCATAGTTCGTAGTGGAATTTTCTTCTACAAAGCCCGTCAACCCAAACAGGATCGAAGCATTTTCATTCATAACGACCAGGAACTTCCACATCAGCTTTTGATGCGGCCCTTGCTTCAGCGCCGTGGTGCAGGGCTGGGATAATCAGGGTCTTCTATAGGATCTCCTTAGTAGTTCAAGTGAGGGCCTTCTTACCTGAGTAATTCTTCGTTTTCTTTTAAATTTAATAGCTGAAGCGAGGTAGACAAAGTTCCGAACTATCTCAAAGTGACGTTCTGTCCAGTTCGTCGATGCTGTGTGTTCTTTCGTTTTGAAAGCATATGCCTGGTCGTACCCTCATTTAGTGCTAAACCCATTTTTGCCGCTTCCTTCCCTATACTAACAAACGTCTCTATGAAATTACGTTTAGCCCGACCAATGATATTGTCAGCTTGTGCTAGTAGCTGCACGAATTGATGGAAGATTGTGCTTCTGGTGTTGGTTCGGGAGTCATGCACCACCCTCTCAAGAATGATTTTAAATAATTCACATCGTCTTGCCTAAATCCTTTTTTAGTATCGAATCGGTCGGGGACGTCTTTTGCGACCCTAATGGCGTTATGAGGATTCTCCATCGTCATCCTGCACAGACGGACTAGTTTAGGCGGTATACCAAAACTAGAAAAAAAATACAATTTTTTGGCGAAACAGGCTCGTTAGTACCCAGGGCCGAGCTTTCTCACAACCATTCATGTGTGCGTGTGTACTTCTTGGACAATGGCAGGACCTCCTGTTTTAGGCCGACTCCGAACAGCACGTTTGAGATGCTTTTCTTAACAATTGATACTACTCGGATGATGTTTCGGACCATCACGAGAGGAGGGTCAGTGAAAAATCATTTAGGTGTTGCTACGACTGGGAATCGAACCCAGACCTTTTGCGCGGCAGTTTATCGCCGTAACCATCGCGTCACTGGGCCCAAAAGTAGACATGCGTCTGTATAACTCGTCTATGCGGGCTTAAAGTTGATGAACAGGGTTGTTTTTTCCAGGATCTGTCGAAGTGTGAAAATTTGATCAGTTGTGGACTTACCGGTCCTAAAACCACACTGATAAGGGCCGATCAGTTTCTTGCTAATCGATTTCACATATTTCGGGAGATAGGGTCTTCTAAGCGACGTTGAGGAGACTTATGAATCTGTTCGTTGTTCTGGAAACCGTGTGTTTTGGAACCATAATCCCTTCTAAACGACATGAATTCAGTTCGCCAGACCAAAGCTTTCCTTAACCAAATACGCATTTCAAGTTGGTTGAAGCCTGTTATACGTGTGTCGTTCTTCTGCCTTATTCCTCACCACCCAAGGGGTTAGGCTTTCGGCGCGTTTTTTTATAGTGGTTTCCCCTGTAGGCCTAATCCACTAACTAACATGCTAGCTATCTAGCTTACATACAACTAAAATACTTTGTAACTAACTAACTTACTCGAATAAAACTATAAAAACGCAGAGGATTAACTAAGCTCTAGATTGCAGTGAAGAATGAGAATGCAGAAAATCAGGATGCCATAGCTCAAAGTACGGACAATTTCCTGGTATATTTCTATTTGACGGTTAGATTTCAAGAAAACAACTCGAAGGTTTCCATTTTCTTCTTTGAGTCGTGATATTTGATATTCGTTCATGCTCCGATTTCTCCTCAACTGTACGGTAACACTCCTCTTGAACAGTAACTCCCTTTCTATTTGCTTAATTTTGTCTTGATATTCTATTTCACTTGGCATTTTTACTTTACACTTCTGTGCACTTTATACTTGAAATTCCAACTCTATAACCCTAACGTAAACTAATTTTAAGGCGATGTAAAGCTTATTTAAGATTTGACAAGTGTCAAGGACACTGTGATCAAATCTAAATTGTTTTCGAAAAGTAGTTTTGCAAAAAAATCAAGCAGTGTCGAACTAAAAAAAATAGAAAAAAAATTAAAGCAACGATGATTACTTATCCGGAATGAACCTGGGCCTCAACAAACATGCGTCTCCAATTAGCCCGGTCCTTAGCTGACTGCCTCCAGTTGCGCGCTACAACTTGGTTGAGGTCGGTTTCTACTTGTGCGCGGCAATTAAGGCGAGGTCTTCCTCTACTGCGTCCGACGCCGGGCTGTGAATCGAAGACTCTGAGAGCCGGTGTATTGGTGTCCATTCGTTCTACATGTCCTAGCCATCATAAACGTCCAATGAGGAGTTTTTTGACCAGGGGCATGTAGCTGTACAGCTCTTATAGTTCTTGGTTGAATCTTCGTCTCCATAGCCCGTCAACGCAAACGGGACCGAAGATTTTTCGAAGAATTTTCCTCTGAAATCGACAAAGGATTTCCTCATCCGCTTTTGAGACGGTCCATACTTCAGTGCCGTAGAGCAGGACCTTATATAGGGTCTTATATAGGATCTCCTTAGTAAATCGAGTAAGGGCTTTACTACTGAATTGCCTTCTTAGCCCGAAGAAACAGCGGACAAGAGTAGTTCTTCGTTAAATTTCTGACGAGATGTTGTTTTCAGAGTTAATAGCGGAACCGAGACCTGTGACGTAATGTCCAATTCATCGATATTTTGTGTCCTTTCGTGTTGAAAGCATATACATCGTCTTGCCCTCACTTACTGCTAAACCCATTTTTTCCGCTTCCTTCTCTTTACTAGCAAACGTGGCTATGACATCACGTTGAGTGATGTCAATATCGTCGACGTTAGTAGTTGCACCGATTTTTTTTTAATTGTGCCTCTGGGGTTGGCTCATGAGTTTTGCACAATCCTCTCAAGAATCAAATTGAAGAAGTCACTTGACAGCGCATCGCCTTGCCTAAATCCTTTTTTGGTATCGAATGTGCGGTGAGGTCGTTTCCGACCCTGATGGAGCAGCGAGGATTCTCCATCGTCATCCTACACAATCGGGCGAGTTTGGTGTATTCCAAAACTAGACATGACTCTATATAGTTCGTCTCTATAAATGCTGTGGTATGCGGCTTTGAAACCGATGAATAGGTGGTGGGTATCGATTTGGACTTCTTGGTTTTTTTTCCATGATCTGCCGGAGTGTGAAAATTTGATCGGTTATGGACTTTCCTGGCCTAAAACCACACGGATATGATAAGGGCCGATCAGGTTGTTGGTAAATGGTTTCAGGCATTCACGTATTAAGCCAGATAGGATCTTGTAGGCGATGTTGACGAGACTTATGCCTCTGTAGTTGGCGCCGTTTTAGGGGGTCTACATTTTTGTGGATCTGGCAAACGATGCTGAGGTTCGATTCTTCGGTCTGCAGTTCTTCCATATCCTCAGCATCGACTGTGTCTCAGCTACGATATTTCCTTATTCATCTCGACAGGATTCTGTTCGAACCTTATATCCTTTTCTTTGACGTTTTACACTTTTGGTAAAACTTGCGAACATCGTTCCTGGAGTGGCAACTCTCTATATCCTCGATCGCTCGCTTTTCTTGCTCTTTTTTCTTCTTTCTGAAAAGCCGGAGTTCTTCCCTTCTTCTCTGCCCATAGAGCTCAACGGAAGCTCTCGTCTTCACCTGCAGCTTGGCCTTGTAGGCCTCGTTCTTGGCTGCGAGCATCTGTCGGCATTCCTCATCAAACCAGTGTTTTCTTGCTGGTGGGCTCGAGAAACATAGCACAACGGAATATGGGTAATCATAATCATGTGATTCCCAACCATAGGTTTTTTTTTGTGATTGAGAAGTTAACCAAAAGCACAACCAAAGATATCAAAAAATTATCCACGAAATTAAGTGGTACTGTTGGCTTTTCGGCTCATCTCTGTTCAAAGGTCTTGACTAGAATACTTGTTGGTTGAATATGTTAATACAGCTCACAAAGGTTGTTTACTTTCTCCATCCTGGCTATAGACGTCACCGTTCTGCTTTTACCCCGTCTATTATCTGCCTGAGAATTAAAGTTCTTCTTTGAGTATTGATTCGCTCTACATGTCATAGTAATCTATTCTACACAGCATGGCCTGTCTCCATCAACATAGCCTGTATAATCTTACTTGTCGTTCAGTGTCAAAGCCGTTTCCTAAAAGACAATTCAATTCCCTCCTTAAAAATCAGTTCTACGAGCTCTCTAGGCTTTTATATTCCATAGTGAATATGGAGAAAACAGTGTTGACCTCCTTGATTTCTTATCATATGCTCAGACTTCATCTTCAAGAACATCCATTTCACTTCAACTTTCTTTCACGTATTTCTCCATTTAGTCCCAATATAAGGTAAAATGGGTCGATCCTACCCCTGTCACGGCGGCGAAACGCCCTCGAAATGAACTTTTCAACAGCAAGGAACAACAGCAAATCAAAGTCTACAATGAGAATGCATACAATCCCAACGGAGACGATCCAGCATTGCACACAAAAAAACGAATGGTCATCATCGACGGCAGTAACGTTGCATATCAGTAAGCCAAACAAACCTTCAAAACATTCATCTTGCTAAACCATTCATTCACCAACAGACACGCACTTAATAAGGAGTTTTCAGTCAAGGGGCTGAAGATATGTCTTGATTATTTCGAGAAAATGGGCCACGACGTTAAAGCTGTTGTTCCACAATTTCGCCTACGAACACTAAAGTCATCCGATCCCAGCGCTTTGGAAAAACTTCATAAAGATGGTAAAATTGTTTTTACGCCGTGTAAAAATTTGCCAGGTAAATCATCGATATCCTACGACGACAGGTAAGATCAGCACTCAATTATCCCTCTGCATCTGGTATTAATTATTCCCTCCTTGAAAAAGGTTTGTTCTGCAGCTCGCAACCGAGCTTGATGCCGCCGTTGTTTCCAATGACAACTATCGGGACCTTATAAACGAGAATCCGGCTTTTAAAAAGATTATCGAGAACCGGGTCATCGGCTATACATGGTGCAACGATTTGTTCATCTTACCAAAGGATCCGTACGGCAAATGGGGTCCAACGCTCACCACCATACTTAATCGATCATAGACTTTATGAAAAGAGATTGTGCAAAGAATCCATGAGGCAGATGGCACCCTCTTAAAAGACATTTGTTTATTAATTCTCTTCGGTTGTTAATTTTTCTTTTCTTTTTCCTTAAAACTATTTATATACATTTTATTTTTGTATTAAAAAAAAGAAGAAATCGAATATCTTAAATGCGCTGTATATGAATTTGTATATCGGTACACAGTTCTTATGCTATTTTGTTTTAATTGACAACGGTAAATAATAGTTTAACGAGGTACACTAG